>CM031571.1:18028907-18762870 GCA_018467065.1 Ephestia elutella
TTTCTCTTAAGAAATCTTAGTCTAAATTCTATAAATATCAGAAAAATATTCTTTGGAAATAAGACAATGTTTATTAGACGCACTTCTAATGTACACTCCTAACTAATATTATAAATGCGAAAGTGAGTTTGTTTGTTACCTCTTTACGTTTTATCTACTGAACCAATCTTCTTGAAATTTTGTATACACATTAGTTAAAGTACTGAGAAGGACATTGGGTACCTTGCATACCGGGAAAAACACTGTTCCCGTGGGAAATTCCCGCAGGCGAAGCCGCGGGCAAAAGCTAGTATTATAATATTTTTTTGTAACATGAGACCTATATTTTTTCGAATCTAGAGTTTTTTTGATTGGGTCGTGTTCGCGCCGCTTAATTTGAATTTCCCGCTATCCTATTCCTTCCTAATCTTCTCTCCCTTTTGCGTGCACAACGAAAGAGAGAGACAGAAGATTCTCCGAGCGCTTTACGCGCCCGAGCGCATACGAAATGTCCCGATGACAAACTCGGAACTTTGAGTTCAAAAAATGATAAAATAAAACTTTTTTCCAAAAAAAATGAACCGACTTCCAACATAAAACTTAAAATCATGAAATAACAATATAGAAAAATGTATTGGCATGCTACCTACTGAATGAGATGAAGTCGGTGCCAAGTGCAGGAGTAAGGGTGTTATGTAATTGTTTAGCCAGGCATTTTATATATATATGCATACACGATTCTAATGTAAATTTAGATTATTTAATTTTATCGGCACCGACTTCACCTCATTCAGTAGGTAGCATGCCAATACATTTTTCTATATTGTTATTTCATGATTTTAAGTTTTATGTTGGAAGTCGGTTCATTTTTTTGGAAAAAAGTTTTATTTTATCATTTTTAGTGCTTCTACACATATTTTCTTTAATAAAAACTTAAACTTTTCTTCTGGCCGAAAATAAAGAATTAAGAATTCCGAAACTTTTTAGGTCAGTTTGATTTGAAATGTCAGAACATGTCAAATTGTCTATTGTTTTTGGCACATAAATAGACCGAAAGCCCGCGACGACCAAACCCTCCTTATTTTAAAAATGCTGAATGTTTCTCTGCGTGGTATATACGGTTTAAAACTATTAGCGACTAGGTGTGAAGTTTGGATCTTAGTTGCTTATGCAGGTAATTTGGCTAGCAAGGATGATTATAGGTATAAAAAGCACCCTTGGGGCCTCCCAAAGTAACATAAAATTCAGATTTTGTAATAAAACAAATATAACTATAATTTAGTAAAGTTACAATGTATGGCAGGGGTTTGTTTCTGCACCAATTGCTTGGCAATGGATAGCATGATTTGTAATATTATTCGAAATAAAATCTTAAAAAAAAAAACTTTTCCTTTGTGGAAATTGAGTTACCACTTAAATATGATTGCTACAAATTATCTGCCTAAGCAATCATGATCCAACTTTTATAGTCGCTAATCGCTATTTCTGTGTTGGGGACATGCATAGAGAATCTTAAGTTTTCATAAAATAAGGAAGGGCATGCTGTCGCGGGCTTTTGCTCTATAATCCAATGTTTGAATTTGAAAATTTTGTTAGGTATCTTCAAAATTACCGAACAGATTCTGACGTGGTTAAAATGGGACCAACTTGGGAATAAACTCTTTCGATTAAAACAATAATATCGGAAATCAGTCCACTATAGGCCTAGAAATCGGCGAACATACATAAAAAAAAAACATACATACATCGAAACATATAACCTCCTCCTTTTTTGGGAAGTCGGTTGAAAAGATGGTGAAATAAGTTAAAATCGCGCTCCGCCTAACTCCACATAAATCTCAGCAATTTTAGCTATAATCCCGCTAATATCTATTACTTTCTCGTGCTAAATCAACAATAGACTCTCTAATTGCATTTGGACAGTGTTATAGTGCGTAGGTACTGTGCGATATTTCGAAGAAAGTGATCCGGTCGTGAAATCCACGTGTTCCTGTGAAGCATTTCCCTGGCCAGGGGAAAAACATATTTTCGAAGTCCAGGTACGTTGTGCATTGCTCACTCCGCCTTTGTCAAAATTCCCCCAGCGACCTATATTTAAAATCCGCATCACCAGCACCAGGTAGTTTAGTTTATTTTTGTGGTGTTTATGCTATAATAATATTAAATATGCTATATTAATCTAACTAACCACAGTAAATATCACACAACAAATCTTTGTTAGTATTACACTACGTGGGCAGAATATTCCTCCATTTCCTCCCACTCTGTTCTCGTATGTTTTCACACACTAGCGTAAACAACATTATAATGAGGAGATCAAACAACATTACTGCAGTTTCCCTCACAAAATACTGGCTAGGCCAACCCCTTACAAAAACTGTTGATTTGTTGCAATAGCTACACTCCAAATTTGTATGGAACATTATTTTTTACGCGACTGATCAAAAAAGGAGTGTTATGTTTTCAGGGTTTATGTATGTGTGGATGTATGTAGGTATGTATGTAAGTTTCTTTGTTCCACCACTAGCCTGTGCCCGCGAACTTCGTCCGCGCGTAATTGACTATTGTTAATATCTCCGGTTCTAAGTGACGGATCAAGATTAAACCTACGCCAGATTTTAAGTTAAACCTTCAACAATACAAAAGTGAAAACCGCATTAAATTTGGCCCAGTAGTTTTTGCGTTATGAGCGTATAAACATACAGACAAAAAACAGACAGACCAAAATTAAAAAAAAATCTTTTGGCTTCTATTGGCTTCTCCTAGTAATTTTTCTTAAATATCTGCTATGTACAGACACAGACCAGTTAGTTTTATTATATGTAGATAAGTCTTAAACGTCTTAACTGATTTTGATGTGAGAGGTTTCCTTGCATTCCCCTGAGTGCCATAGGCTATGTGAATTGTTAGTCGTGTTTTTTATAATTGAATTATTAATTAATTTAATTTCACGCGGCCACCGGCGTAGGCAAATGATGGCAATGCGTGCGGATTAAGCAATTTCGCGCACAAAAGAAATATGACAATTCAGCAGCTGATATATCCTTATTCACACACAATGCTCTCAAGGGTCACTCGGGGACAATTATTTTTATTTGTCCGGCCATCAGCTTTTACTACGTCAAACATACGTAAGTCGGATAAGGGTTTGTCCATGAAGATAAGACGAAGGCGATGTTACGTAGGCAGCCGAAGGAATTATTGAATGCATAACGAACGGTAAAGTTGGTTTTATGAATAAAACAAAGAGTAATTCTTATTCATTTAATTCAGTCAAAACCTTAGGTAGGTACATACATATTTGTATGTAGGTATCATAGGAGAGTAATATAGTAATAATGTTATTATAGTAATAACTAGCTGTTGCCCGCGGCTTCGCCCGCGTGAGTTTCGCTTAGATGAAAACATTTTTTGTGTTCCACACTGTAGTAACCTAAACTCCACACGGAAAAAAATATTTTTCTACTAAACTACCAGAATGTATAGTCATTTTAGTTTTGTGTACGAAACAAATATCTAGTGCGCATTACATTTTTTTTCGTTCTATCTACAGTTCAAGTTATTTACCGAAACAATGTAGTTTGTAGTGTATACGACTCAATTCTAGTTAACGCGATCTTAGTAATGGTTACTATTGTGAATGTAACGCTAACAGGAAGTGGTGTAGAACCAACTTCATGTTTTGTACATACGCTTAGGTACTATAAAATTTATTAAAATAAACTAAATATAATGTTAAATTTACATCTCTATTTTGTAGTCACGGAGAAAAAAGTGGTAGGGGGCGGGGTACGCGGGCATCGATGCTCGGACATCACATGATCACACCATTCGGATACGAAACGAGCGACGAGTTGTGTCGATGTCAAGTGTTTTCTGTTGTGGCTTCGTCTTCGAAAGTCAATGAAACCAGCAAACGTAAAATAAATAGTCGTGATAACGAATCTATGCGTGATACAAATGTATATTAACTTTGAAGTGTAAAAGTATAATAAAGTGTATTTCGAACAATCATGTGGTGCCGGCGCGCCTGTGTAATTGACAGACTATTGAAACGTAAATTTTGTTTATAATCGGGCCGAAACCTAAACTCCCGTATGACGTATGTCACTTTGACAATAATAGTGATCTACCTAAACACGAATCGATGCGATTATTTGATGTTATGTAAAAAAACAAATCGAAATAAAATAATTATTTTTATTAATTAGAAGTCTGAACCTGAGTCTGAGTCGCTGTCATCGTCAATAACATGGATAATGAATTCATTGTGAATAATATTATCTACTTGATGTCACGATTCGATACGATTGCGTGCATTCTTGTCCCTTTTTCTTTCTTTTATTGTATTACTTTAATGTTGAATATTTTTAATCTTAAAACGCAATGATTTTTATATTCAGCATTTACAAACCTTGTTAAATAAATCGATAAATTGAACGATGTATCGCGATTTTTTACATTTTCACTATCAATTTATTGTGGACGGATGCAAAGGAAATCCCTAAACGGACAAGCCGGAAGTTCAAGTACTACATTTCCGCGCATAGATTTAAAATGTAAAAAATTCGGAACTTCATGGGCTTGACCCTGATGACACCTGTCATACGGGAGTTTAGGTTTCGGCCTGATTATAGTTTTATTGATTTTGCTCGTTGATATTTAATATGTAAGTGTCAACGTATCTTGGCACGTGATGATTTTTCTGTAAAAAAAAACTGTGTTTCTGTGCAAAAATTTATAATTTCGTTTTGTTATACTAACTTGAATTATTTACTATTTTTATTTTAAGAAGGCGCCGTACGTTAGTGCAACCATCACATTTATATCAAAACATGTAAAAAAAACTGTGTGTTTCAATAATAAATAAAAATAACAATTTATTTCTTTTTTTTTTATTGCTTGCTGAATACTTGTGGGATATTTTTACAGGTATATTTGATGCATCTACTGCATTGTTGAATTTAGGGTCGGCTAATTTTATTTCTGACATACCTAAGTCTTTACACTACAATTTGCTAGAAAATTGAAGTGTATTAAAAAGAACACGACTTAGGTTAAGTCAGAAATAAAATTAGCTGACCCTGAATTCAACAATGCAGTATAATATGTATAGTATATGTAACATATCCATATTGTAGGTGCAACATATCCATATAGTAGGCGGAACAGATACGTATAGTAGAGGCAACAAAACAAAATGTAACTGTTACAAAAAGCATAATAAATGCTACAAGAAAATTAAATAGAGACCACTTAAAGATTTGTAGATATAACTATTTGTTTTGTTTTCTCTACATTTTTATAGCATACTTTCTATCGGAGATTACATAATACTTTGTTTAAAATACTACACTGTTTTGTGGTTCGTACTATAAAAATTAACTAGAATTGTGTGGTAGTCTGAACTAAACGTGAGGGTTGTCACAAATAGCACTAGAAAATATTGTAATGTCAACAAATTTCTCGTTGTGGCTACCAGTTTTTTTTTTCCGTGCAGTACTCAAAATTTCAGTCATTTGGTTATCCCGTGTCCCGCGGGAATATATTATGTACTCGAACTATAGTCGCGGTGTTAAAATGAATCAAAAGTGATATTCCATTCAATAAACGATCTTCGTCTGCTCGTTATCTACCTACAATTTTCCGTGTACCACAACTCCTACCCCGAGTCCCCCTTTGTCCTATCCCGAATCCTGTCTATTTATACGTCAGTAGAAAATGCTCATCAGGTTGAAAGACTTTTGCTAAGGCGCCATTTCCATATTGTAATAGTGTAGCTGGTCTCTTGGAATTCTTCATCAGATGATCCTGATCTTCGATTTTTATACGTCAACAGAAAATGCTCGTCAGATTTATAAACTTTTGCAAAGGTATCATTTCCATATTTCTCATAGTTAAGTTGTTCTGTTGAGGTTCATCAGGTGTTCCAGTTTTCAAAATCAATTATAGCCTATATGTTGCCCAGGGTTAATAGCTATTCAACAAAAAAGTTTCATTCAAATCCGTCCAGTAGTTTTTGCGTGAAACGCGTATGTACATACATACATACAGACAGACAGACAGACAGAAAGACAGACAGACAGACAAGAAATCCAAAAAAATATTTTTGCTTTCTGTTTGTAATATATTTGCGTGAAACGAAACGCACGCGTTTCCTATTGTCGCCACCAGGCGTTCGGGGTTCTCACACATTGCTCGCGTGAATGGCATGGCGGACGGCCGCCATTGTCCTGTGCGATTTCGGTTTGTTTAATACGCGAGAGGTCCCGCGTCCCTTTGTCTAAAACCACGTTGATTGTTGGTTAGTTTGAACTATAATTGTGAGTTTCCCTTTTGTTAAATAACTATGGAACGTGTGTGTTTGTGAAACCTTTTACTTGGACTGTTTGTTGTGACCGACGTGACCTGTGGCTGCCTGGAGACGCCGAAACCTGTTGCCGAGTGGAACTGCTAGACGGATCAGGTATTTTTTTCTGGGGGTTGAGATCTCATGGGGTAGGTTGGGTGATTTAGGGACCACCACCTTCTCCGAAGACACCCCAACTTGGATCGAAAGAAAAGTCAACTTGGTGAGTTGAAGATTAAATTTATAGTTTTTAGTTTAGTTAATTTATAGGTTAGGTTATTATATAGGGCCCTGTAGCTCCCTTTATAAGCTACGGTGGTAGCAGTCTGCGTATAGCTTAATTTAGGTTCTAGTCGGGCAAAGGTGGTGCCGCGTGGAGATTTTTTCCCGGTACTTATTTTTACCGGTGGTTTTTTCCCGGTGAAGTTCCGGTACAGAATTCTTCCCGCCACTTCGTTTGTCCGGATTCTCTGCGCACATTTTCTGGTAGCAGAGCGTAGTTTATCTACCCTCTATTTGTTCGTTTGTAAAAAATAATTAATTGTTTGTAAAAATTTTTAGATTTTTCTTAGTTTGTTTGTATAAGAATATTTGTAACCTTTTTTGTATTTGTTTGCGGTTTGTACCGTGCGTTCCGGGTTTGTGCCATTCTCATACCTACCGCGGTTCTTCGTGTAGTTGTTTGATTTTGTTGTTTTTTATTTACCTTTTGTTATTTTTTTTGTTTGTGACTTGACGCGATGGCGAAGGTCTCCAATGCTAGGGCGACACTCGCCAACGAATTGAGATGGTTTGTGACGGCCGGGGGACTCCTGTCCCGGAAGGACAGGGAGGGCGCCATACTGCTAAGAGCGGATCACCTCCACTCACGATTGATTAGCGCGGAAGCGGCCATGGTGGTGCTTACCGAAGCCGAACTTGCCCCGGAGGTCTACGCAGGTCACATGGCGGACATGGACCAGATCCTGAGTCTGCACGATGATATCGCGGAGGCGGCGACCGCAATAAGGGCGGGACAGGCTGGCGGACCAGCCCCTCGCACCCCTGTTAGACAGGAAGGACCAGCGGTTACTGGTCGGCTCCCCACCCTTCAGCTGTCCCACTTTGGGGGTAGGATGGAGGAGTGGGTAGCATATAAAAATATGTTTGAGTCCCTGGTCGTAGCACGACAGGATTTGTCGAAGGCCCAGAAGATGGCCTACCTCCTCTCCACTCTTGAGGATGAAGCGCGGTCGCTCATCCAGCACCTCCGGGTGGAGGACGACCAGTACGATACGGCTTGGGAGTTATTGAACTCCCGCTACCAAAAACTTACGTTTGTTAGCGGATGCGCACGCCGCACAGTTGATGGCCCTGCCCAAGGTGGCCAACAGGGCACAGTTGCGCCTGCAGTTGCTCACGCCCGTTACAGTGGCCTGTAACGCGCTCCGCACACTGGGGCTGCCGGTGGACCAATGGTCTTTTTGTTGGTGCACATTGTATTGGGCAAATTGCCCAATGACATCCGCTCGCGGTTTGAGCGCGAAAATGCGGAGCGGGATAGCACCACCCTACCAACATTCACTGACTTGGTGAAGTTTTTGGAGTTTGAGGCACGGGCTGCTGAGAATACCATGACGGACTCAGCGCCATCCAGAGCGCCTGAACGTAGGCCCTTGGAACCCTCATGGCGAGGGAAGCCCCAACAGGGACGGCAACCGCCACCGCGTGGAGCTGGTGTGCGGGTTGCGCACACGGCAGCAGTCGCGAGGGACGCGGACTGCCTGCAATGTGGCCGGATGGGCCACAGCCTGCCACAATGCAGGGACTGGCAGAGACTGCCAGTACAAGATAGGCGCCGCATGGCAAAGCGGCATGAACTTTGCTTTTATTGTTTGGGCGGTCACTATGCACGTGACTGTCCCAGTGCCATACCATGCAGTGCATGCCGTGGGCTGCACCACGCGATGCTTTGCATGAACCGCAACGGGGATGGCACCCGGATGTTGAGGCAGGGGTCCCCTATGGGCGGGGGCGCTCCTGCGCGAAGCCCTCCACCACCGGACGGAGGACGCGGCTTCGTTCGTCGCACCCCCCCTCGGGAGGGGGTCGCGTACCTGCGCGGGTCTTGGCGGACCGGGACCACGCGCCCCAAGGTCATGGCCAGTATGTAGCTGGCCAGGCCCCGGATAGGGCCCCCATGGGCGGGGGCCCTAGATCGGACGTGAGTGGGGACACCCCCTCCACGCGGGTTACCACTACCCACCACATGCAGCCGCAGCGGTTTCTCCGCCGCTGCACGAGTACCCACGGCTGGAGTACCACCCGCCGTACCATAGGTATGGCCGGGCCGCGGGTTATGCCCCCCCTCAGATGGTGATGTGCACTCGCCCGACATATTATCCGGGTCAGTGGCGCGCCCCTGGTTTGGAGAGAGTGGGGAGCCCGTAACTAGCTTGCTCCCTTGCTGGGACAGAGCCGCGGACGGTTCTGCTCCCTACCGCGGTGGTCCGCGTATGGGGTCGTGGGGGAGAAGCCATTAATTTGAGAGCTCTGTTGGACTCAGGGGCTCAAAGCAGTTTGGTTACCACTCGAGTGGCACACCAGTTAGGTTTAGTCGTGGAAGACTCGCCTGTGCCACTTCTTGGAGTTGGTGGCATACAAGTGAAGTGTCTGACGGGCCAGACACTTGTCACCTTTCTTCGCTGAAGTCCTCCACAATGAGGATCACGACTTCGGCTATGGTAATGGATACCATTGCGGGTTGGCACCCCTCGACAGACATACCGCCGGGTGTGTTGTCTTTGGTTTCGGGTCTGGATTTGGCCGACCCCTTTGTCTTTCATCCCGGCCCAGTGGACTTGCTCCTGGGCTCGGACGTATTGGGTTGGATTTTGTTGGGTACCCAGAAAGCTCTGGGTTCGTCTTCACTGATGGCAGTGTCTACTATCTTTGGTTTCGCCCTGATGGGCCCTGTGTTTGATAATAGCACCGTGGAGGAGCCACCGGTCGTCGCATCTGCGTCCTTGGCCAAGACCATGCAAAGGTTTTGGGAGGTGGAGGAGCCACCTATGAGTTCCAGGATGGATCCGGAACACGCTGAGTGCGAAGCCCTTTTTCGATCGACCACGGAGAGGTTGCCCTCCGGTCGGTTTGTAACTAGGTTACCCTTTGTTGCCTCTCGTCCTAGCCTAGGGCAAAGTAGGGCGCTTGCGGAGAAACGACTGCTGTCCATGGAGCGACGTATGCAGCGTGACCACGTACTTCGCGATAAATATATTGAATTTATGCGCGAGTACGAGGATTTGGGTCACATGTCTCCGGCTCGAGTTGATTGGAGCTCAACTGAGCATTATTTTTTGCCCCACCACGCGGTGGTGAAGGCCTCAACGGGCAAGTTGCGGACTGTCTTTGATGGGTCCGCACCCACTTCGAAGACGGAGTTTCGTTGAATCTATGTTTGCATTCAGGTCCCAAATTGCATAGGGACATAATTGACATCATCTTGAACTTTAGAAGACATCAAGTGGTTTTTGGCGCGGACATCCGGATGATGTTCCGCCAGACAGTCATAAATCCTGAGGACAGGCGATTCCAGTTGATACTCTGGCGTGAGCGCCCTGAGGATCCTGTGACCGTGTATGAACTCAACACAAACACGTATGGTTTGAAATCTAGTCCCTATATCGCCATCAGATCATTGCTTGAATTGGCAGAGCGGGAACGGATCCGCTTTCCCCGTGGGGCTTCCGTGCTGTCACGTGACTTGTATGTAGATGACGTGTGCACCGGAGCCCAAAGTATTGAGGAGGCCCTCCTACTGCGGGACGAATTGATTGAAATATTGAAAACGGGTGGCTATGAGCTACGTAAGTGGTTGTCCAATGAGCCTAAAGTTCTAGAAGGGATCCCGGAGGATCACCAACAGAACCCTCACCTGTTTGAGGATGTGGATGATCCCAACAGGATACCGCTATCCTGTTGGGATCATCCACATCCTCAAACAGCTGGGCATGCAGTACCAGCCGCTAACCGATATTTTCACATTCCAAGTGGACTTGGAAATACCAAAAGTCTGGACTAAGAGAACGGTGTTGTCCGTAATAGCTCGTATGTTTGATCCAAGCGGTTGGATCAGTCCAGTAATATTCTCTGCGAAGTGTCTTCTTCAGAGACTTTGGACTTTGGGCGTCTCGTGGGACGAGCCGCTGTTTGGCTCTCCATTGGATGATTGGCTCGAGTTGTTTTCATCGATTAAGGAAGTCAATCGGATTGCCTTGCCTCGTCGAATATTGCCACCCGGGAAATATCGAGCCAGCCTGCATGGCTTTTGTGACGCGTCGGAGCGAGGCTACGCCGCGTCAGTCTATATGCGGACAGTTGACGCCGATGGCCGGGTCAATGTCTCGCTTTTGTTAGGGAAGAGCAAGGTCGCCCCCATCAGGACTAGGCTGACTGTTCCCAAGCTTGAGTTGAGTGGAGCTCACCTTCTCTCTAAATTGTTGCATCACGTTGCCAGTGAGCTGGCGGCCACGGTCGAGATACGAGACATCTTCGCCTGGTCGGATAGCCAGGTCGCGCTTGAATGGTTGCGCGCGGCCCCACATACCTTGGAGGTTTTTGTTGGAAACAGGGTTTCCCAAATCCAGAATATCGGAATTGATATAACATGGAGACATGTGCCGGGAGAGCTTAACCCAGCGGACTGTGCTTCCCGAGGTTGTACGGCACCAGAATTGGTGTCACACCCGCTCTGGTGGGGCCCAGAGTGGCTGATGGGATCAGAAACTTCTTGGCCTGTCTGTCAGACAGATGTTACTTCTTTGAGTTTGACTGGGCTCCGTGTACATGCTGTAGTCGCTGAGACGACGTCGGAGCCGGATTGGCTACTTGCTCGGTATAGCAGTTTGGATAAGCTTCTGGGTGTTACCAGTTGGATTAAGCGTTTCATACATAATTGTAGAAACCCACAGGCAAAGCGGTTGGAGCCGATTGCAGGTGCAGAAGAGCGCCGGAGCGCATTGTTGCATTGGGTCCGTGTCGTGCAGACCGGACGGTTTGAGTCAGAGCTTCAGATTTTGCGCAACGGACGCGCTAAGTTGAAGGGCGCGGTCGCTCGTTTGAACCCGTACATCGACTCTGATGGGCTTCTTCGGGTTGGAGGCAGGCTCCGGAAGGCGGATCTTCCCTATGAGACTCGCCATCCTCTGTTGTTGCCCAAGGGCGGACCCTTGGTGCAGCTTTTGGTGTCTGATCGACACATTCGTAACGCCCATGCTGGGTGCAATGCTTTGTTGGCTATTTTGCAACGCGAGTTTTGGATTTTGGATATAGTGTCCTGTTTCGATGTATTGCATGTTATAGGTTGAAAGCATCCACGATGCAACCACAGATGGGTGATTTGCCCGCTGATCGAATCCGACCTTCGAGGCCGTTTGACGGCGTTGGAACCGATTTTGCCGGCCCCTTTTCGATCAAGGCTTCTCCCTTTCGTAATGCCCGTATTGTGAAGGGCTATTTGTGTGTATTTGTTTGTTTGGCCACCAAGGCTGTCCACTTGGAGGTGGTGTCGGCTCTGACTACGGAGGCCTTCGTCGCCGCGTTGGATCGCTTTGTTTCGCGTCGAGGTCTACCTTCCCTTATTAGGTCTGATAATGGCACAAACTATAAAGGGAACTGTAAATTATCTTAAGGATGTTTCTGTGTTTATTGATAAAAATTGTACTAGTTTAAGTCAAATTGCTGCCCAAAGGGGAATAACCTGGAAGTTTAGTCCCCCAAGTTGCCCCCATTGGGGAGGGATTTTTGAAGCGGCTGTGAAATCCGCAAAGACCCACCTCCGCCGCATTATCGGAGAAACGGCTCTAACTTTTGAAGAGCTGGCCACAGTGTTTTGTAAAGTTGAGGCGGTCCTCAACTCCTCGTCCTCTCTGTCCGCTATCTCCAGATCCAAATGACTTGGAAGCTCTCACCCCTGGTCATTTTTTTGGTGGGAGGGCCTTTGAATGCCCTGCCCGAATACCCGTGGAAGGACGAACGCGTATATCGGTTGTCGCGTTTTCAAATGTTGCAGCAAATGAGCCAGGACTTTTGGCGTCGCTGGTCGCTTGAATATTTGCATTTGCTGCAGCAAAGAGTGAAGTGGACAGACAAGGACTGAGCCTCCCAGGGAGGGTGATTTAGTATTGTTAAAAGAGGCAAATTTGCCCTCATTGCTTTGGCGACGAGCTCGCATATTACGTTTGATTCTTGGCGGAGATGGCACTCCGCGTGTGGCTGAGGTGTTGGTCGACGGTTCGATTTTAAGGAGAGGTGTGACCTCTCTCGCCCGCCTTCCCGTAGAGTAAGCTAGCGGTCTGCTTCTCAGACCGGGACGGGGGGATGTTTGTAATATATTTGCGTGAAACGAAACGCACGCGTTTCCTATTGTCGCCACCAGGCGTTCGGGGTTCTCACACATTGCTCGCGTGAATGGCATGGCGGACGGCCGCCATTGTCCTGTGCGATTTCGGTTTGTTTAATACGCGAGAGGTCCCGCGTCCCTTTGTCTAAAACCACGTTGATTGTTGGTTAGTTTGAACTATAATTGTGAGTTTCCCTTTTGTTAAATAACTATGGAACGTGTGTGTTTGTGAAACCTTTTACTTGGACTGTTTGTTGTGACCGACGTGACCTGTGGCTGCCTGGAGACGCCGAAACCTGTTGCCGAGTGGAACTGCTAGACGGATCAGGTATTTTTTTCTGGGGGTTGAGATCTCATGGGGTAGGTTGGGTGATTTAGGGACCACCACCTTCTCCGAAGACACCCCAACTTGGATCGAAAGAAAAGTCAACTTGGTGAGTTGAAGATTAAATTTATAGTTTTTAGTTTAGTTAATTTATAGGTGTGCAGAACAACTACGCTCTGCTGCCAGAAAATGTGCGCAGAGAATCCGGACAAACGAAGCGGCGGGAAGAATTCTGTACCGGAACTTCACCGGGAAAAAACCACCGGTAAAAATAAGTACCGGGAAAAAATCTCCACGCGACACCACGCTTGTCCGACTAGAATCTAACCTAACCTATACGCAGTCTGCTACCACTATAGCTTATAAAGGGAGCTATAGAACCCTATGTACTAATAACTAAGTAACTAAAATTCAAACCACTTACCAAACTGAATCTTCTTAATCTTCGGATCCAACTTCGAGTGTCTTCGGAAGAGGAGGGGGTTGTTCCCTAAATCACCCAACCTACCCCGAGATCTCTTCCCCAGAATAAATACGTAGGTTTCTTCCAGCAGTTCCACTCGGCGACGGGATTCGGCGTCTCCAGGCAGCCACGTTTCGCATCTCACAAGAAACAGTCACAATAACAGGGTTTTTCACTAACACGAACGTTCAATAGTTATTTAACAAAAG
Source organism: Ephestia elutella (assembly GCA_018467065.1). NCBI lineage: Eukaryota > Metazoa > Arthropoda > Insecta > Lepidoptera > Pyralidae > Ephestia > Ephestia elutella. The sequence continues at coordinate 18,042,615 of CM031571.1, forward strand.
GAAGCTCACAATTATAACTCAAATCAGTTATTACAAACAAAATTAACGCCACGCCGCGCGGCTTCAAAATGCAACAACCCAAGATGGTGGCTATATCACCGCGATATTTCCTGCGACACGGCCTCGTGCACGCGCGTTCCAAACAATACTGAATTCAAAATGGTCGCTCGCGACTGCCGACGCCGGCCGAGCGGGCGACGACGCTACTAATATGAAACTACCGCACGCGCTAGAATATTACGGCGGCGAACGGACAAAACAACATAGATTTTATTACAAACATCCCCCCGTCCCGGTCTGAGAAGCAGACCGCTAGCTTACTCTACGGGAAGGCGGGCGAGAGAGGTCACAGCTCTCCTCAAAATCGAACCGTCGACCAACACCTCAGCCACACGCGGAGTGCCATCTCCGCCAAGAATCAAACGTAATATGCGAGCTCGTCGCCAAAGCAATGAGGGCAAATTTGCCTCTTTTAACAATACTAAATCACCATCCCTGGGAGGCTCAGTCCTGTCTGTCCACTTCACTCTTTGCTGCAGCAAATGCAAATATTCAAGCGACCAGCGACGCCAAAAGTCCTGGCTCATTTGCTGCAACATTTGAAAACGCGACAACCGATATACGCGTTCGTCCTTCCACGGGTATTCGGGCAGGGCATTCAAAGGCCCTCCCCACCAAAAAATGACCAGGGGTGAGAGCTTCCAAGTCATTTGGATCTGGAGATAGCGGACAGAGAGGACGAGAGTTGAGGACCGCCTCAACTTTACAAAACACTGTGGCCAGCTCTTCAAAAGTTAGAGCCGTTTCTCCGATAATGCGGCGGAGGTGGGTCTTTGCGGATTTCACAGCCGCTTCAAAAATCCCTCCCCAATGGGGAGCAACTTGGGGGACTAAACTTCCAGGTTATTCCCCTTTTGGGCAGCAATTTGACTTAAACTAGTACAATTTTTATCAATAAACACAGAAACATCCTTAAGATAATTTACAGTTCCTTTATAGTTTGTGCCATTATCAGACCTAATAAGGGAAGGTAGACCTCGACGCGAAACAAAGCGATCCAACGCGGCGACGAAGGCCCCCGTAGTCAGAGCCGATACCACCTCCAAATGGACAGCCTTGGTGGCCAAACAAACAAATACACACAAATAGCCCTTCACAATACGGGCATTACGAAAGGGAGAAGCCTTGATCGAAAAGGGACCGGCAAAATCGGTTCCAACGCCGTCAAACGGTCTCGAAGGTCGGATTCGATCAGCGGGCAAATCACCCATCTGTGGTTGCATCGTGGATGCCTTCAACCTATAACATGCAATACATCGAAACAGAACACTACGGATTGCTCTTCGGGCAGACAATATCCAAAATTCGCGTTGCAAAATAGCCAACAAAGCATTGCACCCAGCATGGGCGTTACGAATGTGTCGATCAGACACCAAAAGCTGCACCAAGGGTCCGCCCTTGGGCAACAACAGAGGATGGTGAGTCTCATATGGAAGATCCGCCTTCCGGAGCCTGCCTCCAACCCGAAGAAGCCCATCCGAGTCGATGTACGGGTTCAAACGAGCGACCGCGCCCTTCAACTTAGCGCGTCCGTCGCGCAAAATACAAGCTCCGACTCAAACCGTCCGGTCTGCACGACACGGACCCAATGCAACAATGCGCTCCGGCGCTCTTCTGCACCTGCAATCGGCTCCAACCGCTTTGCCTGTGGGTTTCTACAATTATGTATGAAAAGCTTAATCCAACTGGTAACACCCAGAAGCTTATCCAAACTGCTATACCGAGCAAGTAGCCAATCCGGCTCCGACGTCGTCTCAGCGACTACAGCATGTACACGGAGCCCGGTCAAACTCAAAGAAGTAACATCTGTCTGACAGACAGGCCAAGAAGTTTCTGATCCCATCAGCCACTCTGGACCCCACCAGAGCGGGTGTGACACCAATTCTGGTGCCGTACAACCTCGGGAAGCACAGTCCGCTGGGTTAAGCTCTCCCGGTACATGTCTCCATGTTATATCAATTCCGATATTCTGGATTTGGGAAACCCGATTTCCCACAAAAACCTCCAAGGTATGTGGGGCCGCGCGCAACCATGCAAGCGCGACCTGGCTATCCGACCAGGCGAAGATGTCTCGTATCTCGACCGTGGCCGCCAGCTCACATGCAACGTGATGCAACAATTTAGAGAGAAGGTGAGCTCCACTCAACTCAAGCTTGGGAATAGTCAGCCTAGTCCTGATGGGGGCGACCTTGCTCTTCCCTAACAAAAGCGAGACATTGACCCGGCCATCGGCGTCAACTGTCCGCATATAGACTGACGCGGCGTAGCCTCGCTCCGACGCGTCACAAAAGCCATGCAGGCTGGCTCGATATTTCCCGGTGTGGCAATATTCGACGAGGCAAGGCAATCCGATTGACTTCCTTAATCGATGAAAACAACTCGAGCCAATCATCCAATGGAGAGCCAAACAGCGGCTCGTCCCACGAGACGCCCAAAGTCCCAAAGTCTCTGAAGAAGACACTTTGCAGAGAATATCACTGGACTGATCCAACCGCTTGGATCAAACATACGGGCTATTACGGACAACACCGTTCTCTTAGTCCAGACCTTTGGTATTTCCAAGTCCACTTGGAATGTAAAAATATCGGTTAGCGGCTGGTACTGCATGCCCAGCACCGCTATCCTGTTGGGATCATCTACTTCCTCAAACAGGTGAGGGTTCTGTTGGTGATCCTCCGGGATCCCTTCTAGAACTCTAGGCTCATTGGACAACCACTTACGTAGCTCATAGCCACCCGTTTTCAATATTTCAATCAATTCGTCCCGCAGTAGGAGGGCCTCCTCAATACTTTGGGCTCCGGTGCACACGTCATCTACATACAAGTCACGTGACAGCACGGAAGCCCCACGGGGAAAGCGGATCCGTTCCCGCTCTGCCAATTCAAGCAATGATCTGATGGCGATATAGGGACTAGATTTCAAACCATACGTGTTTGTGTTGAGTTCATACACCGTCACAGGATCCTCCAGGGCGCTCACGCCAGAGTATCAACTGGAATCGCCTGTCCTCAGGATGTATGACTGTCTGGCGGAACATCATCCGGATGTCCGCACCAAAAACCACTTGATGTCTTCTAAAGTTCAAGATGATGTCAATTATGTCCCTATGCAATTTGGGACCCGAATGCAAACACAGATTCAACGAAACCCCGTTCGAAGTGGGTGCGGACCCATCAAAGACAGTCCGCAACTTGCCCGTTGAGGCCTTCACCACCGCGTGGTGGGGCAAAAAATAATGCTCAGTTGAGCTCCAATCAACTCGAGCCGGAGACATGTGACCCAAATCCTCGTACTCGCGCATAAATTCAATATATTTATCGCGAAGTACGTGGTCACGCTGCATGCGTCGCTCCATGGACAGCAGTCGTTTCTCCGCAAGCGCCCTACTTTGCCCTAGGCTAGGACGAGAGGCAACAAAGGGTAACCTAGTTACAAACCGACCGGAGGGCAACCTCTCCGTGGTCGATCGAAAAAGGGCTTCGCACTCAGCGTGTTCCGGATCCATCCTGGAACTCATAGGTGGCTCCTCCACCTCCCAAAACCTTTGCATGGTCTTGGCCAAGGACGCAGATGCGACAACCGGTGGCTCCTCCGCGGTGCCATTATCAAACACAGGGCCCATCAGGGCAAAACCAAAAATCGTAGACACTTGCCATCAGTGAAGACGAACCCAGAGCCTTCTGTGTACCCAACAAAAATCCAACCCAATACGTCCGAGCCCAGGAGCAAGTCCACTGGGCCGGGATGAAAGACAAAGGGGTCGGCCAAATCCAGACCCGAAACCAAAGACAACACACCCGGCGGTATGTCTGTCGAGGGGTGCCAACCCGCAATGGTATCCATTACCATAGCCGAAGTCGTGATCCTCATTGTGGGAGGACTTCAGCGAAGAAAAGGTGACAAGTGTCTGGCCCGTCAGACACTTCACTTGTATGCCACCAACTCCAAGAAGTGGCACAGGCGAGTCTTCCACGACTAAACCTAACTGGCGTGCCACTCGAGTGGTAACCAAACTGCTTTGAGCCCCTGAGTCCAACAGAGCTCTCAAATTAATGGCTTCCCCCCACGACCCCATACGCGGACCACCGCGGTAGGGAGCAGAACCGTCCGCGGCTCTGTCCCAGCAAGGGAGCAAGCTAGTTACGGGCTCCCCACTCTCTCCAAACCAGGGGCGCGCCACTGACCCGGATAATATGGCGGGCGAGTGCACATCCCCATCTGAGGGGGGGCATAACCCGCGGCCCGGCCATACATATGGTACGGCGGGTGGTACTCCAGCCGTGGGTACTCGTGCAGCGGCGGAGAAAACCGCTGCGGCTGCATGTGTTGGGCATTGGCAACCCGCGTGGAGGGGGGTGTCCCCACTCCCACGTCCGATCTAGGGCCCCCGCCCATGGGGGCCCTATCCGGGGCCTGGCCAGCCACATACTGGCCCCGACCTTGGGGCGCGTGGTCCCGGTCCGCCAAGACCCGCGCCGGTACGCGACCCCCCTCCCGAGGGGTGGTGCGACGAGCGAAGCCGCGTCCTCCGTCCGATGGTGGAGGGCTTCGCGCAGGAGCGCCCCCGCCCATAGGGGACCCCTGCCTCAACAACCGGGGGCCATCCCCGTTCCGGTTCATGCAGAGCATCACGTGGTGCAGCCCACGGCATGCACTGCATGGTATGGCTCTGGGACAGTCACGTGCATAGTGACTGCCCAAACAGTAAAAGCAAAGTTCATGCCGCCTTGCCATGCGGCGCCGATCTTGTACTGGCAGTCTCTGCCAGTCCCTGCATTGCAGCAGGCTGTGGCCCATCCGGCCACATTGCAGGCAGTCCGCGTCCCCCGCGACCGCTGCCGTGTGTGCAACCCGCACACCAGCTCCACGCGGTGGCGGTTGCCGTCCCTGTTGGGGCTTCCCTCGCCATGAGGGTTCCAAGGGCCTACGTTCAGGCGCTCTGGATGGCGCTGAGTCCGTCATGGTATTCTCAGCAGCCCGTGCCTCAAACTCCAAAAACTTCACCAAGTCAGTGAATGTTGGTAGGGTGGTGCTATCCCGTTCCGCATTCTCGCGCTCAAATCGCGAGCGGATGTCATTGGGTAATTTGCCCAATACAATGTGCACCAGCAAAAAGGACCATTGGTCCACCGGCAGCCCCAGTGTGCGGAGCGCGTTACAGGCCACTGTAACGGGCGTGAGCAACTGCAGGCGCAACTGTGCCCTGTTGGCCACCTTGGGCAGGGCCATCAACTGTGCGGCGTGCGCATCCGCTAACAAACGTAAATTTTGGTAGCGGGAGTTCAATAACTCCCAAGCCGTATCGTACTGGTCGTCCTCCACCCGGAGGTGCTGGATGAGCGACCGCGCTTCATCCTCCAGAGTGGAGAGGAGGTAGGCCATCTTCTGGGCCTTCGACAAATCCTGTCGTGCTACGACCAGGGACTCAAACATATTTTTATATGCCACCCACTCCTCCATCCTACCCCCAAAGTGGGACAGCTGAAGGGTGGGGAGCCGACCAGTAACCGCTGGTCCTTCCTGTCTAACAGGTGTGCGAGGGGCTGGTCCGCCAGCCTGTCTCGCCCTTATTGCGGCCGCCGCCTCCACGATGTCATCGTGCAGACTCAGGATCTGGTCCAGGTCCGCCACGTGACCTGCGTAGACCTCCGGGGTAAGGTCGGCTTCGGTAAGCGCCGCCATGGCCGCTTCCGCGTTGTTCAATCGTGAGCGGAGCTGATCCGCTCTTTCCAGTATAGCGGCCTCCCTGTCCTTCCGGGACAGGAGTCCACCGGCCGTCACAAACCATCTCAATTCGTTGGCGAGTGTCGCCCCTAGCATTGGAGGCCTTCGCCATCGCGTCAAGTCACAAACAAACAAACAAATAAGAAAAGATAAAAAAGGTAAATAAAGAACAAGATCAAGCAACAACACGAAAAACCGCGGTAGGTATGAGAATGGCACAAACCCGGAACGCACGGTACAAACCGCAAACAAATACAAAAAGGTTACAAATATTCTTATACAAACAAACTAAGAAAAATCTAATAATTTTTACAAACAATTAATTATTTTTTACAAACGAACAAATAGAGGGTAGATAAACTACGCTCTGCTACCAGAAAATGTGCAGAACAACTACGCTCTGCTGCCAGAAAATGTGCGCAGAGAATCCGGACAAACGAAGCGGCGGGAAGAATTCTGTACCGGAACTTCACCGGGAAAAAACCACCGGTAAAAATAAGTACCGGGAAAAAATCTCCACGCGACACCACGCTTGTCCGACTAGAATCTAACCTAACCTATACGCAGTCTGCTACCACTATAGCTTATAAAGGGAGCTATAGAACCCTATGTACTAATAACTAAGTAACTAAAATTCAAACCACTTACCAAACTGAATCTTCTTAATCTTCGGATCCAACTTCGAGTGTCTTCGGAAGAGGAGGGGGTTGTTCCCTAAATCACCCAACCTACCCCGAGATCTCTTCCCCAGAATAAATACGTAGGTTTCTTCCAGCAGTTCCACTCGGCGACGGGATTCGGCGTCTCCAGGCAGCCACGTTTCGCATCTCACAAGAAACAGTCACAATAACAGGGTTTTTCACAAACACGAACGTTCAATAGTTATTTAACAAAAGGAAGCTCACAATTATAACTCAAATCAGTTATTACAAACAAAATTAACGCCACGCCGCGCGGCTTCAAAATGCAACAACCCAAGATGGTGGCTATATCACCGCGATATTTCCTGCGACACGGCCTCGTGCACGCGCGTTCCAAACAATACTGAATTCAAAATGGTCGCTCGCGACTGCCGACGCCGGCCGAGCGGGCGACGACGCTACTAATATGAAACTACCGCACGCGCTAGAATATTACGGCGGCGAACGGACAAAACAACATAGATTTTATTACAAACAATAGGTTAGGTTATTATATAGGGCCCTGTAGCTCCCTTTATAAGCTACGGTGGTAGCAGTCTGCGTATAGCTTAATTTAGGTTCTAGTCGGGCAAAGGTGGTGCCGCGTGGAGATTTTTTCCCGGTACTTATTTTTACCGGTGGTTTTTTCCCGGTGAAGTTCCGGTACAGAATTCTTCCCGCCACTTCGTTTGTCCGGATTCTCTGCGCACACTTTCTATTATTCTTTTTAAGTGTCCCTCTATCCATTTCAGTCAAAAATACTAAATGTACAGACAAAATATTTTTACTGTTTTATTGTATGTATAGATTTACTAATTTGTTAAATCATTCATCAATCATCAATTTCCATTTCGAATTTATATTTTTTGAGGAGGATAAATCAAGTAAAATTATAACATGTCTTTTCAAAATTTACCGTGCCTTTAAAGTCAATCCTGAGACATACCAAGTGAATGGTGGTAAAAGTGCGAATCGCAAAATTGTTCGCGCTTTTACCATTAAGAGTTGGTAAATCTTAGGTTTTACTCGAAAATCTTAGGATTTACCGTAGTTCGAACTTTTACAGTAACATATACACAACAGTAGAACATAAAACGTCCTACTTTTTGGAAATCGGTTGAAAACATTTTCGTGCAGTCGCTCTCAGGAAATTCCTGTCCGTTCATCCCACTAGTCCCAATGAATTGTCCCATTATGGGACAACTGAGACGATTTCGTCCCAGTAGCCTGTTAATCCCATCAAAATCAGTTGCATTAGTTTAGTACCTATCAAAGACGCAAGAAGTGAATTTCTTTTATACTATACTAGCGACCCGCCCCGGCTTCGCACGGGATATAAACCTTCCTCTTGAATCACTCTATCTACTAAAAAAAACCGCATCAAAATCCGTTGCGTAGTTTCAAAGATTTAAGCATACAAAGGGACATAGGGACAGAGAAAGCGACTTTGTTTTATACTATGTAGTGAAGTATATTGATTTATTCTATATATTTGTCGTATATGACATATGAATAGAATAGAATAAAAATAATTTGACACAAACTAAAACAAACACAAGTTATTTACAATACATATGATGATAATACATAAGTCTTACAAAAATGTTCTCTGTGTGGTCTACCCCTAACCTTCTATTTGTTTTATGTAGGCTAGCTGGATAACGTCAAGCTATCATCGTCACTGTTTGGACACATTGAGGGCGTGGGTTGAAAAATTACATCTGTACCACAGACTACTAAAAACTTTTTTTCTACTCATGTGTCTGTACTGTATGCGATCACAAATAACCTAAATGTAAATTAACACGGAGTACGTAACATGAGTGGATAATACCACCTCTAATAAATTTTAACACCGGGATTTAAAAATCATGAATTGTTAATGAATTTTATAGAGACAAATTATTGATTGAACATATTATTCTACTTTTGAGAATTCCGTACTAAAATTTTGTCAAATTAAAATGTTCTTCAAGTGAATAAAATAAAATAAAAAGAAAAACTAAATACTTATCTTTATTCAATTCAGTTATTTGTTAAAGATATCGAATTTTTATTTTTATTTTTTTAGAAGTGGTATGTTACGTACTCCTCGAAGTTTAGGTAAATATGCCCTGTAATATCCGATCTCTGCTTATAACAACAACATCTCACATCTTTTTTTATATATTTTAGTTTTGACTGTACATAATCTATGTAAGTATCTATTTATAGCTAGTAAAAAAATATGAGGATATAAAAACTCCCCTCTGGACTGGACCAAGACAAGAAACTCATTAAACAGAGTTTTTTTCGGCATTTATTCTCAGCAGTGGTCGTTCCGAAATGCTAGTAGTTTGTAGCTTTGAGATATTATTAGTTTTTGACGTGAAACAGTACCTACCTGTGAACGCCAAGATTCAAAAAGTATTTTTGATTTTGATTGATTTTGACTGAAATATTTTTCACTTTTCAACCGACTTCCCAAAAAAGGAGGAGGTTATATGTTTCGATGTATGTATGTTTTTTTTATGTATTGTCGCCGATTTCTATGCCTATAGTGGACTGAAAATATAGATTTATTGGAAATAGTTTATTCCCAAGTTGGTCCCATTTTAACCACGTCAGAATCTGTTCGGTAATTTTAAAGATTCCTAACAAAATATACAAATTCAAACATTGGATTATAGAGCAAAAGTCCGCGATAGCATGCCCTTATTTTTATGAAAATTCATGATGATTGATGATTCTCTTTGATTAATCTGCCTATTAAGGTATTTCATGATTTTAAGTTTTACAATGGAAGTCGGTTCATTTTTTTTGGAAAATGTTTTAGTCAATGTTGTATCACAGAATTAATTGGTTGCGTACAAAAATACTCAGATTCGGGCTCAGCATCATACTCTCATAGGACTCATAGAATGATAGCTTAAAACTTTTCGAGTTAAAAACTCAATTTGACTGAATTAGGTACTAAGTCTAAAGGCATCTTTAACATTTGCGTCGTGGGTTAAAAAGGAGAAAAATCTACGTTTGCCAAAACTGAATGAGCAATAATTGATTTTTTTATTTGAAGAGCTAGAGAAACAGATTGTACTTGTACAGATGTTTTTGTAACCATTTTGAATTAGAAATGGAAATGAGTGCAAATCCCTAATGAAAATTACAGGTGTTCAATTTGATCACGATAATTTTAACGTTTTTGCCGACCTTGTTCTTGATTTGTATTTTTTAGGGCTTTTGTGACAAAAAGTTACTGGTTTTGACGTTTGGTGAGGAGGTTTATTCTTTTTAATCGGCTCCGAAAAGGAGGATGAGAATTTGATTGTAATGAGAGTAAAATGCAGGTATCCTTATCATCATCATTACTTTTCCATGACTCACTGCTGGTATAAGCCTCCTTTTGTCTACGCCAACCTTCTCTATCCTGGGCCATCGCAATCCAGTTCTTGCCAGCAACATTCCTAACATAGTCGACCCATCTTGCTGCCAGGTGTCCTACGATTCTTCTCCTATTTCTAGGGTACCAGTGTAAGTATCTACTTACTCAGAGTTGTCATCGTAAGTTGATTTTTGTTGCAGTTGTCATGATGAGCAGTGGCGTGGGAGTGTGTCGCAGCGCGCTGGTGATGCTACTGGTGTCGCTGGGGGCTGCTGTCGAGGTGTTCAATGCTGGAAATCCAGAGGAACCGATGCCGGCATATGATCAGGTAACTGGTGACGTCAATGATGAGCAGTGGCGTGGGAGTGTGTCGCAGCGCGCTGGTGATGCTACTGGTATCGCTGGGGGCTGCTGTCGAGGTGTTCAATGCTGGAAATCCAGAGGAACCTATGCCGACATATGATCAGGTAACTGGTGACGTCACAATGATGAGCTGTGGGGTGAGAGTGTGTCGCATCGCAGCGCTCTGGTATTGCTGCTGGTGTCGCTGAAGGCTGCTGTCGAGGTGTTCAAAGCTGGGCATCTGGAGGAACCGCCGGCATATGATCAGGTAACTGGTGATGTCACAATAATGAGCAGTGGCGACTTCACCGGATGTGCAGGTAACAATGGATATTAACAAAAGTACCTAAATTCCGCGCGGACGTAGTCGCGGGCAAAATCTAGTGGACAGTGATATGAAAAACAGTTTTCCATTTCATTTTCCAGGCTCCAATTGAATTTGTAACCGGCAATGGACCAGAGAATATGTTCATGAGTGAAGAAAACCCATTCGACCTGATGCTGCCCCAGTACGGGGGTTTCCCTCATCAGCAACAGCATTTACAGAAAATCAGGATCAGGTATCTTTTTCTCCTCCTTTCTTTTTATATCTTCTTACTTCTTCTTTTTGAATACTTTAGAAAAAATATAACTATTATTACCAGGTCTAATTTAAGTTTTGCTCAACCCTCGCATACCAAATTTCATTAAATTCAGGCATTCTTTTCGCGGAGTGTATTTTTCTTCGCTAGTCTCTGCTTACCCCCACGGGAAAAAGGCGTATGTAATTATTTTTTCTTTGGACCAGGCAAGATTGGGTCAGAAATGACGTCATCAATTTTTTGTATGAAAATTGAATTTTTTCCCATAATCTTAATTAGTGTGTTGGTGGATTTAAGGAACGGCCGCTTAATAGTTTTGTGTTAACATAACGTTTGTGGGTAATCCCAGTCACCGGAAGAAAAAAATAAAAAATAAAAAAATCCGGCGACTCGGACCGCGGGTCGAATGAGCCTCGGTCCCAGTCTCCGGAATCTTGCATGTACCAAATTTTGATCCTGTACATAAATTTGCGGTTTCTGGCATGCTAAGTAACATGGGCTTACATACACGGAAACACATCCAAACTTTCGCAACTATAATATAGTAGTAGTATATCTGATTCCAGTTTAAACGGGTTGAGCGGCCATATAGCTACTAGATTCCTGCAAGATCCAGAACCTATGGAGGTGAACAAGAGGCTCCCCTCAGCGGCTGTGAGGGCGCAACCTGTCAGGCCGCAGCAGAAGTGGAAGATCAAGAAGGGCAAGGCACTTGGTAAGGGTTTTAGACTTTTAGTATCTTCAATGAATCTACCCGAAGAGTCGTCGTGAGCCGTGAAATTCGACGATCACATTTAAGTAGCTGAATTTTGGACCCATAGTGGAAGACAGGTTCTTCTTCTTTATGTGCCTCCATTCATTACTGAATGTTGGCCCTCAGATCCTGTCATTTTATAACTTTGTCGGTTCGTCCCAACTTAGGGCGAAGCCCCATTGCTCCGTTGCGTTGCGTTGCGTCATGACGTTTTTCATATATTTATGTTGTGGCCTGCCCCATCAATGCGTTGCGTCGTCGGACGCGACGTTTCAACGGATGAAGCGGGAGGAAGGGTGACTTTCTGCGTTGTCAATAGTGTTCCCCTGCTTGAGGCAGTAATGCCAGAATGGGAAAATTTTTATTGGGAAGTTATATTAGGCCTAAAGATATGCTAATGAAGAGAGAACCATTTCCAAAGCCAATCAAAATCCAAAAAAAATTACTCATTAAGAACAACAAAAAAACATCAAACTTGTACTGATACTATTTATTTTGCCGTTCCAAAATAGGAAATCATATGAATTTTTAATAAAAACGTGTCATCTCGTCCATAGCAAAGATCATGGAAGTAGTAATTTATTACTTCCATGGCAAAAATATATGTCTATAGTCTGTAGATACTCGACTGTCTAAATAGTTTTATTACATTCCTTTTGGTCTGTCTGGCTTACTGGTACACGTAAATACTTATTACTTCCATGGGTTTATGATTTTACTTAGCTCGTGTCAAATCTTCCACGTTTTTTTTTTTCAAAATGAAACAACCATAGTCAATTTAACTAATGTAAACGTTCCGACATATATATCATTTTAGGGGAAAAAATAACAATACATTAAGAAATAACAAATCTGAATCTCACTCATGCTTCAAAAACAAGAAAATTCGCCTCATCACGAAAAAATTCAGTTCGCAATCGTGGGTGACGCGTTGACGACGCAACGTATTGATGGGGCAGGTCACAACAAAATATATGACGCTGTCACGACGCAACGCAACGCAACGGAGCAATGGGGCTTCGCCCTTATGCGTAGCATTCTGCGATACATCTAAAATTCTTCCAGTTCCTTCCTGAGTCTTTTTTTAAGACCCATTCTTCAAAGCCATAAAACAAGAGGCCATACATAGCACTGAAGAATCCTTGTTCGTAGCTTTATGGAAAGACGTCTACAGCAAAGTACTTTTCTTTGAAAGGGTGTTTCGGAAATTTCTACGCGGGTCCTGATCTCCGTCTCACATTCCCATGGCGAGGTAACCACGAGGCAAGATATATTGAGTGACTTTCAACGGCCCCGGCGGGCCTGCCCCGGTGACGGGGCCGTTGAAAAAAAAAATTCCAACGGCCCCGGCGGGCCCGGATTTTGCGTTGACGGGGCCGTTGGAAAAAAAAACTACCAACGGCCCCGGCGTGTTTTTTAAATGGGACGGATAGCATAAAAAAATTATAGCATACGCTCCGGTAGTGTTTAAAGGGGGGGGGGGGGGGTAAATTGTGTATTATTTTGCAGAAATGATTACTTATATCAAATGAAATTTAAAAAAAGAGTTTGTAACAATCAGTTTTTATTGTTGATAAAAAATAAATATCAACTATAATAAATAAGTATCAACAATATCATAAATAAGTATCAACAAACATATATATTAGAAAATAAAATACATTTTAACACACTTGCTCGTAAAGTGGGTCTTATTACATCGAATTTAGGCTCATAATGCCATATATTACGAAGGTATATTACGAATATATTACGGAGGTATTTGGAAATAAAAATTACCTTACTGCGCTATCAAAAGATAGAAAACTAATGCGTGTTATGAATTACACAAAGCATTTTTAATTTAGTCGCGATCAAATAGGGAACATTAGTTTTTAAATAAGCAAAGATAATGATTTTTATACAGCCAAGAAAAGCAAAAAGAAGAAAAAGCCAAGCTGTTTGGCGATATAACCAAACCAACCATCCGCAGCGTGCACCGCGCGCTCCCTGCGCATGGCGCGGGGCGGCGGGCGGCGGCACGCGAATAAAAAATCAAGACTATATTTATTAGGTTGTGTTTGTTAGGTACATTTCCGATTTTCACCGTGTTAACATATTAAATATTTAATAAAATGTCGACTAGTATGGAAGAATATGTAAATTTAACTCCACCTTGAAATCATTAATGAGGCGCGTAATGCAAGTAATAGTTTATTGCCTCCAAAATCAAACGTAAGTATTTGGCGGCATACGAATGTTTTATAAAGTGGAGGAATGACAAAAGGGCGCAATCGTTTTCCGATAATTAGATGTTAGGACCATATGATTTATTTTTTACTCACAAGGTCACAAGTGTGTTGAAAAACGTCGTACGATACACGTGTGCATTTGGTCATTACGCACACTCGGATTTCGTGCGCCTCTTGTGCGTAATGACCAACTTTGCACACTTGTTTCGTAATGTACTATTATGTGTGTTTTATATTATGACACAAAATACATAATAGTACAAGTATTAAGATAACAAACGGTCAACTACTAAATATCTTACTGTCTCTGTTGTATTTTTACTCCGTAAACAGTATTAAGGGCCCGTACTAGGCCAGATTGCTTCACATGATCGTCTGTAATATCTACATTAATGTAAAACTGAATGTAAAATTAAGATATAGCAAACTTCAGGACTAGCACGAGGGATTATGTTACTCAAAAACACGATTGCTTAAAATTTTTCGATAGAAAAAAATTGCGAAGTTGCCTCCAAATCACCTATAATTAACACTTTAAACTGCTATTATTCAAGAAATACATTAAAATAAAAATTGAAAATTTTTGTATAAGTTACTCTATAGATAATACACTATAGATTATGTTACTCACTTTTTTTAATATCTTATTATAAAGCTTTTAAAAAATTAATACGTATAATTGCCCGCATGCTTTAACCATCCGCCTCTGAGCCCCCGCGCCGCCCACGACCCCGCGAGCATTTATTTAAAACGCGGATTGGATGCGTGCGGGCGAACTGGGTAGCGGGGGAAAATCTTAGTTTTCGTTGGCCTAGTGCGGGCCCTTAATAACATTTCTACAAAATAATACACAATTTCCCCCCCCCCTCCCCCCTTTAAACACTACCGGAGCGTCCCATTTAAAAAACACGCCGGGGCCGTTGGTAATTTTTTTTCCAACGGCCCCGTCAACGCAAAATCTTGGCCCGCCGGGGCCGTTGGAAATTTTTTTTCCAACGGCCCCGTCACCGGGGCAGGCCCGCCAGGGCCGTTGGAAGTCACTCGATCTGGGGCTCCTCCGTATCCTGACTATTCCTGACTATTGCTTACATGTAACAACGGATAGAAGTTGGTACAGAGCGACTTGACAGTAACTGAGAATGACAACAGCCCGTGCACTCAGACAACCGTCCGCACACCAAGACGTATCTGGATATAATGAGTCACACCTCAGTGCGGGTAGCGGGGAACTAGCCGTTCCGCTAGTACGCCACAGTCAGTATCTTTTTCTTATGAACGGGTAATGTGTTTAGCAAGTATGTTTAACTTTAGACATCGTTTTGTAAGACAGTTAGTCTTTAAGGACAACGGCAAAACGGAACCGAATGACTTGAGAGCTATTGATTGTTATTACTTTAATATATGACAGAAGGCGAACAAACACAGACAGGCATACAAACATTTTAATACCATCGAATTGACTTTATTTTTCAGACGAATTATTGTATTTTTAAATGTGTAATGAAACTGGCAATAACAAAATTTTTGAGCCTTTGTTTGGCAGAGTATAAGTAGAAATAGGTACTTATTCTGTGCTTCTGACTTAGATGTATAGATATAAAATAGATATACTTAGATAGATGTTAAATACAAGATTATTTTTTATTTCCAGGCGCGCAAATAGTGTGCTACTTCAAACTGTGCGCGTTCCGATCTCCGCACTAATGGACCGTGCGCCTGCGACCGTGGCATTGCTGACAACAGCGTATCAATCAAGTGATATCTGCGCAACTGAGATTCTCTGCTGGGAAAATCGGGAAAACATACTTTAGCTTATTTGTTTAAACTTTATTTACAAGGGCGGACTTAATGCTAAAATTCTCTACCCAGTCAACCGAGATTTCATATTTGAGATTTTGAGATCCATTTGGTCCAAATATCGCCCCGCACAAAAATGTGATTTATTTTTCACTTTTCCATCCAAACATCCATCCTATTACTTAATAATATGTATACGAAATCTGGACTTTAAAATATAATATTTATAAAACATTTTGACCCAATTTTCGTAAATCACTTCTTAGAAGTATTAGAGATAAGAGGCATAAAAGTAATGTATTTTGTAACCTTACCTAGGAGCCTACATTAGAAGTATGTATATCTTTTTTTAGCAAATGGTTGCCTTGACGCTACAACTTTTTTCAAATGCTTTAATTCATAGTCAAGTCTATAATTACTTAATACATAATATAGTCATAAGTAAAAATAAAATGGTTGTTTTTAGGGAACCATGAAACAAAAGGAAAAATCGTACTTAACCCTAATTATTCTGTCCGTCGGTCGTCGTTTGTCCTTTTTATAGCGTACGCTTAGAGGTGACAAGTTGAAATTAGAGAGACTGAAGAAGTTAACTTGCAAATTTGATTTTTTTCATAGCTATAATATAGATTATAGATCCAAGTATTTGATATACATTTTAACTTGGTACCTCTTTGCGTTCCTGACAAAAAGATTTTGACTGAGGGACAATCCATGTGGCGCGGTTCACAGCACCAATTTGCATGGAACCCTCGGTCCGCGAGTCCAACTCGTACTTCGCCTATTTCTTTTAAGATATGATGATAATGTGAATAGTAATTTCCTATGACATGGCTTGTTCCGTTTTCAACGTAAACTTCGTTTACTTTTCAATTCGAATTTCGCGCGCGTTATCGACGCACTTGTCAATCATCATGATTCGTCGTGCTGCAGGCGATTTAGCCAATGGAGCGCCCGGATTACCGCCGGCGCATGTACTATCCTACCGGCGTCTTGGAATACAGCGCCATAGGCTGGTGGCAGAACCAGTAAACCATTCTGAGTCTGGACGTTGAATCGAAGGCGCGCGCGCACCAAACATTACATCTTTTTACTCAATTATCCTAATCAAACTTCAAGTGCTCAACAGTTTTTTTTGGAACTTTATAATCGTGTGTGGCTGGCCGGCCAGGTGTCTAAAGGAAGAACTATTCGTGAGGAATCGTGCTCGAAGCCTGCCTACATGGTAAGTGATCTGTGCATTGTTTCTATTGTCTAAATCGTCTGTAACGCATATTAACGGCGAATGCTCCCAGCATTCGATCCAATGTGGTGATTGACAGTGTACAATTGCTATTTATCGAGTCAATTTAGCCACATTTTTTGGTGCCGAAACCCGGGAACTTTGGATACCTACCTTCAGTCTGCCGCCAAATACCAATTCGATTTAGTAATTGCTACTTCATTTACCGTATTCCACGCTTATTATACTTACTAGTACAGCTAAAACGAATAAACATAACATTTTGTTTCAATTACTAATCGGAAAACAAGTCTTTGTTCCATTTTGTTTTGTTGAGTACCTTACCTACCGATTATCGATTTAAGATGGCTTCCATCAGTTTCTAGAATATTTGTTGAAAATAAATTCTTTTGTCGTTTTATACTTATTAGCATAAAATTATCTACCGTTTTACCGTTCGCAATAATACAATATTGCAAATCCACCTTCTCATAATTTTATGTTGATAGTTCGTTATAACTCGACTACTTTTTTCCAACCGTTCAACGTTTCCTCTTGATATTTATTTATCGAAAATTTATTTCGTTTCAAATTACGAAATATTTTTTATCGTGACGTTGTATCGTTTATCGTATCATATTTTCAACGAATTTTGGTGCGTTCACATTTTCATTATTACCGTTTTAGGTTAAAAATCATAGTTTTTTGTTTTTACAAAAAAAACTGATTTTTATTTTTTTATTTACCGTACATTAACGAATATCGCAAACCGTTTTTAGTGTTCCTAACGCTCATTTAATTCATCCTTATCAATTTAATTTATTTCAATTTAAAACTCAGGTGACCGAGGTGACAATATTACCTGTTGTCGTGTAATACCGCCCCAGTGATTCTCGTCGATTCTTGTGAACGCGGTCTCGCTGAAGACGTTCGCAACTAAACTTTTTTATCGAATCCGAATATTTGTTGCTATCAGGTTTTATTGTTTTGATATTAATTATGTCTTTACTATCAAGGCGTAAATCTAAACCTACTATTAAAAAGGGTATCGAAAATACGTACACTATTAATAATTTGCCCAGTTTGCGACGTAAACGAACTATAGCATATAATCGCTTAACGAAGGCTTTGGAAGTAGGTACCTTAGCCAATACCGATGAATCACAAGTAGGGTTATTTCTTTCATATTGTCATGAAATAAAAACGATTGCTGATAGTTTTCATGACTCCCATTTTATTATTTTGGACCTTCTTAAGGATGATGCCGATGAGGAGGACGATGAACTTCAGGATCGATTTGACGAATTGTATTTTCAAGTGTTGGCAATTCAACGAAAATTTGAACAACGTTCATCTCAACAAGCTGACACTTCGAAACATAATTCATTGACCGGTTCGCACAGTGGAAATATGCGGTTACCAAAAATTTCGTTGCCAACTTTTTCCGGTGCTATCAAGGAATGGCCTGAGTTCATTGCAACTTATAACGCGTTGATACATGATTCTACCTCCTTATGTAATATTGAGAAATTTCACTATCTCGTGTCAGTTTTAAGTGGTGATGCTTTATCGTTCATTAGAACTTTTCCTGTTGCAAGTGAACATTATTTAAGTGCGTACGAGGCTCTCAAGTCCCGTTATGAAGATAAACGCGAATTAGCGTTTACGTGCTGGCGTGATATCTTGAACGTTAGTTTAAAGACTTCGAACGCTCAAGATTTTCGACGCGCCTTAGACACGATCGATGAGAACTTAACAATTTTAAAAACTTTAAAATTACCTACCGATAAATGGGATTTTGTTCTTTGTTATAATGTTCTGGCCAAACTCGATACCAAATTAAGACGCGAGTTTGAGGAAAAACATACCGATATTGAGCTTCCACAGTATAACCATTTAAGGGCATTCTTACACTCTAAAGGTGAAGCATTAATTCGCGACACGCACTTTTCGAATGTTACCAATAAAACCGCTAACGTTTCAAAGGACACACCGGGAACTTCACAGAGGTTCAAGCGACATAACGTCACGCATTCGCTTGTCGCTCCCACCGTCACTACTCATAAAAATGTTGGTGATAAACAACAAGCGAAACCTACTCACAATTCGAGCACTCCGATTCGTAAATGTGCCTACTGTCGCAATGAACATCACATCTCGGCCTGTAATGATTTTTTGGCAAAATCAATAGATGAGCGCATGGCTGTGGCCACTGAAAAGAAATGGTGCTACAATTGTCTTAACGCATCCCATTCAGTGCGAGAGTGCACATCAATGTTTTCATGTCGACAATGTAGACGTAAACACCACACTTTGCTACATAAGGAGCCGGCGGCAAGCTCGGCGACCTTAGTGGCTAAGGATTCGTTAACTCAGTCTGATCCAACCGTAACCACAACCGTGTTACTGGCAACAGCTCTCGTCCAGATTCGTGATGCTTCTGGTGAATTTCATACATTTCGCGCGTTATTTGACACCGGCAGTCAAAACAATTTTCTCACGGCTCACGCCGCTCAACGATTAAATCTAAAACCTATAACTGGTAATATCAACGTTTATGGGTTAGGGGGCAGCCCTGCCTCAGTCAGTGGCTTTGTTACATGCGACATTGGCACCAACTGTAACGTAAAGTTTCGTCTGGGAATGCTCGTCATACCGAGCATTTGCGGAGATCAACCGATAGCAAGGCTAAATACGAAAGGATGGGAGGAGGTCAAAACACTACCGCTAGCTGATCCTGGTTTTGACATCCCCGGTCCGATCGACGTCTTGTTAGGTGCCGACGTCTTTGCTGAGTCACTTCTCGAACAACGTCTGAAGGGTAACGCCTCTCAACCGCGAGCTTTCAACTCAGTCTTCGGCTGGCTTCTTCTTGGGAAGTCCAGACTCGCATCGCCCAGTCTACTAGGAGTAGCCCCTTCTACCGTAGACGATAGTTTAAACAAAATTGTTCAACGTTTCTGGGAAATCGATAACGTTCCACAATCTTCCCGATTGACCCCAGAAGAGCAACGCTGTGAAAATAGTTTTCTCAGTAATCACTACCGTGACGAGACAGGTAGATATGTAGTTTGTCTCCCCTTCAAGGACGACGAGGAGCCAGTCTTTGAAGGTTCTCGAGAGATAGCCTTACGACGCTTTCATGCCATTGAAAGGCGTCTGTATCGCGATCACAATTTAAACCAACAATACGTGGAGTTCATGACTGACTATATCGACAGTGGTCACATGACTCTGGTACCTGCCAAGCAAATGGGTCAAGGCAAGTATTATATACCGCACCATTGTGTGCTACGTCCCGACAGCGCTACAACGAAGCTTCGCGTTGTATTCGACGCCTCGGCTAAAGATGCAACTTCCAAATCGCTAAACGACTCGCTGCTGACGGGACCGAAGCTACAATCAAATATCGTAGAGATCCTTCTTCATTTCCGTGAGCACGCAATTGTCTTCATGGCAGACGTGCGCCAAATGTACCGTCAAATCAACCTAGCTCCTCAACATCGTGATTATCAACGTATTCTCTGGCGAGCTCACCCAGATGAGCCTCTTCAAGAGTACGTATTAAATACCGTAACGTACGGAGTGTCTTCCGCTCCATTCCTGGCGTGCCGCTCTATTCAGCAACTGGCCAACGATGAGGGTCACAAGTACCCAAAGGCCAAAACCGTTTTAACTTCCGACATATACGTTGATGACGTCATATCCGGAAGCTCATCGCTGAAGGACGCCAGAGAAATCAAAACTCAACTCATCGCTCTTTTCGGTCTTGGCTCGTTTGAGCTCCGAAAATGGGTGAGTAACCGACCCGAGCTACTTAGCGATCTTCCCGCGGAGGCGTGTCTTTCAGAAGCAATCACTTTTACCGAAACTGAAGACACAACTATCAAGGTTCTGGGCCTTAAGTGGGAGCCTGCTTCGGATTCGTTCGTCTTTACCGTTAATCCATCTAATCAACCGTGCACCAAGCGAACGATTTTGAGTGAGGTTGCCAGAATTTTCGATCCTCTGAGTTTTCTATCTCCTTTGACAATTCATGCCAAATGTCTTATTCAAAAGCTTTGGATTCTAGGTCTTTCATGGGATGATAAGCCCCCACCGGAAATTATCTCTCAATGGGAAAAGTTCTCTGAACAGCTTCCTCAAGTTAGGAATCTTAAAATTCCACGTAAATACGCTACCGATAGCGCTCAATCATATCAACTGCATGGATTTTGTGACAGCTCCGAAGCAGCATATGGCGCCGTTATATACCTGCGTGTTATCGAGTCTGACGGCTCCGTTCGCGTCTTTCTCGTATGTGCAAAGGCTCGTGTAGCTCCTTTAAAACGTCAATCGTTACCTCGCTTAGAGCTGTGTGGTGCAGTTTTGCTTACAGACCTTATCAAATTTGTCAAGGACACGCTGCGGATTCCTGTCCATGACACTTATGTGTGGTGTGACTCCACCGTTACCTTGTCCTGGTTGCGAGCTCCTTCTTCTCGCTGGGTGACATTCGTTGCAAACCGCGTAAGTCACATTCAAGATATCGTGCCGACCGAGTGCTGGAGGCACGTACCATCTGTCACAAATCCTGCAGATGTTTGTTCGCGTGGGCAATTGCCTCACGAGTTGCTGAACAATGCCCTATGGTGGGCGGGCCCAGAGTGGTTGTCTCAACCACAGTCTGAGTGGCCAATCGATACATCGAGAAATCGTTCAAACGACGACAATGCGGTGCTCTCTGAGCAGCGTCGCACCACAGTTCTCGTTTCGGATCAAATCGAAAGCGTAAACCAAACTTCTATAATTGATCGACTATTCGAAAAATATTCTTCTTTAGATAAAATCTGTCGCATTATCGCTTACGTTCGCAGGTTTTGTAATAACATGCGTAACACTGTTCCGCGATCAGATAATCTTTTCGTAACGGACGCTGAGCGTCATCGTGCGTTACTAATTATCGTGAAACATTTCCAACAACGTTGTTTTTCGGATGTCATATCCAAATTACAATCAAAGATACAGTTACCTCGTAGTTTTCGTAAACTAAACCCGTTTTTGGACGAGCAGGGTATACTCAGAGTAGGCGGGCGCCTAGCGCACTCCGATCTTGACTTCGAACAGAAGTATCCCGCATTATTGCCCAAAAAGAGTGTTCTTACATCCGCTGTAATCGAATCTATTCATCGAAACAATTTTCATCCCGGTCTGAACACAACCAACTATCTGATCTTACAACAGTTTTGGATACTTGCGGCAAAGCATGCTGTACGTCATCATCTTTCAAGATGCATAAGATGCTACCGTCTTAAACCGAAACCTTTGCAACCCTTTATGAGCGACCTTCCGGCCTTTCGTGTCAATCAGGCAAAGCCTTTCTCTGTCGTAGGTGTCGATCTAGGAGGGCCTTTTCGAATTAAGCTCGGGCTTCATCGTGGTGCTAAAATCGATAAAGCGTACTTGTGTTTATTCGTATGCTTGAGTACAAAAGCAGTGCACCTTGAGGTGGTTTCTACTTTATCGACTGACGGCTTCATCGCGGCATTGCGTCGCTTCGTTTCTCGTCGTGGCCGCTGCAATGTTATTCACTCTGACTGCGGTACGAATTTCGTTGGTGCAAGTTCACAACTAGCATCATGTATCGAACAAGCCTCTCATGCGGAAAAAATAGATTTTAAACGTAACGTACCTTCTGCTCCCCACTTCGGAGGGGTGTGGGAAATCCAAATCAAAGCCGCAAAGAGTCATTTGTACCGTATTGTTGGCGATCAGGTCTTAACGTTTGAAGAGCTTACCACACTCTTCGCTCAGATCGAATCAATTTTAAATTCGCGGCCTTTGTGTCCATTGAGCTCGGATCCTAACGATTTGAACGTTCTTACGCCCGGTCATTTTTTAACGCTAGAACCTCTTACAGCAGTTCCTGATTTCGACTACAAGGACGTAAAAATCAATCGACTGAATCGATGGCAACTTATCCAATCTTTTCAACAACAATTTTGGAAACGCTGGAAAAATGAATATTTACATGGGTTAACTCAGCGAGCAAAATGGACCACGGACTCAACACCGTTAACTGTAAACTCAATCGTACTTATAAAAGAGGACAATCGGCCTCCTCTTCAATGGGCATTAGGACGAGTTGTTTCTTTGCATCCTGGCCCTGATGGGGTAGTTAGAGTCGCAACCATTAGAACAGCCAGAGATCACTCGCTTAAGAGACCTTTGGTCAAACTATGTCCTCTACCATCCGTATAATCGTTATAACTTAGCATTTCTTAGCTTTTTAAGTTTAGGATAGTAACTTAAACATATTTATCGTTAATTACCGTTTCTTATTCTTACTCTGGGAAAATCCCATTGGTATTTTGGTGGGCGGAATGTTCCGTTTTCAACGTAAACTTCGTTTACTTTTCAATTCGAATTTCGCGCGCGTTATCGACGCACTTGTCAATCATCATGATTCGTCGTGCTGCAGGCGATTTAGCCAATGGAGCGCCCGGATTACCGCCGGCGCATGTACTATCCTACCGGCGTCTTGGAATACAGCGCCATAGGCTGGTGGCAGAACCAGTAAACCATTCTGAGTCTGGACGTTGAATCGAAGGCGCGCGCGCACCAAACATTACATCTTTTTTACTCAATTATCCTAATCAAACTTCAAGTGCTCAACAGTTTTTTTTTTTTGGAACTTTATAATCGTGTGTGGCTGGCCGGCCAGGTGTCTAAAGGAAGAACTATTCGTGAGGAATCGTGCTCGAAGCCTGCCTACATGGTAAGTGATCTGTGCATTGTTTCTATTGTCTAAATCGTCTGTAACGCATATTAACGGCGAATGCTCCCAGCATTCGATCCAATGTGGTGATTGACAGTGTACAATTGCTATTTATCGAGTCAATTTAGCCACATGGCTGGTATTTTGAGGAAAGATCTATATTTAAATTAGATTCTCCATGATTTTTCATGATTACTTTTTCGAGTGTTACATTACATTAACTAGTGTGGAGGTTTTCTTACGATGTTTTCCTACACAGGGGTTGGTTGTGAGTCAAATCTATGACCGTACAGTCATATATATTTGACTTACGTACGTAAGTCAAATATATGATCTATCCATGGAAGTAGTAAGTACTTTGTACAACTGGAAGGTTCACTGAGACTAGAAAAGCGAGCCGAAAGAGAGGCTCGAAATCGTGGCGCGTCCCTTTCTGACGAGGTGACTATGTTAAACAAAATTCTTAGGACCAGTGAACCACATGTCACATGTCATGAGTCAGTGTGAAGGCAATTGAGCCTACTTTCGTGAGTTGTGTGTGAGTCAAAATTACGCTCGTTTGCGCTCTTACGCCCCTACAATTATGCTACTAGAAAAATATGTAGCTATTCCATAGGTTCAATAAAATATAATAAATATAAGTAAAATAATACTCAAGTTAAAAAAACGATTTATTTAATTACTTAAACGTTATTGTTTATTTTATTTACTTATTGGGGACGCCAGCGCAAGCTCCAGACGGGTGATCAGTCCACTCATGCCGGGACCATTTCACCCAATTCCCTGAGACCCGTATGTATAGGGTTTTGAGTCACCTGGTAACTCACGTTGGTGGCGACCCACTGAATCTACCTGTTACTTTGCAGGATTTTAATAACTGCCCTATTGTTATGTCGTCGCTCAGATCATCCTCAGATAGGGCGTCTGAGCCCAATACTTCTCTCCTTGCAGCAGCGTAAAGCTAGTTTAATAATCAGCCCGGTAATCCTCAGGTTGGAAATGTAAGCTACATATTACGAGTTATTAGTTAATTTCCCACGAATCATCCCAATCCATTTTTTTCTTAATT
The DNA here is from genome assembly GCA_018467065.1 of Ephestia elutella. Lineage (NCBI taxonomy): Eukaryota > Metazoa > Arthropoda > Insecta > Lepidoptera > Pyralidae > Ephestia > Ephestia elutella. The sequence continues at coordinate 18,067,193 of CM031571.1, forward strand.
CTATATTTGCGGTAATCTGAAAAAAAAATCTTTGTTAGGATACATTTATTTTCTTTATAATTATTATGTAGTCTCCCTACTACCAGAAATGAAAACTTACCCGTGGAAGGAAATCCCACAACCTGGGTATGATTTCTTTATTGCAACCTCTAATAGCACAACATTTATTAACCATTCTCAAACTCCAATAATAATTATTATTAAAAACAATTAAATTCACGCGCTACAGAAAAAAGCAGCCATTTTGTTTAATTTGTGTTGCTAGTGTATTGCAAATATTTACTATTTCCATAACTAGAAAGTTTTTCATGCTATTACGCCCTTAGTACACCGACGCGTTCGCATGCGAAAGCGATTCGCTGCGAAACGCTTGCGATTGCGAAACGTCTGCGATACACTGCCGGTTTTTATATGGCATGTTTTGTAGAATGAAATCAAGAATTTATATTTTAATATATTGGTGTATATTTTTGCACGTCGCATCGCATTGATTTCTGATTACATGACGCATTGCGAAGCGAAACATGACATTAGCGAATCGCCTACGTCGTCATTGTAACAGCTACTTCGCAGCTACGTGCGAACGTACTGATAAGGATGCAACTATACTAATCTCGCTTAGTTTGAACGAGACACAGCATATACGAAACCGAAACGCTCTCATCCAACTGACAAGTTTTTTGAAGTTTCGTTGCCGTATGCGAACGCGTGGGTGGACTAAAGGCGTTATTAATTAACTAGCTGTTGCCCGCGGCTTCGCCCGCGTGAGTTTCGCTTAAATGAAAAATCTTTTTGTGTTCCAAACTGTAGACCTAAACTCCAGCACCTACTCAAAATTTCAGATCTCTGGTTATCCAATTATATTAGGTACTCGTAGTATAGTCACGGTGTTAAAATGAATCAAAAGTGATATTTCATTCAATAAACGATCTTCATCTGCTCGTTATCTACAATTTCCCGTGTACCAGCACTCCCACCTCGAGTCCCTCTTTGTCTTATCCCGTGTCCTGGCTATTTATACGTCAGTAGAAAATGCTCATTAGGTTGAACGACATTTGCCTAGCCCCATTTCCATTTATTTTATAGAGTAGCTGGTCTTTTGGAGTTCTTCATCACATGTTCCATAATCTTCAATATTTATACGTCAGTAAAAAATGCTCATCAGGTTGAACGACTTTTGATAAGGCGCCATTTCCATATATGTAATAGTGTAGCTGGTCTCTTGGAATTCTTCATCAGATGATCCTGATCTTCGATTTTTATACGTCAATAGAAAATGCTCGTCAGATTGATAAACTTTTGCAAAGGTACCATTTCCATATTTCTTATAGTTTAGCTGTTCTGTTAAGGTTCTTCATCAGGTGTTCCAGTTTTCAAAATTAATTATAGCCTATATGTTGCCAGGCAGCTATACAACAAAAAAAAGTCCAGTAGTTTTTGCGTGATATGCGTACATACAGACAGACAGATAAAAAATTCAAAAAAAAAATTTTTGCTTTCATTATTCTTTTTAAGTGTCCCTCTATCTATTTCAGTAAAAAATAATGCATGTACAGACAAAATATTTTTACTGTTTTATTATATGTATAGATTTCTTCCAATATGTTGCCTAATGAATATGATTACAAGTAATAGCTGTATCTAGATGGTATCTAGTAAATAAATAAGAAATACTTACACAACGAATTTCCATTGATTCATTGTAAACGTTTTCTACTAAATAGAAGTAAATTCTTAACATAGCAACTGAGTGAAAGGGACACAATGACGGGAAAGTGATTCTCTTTCGGGCACGTTTTTTATTTTAACTATGATTATTTTAAAAACAGTACTATTGACTTCAACATTAAGTTCATTTTTGTTTGTCACGGATTTTGAAGTAAACCTTCCAGTTGTACAAAGGTACTTATTACTTCCATGGATCTATCTACAGTACAGACAGTTTCAGAGGTAAATGTCAGACCGACTTATTCCATTCAATGCTTGTACTGGCATAATTCTAGGAGTTCATTAAGCTCCCAAATAGTTCAAATAGTGCAAGAAAATGAACTCAAAAGTTTTGGGATCCCATCGGGTTCATATGAGTGGGAGCATATGATTCGAACTAGCGTCCTTCGGATGCAATTTAAGCGTCCATCCTAGCCCACTGCACTGACCCTCCATCGCTTCAGTGATATGGCATCAGAGTTGAAATTAATTTGACTAGCTTGATATTCTGTTGTCGGTACATTCTAGTTTATTTAGATTAGAAATTAGAAATGTTATTAGTTTTAGATGCTCTGCTATGTTCGAGCAATGGATTTTCTCTATTTTGTAAGTTAAGGATATTTTTTTGAATAAACGTGACATATCCTATATGGTTGTTTTGTTTGTCTGTTGACTTAATCCTGCGTACGAGGAATCAAATAACTCTCTACAAAAAAAAAAAAACTATTTCAATGCATATAAGTGTCCTACTGCTTGGCAAAGTCCCGCCCTTTCTGTAATAATAGTACTAGTACTATAATAAGTACTAGTATTTATTCATTACTTTATATAGGTACTATCTACAAATAGTAAGTACCTATATAAATAATTCTCAGCAGTGGTCGTAGATAGGAGAGTAGTTATTGGTAACACGGGCAAAAAAAAAACCCGTGGTTATGTGTTATTCCATTATTTTTTTTATTTTATTTGAAAAAAACTACAGGCACAGTTTAGTACATATAGTCGAATAAGAATATGCTCCCATTCCCACTCCCAAATAGTTCTAGCGAGTACGCACACCTCCATAAGTAAGTACATACATAAATAGTTTTGGCTTAATGAACTTAAGGGGGGTTAGGCGGTCAGCGAAAATTCATATGAAGCGGCTGAGGCGGGGGGGGGGGGACGTCCCGGTTGCGCGCCATTCACATTTTTATCAAAAAGTTAATAGAAATGTTTAGTTTTTCAAAAATTTAAATCAGTCACGAAATTGAAAAGGTAAAATACCTTTGTGTTGGTGATTTTAAAACATTTTTTATTATAAAACACGGATGTTATCTGTATTCATATGAAATTTTAGAGGTAACTTCAGGATTTTTTTCTATCGAGCAAAATTTTTCCCATCGTGTTTTGGAAACAGTCCTCCCTTTAAACATACGTTCTACAATACATATCAGAAATTTCAGGGCGAAAACTCTTCAATTCTTTAAACAGCAGCTTATAGAAAACAGCCAATATTGCCGTTTTCACTTACTAAGAGCCCTTAAAAGTTTTGTATGATTCTATGTGGATCATGCGAGTGGGAGCATAATGGAATCCTTTATTGCCCATGGTAGGGACCGTCACAGTCCCTGAAAGGTACCACGGGAATTATTTTACCCGTGGTTCCTGAATTAACCAACCAATAAGCCAACTAATTAAAAAATGTATAATAACTTAACTGTATATTATTATAGACGACAACAAAATAAAACATTAGTACCTACCTACATATACTCTATGCGTTGGTGCTCTATTACTCACTTACTTCCATGGCTCGACGACCCAAAGAGGATCTTGGCCTCCGATACTAGAAGCTTCCATTCCTTCCTGTTCTGCGCTACTTCCTGCCAGCCTGTTGTGCTCTATTATAATAACAAAATTAATAACATAAACATACTCCTTTAGTTCCTTCCAAATGCAATAATTCTTTTAGTTTACCGCAGTTTATCAAGAGCATGGCCAATGTCTTTGTTGCCATGAGACTTTAGTACCCTTTTAACTACTCATGTGCTTAAGGCTGTTTTCTTGATGGTGATTATTCTGAGGTAAAAATTTACCTGAGAATTTTATTATTTAGAATATATTTAATGTCATTAAAAACGAGTGTCAATATGATATTAATATTATTAACATTACTTAAAAACGTCTATATAGTTTCTTTAAAAACAATTTGTTGATAAATATACTTTATGCAAAAAAGTCGATCTAGTATTCTATTTTTAAACTCTGATAAAACAGCTAATTAAATATGTGCGATAATTCTAATTATATATATGCAAAAAAGTGGATCTACTTAGTTAAATTTAGACTCTGATAAAACAGCTAATTATAATGTGCGATAATTCTAATTATGTACTGTATTATTGTTCATAAAACTTATATTATAAATACATGTGCCAGTTCTGAATGCCTTGAACTCCTTTTGTATATTCACAGCTATTTGACTATGGTTCTGCATATTATATTCATTGCAGTGTTTATGTCCGTAGAACTCGGGATTTCGCCGAGGAGTGTATGACACTGTAACCAGTACTAGTTGTGCCCCGCGGTTTTGCTCCCATGGGAATTTGGTACCATCTTCCCGCCTGAACGTGGCTATCGTACATAAAAATACTTCAAGTAACCAGCGCGTACAAGCCAACAAATAACTCTTCTGCGAGCTCAGTAGATTCTATCTTTTAGCGATGGACATACAAACATACACGGTACTCGGAAGCTGTAAAATAAATGAAAACCTGCGTTAGATACATCATTCAGACCGGCTGAGCGTAATCCTGAGTTAGTATATCGCTGGCATTCATGATCAAACAAATTGCAATAGTTCTAGTGACGATACAATGGAGGACGTATCCTCTAGTCAGTCCCCCATCCTCCGAACGTGGTACTGCCTCAAGATGGAAGGTTGAACTTCACAGTATTGGCCAAGAAGTCCGGCCTGTATTGTGAGGTCTATGATGTGACAACATAAGACGGATATATCCTAAAATTATTCCATATCCCGGGAGACAAAAGTGCACCAGTTTTCGTTTTGCATGGCGTTGTGGATTCCGCTGATTCATTCATCTTAAGAGTGAACTCTTCTATGACAGCAGTTTTACACGAAGGAGGCTATGACGTATGGGTGGGGAACGCTCGAGGCAGCCGATATGGTAGAAGACACGAAAGACTTAATCCAGATGTTGATAAGGCGTTTTGGAATTTCAGTTTCCATGAAATTGGATATTACGACCTGCCGGCCATGATCGACTTCGTTTTGGATAAAACTGGAATGGAAACTTTAAGTGCTATGGGTCATTCTCAGGGAAACCAAGTTTTTTACGTCCTCGGTGCTGCTCGACCTGAATATAATGAGAAGACCTGATCTTCTTATTATATTCAGGTCGAGCAGCTTTAGGACCAATATGCTATGTCCATAATGTTATTCCACCAGTGAATGAGATTGAGCGTTGGGATCATTGATAGACGACCTATTTTTATTAATTGGCAAAGAGGAAGTGCTAGGAGATAAGGGAATGGTGCGGATGTTAATAGATTTGTTTTGTTTACAAGGATCTCATGGATACAAAATGTGTGTGGAAGGGATATTTTTTCCTTTCGCTGGTCCTGATTCCGCGGAGTTCGAGCCAGAGTTCGCTCGCATCGCTCTCGCACATTATCCTACAGGCACTTCTAGGATCAATGCTGAATATCTTCTGCAAGTAGCCCAGAAGCATGAATTCGTATATTACGACTATGGAGCAACTGAGAATTTAGTCATTTATAATTCTACAACTCCTCCTAAATATGACCTGGGTAAAGTGACAATGAAGTGGCGTTGATATCGGGCAAGAACGATCGGATATCCACATTGAAAGATGTGAAGATCTTGAGGAAGAAGCTCCCGAATATTGTGGATTATAAAGTGCTGGAATATCCCCATTTTAATCACATGGACTATATTTGGGCAAAACACATGAAAATATTTGTACCCTCACGTGTTTAAAATATTGCGGACTTATGGGAAAAGTTGAAAGTTAAGTTTAAAAAATAACTAAAAGTAAATCTTACTATATTGTATATACTTAGGTGTAATGATTCTTACTAATAGTATTTATCTAATTATTATTGTTATGTGATTCTATCATTACACTTAATTTGAAAGGGAATTTGTTTATTCTTTTCGAACTTCCACCCCTTAATCACTGAACCGATGGTCATGGCATTTTGTATACATGTGATCAATGGAAAAGGGTATGAGAAGTATTTAATCCGGAATAAATAAATCTAAGCGGCGCATCAAGTTATAACCTGTGCTGAAAAACCGCATCCAATTTCATTCAGTAGTTGTTGGATGATGCACTTACAAACATACAGACAATATTATAATTCATAAAATATTAATTTTGGCTTGTATTATCTCTTTCAGCCGAAAGACGTCCACTGCTGGACAAAGGCCTCCCCCAAGGATTTCCACAACGACCGGTCCTGCGCTGCCCGCATCCATGCGCAACCCGCGACCTTCACCAGGTCGTCGGTCCACCGAGTGGGAGGCCTGCCAACACTACGTTTTCCGGTTCGTGGTCGCCACTCGAGAGCTTTTCTGCCCCAACGGCTATCTGTTCTGCGAGCTATGTGCCCCGCCCACTGCCACTTAAGTTTGGCGATTCTGCGGGCTATGTCGGTTACTTTAGTTCTCCTACGGATCTCCTCATTTCTGATTCGATCACGCAGGGAAACTCCGAGCATAGCGCGCTCCATCGCCCTTTGGGTGACCTTGAGCCTTCTTATGAGGCCCATAGTAAACGACCACGTCTCTGTTCCGTATGTCATTACTGGCAACACACACTGGTCAAAGACCTTAGTCTTGAGACACTGCGGTATTTTGGACGAGAAGATATCGCGAAGCTTCCCGAACGCTGCCCAGCCGAGTTGGATTCGACGGTTGACCAGGTTGACCTCTTTCTCGAAGTTGGACTTACCTAACTGAACTGTTTGTCCCAGGTATACATAATTGTCAACAACTTCGAGTGTAGAGTCTCCAACCCTTAGAGGAGTGGGTGCGACACGGATATTAGACATGATTTTCGTTTTGTCCATGTTCATTTTTAGACCCACTTGTTGAGAGGCTCTACAGAGGCCATCGAGCATTGTGCCTAGGTCTTCCAAGGTCTCAGCCATGACTACGATATCGTCAGCGAATCGAAGGTGAGTGAGGTACTCGCCGTTGATATTGATGCCGAGTCCGCTCCAGTCCAGAAGCTTGAAAACATTTTCCAGGGCGGCGGTGAACAGTTTCGGAGATATAACGTCTCCCTGTCTCATCCCTCGCTTCAACTGGATAGGTTTCCAGCCTTGATCCTGGAGACGGACCGACATGGTGGCGTTTTCGTACAAACACTTCAGCGCTTCGATATATCGATAGTCAATTTGGCACCGTTGGAGAGACTGTAGCACAGCCCAGGTCTCGATCGAATCGAAGGCTTTCTCGTAGTCCACAAACGCCAAGCATAAGGGCTGATTATACTCCTCAGTCTTCTGTATGATCTGCCGCAGCGTATGTAAGTGGTCCACGGTACTAAAGCCTTTTCGGAAACCGGCTTGTTCGGGAGGCTGGAAGTCGTCAAACCTGCGAGCGAGACGATTCGTAATGACTCTCGAAAACAGTTTGTAGACATGGCTCAGAAGTGAGATAGGCCTATAATTCTTCAATAAGGTTTTGTCCCCTTTTTTGAAGAAAAGTACCACCACACTTTTGTGCCATGCCGTAGGCGTTCGTCCCTCGAGTATGACGGAATCAAATAGCTTCTGAAGAGCTTTTAATACCGGCGTTCCACCTGCTTTCAGAAGCTCAGCCGTGATTCCATCGTCACCCGGTGCCTTATTGTTTTTTAACTGTTTGAGAGCCATTCTAACCTCGTATAGGCTGACGTCTGGGATATCTTCGGTGTAGTGTCGGGTCAATCTGGCTCTTGAATCTTTGGCCAGATTTATGACAGGTGCGCGTACGCTCGCGTATAATTGTCCGTAGAACTTCTCAACCTCTTCCAACAGCTCCGGCTTCGACGAAATGATTCTGCCATCCTCCAAGCCTAGGCTTGTATTATAGATACATAGAATCACGTGTTTATCCCTACCGGGTAGACAGAGCCAAGAGTCGTGAGAATCGAAGGCCACGCTTAGCTGAATATTGAGCTTATTGATGGAATGGAGATTTAGATGTAGTGCTAGCTAGCCCATCGCCTTTAAACTGGGGATTCATCCACAAAGCCCTTTCCCAAGATTGACTTTTACAATCTGCGCGGGACGAGAACCAGGTGGCACATTCTATACCTACGTACCAACTTATCCCTTTCAGTTGGTCGCTTTAGTTTGTCAGAGTGTTGTAGACATGTTTTTTCTTCGCTCCCAGACCAGCAAGGCTTCTATTGGTTCTTTAAATACATTTTTTCACAAATGTCTCCTATTACAGACAGACATACTTTAGTTTAGACACGGTACAGTCAACTGCAGAGAAACCTGACCCCCTGTGAGCTGACTGCACCTAATTTATTATAATTTGAAAAATGTCAAAAGATAATAAGAAGCTTGCATTTGATATTTCTGTTAAATTTGTGCCATTATTGACATTTTGCAAGTTATTGTTACGGGCTACTGGTCCGTAGATTTGGATAAAAACACCTGATGACACTGAATAGACTTTATTAATCACACCACAAGAGTTTCCACACAACGATGTCCAAAGTGCCAAACACAATGATCAGAGTCCGGTAATTATAGCCAAGTCTTAGTATTTCGCACTTGTATATCTTCGATCTTTCTCTTAGCTCGTCTAAAGATGAACTGAGCTGGGCGACGAACAACCAGGCTTATATAGGCCAGCCAAATCCCTCGAGCTACTTCTCGAATGTTCCCGGCCGAACTCTGTCGAACGATCGAGTGTATCGCTATCCCGCTCTCACAAATGGCTGTCCTTTTCCTTTAGGTTGCAAGCGACTATGAACCTTAACCGTACGGTACGTAAGGCTCATTATTGCTCGCACCGCTGATCATTTCTAGAACTGAAAAGGGTTCACGAAGCATAAGTCTAGAACATTCCAGTTTGCGTACTTTTATAGACAGCGCGCGTGCGTTTTCGTAACACTGCCCCCTTCTTAGAGATGCTCGTCCCGAGCATCATCATTACTACCGTGATATTTCGCCAGATGGTCGATGTGGACAATTTTCATTGCTCCTCTCGGCTGTCGTTGGATCCTGTAAGTCACATCATTCAGTCGTGTGATCACTTTGTATGGACCCTCCCATTTAGTCTGTTGCTTCGGTGATTTCTCTTTTCGGCGAGTAGGGTTATGCAGCCATACTAATCTGCCTTCCTCGAAACCACCTGTATTAGTCCTTCTGTCGTATCTGGTTTTCATGTTCTCGCTTGACTGCAATCCATTTTCTCTGACTAAATCATGGATGTTCCGCATCCTCTCCCGTAGATTAGAGACGTAACTGTTGTATATTATTTAGTATGTAACATGAGGGTGGCGGAATAATAAATCAGTTGTTGTCTTGCACTCACGGTGTTTCATTCAAACATTACATGGTGACAGCGGAAATTAAGTAAAACGTATAGTTACGCGAAGAAAACTATTGAATATTATTAAAAACGTATTTAGTATATGTAGAAGTATAAAAATCAGTGATAGTGTTGTGTTAACCGGTGATAATTGGTGCGATTGCGAACAATGGAGCACGCCCGGCCACCAGCGGAATTAAACATGGACGGCGGTCCCGTTAGCAGGGCTAACGCGTGGAAAAAGTGGAGACAGCAATTCTTGTTATTTATAAAGGCTTCTGGGGCACATACGGAGCCATCAAGTGTTCAAGCCAGTCTATTGATTAATTTGATTGGGGCAGATGGTTTTGATATATACCAAGCATTCACTTTCGAGAAAGAGGTAGAAAAAGATGACGTGCAGGTGGTGTTGAAAAAATTTGATAGCTACTTTGGGACAAAAGTTAATAAGACACTTAGACGTTATCAATTTTTTACCCGCAACCAAGAAGATGGTGAATCTATTCAGCAATATGTGACGGCATTAAGATTGCTAAGCAAAGATTGCGAATTTTCGAATCTAGAAGATGATTTAATCAAAGATCGAATTGTATGTGGTATACGTAACACGACATTGAGAGATAGGCTGTTACGGTGTGACGATCTCAATCTTGATAAAGCGATGAAGCTGTGCCAGGCGGAAGAATTGTCACAGGAAAGTGGATTGCAGTTGAGTAATAGTGCAGTGCATGTGAATGCTGTAGAACAGCGGAGTGCGTTTATGAAACGCGGTTCTCAATCGCGGGGCTTTAGTGACGTCGGTGCGGGCTCGAGCCGTGCGGCGGGCCAGCGCGGCCGCGCGCAGCCCGTGGCGGCGGCGGCGGCGCGAGGCGCGCGGCGCCCGGCAGCTGCGGCCTGCCAGCGCTGCGGCAGCGCGCGCTGCGTCGACGGCGAGTGTCCAGCGCAGGTCGTACATTGTTTTGTATGTGGGAAACGGGGACATTTTGCACGCGCATGTAAGTCCAAATTTAATTATAATAACAATAATCAAGTAAAACGTGTTTACGATATCGAAGACGATCAATATAGTGATTCTGACTGTGAACTGTTCTATGTCTCGGTAATCAAAGGAAAGAAAAATAGCTCAGAGGAGTGGTGTGAAAATATAATGTGCGGAAATAGTGTGGAAAAATTTAAATTAGACACTGGTGCAGACATAAATGTAATGTCTTATGAAAAATTTTTGTTATTAGGTTTTAAACCGAATAAAATTAAGCAAGATAGGATTAAGCTAGAATCTTATAGTGGCGATTCAATTCCAATTAAAGGTATTTGTTATTTGCCATGTAGTTATAAGAATCAAAGTTATAACTTAAAGTTTGCTATAGCGGATATGTGTTGTCAAAGCGTGTTGGGACGAAAATGTTGTGAGGAATTAGGACTTGTTCGTCGTATTCATTCATTAAATTTATCTGAGTATAAAGATTTATTTACCGGTTTAGGGTGTCTTCCGGGTGATTATCACATAGTAATAGACAAATCTGTGCGTCCGGTAGTGTGCGCCGCGCGGAAAGTTCCCTTGGGTCTTCGCGATCGTTTAGAGGACGAGTTGAAAAAAATGGAAGGTTTAGGAGTAATTAGAAAAGTCACTCATCCAACTCAATGGGTGCACCCACTGGTAATAGCAGCAAAAAAGAACAATGGTCTTCGCATATGTCTCGACCCACGCGAGTTGAACCGCGCGGTCCAGCGTGCACACTTCCAGCTTCCTACGGTGTCAGAGTTAGCTGCCAGGCTGCATGGCGCACGTGTGTTCTCGGTTTTAGACGCTAATTCTGGATTTTGGACTGTGAGATTAGACGAAGAGAGCGCCGATCTCTGTACTTTTGCGACTCCATTTGGTCGTTATCAATTTCTTAGGTTGCCCTTCGGTATATCCTGTGCGTCAGAGGTTTTTCATGGAAAAATGCGTCAGCTTTTGGAAGGTTTGGAGGAGTAGACAATTTCGTAGATGATATAATCTGCTGGGGAAGTAATCGGCAGGAGCATGATAGAAGGTTAAATAATTTAATGAAACGGGCCAGAGAAATTAATATAAAAATTAACAAAGATAAATGTAAAATTGGTGTGCAGCAGGTAACATATCTAGGGCATGTTTTTGATGCAGAGGGCATGCGTCCAGATTATAATAAGATAAAAGCTGTGAAGGAAATGCCGGTGCCGGAGGATAGGAAGGGTTTAGAGAGATTTCTGGGGGTTATTAATTATTTATCGAAATTTATTCCCAATTACTCGGAGCTGGCAATTCCTTTAACAAGCTTATTAAAGAAAGACACTGAATGGAGATGGGAGCAAAGCGCCCAACAAGCCTTCGAAGCATTAAAGCAACAGGTCTGTAGTGCGCCCGTACTTGCTCTGTATGACGGGGCGAAGCCTGTAGTATTGTCAGTGGATGCATCCAGAGACGCGTTGGGCGCGGTGTTGATGCAGGGCGGGAGGCCGGTCGAGTACGCGTCGCGGACGCTGACAGACGCACAGAGGAGATACGCTCAAATTAAGAAGGAGCTGTTAGCTATTGTGTTCGCATGTGAGAGATTCCATCAGTACGTGTACGGAAAGGAAAAGATTATAGTAGAATCTGATCACAAGCCCCTAGAGAGTATTTTCAAAAAACCTTTGATGTCTGTCCCAGCACGTTTACAGCGCATGATGCTAAGAATTCAAGGCTATGATCTAGTAGTTAGTTACAAGCCCGGTAAATATATGTATATTCCAGATGCCTTGTCTCGCGCCCCCTTACCTGAGTTATATAGTGAAGAAGTTCATGAAAATGTATTATTTCAAATTCAAATGATAGTTAATAATTTGCCCATGTCCAAAAATAAGTTAGAGTTAATAAAAAAAGCGATAGCGCGCGATTCAGATTTAAATGATTTGTTAAAGTGTATTAAATATGGATGGCCAGATAACAAATACAAATTACAAATCAACTTAAGAGAATATTGGTCTATGAAGGAGTGATTTTAATTTGGCTTTATTAAATTATAGGAATACGCCCAGGGATGGTTTAAGCTCTCCGGCACAACTCCTGATGAGTCGGAGGTTGAGATGTAAATTACCAGTTAATTCAAAACTGTTAGTGCCTAAACTGGTGAATCAAACAGAGTACTCTAAGCTTCTACACAAACAGAATTTAGCGAAAAAATTACTTTAATAAAAATTGTAAAAAATTACCGGAGCTTGAAAAGGGTGATGACGTTATATGTATTGAAGGCAAACAAAGAAGTAGGGCAACCGTTGTAGAAAAGGCCAAAACACCCAGGTCATATATTGTTGAGAATAGGTTAGGTCATCGTTATAGACGCAATCGCAGGCATTTAATTAAATGTCAGTTAAAGGATAATAAAAATGAAAAATGCGATGCCTTTTCTGAGGAAATGTTTATGGACGCGAGTGAGGATACAGGTCTATCAAATGAAATGATCAATAAAGAAGACAAATTGAAAACTAAGCGTGGACCTGATAGGCCTTTATCGCCACCGCTAACCCGCCGCGCTAGGCAGGCGGCAGGGAAAGAAACATCCCAGGACTCATATTAAGATTAAATAAGTAGGTACTAAGTTAATTCTTTTTTTTTTACATAAAAGGTAAAGTGTCGGAAATCAACATTATAGGATAGGTATTAAATTGTCGAAAGTATCTTTGTTAAAATATTTTGGTTTACTATGTAACTTACATCCAATTATAAGTCCTAAAAGTTGTATCTTGCATATCAAATAAGTATATGTAATTTTTTTTTATTAGAGGGGAGATAATGCCTTTAATTTTATTTTATTTTAAGGGGAAGATGTTGTATATTATTTAGTATGTAACATGAGGGTGGCGGAATAATAAATCAGTTGTTGTCTTGCACTCACGGTGTTTCATTCAAACATTACAGTAACCTTGCACAGTTTGAGATTCCTCAGGTGGCCCTCCAGTTAGTAAGTCTACTGGCAACCAAAGTTCTCGACCATAATTCACAAAAGCCGAGTTCCGCTGTTCTATACGAGAGGAGAAACAGTGGAATGTACTTGTCCCAGTCTTTCTGGTGATTGTCCACTATTTTTGCCAAATGCCTCTCCAATGTCTGGTTAAATCGTTCCACCATACCGTCAGACTGAGGATGGTACGCAGTCGTTCGTGTTTTGTGCATTCCCAAGAGCTTGCATACCTCTTGAAATACTTGGGACTCAAAGTTTCTTCCTTGATCTGAATGGATTTCCAGAGGCATGCCATAACGACAAATAACTTCTTCAATAATATTGGTAGCGACGGTTATAGCTTCCTGATTGGGTATGGCGAACACTTCAGACCATTTGGTAAAATAATCCATGACGACCATGAAGTACTTATTCCCCGACTCAGTCACAGGGAATGGCCCAGCTACATCCACTGCAATGCGTTCCCAAGGCGCACCAACGTTATACAGCCTCAAGTTTCCTCGACTCCGTGTTTGTGGACCTTTTACTGCAGCGCATGTAGTGCATTTACGGCACCAATCCTGCACATCCTCACGACAGTGGAGCCAATAAAACCTATCTCGTACTTTTGTTAGTGTCCTCTTGACGCCTAGATGACCTCCCGAAACACCATCGTGTACTATACGGAGAACCTCCGGAACTTTGGATCTTGGAACAACTACTTGTAGGTGGAACTCTCTACCGTTAGTCTTTTCCCATTTCCGGTAAAGTATGCCATTTTGTAGAATAAAGCTGTCCCATTGCGCCCAGTATGCCTTCGTTATAGCGCTCGTAGGTGCCACATCGCTCCACGTTGGTTTAATGTCCCCTTGTTTCTTCCACATAATGATGTATTTCCTCATTGCGTCGTCTTCCCAAGATTCCAAAGGAGTTGCCCGAGTAAGTTTCAGAGTCAGTTTTTTTGACTCTTGATGCAGTGCTTACAGTCCTCTGGACATGGTCTCCTGGAAAGGGCGTCCGCGTTTCCATGGGCCTTTCCGCTACGGTGTTCGGTATGGAAGTCATACTCCTGCAATTGTTCAATCCAACGTGCTACTTGACCTTCAGGGTTTTTAAACTGCAATAACCATTTTAATGCTGCATATTCGGTACGCAGTAAGAACTTTCTGCCGATGAGATATTTGTTGAAATGTTGCAGGGTCTTCACCACAGCCAAGAGTTCTCTCCTTGTAATACAGTAGTTTCTTTCAGGCCTCGATAGTGACTTGCTGAAGTAAGCAATAACGACCTCCTTAATTCCCTGTCTTTGAGACAGAACTCCTTCGATTGCCGTATTACTTGCATCAGTATCACAAATCACGGCCAGCGATGATGACGTCATCCAGGTACACCAGGCAGGCTTTGCCAACCAAGCCTGCTAGGACACATTCCATCAGTCGTTCGAAAGTGGCTGGTGCGTTACATAATCCAAAGGGCATGACGTTGAACTGCAATAAACCTTTGCCTGTTGAGAATGCTGAATTTCCACCTGTCAATAACCAGATTTTAAGTCCAAGGTTGAGAACCACTTCATGCCACTCAGAGTATCCAATGTGTCATCGATTCGAGGCAATGGATAACTGTCCTTCTTGGTGATGTCATTGAGCCGTCTGTAGTCTACACAGAATCGTGTACTACCATCCTTCTTCTTTACCAGCACAACAGGTGAACACCATGGACTTGAGGATGGTTCAATTATCTTATTTCTTTCCATTTCCTTCAACAGATCTTTGACATCTTTTTCTTTTGCTATTGGTATTCGCCTTGCTCGTTGTCGGATGGGTCTCTCATTTCCGGTGTCAATTCTGTGTTGTATCAAAGATGTTCTTCTAATGTCTCCTTCTTGGTTGGTGAAGATATTTGCAAAGCGTAGTAGAAACTCCTTTGCTTTAAGGCTCTGGGAGTAAGTCAAGTTGCTTTTGCAGTCATCAAGAAGCTGTTTGACCGTAGCATTATTTCTGTCTTTTATTCCGTCTGAGCTTGGCACTGAAATGCATTTCTTCATCCAAAGGACTTCTTCGCATCTTCCTATGACATCACCTTGGCTTAAGTTAACCTCATGGTCATCCAGATTCACCACTTTGACAACAGCTGTATCTTTTCCTCTAACTAAAGTTCTGGCGGTCATGAATTTCCGGGTCGTTGTCTTAGAAGGTACTTCTTCAATCAGTACACATCTACTCGACTTGTTATTTCGGTTAGATGGTAATTTTACTAATACTTGAGCCTCCGTGCGTCCAGATATGACGATGTTTCTTAGGCAGGTGACTTTGCCGTGGACTCCTCCAAGTATGAATATTTCTTCTTCACCGCACTTGAAAATTCCATACACAACATCTATTCTGCAGTGGTTTTTCTTCATGAAATTCAGTCCCAATATGCAGTCGTCAACTATGTCAGCTACAATGACGTCATGATGGTACGCCGCTTCTCCCATGTACATCGTAACTGACATCTCTCCAAAGACGGGTATTGGCTGGCCGGAGGCGGAAAGAAGCCGGCAAGTGACTTTTATCTTGCTTCTCATCTCGGACTTCACTATATCCGGTCGAACTATTGTTCTAGAGACTCCTGTGTCGATCGTTATTTTACAGTCATTACCATTTATTTTACCAGCTATCGCAATGCTTTTTCCATTGCATGCCTATGAGATGATGGTTGTTGGGGCTTCTTTCGCGCCGCCAGCCAGTACTCGCCCCTTAGTTCTGGCTGTTACTCGTTTCCCTGATTCATAGTCGACGAAGATTCACGATTCTTCGTCAGCTCCTCAACCAGGTCGTCAAGTTTCTTCTTAGTAGCTGCACATGAGTCCTTCTGTGGACAATGGAACTGCATGTGCCCTCGCTCTCCACACTTGTAACATATGACCCCAGAGCCCTTTTTACGTGGAGCCTTAACCTCGTTGACTTCCTCCGTCACTTCTCGCGCTTTGTGAACCTGTCGTAAGCCGTGCCTGACAGCTTCGACTTCCAGTGCGTGGGCCAGTGCTTCCTTCAGAGTGACGTATATCGCCTGCGCACCACCCGCCGACGCCGCCACCCGCCGACGCCGCCACCCGCCGACGCCGCCACCCGCCGACGCCGCCACCCGCCTTAGCCACTCCATTCACTAATTACCCAACTACCAACTCGTGTTTCTGCTGCCCTAGTACTCATGGAACCGTCAACAAATAATCCAGAGGGAAACATTTGCGTTACTCCACCAAACTATGCTGTATCTAGAAAAAGAACAAGAGACGTAATGGATGACTCTTTATCAGAACGGTTTGATCACCTTGAACAAAAGATGAAGAAAATGATTCAATGCCTTTCAGCAAACCAAGAAAGTAAGTTTGTGCAAGTTACCACATCTCTCAAAACTATACAATAATCGAACACATTGGTGTTCGATCGAGAGTGCGGTTGCATTTTTGACGGCACAGAATGAAGAGTACAGAAAAAGGATTGACCAACTGGAAAACGAGTCTAAGGAACAAAAAAAGATTATTACTATCTTAGAGGATAAGATTGAAGATCTTCAGATGGGAAGTAGAAAAGCCAATTTTGAGATAAAAAATGTCCCGAAAAAAAACAACGAAACAAAAGAAGACTTAATAAATATGGTTACATGCCTTTCCCAGAGCATAGACTGCAAAATTACAAAGGATGATATTAAAGATGTGTATAGAGTGCGTGCAAATAAACCTGAAATACAAAACACTCCAATTGTAGTAAAAACTAGCTCGACCATCTTATAATATTAAGAAATGCTAAGTCATATAATATAAAAAGGAAGTCCAAGCTTTGCTACAAGCACATAGGTTTCAAACAATAAGAGGATACACCTATCTACCTGTCGGAAAATTTGACTGCAAAGGGATCAAGACTCTTCTTCCTCGCCCGCGATCTGGCGAAATCAAGATCATATAAATTCTGTTGGACTGCCTATGGAAAGATATACGTGAGGAAAAATGAACAGACTTCAATTATTACCATTATAAGTGAGGAACAAGTGCATAGGCTACTTTCCTTCGAAGAAAAATGACTAGCTGTCCCCGCCCTTTTAATGAGGGCTTTTAATAATGTATTTTAGTTATATAAGATATATTTTTACTGTTTGTTTTTATATATATTGAAAATCCATTATAATACTTTACTGACGTTTCTAGCAAATTTTTACTAATGATTTTTATCTTTTGTTTTTAGGTACTCTTTTTGAATATGAAAATAAAACTTTTTTCCAAAAAAAATGAACCGACTTCCATCATAAAACTTAAAATCATGAAATAACAAAAAAGAAAAATGTATTAGCATTCTACCTACTGAATGAGGTGAAGTCGGTGCCAAGTGCAGGAGTAAGGGTGTTATGTAATTGTTTAGCTAGGTATTTTATATATATATATATATATCTTCTTCTTCTTCTCTTCTCTCAGCCTAAAGACGTCCACTGCTGGACAAAGGCCTCCCCCAAGGATTTTATCCATGGGGGGTTTTGCCGTAATCGCCACGCTTGGCAGGCGGGTTGGCGATCGCAGTGTGATGGCATAGTACGCGGAAAGATGCTGCTGCCCATCCTCCGGTGTTTTAAATCCCTTAGTCGCCTCTTACGACACCCACGGGAAGAGATGGGATATATATATATACATGATTCTAATATTAACTTAGATTATTTAATATTCAATTTGGCACCGACTTCACCTCATTCAGTAGGTAGAATGCTAATACATTTTTCTTTTTTGTTATTTCATGATTTTAAGTTTTATGATGGAAGTCGGTTCATTTTTTTTGGAAAAAAGTTTTATTTTATCATTTTTAGTTTAATAAAAACTTTTCTTTCACGAGCCGAAAATAAAGAATTAAGAATTAGAAACTTTTTATGTCAGTTTGATTTGAAATGTCAGAACATGTCAAATTGTCTATTATTTTGGCACATAAATAGACCGAGATCCCGTGACGGCCAAACCTTCCTTATTTTAAAAATGCTGAATGTTTCTCTGCGTGGTATATACGGGTAAAAAATATTAGCGACTAGGTATGAAGTTTGGATCTTAGTTGCTTATGCAGGTAATATGGATAATAAGGATGATTTTTATAGGTAAAAAAGCAACCTTGGGGCCTCCCAAAGTAATATAAAATTAAGCTTTTATGATAAAACAAATATAACTATAATTTAGTAAGGTTACAATATCTAGCAGGGGTTTATATCTGCACCAATTGCTTGGTAATGGATGGCGTGATTTCTAATATTATTAGGAAAATAAAATCTTTAAAAAACTTTACTTTGAGGAAATTGAGTTACCACTTTAAATGTTATTGCTACAAGTAATCTGTCTAAGTAATCAAGCACCAACTTTTATAGTCGCTAATCGTTATTTCTATGTTGGGGACATACACAGAAAATCTTGAGTTTTAACAAAATAAGGAAGGGCATGCTATCGCGGGCTTTTGCTCTATAATGCAATGTTGGTATTTTTATATTTTGTTAGGTATCTTTAAAAGTGCCGAACAGATTCTGACGTGGTTAAAATGGGACCAACTTGGGAATATACCATTACGAATAAAAAAACAATTTTGGAAATCAGTCCCCAATTGGCGGAGAAATCGGCGAACATACATAAAAAAAAAACATACATACATCGAAACATATAACCTCCTCCTTTTTTGGGAAGTCGGTTGATAATATATTGTACTCATTTACATTGGTTGGAACACACACAATACTTATTATCGTTCTGTCTTTAATATTCATAAATAAAAAATATATCTAGTCTCTATCTATTGAAGATTATGTTTGAAAAATGCAGGTTAAAATCTATCATCATCATCATCGGCCCTTATTTATCCAATTTATGGATGTAGGCCTCCTCCATTCGACTCCAACGTTGGCGGTCTTGTGCCTTAGCCATCCAGTCTGGGCCCGCGTGTCGCCGGATATCATCGACCCATCTTGTCGGTGGCTTTCCTGGTGCTCTGGTGTGGGCTCGTGGTCTCCATTCTAGAAGCCGTCGCGTCCATCGCTGAGGCTTCATTCTAGCGATATGGCCGGCCCATCTCCACTTACGTTCCGCAATTAAGGCCACCACATCTCTGACTTTGGTTTTAGAGCGAATCCACAGGTTTCTCTTCCGGTCAAGCAGAGTTATACGGAGCATGGATCTCTCCATGGCTCTCTGCGCTACCCGGATCTTCTCTGCCGATGCTTTAGTCAGGGTGATGGTTTCTGCCCCATAAGTGAAGACAGGTAGGATGCACTGTTCGAATACCCTTCTTTTAAGAGCTAGAGATAGTTTTCCACGCAAGATGTCCTTGTTAGCACCAAACGCCGCCCACGCCTGACTTATGCGTCGCTCTACTTCGGCAGTTTGGTTTTGAATGCCCAGCATGATTTTGTGGCCAAGGTAGACATATTCGGAAGCAATCTCGACAGGCATCTGATATGGGGTCACGAAGAATGTATTGGTCATCATTTTCGTTTTGCTCTGGTTAATTTTCAGACCAACCTTTGCAGACTCTCTTCTTAGCTCTTCAAACATGTCCACCATTTCCTCAACACTATCTGAGAGCAGAACTATATCGTCAGCAAATCGAAGGTTGGACAAGTTCTCTCCATCGATACTTATGCCTTTGTCTTCCCAATGTAGACGCTTGAAGACATTTTCGAGTGCGGCGGTAAACAATTTTGGAGAGATTGTATCACCCTGGCGAACCCCTCTTTGTAGCGGGAATTTTTCTGTATTTTCGTGGAGACTGATGCACGCTGTAGCATGTTTTTGGAGGTGTTTAATCATGTTAATATAACGTTGGTCCACTCTACAGTCGGCAAGGGCTTCTTCGACTGCCCAGGCTTCTATTGAGTCAAATGCCTTTTCGAAGTCGATAAACGTTACCACTACTGGTTTTCGATACTCATGACATTTTTCTATGAGCGTTTTGAGTGTTTGCAGATGGTCACATGTACTATAGCCGCTCCTGAAACCAGCTTGTTCCCGTGGTTGGTACTCATCTAGCTTGTTTTCATTCTATTAACAAGGACTCTTGTAAATAGTTTATAGAGATGTGATAAGAGGCTGATGGGTCTGTAATTGTCGAGTCGCTTAATGTCTCCTTTTTTGTGCAACAGGGTTATAACCGCATTATTCCAGCTCATTGGCACTCTTGTTTCTATTAAACATTTGGTGAATAAAGTAGCCAATGCTGATTTAAAATTATAGGAGCTGTTTTTTATCATTTCAGGAATGATGCCGTCTTCCCCTGGGGCTCTACGGTTTTTGAGCTGGTTGATTGCCATATCTATCTCCCCAATGTTAACGTCCGGCAGTTCTTCCGACCCTACGTTCCTTATTGAAGCTCGTTCTGTCATTCTATGTGGACGGGGCACATGACTTTCATAAAGCTTTTCATAAAATCTTTTAGCAGTGCCTAGAATTTCATGACGGTTAGATATAATATCGCCGTTTTCATTAATGAGCTTGACTATCTCCTTCTTTCCTGTACTCAGTTTAAGTTTCATAGATCTTCTACTTGTATTCTTCTCAATTGCGGTTTCTATGAGATCTTCCTCATACCTCCGTATGTCCCTGCGAAGACCATCTCTTATCCTTTGCTGGAGTTCAGAGTATGCAGGAAGATCGGCACCACCTTCACTTCTTAATTTCCTCCGTCGTTCAATAAGGTCTAAAGTACTCCCAGACAGTTTCTTTTGCTTCGGCTTTCGAACAGATGGCGCGATGTCTTGAACAGCAGATGTCATTGCTTCAATCAGGTTTTCATTGATTTCGTCAATAGTCATCACACCGATATCCCGCTGTATCTTCCTCTCCAAGTGGGACTTGTACAGATCGGTATTGTGATTTATCAAGTCTATTTTATCCTCGTTTGGCAGATGTTTTTGGCGAGTTAAAAGGGTACGTCTTTCTTTCTTGACATTGAAGTGGCAGGAGGCTCGGACTAGTCTGTGGTCACTGCCAGTTGTGAATTTGTTCAGTACTTGGACGTCGGTGATGTTTCTCTTTTTGTCAGTTATTATGTAATCATATTCACTCTTATGCACTCCGTCTGGATGCCTCCAAGTCCATTTATGTTGCGGTTTTTTAGCAAAGAATGTGTTACTGGCAAATAGGTTTTTCTGATGTAGGAAATTCAGAAGGGTTATACCTCGTTCATTCCTTATGCCTAGTCCATAGTTTCCGATATTTGTTTCTTGGTCCGATTGTTTTGCTCCAAGTCTGGCATTGAAGTCGCCAATTAAGATTGTAAAATGCGTCTTTACTTTTGTGAGTGCGGTGGAAATGTCGTCATAAAAGGCCTCAACAACGTCATCCGAATAGCTAGTCGTTGGTGCGTATGCGAGTACCACTTTTAGGCTATACATATTCGAAAGTTTTATAATCAGGTACGCTACACGTTCAGATATGCTGTTGACATCCAAAATCTTATTACGCAGGTGTTTGTTGACTAGAAATCCAATGCCTCGAGAACCAGGTTTTCCGCCTTCTCGGTAATAAAACGTATTCCCAGATTTGAGCGTAACTAAACCTTCGCCGTCCCTTCTAACCTCGCACAAACCTAGAATGTCCCATTTAATTTTACTTAGTTCCAGTTCCAGTTCCACAAGCCGATCATCCGTTGACAGCGACAACGCATTATAAGTCGCGATGTGAAGGTGTTTAAAGCAGTGTGTCAACTCCCAGGGATTACTTTTCGCACCCCTGCTCCGTGTCTCCTGATCACTGCTGGGACCAGGGAGTGACGGTGCGCTGGGAACTCGGGGTCGATATTGTTGGTTTCTTGTCATTTTGTATGGAGGGGTATGTAGCAATAATCGCCACGACAGCAACGACGAGTTGGCGATCGCAGTAGTGGATATCTCTAACTGAGCCGTTCTCCTCTCCAAGAGGTCCGCCTGCAGAAAGGCTGACAGGCTGCTTCCCCTGCCAGGGCCTAGCACCTATTTACTGGCGGCGCTAACTCGCCATGTCACAGGGCCGTCATTGGATTCATGTGAGGTTTCCTGGAGTTGCTTGTGCCACCAGACAACCCACCCACATCCTGGTAACCCTGCCGCCTCGGTCCGGGACTGCTTATTTGGTTAAGTGCACCTTATTCGCAGCTGTCCTGCATATCTGCAGGACGTCCCACTATCCGCCAACTGTGGACCCGGTAGTTAGCTGAGGCTCGCCACTACGGTTACGGTTAAAATCTATACTGAATTTTAATATAAGTTTGAAAATTAATATGGTAACTGAACCATTATTCACTATCCAAATACACGATAATCCTATAGACAGAGTAGATGAGGCAAGAAACCTTGGAATAGTATTTGATAGCAGGCTGCGTTTTGAAAATCATGTTTTGGAAGTTGTGAGGGGTTGCTTTTTTCGTCTGAAAGTACTATATAAGATTCGCAACCTTCTCTCTGAACGGGTGCGTGTGAGGTTGTGTGAAACATTGATTTTGTCACGCCTTAATTATGGGGCCACTGTCTATGGACCCTGCCTTTTGGAAAGAACCCGGCGCATGCTGCAAAGGGTTCAGAATGCATGTTGTAGGTTTATTTTTAATATCCCACCCAGAAGTCACATAACTCCGTATTTAAACAACGCTTCTATGCTGAAAATGGACTCGCGTGGACAGCTGCATCTGGCGACCTTGCTATTTGGAGTAATAAAAAACAAATAGCCTGAATATCTTTACGCAAATCTAAATTTTTACTCACGGCGTAATGTAAGACCTTGTCGACCACAATTGCTTGTACATCAACACAAAATTGTTGCTTTCAGAGGTAGCTTCCGATATCAGGCGACCAAGTGTTGGAACAATATTCCTCCACCATTCAAGTGTCTGCCAAAATTTTCTTTTAAAAAACAAATGTTCTCCCATTTGTTACAAATTCAAAAAGATTCCAACCCAACACGTCGTCGCCGATAATGGTCGCAGCCTCTGGATAAAATACTTACCTGGTCCCAAAGTACCAAGTCCTTACTTTTTAATAACTTTCCAACTTACTTTTTGCCCGTTACTTACTACTTAGTGCCTAATGTAACATAACCCATAACTCGTACTCATAAGAGATAACAGTTAACTACACTTAGCATGATTATATATGTCATGTACCTATCTAAAGGATCCGCACTGCACCTACCTACTGTGGCTATAGCTGAAAATCAACGGGCGCTCATTGAGCACCATAATCGTTGAGCTGTGACCATTTTGTATTGCTGCAGCACACATACACACAGCACAGCATGTGTGTCACATATTATTATTTTCTTGTACGTTTGTTGGTGTTCTATTTGTGTTATTGTGTATGTACTGTAGTGTAATTACAAATAAAGATTTTATCTATTTATCTATCTATTACACATATGCGACATGACTTAGCATTTCTTAATATTTTAGTCTTTAAGATGGTCGAGCTGGTTTCTACTACAATTGGAGTGTTTTGTATTTCAGGTTTCTTTGCACGCACTGTAACAGTTCAAATACGAACGTGTTATTTCTTCTCAAATATTTACATGATAAAAAGAGAGAAATTGAACTAACCTTGTCATCTTCAGGAGGTTTTGAACTGAGTCTGTAAACTATAGTTTTGTTGCATATTACTAGTTATTTGGTAAATTTAATTATTGAAAACAACAGTGTCATTGGCTCCATGAATTGTAAACAAAGAAAATAATGTCATTTTGACAACGTCAAGTAATGACACCGAAGGAAAAAACGTTCCGATTGCAATGATATTATTGACCGAGCGAGCGAAGCGAGCGAAGGTCTCTAAATCGAGTTGGGGGCGAAACACATTGTTTGTATGTATGTATGTATGTATGTATGTATGTATGTATGTATGTATGTATGTATGTATGTATGTATGTATGTTTGTACCACGATAACTGCCGAACCGATGGTCCAATTTTGATGAAATTTGGTAGGCATGTAGGAAATATCAATAGAATTTTCAAGTTCGTTGGGCATCAAAATCGGTTCAGTAGTTTTTGAAATATTAATAAAAACGTCCGCGATTATGTAGCAAACGAAACCATAGCGTGTTCTAACTTTGGATAACGCCATCTAGATTTTATTTAGGGAACTGAATTATATTAGAAAAGTCGAAATCAGAGTATATCAATTAAAACGCGAGTAATAATCGCGAGGTCTAAGTTCGCGGCGAACTACTAGTTATTAGTACGCGAAGTATTGAGGGCTTAAAATAATTGTGAAGTTCGTTAGTTAAAGAATAAATATTAGCTTATTGTAATAATTTTAAACATGCGAAGGGTAAATATAGGATTTATTTTACTAGGTAATTATTCGCTGTCAAGTGTATAGGCCACTTGAATTATAGACCTAGTGTCTATGGTAGAAAATTTGGTCTATGGTAGAAGTTCCGTTGATATTTGCACCTGTTAGTAAATTAGGAGGTAGATTCACACGGAAAAGTGGCGTGATCGAATTGACTACCCAATAGTAGCACAGGGATATCACATGATATTTTGTCCAAAGTGGAGGGAAACGAATCATTGCCAGTAAGGAATTATTTTGCCATTATTGATTTTTCTGTTCGTTTGATTGTAACATTTTGGGGTACGGAAAATGGATGAATAGTGGAATTAATCTTGATAATATAGGAAAAGAAGATAAGGATATGATCGGCAACGAGCTGAACTGTTTGGTTTATGTCGATTATAAAGAAAGTAGAAAATAATTATTAATTAAGCTAGACTATAGCACAAGTAATTGTGTGGAAATAGTTATTTTGTAAGAATTATGTATAAAATCATGCTATTATAAGGTATATTTTACATTAACTATTTATATTGTTATTTCGGTGGATATAGGGTTCGGGAGAATAGAATTATTATAGTTGCAATACAGGAAGTAAGGTAGGGGGAGCTTGGAATTCATGGAAGATTCGAGATTTTTACACACACATAGACAAGAGGCAGTTGCATAAAACTGATAGGAAGGGTCATTCGAGGCTTTTTTCATCTGCGGTCTTCGGGGGGACGACGTTGTGCTGCGGGCGCCAATCTCACCTCTGTAAGCCGGCGTCATTGAAGAAGTTTATTTTAACTCAAGATAGAAGTAGTCTGCAAGAAAAGTGTTTGGGCGCAAGGTTTCTTCATGAGGCTTAGGAACGCATATTTCCCCGCGAATCTTTTGAGAAAAATACGTTATTGCGAGCTTGAAATGGTAAAATTAAGTTCGGTTTTAACGTATATAGTTTAATTTGAAGAATTCACAAAATAAGTAATTTCCCCAGTAAATTTAATTAAATATTAGAGTAGTTGAGCATTAGCTGCGATTTGACGAGAATATGGGTTTTGCCTGATATCTGCGAAAGTGGATAGAGGGTAGAATTCGTTTCTTGTTCAAATAGATATTTTGATTTGTTTCTTTAAGGGCTATTTGTAAGAACCTTGCGGGGTAGGTCCTGGAGCTTGGCTTTGCAACGTGTCAAGTGGGCTTCTGTTAAGAGAATGCCTAGTTAGTTGCTTAGTTGAATGAACGCGCTTTCATTGAGCCCAGAGCCGACGATCCGAAAGGCGCAGAGATCTAATCTCACTGGACGATTTGGAAGACTGCCTCATATAACTAAACCTCTGTTAGGGCATAAACCTGTTCCCTCCCAATCAGGTTTATCACGTTGGGCTGTTAGAAAGTAGGATAACGGGCTGCCCACTCGGTGTTTTAGAAGCTAGGGGTTTTAACTAAATGTTGGCCCAAAAACCAAGAGTAGGACACGTTTGTAGGATGATAGGCAGGTAAATTTATATTAGGGAAGGGAGAAGCTCTCCCGAAGTCTCGTAGCTAGCTGATAGGAGGGTATTCCTTACACCGGGGATACCTAATTAGGGACCCATCTCATTGCACTATGAAATGGTTTAAAATTCTGTAGTTGTCAGGGACTTAGGGACTGATAGGGACTAGAATAGGTCCTATTTTACATAAATATAGGTAGGGGGAGTTAAAAAAATGGTTGTTAGGAAATGGTGCCATTTTTAGGAATTAAAACACAAAATAAAACAAAATGGTCAAATAACACAAATACTTAGTCGGTTTATCGTTTATCAAAATGGAGGTATCAAAGGTGTGAATAGAAGGATCCCAGGAATCTTACAATTATAGGGCTATTTATAAAGCCTGTCCAATACTGGAAAATAAGTAATTGACTAAGGAAAAATTGGAAAGTGAAAGTTCTTAGTTGTGCTAATTATGTGTTGAAGTGACTATAGATTCGGTGAGTTTCCAATTAACCTTATCATTATTTACAAATACTGAATGTTGTGGGTAATGGAACGTTTCCAACCCCTTTTCCTACTTATTTGACTCAATTTAGTCATGTACTTAATGGATGTTGACTTTACTTGTCTATATAGTTGAGTAAATACCTAATAATTGGTCCAATCTAGTGAATAAGATCATATTCTAATACTTGTACCGGCATTGGTCAAATTCCTTGTTGAGAAAGTTAAATTTATTAGTAAAACTATATTCCTTAAAGATGGGAGTCTATACATTTATAAAACTTACAAATAAACTACAATAGTTTGATTCTAGTTGTGTTCAGTGTCTGCTCGAATCTAGATATAAGGCAGTTACCGCCTGTGTGCTATGTCAAAAGATATTTTAGTACACTATCAAAGGATATTGAGTAGTTACTCTCACTCACTGGAATATTTGCAAATAACTTCCAAATATTCATAAAGAAATTGATTTATTAAGGATGATTCCTTTGGTTGAGTACAAATAGCTTCTACGAGTATTATTGAGTGAATATAGACAAATTCACTAATAATGGTGATAAGTACTGAATCAATCTAAAATACAATGGATCTCAGATTTAAGGATGTAATTCTAACCTGAAAATTATATAAACAAAAGACAAGTCAAGTTACATCAGTTTGAGTAATGCTAATTCTCTTCTGCACACTTAACTTACCTATTACCACCTGTTGGTAAACCCACATTATAACTCTAACATAATTAAAGTATGAATACATCACCACTATCCCTATTATTAATTAATTTTAATAACTTACTCTCCTTCAGAGATCAGATTTATCAGTATCCCATTAATGAATTGTAAGGTTGAATTCATATATGATATATAGTTAATCATTTAGATTTTAACATAAAAACAAAGATCTCAGCTGATCACAATATATGGAATAAACTATAATTGTGAAAACTGATAAATCACTTGGAGACATTTTGTCTCTCCTCTCTGTTTTATTTAATTATACAAGGACAGACAGACTAAACTATGTTCAGACCTTAGTTATTCATTATTTATATTGAAATCAAGAAAATAATAGCTGAGCATCTGGAGGGAACCTGTCCAAGTCTGGAGCCGAAGGTTACTGTAACATGCGGACGGAGGGGCATGTTTCCATAAGCCAGATCTAGTTAATAAAGCTGAGAATTATCAATTTTGTAGCAATATTTGCATTTTCCATACTTACATATTTTTACCGACCTTAAGAAACACATACTTACTTATATAAACATTTCTAGCGGGGCCTGGTCCATACTAGACCCAACTATAAGCTGAGAGATTCTATTAAAGCAAATAAAACCATCATCGGTACCATTGGTCATATACTTTATACTTTATACTCACCTATCTAAGTTAAGCGTTAGGAACACACATATGTTAGTAGGCATCTTTCAAAGTTGCGGTATTTCAAAAGCTGGAAAACCTCATAGCTCACCTTATAATTAATAATTCAATAATTAGTAGTGTTAAGTGTATATTTATGACAAACCGATAATATAAATTAGTCAAGTAAGATTTAGTTTTAATTTCTATAGATAGTCCTTAGCATTATCTGTAATTCCTGTAATGTAGATAAGGTTGGTTAAGACACAGACAGTACATAGTAGTAAGATATTTAATCCAGGTTATAATAATAGGCCCCGACATTGCACTTCGAAAAGGTCCAGGGTTCATTGCGGAATACAATCAGGGTACCACCCTAGGAGATCACAGCACAACTCATAATATTACGGGAACTAATATGTAAACACACTTTTAGGTTATTCTCAAGCTAGGTTAAAGGTAAATCAAATAAGAATAGATAATGAGTAGGTTAGAATAGTTACTTCTGGGTGACGTAACCAGGGATTTAACCATTCTTGGAGACGTTGACTAGAGGGTCTGTTACAGCACTCTATACACATCTTTAATATCATATCATCCTTTGTAATTTTGCAGTCTATGCTCTGGGAAAGGCATGTAACCATATTTATTAAGTCTTCTTTTGTTTCGTTGTTTTTTTTCGGGACATTTTTTATCTCAAAATTGGCTTTTCTACTTCCCATCTGAAGATCTTCAATCTTATCCTCTAAGATAGTAATAATCTTTTTTTGTTCCTTAGACTCGTTTTCCAGTTGGTCAATCCTTTTTCTGTACTCTTCATTCTGTGCCGTCAAAAATGCAACCGCACTCTCGATCGAACACCAATGTGTTCGATTATTGTATAGTTTTGAGAGATGTGGTAACTTGCACAAACTTACTTTCTTGGTTTGCTGAAAGGCATTAACTATAATTAGCATACAAATTTTAAATAATAATTATCAAATTTAATACAATACAATTACAATTCAATACAATTTAATACATGTCAAGTTTTAATATTCTAATTAATGTCAAAATTTCGCAAATAATTCACATACAGAGTAGAAGTTTTTTTCCTTAAGCCAATCAATTAATTTTCTTTTAAATTGAATTGTTGGTAATAATTTTATGTCCTTTGGTATAGCATTATAGATTTGTTTCTTGGTGTGGGTAATATGATAATTAGCTTAGTGTGAGTAATGTTATTATTGTAATTATACGTCCGTGATATGGACGTTCCGCACACAATGAAGGACTGCGCGCCTGCAAGGCAATACGATCTTTAAGGTATGACTCCACTTTTGACTGTACATTTTCACCCCCTGTGCCCCAATCACAACTTTTTGAAGGGGGAAACACTAGGATAGTCATATTGGGCTACTAACGAAGCAATTAAAACAATAAAAGCTATTGTAGGCTGTAAGTTCGAATTGAATCTTAATTCTACCAGCCTAAATATATACCTACTTTAATTAAATAATAATGCATACTTACATTAACAAGTTTTTCCATCACATTACCAAAAACAAAAGATGACGGACTGCTCGAGGAACATTTACCAGCCAGTGTCATTGTGACAGCGACACAGATGATAAATATTATGCGATCGGTCCGCAGATTGATGAATACAAATACCTAATAACTTTAATCTACATTTATATTAAAAGGGTTTCTAACAAATACTAACAATTATGTATGATTTTTATAATAGACGCACGCACAGTCGAAGCGCCCTTAGATCTTTTAAAAGTCAATGTAAGAAATTTTCTTTTAATATAAATATGTTATCTCAATCCCTACCTATTTATTTATTTATTTTAACTGCAATATTTTTCATTTAAACGGATAATTTTGTTATCAGTAGATAAAGTTTTATAAAAAAAAATTCATAGTTATATGAGATAAGAATATTTATTTGCTAGGTATTTAACTTAATAAAAATGTTTTTTTAATTCATCATCTCGAGTCGAAATGGCAGAAATTATATATTTTTTTGACCAGTATTTGGCCACTTCCACCTAAACCAAACTCTGTATCGTTGGCCTCATTCAGGTCCTCCAAGGTACGGGAGCAAGGGCAGTTGGGGCAGGTTAATAGATGAGCCATAGATTGGACGGCTCCACAGTCACAAAGGCTATCAGACGAGTACACCTGACTAGGTTCTCACGGCATCTCTCACTAGCCCGGAGTCTGTTTAGAGTCCTCCAGACTACCCACAACCCGGTGGAAGCTTCTCGGCTGGAGGGAGATCCGTAGGTTTTTTTTTATGTAAAACGCTAATCAATATCAATACATTTAATAATCATCAATACATATAATAAAACTGTAACTGGTCTGTGTTTGTACATAGAAGATATTTAAGAAAAAAACTATGAGGGGTCTTCATAGGGCCAAGCCAATAGAAGAAAAAAACATTTTTTTTAGAATTTTTGTCTGTCTGTCTTTTCGGTCCGTATGTTTTTACGCGCATAACGCAAAAACTATTGTACCAAATTGGATGCGGTTTTCACTGTTGTATTAAAGAAGGTTTAACTTAAAATCTGGCGTAAGTTTTATCTTGATATACCGCTTAGAACCTGAGATATGCAGACGAAGTCGCGGGCACAAGCTACTACTAATTAAAAAAATATTGAACAACATAGCATTTCTGAAATTGGTTCCGACGTGTGTAGTTTCAAATCTCATGCGTAGTAGAGTTATTATAAATAAGTAAAAATTACTTTTTTTTTGCGAGCTTTTAATTATTTTCATCAGTCCAGTTATGTTTTTCATAAAATCTTGCAAGTTAAATTTGCTTCCATGCTGGTCTGGGAGCGAAGAAAAAACATAGAATGTGCCAGCTGCTTCTCTTCCCGCGCAGATTGTAAAAGGCAATCGAGGGAAAGGGCTTTAAACTTGGGATTCCTCCACTCATAGGCGATGGGCTAGCAACCTGTCACTATACCTGAATCTCCATTCCATCAGAGAGCCCGCTATTCAGCTAAGCGTAGCCTTCCAGTCTCACGACTCTGTCTCTTGGCTCTGTCTACCCCGTAAGGGATAAAGACGTTATTCTATGTATGTATGTATATAAGTTAAATTTGACCCACGAGGTTTTCTATTGAGCTAATTTTTTGCAAGTCAGTATATGTATATCTTGTATATAGCGTAAAAATGAAATAGCATAATGGCATGAAGCTGATCTGATACTGAATGGAGCTGGAAGGGAATTTCTCAATCACACAATCCCATCGAGTTTTGAGCTCGTTTGTTTCGTATTGACGAGTGCTTTGATCCTAATGTATAGTTACTAGGGTCTGATGCTGGAACTAGAAGGGGGTCTTATCCGCAATAACGACACAACCCCGTCGAGTTTGGACTCGATTGATTCGTATTTTCGTATTGACGAGTTCTTTGATCCTATATTCTATACAATGCATTATAATGATGGCATAACCTGATGGTGTATCCAACATCAGCTCCCAAATACAAACTATGAAAAACAAAAACAACAATGAAATATATTAAATACTAGCTGTGCCCGCGACTTCGTCCGCGTGGACATTTGGAACCATTATGATTTGAAAAATGATGTCTTTAATATGCATTTAAAAGCTCTGATGTTAATATAAAAAATAGATAGATTAGATATCATTATAATATTAAAGCTGAAGAGTTTGTTTGTTTGTTTGAACGTGCTAAAAAAAAAACGCAAACGAAAACGAAAAGAAACGTTTTCTGCCTCCTGGCAACAAAGTGGCTGCTATGCCGGACGAAGCTACAGCAAGCGCAATTTTGCTTTGGCTTCTTATCTTTGCTAAAATCACTTTGTAAGGAAAGTCTTACCGGTTCCACCGGGAGCATCTACAAAAAGATCTTAGCCTAGAGACATCAGTCTGTGAAGTTTTGGCTAGTTCTTGTGGGTTGTAGTTTATTTCCATCGCGTAATCCCTGTTAATGCGTTCACCTTCAAATGATGGTTCGGGCAAGCCGTATTGGGAAACAGGATTACCCCCAATAGACATGACTAATTCTTACAATGCCAGTAAGCAACGATTTAAAATGCTTTCGGGTAACCTTTCTGTTTGTAATATATTGGGTAAAACTAAACGCAGGCGTTTCCTGTTATCGCCGCCAGGCGTTTTGGGGTTCTCACACTGCTAGCGTGGATGGCGTCGCGTGTGGTCCGCCATTGCATTGTCCAGGGCGATATCGGTTTGATTTTAATACGCGGAGCGGTCTCGCGTCTTTTGCTTGTTGTTTAGTTTGAGTGATAATTGTGAATTTCCTGTTTGTTAAATAACTATTGAATTTGTGTTTGTGAAAAACTCTGTTATTGTGACTTTTTCTTGTGAGAGGTGAAACGTGGCTGGCTGTTCACATCTGGCTGTTCCCGAGTGAAACTACGGGAAGAAATCTATTTAGTTGTCCTGGGGAATTGAGATCTCATGGGTTAGGTAGGGTGATTAGGAATTCCCCCTTCCCGAAGACACTCAAGTTTGGATCCGAAGAGAAAGAAGATTTAGCTTGGTAAGTAGTTTTCAATTGTAATTAATTTATAGGTTAGGTTATTATATAGGGCCCTGTAGCTCCCTTCATAAGCTACGGTGGTAGCAGACTGCGTTAAGTTAATTAGGTTTTAGTCGGGCAAACGTGGTGCCGCGTGGAGATTTTTTCCCGGTACTCATTTTTACCGGTGGTTTTTTCCCGGTGAAGTTCCGGTACAGAATTCTTCCCGCCGCTTCGTTTGTCCGGATTCGCTCTGCGCACATTTTCTGGCAGCAGAGCGTAGTTGCTCTGCACATTTTCTGGTAGCAGAGCGTAGTTTATCTACCCTCTATTTGTTCGTTTGTAAAAAATAATTAATTGTTTGTAAAAATTATTAGATTTTTCTTAGTTTGTTTGTATAAGAATATTTGTAACCTTTTTTGTATTTGTTTGCGGTTTGTACCGTGCGTTCCGGGTTTGTGCCATTCTCATACCTACCGCGGTTCTTCGTGTAGTTGCTTGATTTTGTTGTTTTTTATTTACCTTTTGTTATTTTTTGTTTGTGACTTGACGCGATGGCGAAGGCCTCCAATGCTAGGGCGACACTCGCCAACGAATTGAGATGGTTTGTGACGGCCGGAGGACTCCTGTCCCGGAAGGACAGGGAGGGCGCCATACTGCTAAGAGCGGATCACCTCCACTCACGATTGATTAGCGCGGAAGCGGCCATGGCGGCGCTTACCGAAGCCGATCTTACCCCGGAGGTCTACGCAGGTCACATGGCGGACATGGACCAGATCCTGAGTCTGCACGATGATATCGCGGAGGCGGTGACCGCAATAAGGGCGAGACAGGCTGGCGGACCAGCCCCTCGCACACCTGTTAGACAGGAAGGACCAGCGGTTACTGGTCGGCTCCCCACCCTTCAGCTGTCCCACTTTGGGGGTAGGATGGAGGAGTGGGTAGCATATAAAAATATGTTTGAGTCCCTGGTCGTAGCACGACAGGATTTGTCGAAGGCCCAGAAGATGGCCTACCTCCTCTCCACTCTTGAGGATGAAGCGCGGTCGCTCATCCAGCACCTCCGGGTGGAGGACGACCAGTACGATACGGCTTGGGAGTTATTGAACTCCCGCTACCAAAACTTACGTTTGTTAGCGGATGCGCACGCCGCACAGTTGATGGCCCTGCCCAAGGTGGCCAACAGGGCACAGTTGCGCCTGCAGTTGCTCACGCCCGTTACAGTGGCCTGTAACGCGCTCCGCACACTGGGGCTGCCGGTGGACCAATGGTCTTTTTTGTTGGTGCACATTGTATTGGGCAAATTGCCCAATGACATCCGCTCGCGGTTTGAGCGCGAAAATGCGGAGCGGGATAGCACCACCCTACCAACATTCACTGACTTGGTGAAGTTTTTGGAGTTTGAGGCACGGGCGGCTGAGAATACCATGACGGACTCAGCGCCATCCAGAGCGCCTGAACGTAGGCCCCAACAGGGACGGCAACCGCCACCGCGTGGAGCTGGTGCGCGGGTTGCACACACGGCAGCAGTCGCGAGGGACGCGGACTGCCTGCAATGTGGTCGGATGGGCCACAGCCTGCTGCAATGCAGGGACTGGCAGGGACTGCCAGTACAAGATCGGCGCCGCATGGCAAAGCGGCATGAACTTTGCTTTTATTGTTTGGGCGGTCACTATGCACGTGACTGTCCCAGTGCCATACCATGCAGTGCATGCCGTGGGCGGCACCACGCGATGCTTTGCATGAACCGCAACGGGGATGGCACCCGGATGTTGAGGCAGGGGTCCCCTATGGGCGGGGGCGCTCCTGCGCGAAGCCCTCCACCACCGGACGGAGGACGCGGCTTCGCTCGTCGCACCCCCCTCGGGAGGGGGTCGCGTACCTGCGCGGGTCTTGGCGGACCGGGACCACGCGCCCCAAGGTCATGGCCAGTATGTAGCTGGCCAGGCCCGGATGGGAGCCCCATGGGCGGGGGCTCCTAGATCGGACGTGAGAGTGGGGACACCCCCCTCCACGCGGGTTACCAATACCCAACACATGCAGCCGCAGCGGTTTTCTCCGCCGCTGCACGAGTACCCACGGCTGGAGTACCACCCGCCGTACCATATGTATGGCCGGGCCGCGGGTTATGCCCCCCCTCAGATGGGGATGTGCACTCGCCCGCCATATTATCCGGGTCAGTGGCGCGCCCCTGGTTTGGAGAGAGTGGGGAGCCCGTAACTAGCTTGCTCCCTTGCTGGGACAGAGCCGCGGACGGTTCTGCTCCCTTACCGCGGTGGTCCGCGTATGGGGTCGTGGGGGAAGCCATTAATTTGAGAGCTCTGTTGGACTCAGGGGCTCAAAGCAGTTTGGTTACCACTCGAGTGGCACACCAGTTAGGTTTAGTCGTGGAAGACTCGCCTGTGCCACTTCTTGGAGTTGGTGGCATACAAGTGAAGTGTCTGACGGGCCAGACACTTGTCACCTTTCTTCGCTGAAGTCCTCCACAATGAGGATCACGACTTCGGCTATGGTAATGGATACCATTGCGGGTTGGCACCCCTCGACAGACATACCGCCGGGTGTGTTGTCTTTGGTTTCGGGTCTGGATTTGGCCGACCCCTTTGTCTTTCATCCCGGCCCAGTGGACTTGCTCCTGGGCTCGGACGTATTGGGTTGGATTTTGTTGGGTACCCAGAAAGCTCTGGGTTCGTCTTCACTGATGGCAGTGTCTACTATCTTTGGTTTCGCCCTGATGGGCCCTGTGTTTGATAATAGCACCGTGGAGGAGCCACCGGTCGTCGCATCTGCGTCCTTGGCCAAGACCATGCAAAGGTTTTGGGAGGTGGAGGAGCCACCTATGAGTTCCAGGATGGATCCGGAACACGCTGAGTGCGAAGCCCTTTTTCGATCGACCACGGAGAGGTTGCCCTCCGGTCGGTTTGTAACTAGGTTACCCTTTGTTGCCTCTCGTCCTAGCCTAGGGCAAAGTAGGGCGCTTGCGGAGAAACGACTGCTGTCCATGGAGCGACGTATGCAGCGTGACCACGTACTTCGCGATAAATATATTGAATTTATGCGCGAGTACGAGGATTTGGGTCACATGTCTCCGGCTCGAGTTGATTGGAGCTCAACTGAGCATTATTTTTTGCCCCACCACGCGGTGGTGAAGGCCTCAACGGGCAAGTTGCGGACTGTCTTTGATGGGTCCGCACCCACTTTTCCCGAACGGGGTTTCGTTGAATCTATGTTTGCATTCAGGTCCCAAATTGCATAGGGACATAATTGACATCATCTTGAACTTTAGAAGACATCAAGTGGTTTTTGGTGCGGACATCCGGATGATGTTCCGCCAGACAGTCATACATCCTGAGGACAGGCGATTCCAGTTGATACTCTGGCGTGAGCGCCCTGAGGATCCTGTGACGGTGTATGAACTCAACACAAACACGTATGGTTTGAAATCTAGTCCCTATATCGCCATCAGATCATTGCTTGAATTGGCAGAGCGGGAACGGATCCGCTTTCCCCGTGGGGCTTCCGTGCTGTCACGTGACTTGTATGTTGATGACGTGTGCACCGGAGCCCAAAGTATTGAGGAGGCCCTCCTACTGCGGGATGAATTGATTGAAATATTGAAGACAGGTGGCTACGAGCTACGTAAGTGGTTGTCTAATGAGCCTAAAGTTCTAGAAGGGATCCCGGAGGATCACCAACAGAACCCTCACCTGTTTGAGGATGTGGATGATCCCAACAGGATAGCGGTGCTGGGCATGCAGTACCAGCCGCTAACCGATATTTTCACATTCCAAGTGGACTTGGAAATACCAAAAGTCTGGACCAAGAGAACGGTGTTGTCCGTAATAGCCCGTATGTTTGATCCAAGCGGTTGGATCAGTCCAGTGATATTCTCTGCAAAGTGTCTTCTTCAGAGACTTTGGACTTTGGGCGTCTCGTGGGACGAGCCGCTGTTTGGCTCTCCATTGGATGATTGGCTCGAGTTGTTTTCATCGATTAAGGAAGTCAATCGGATTGCCTTGCCTCGTCGAATATTGCCCCCCGGGAAATATCGAGCCAGCCTGCATGGCTTTTGTGACGCGTCGGAGCGAGGCTACGCCGCGTCAGTCTATATGCGGACAGTTGACGCCGATGGCCGGGTCAATGTCTCGCTTTTGTTAGGGAAGAGCAAGGTCGCCCCCATCAGGACTAGGCTGACTATTCCCAAGCTTGAGTTGAGTGGAGCTCACCTTCTCTCTAAATTGTTGCATCACGTTGCATGTGAGCTGGCGGCCACGGTCGAGATACGAGACATCTTCGCCTGGTCGGATAGCCAGGTCGCGCTTGCATGGTTGCGCGCGGCCCCACATACCTTGGAGGTTTTTGTTGGAAACAGGGTTTCCCAAATTCAAAATATTGGAATTGATATAACATGGAGACATGTGCCGGGAGAGCTTAACCCAGCGGACTGTGCTTCCCGAGGTTGTACGGCACCAGAATTGGTGTCACACCCGCTCTGGTGGGGTCCAGAGTGGCTGATGGGATCAGAAACATCTTGGCCTGTCTGTCAGACAGATGTTACTTCTTTGAGTTTGACTGGGCTTCGTGTACATGCTGTAGT
Source organism: Ephestia elutella (assembly GCA_018467065.1). NCBI lineage: Eukaryota > Metazoa > Arthropoda > Insecta > Lepidoptera > Pyralidae > Ephestia > Ephestia elutella. Next base: position 18,104,118 of record CM031571.1, read on the forward strand.
CGCTGAGACGACGTCGGAGCCGGATTGGCTACTTGCTCGGTATAGTAGCTTGGATAAGCTTCTGGGTGTTACCAGTTGGATTAAGCGTTTCATACATAATTGTAGAAACCCACAGGCAAAGCGGTTGGAGCCGATTGCAGGTGCAGAAGAGCGCCGGAGCGCATTGTTGCATTGGGTCCGTGTCGTGCAGACCGGACGGTTTGAGTCAGAGCTTCGTATTTTGCGCGACGGACGCGCTAAGTTGAAGGGCGCGGTCGCTCGTTTGAACCCGTACATCGACTCGGATGGGCTTCTTCGGGTTGGAGGCAGGCTCCGGAAGGCGGATCTTCCATATGAGACTCGCCATCCTCTGTTGTTGCCCAAGGGCGGACCCTTGGTGCAGCTTTTGGTGTCTGATCGACACATTCGTAACGCCCATGCTGGGTGCAATGCTTTGTTGGCTATTTTGCAACGCGAGTTTTGGATTTTGTCTGCCCGAAGAGCAATCCGTAGTGTCCTGTTTCGATGTATTGCATGTTATAGGTTGAAGGCATCCACGATGCAACCACAGATGGGTGATTTGCCCGCTGATCGAATCCGACCTTCGAGACCGTTTGACGGCGTTGGAACCGATTTTCCCGGTCCCTTTTCGATCAAGGCTTCTCCCTTTCGTAATGCCCGTATTGTGAAGGGCTATTTGTGTGTATTTGTTTGTTTGGCCACCAAGGCTGTCCATTTGGAGGTGGTATCGGCTCTGACTACGGAGGCCTTCGTCGCCGCGTTGGATCGCTTTGTTTCGCGTCGAGGTCTACCTTCCCTTATTAGGTCTGACAATGGCACAAACTATAAAGGAACTGTAAATTATCTTAAGGATGTTTCTGTGTTTATTGATAAAAATTGTACTAGTTTAAGTCAAATTGCTGCCCAAAGGGGAATAACCTGGAAGTTTAGTCCCCCAAGTTGCCCCCATTGGGGAGGGATTTTTGAAGCGGCTGTGAAATCCGCAAAGACCCACCTCCGCCGCATTATCGGAGAAACGGCTCTAACTTTTGAAGAGCTGGCCACGGTGTTTTGTAAAGTTGAGGCGGTCCTCAACTCTCGTCCTCTCTGTCCGCTATCTCCAGATCCAAATGACTTGGAAGCTCTCACCCCTGGTCATTTTTTGGTGGGAGGGCCTTTGAATGCCCTGCCCGAATACCCGTGGAAGGACGAACGCGTATATCGGTTGTCGCGTTTTCAAATGTTGCAGCAAATGAGCCAGGACTTTTGGCGTCGATGGTCGCTTGAATATTTGCATTTGCTGCAGCAAAGAGTGAAGTGGACAGACAGGACTGAGCCTCCCAGGGAGGGTGATTTAGTATTGTTAAAAGAGGCAAATTTGCCCTCATTGCTTTGGCGACGAGCTCGCATATTACGTTTGATTCTTGGCGGAGATGGCACTCCGCGTGTGGCTGAGGTGTTGGTCGACGGTTCGATTTTAAGGAGAGGTGTGACCTCTCTCGCCCGCCTTCCCGTAGAGTAAGCTAGCGGTCTGCTTCTCAGACCGGGACGGGGGGATGTTTGTAATATATTGGGTAAAACTAAACGCAGGCGTTTCCTGTTATCGCCGCCAGGCGTTTTGGGGTTCTCACACTGCTAGCGTGGATGGCGTCGCGTGTGGTCCGCCATTGCATTGTCCAGGGCGATATCGGTTTGATTTTAATACGCGGAGCGGTCTCGCGTCTTTTGCTTGTTGTTTAGTTTGAGTGATAATTGTGAATTTCCTGTTTGTTAAATAACTATTGAATTTGTGTTTGTGAAAAACTCTGTTATTGTGACTTTTTCTTGTGAGAGGTGAAACGTGGCTGGCTGTTCACATCTGGCTGTTCCCGAGTGAAACTACGGGAAGAAATCTATTTAGTTGTCCTGGGGAATTGAGATCTCATGGGTTAGGTAGGGTGATTAGGAATTCCCCCTTCCCGAAGACACTCAAGTTTGGATCCGAAGAGAAAGAAGATTTAGCTTGGTAAGTAGTTTTCAATTGTAATTAATTTATAGGTTAGGTTATTATATAGGGCCCTGTAGCTCCCTTCATAAGCTACGGTGGTAGCAGACTGCGTTAAGTTAATTAGGTTTTAGTCGGGCAAACGTGGTGCCGCGTGGAGATTTTTTCCCGGTACTCATTTTTACCGGTGGTTTTTTCCCGGTGAAGTTCCGGTACAGAATTCTTCCCGCCGCTTCGTTTGTCCGGATTCGCTCTGCGCACATTTTCTGGCAGCAGAGCGTAGTTGCTCTGCACACTTTCACTTACTACGTCACCATTAGCCGTTTGCGCATGTCTGATAAAGTGCTCAGCTGATTTGTCCTGATATTTGTGCCACAACTGTTGAGCATCAAAGAGCACAAAAAGACCAAGAGGACTGCAAACAAATGACGCAATCGATACGTACTCTCACTTACACTTGCTTCGAACAAAGCGTTATCCCAATGCTGATCATCATCTAGTAAGTGACGTGCTCGGCAAGCCGCTTGGTAAGTAGGAAATTCGACATCATCAGCCTTTCGGAGATCAGTAAAAGTAGTTGGACCTCGGACGGTATGGAGAAGCAAGCGTAGGTAAAAACATTCCGTGTGATGAGCATTTGCTGCTGACGTATAAAAATTGAAGATCTGGAACAGATGTTCCAGATCTTCAATTTTATAGTGATCATCAGATCAGTTCATCAGATGATGAAAAGCTCCAAGAGACCAGCTACACTATAACATTATGCAAATGGTGCCTTAGCAAAAATCGTTCAACGTGATGAGCATTTTTTGCTGACGTATAAAAATTGAAGATCTGGAACATCTGATGAATAACTCCAAGAGACCTGCTACACTAAATCATATATGGAAATGGCGCCTTAGCAAAACTTGATTAATCTGATGAGCATTTTCTGTAGACATATAAAAAGAAGATCGAAGATCTGAAACGGTTTGGAACACAAAATGATTTTTCATCTAAGCGAAATCACGCGGCCGAAGCCGCGGGCAACAGCTAGTAAATAAATAAGAACACAAAAAAATATATTTATAAACTTACTTACGCAAATCTAGAAACCTGTTAGTTATTTTATTATTTTATTTCTTAAAGCAATTACGTTACTTTTTCTTTAAATTAATGTAACTTTTTTTATTTATGAACCGATTTAAATAAAACAAAAACTAAATGTTAAGTGAAGCTTAGCACAATATATTGTTGAAAACCGCATCTTAATCGGTCAAACCGCTTCTGAGATTAGCGTGCACAAACTCACAGACAAACAGACAAAAATACTAAAAATCGTTGATTTGGGTTCTGTTATGATATTAGATACTCCTTATAATAGTTTTTCATATTTATCTTCCATGTACAGACATCACCCGCTTACGATTTTATTATATGTATTGATTTACATTTAATATTTTTCAATGTTTCATTGTTTCATGGTATGATTTATAAGTAGGTGGTATGAAATTAGCGTGAAAAAAATACATTTCAGAACCTACTGTTCAAACATACGTAAATAAGCCAAGTTTCGTAAGTTGGTATAATAACAAATACCTATATCAACAAAGGCACAAGACAGAAAACAAAATGGAGGAGGCCTTTGCCCAGAAAGGGGTCCATAATTAACCATTAAACTTCACCTATAACTGACATTACTTATTTTTATCATAATTTAATTCTATCTATATAAATTTTAATGCATATTCACTCATTTTGTAACAATTAATTGTGGAATAAAGAGGCTTTATTATTATTATATCAAAATAGGTATGTATTGTTTCGAAACAGCTATATACATACTGATGTAATGTAACATTGGTTCCTATTTATAGGCCTCGCCACGAGACCGAATATAGATAGAGGTACATCATGATCTCATGTTCTCTCTCTACTTCCGGCCGCTACTTTAGGTAGGTAGAGTATAGGCATGCAGGTATGCCAAGAATGAAAGATAAGAATTTGATGTATTTATAAAATCTATAAACTTATAGGTACTCTAGCTGGCGCCCGCGGCTTCGCTCGCGTTAATCCTTTCTTAGCGGATGCCTACGTCATTTCTCATTCGAATCCATACTAATATTATAAATGCGAAAGTTTGGATGTGAGTTTGTGAATTTGTGAGTTTGTGAGGATGTTTGTTACTCAATCACGCAAAATCTACTGGACGGATTTCGATGAAATTTGGTACAGAGGTAGATAATGACCTGGAATAGCACATAGGCTACTTTTTATCCCGGGAAAAAGCACTGTTCTCGTGGGAAATTCACGCGGGCGAAGCCGCGGGCAAAATCTAGTTAAATATAAAAAAGCCCAGATTAAAACCTCATTGGTTAATATATAGACCTCTTAAAGACATTAATTTAGAAGAATTTAATAAACATGTCGATTCTATATTGTGGGAAGATCTGTTGTGTGATAATGTCAACGACTCGCTTACTGCATTTAACAGTCAAATAATTGATTTATTTGACTGTCATGCTCCTATTAAAACATCTTATGTTAAAGAACAAAGTTATCCCTGGGTCACACAAACAATAAAGGAAATGATGCGCTTAAGAGACGAGGCACACTCTAAAAGTTGTAAAACAAAGTTGGATAGTGATAAAGAAGCTTACAAAAAACTTAAAAAATTAGTCAAGGAAGCGTTACATAATGAAAAAACTGCATACTTTCGCTACAAAATAGACAAAAATATCAAAAATCCTAAAGTACTTTGGAAAAATATTAAGCGTAACGTAGATTTTAATAAACAGCCAAAAGAAATACCTAGTAATATTAGAGACCCAGATCGCATTAATAAACATTTTCTTGATGCTCCCGGTAATACTTCAATAAATATGTCTGATTTGACATTTCTTTGGTTTAATAGGTTTAGCTCATCAAAATTTAGTTTGATACCTGTAGATGATGCGACAGTTATTGAAATAATTAAACAAATTAAAACGAATGCTCAAGGTGTGGACGGAATTACACTGGACATGATTTTATTAACACTCCCACGGACGTTATCTTTCATCACATCCTTAATAAATATGTCTATTACACATGGAGATTTTCCTGATCTGTGGAAAAATGCTTTAGTTAAACCAATCCCGAAAGTTAGTAACCCCAAAGAATATAAAGATCTTAGAGCCATCAGTATCCTACCTTTTATGTCAAAAATATAAGAAAAAATAGTTTGCAAGCAGCTTGTCCAATACTTAAGTATAAATAATATTTTACCTACCAAGCAATCTGGTTTTTGTAGAGGAAGAAGTACGGCCTCTGCCCTTTTAGATGTAGTTGACGACATTTTAGCAGGGAGGGATGTGGGTGAAGGCTCAATACTTGTACTATTGGATTATTCTCAAGCCTTTGACACAATAAATTCGACCTTGTTAATGGCAAAGCTTACATAGGTACTATGGCTTTGATGGACCTTCTTTGAAATGGTTTTCGAGTTATTTCTCTAATCGCTATCAACGTGTAGAAGTGACCTGTAGTGCTGGTAACAAATTACTTTCTTCAAATGAGCCTATAAATAAAGGTGTACCTCAGGGGTCAATATTGGGACCAATATTATTTATACTGTATACAGCAGATCTTTCCAAGTGTATTCACAATAGTGAGTATCACTTATATGCAGATGACCTCCAAATTTATAAAACCTTCAAAGCTTGTGATACTGTCTCTGCTGCTAACGAAATAAATGATGATCTAAGACAAGTAGCTGAATGGTCGGACTCAAATGGTTTAGTTCTGAATCCAGACAAAACTAAGTATCTTATTATTGGCACTCAATCTCAAATAAAAAATATTAGATATCACACACCACAAATAAAAATGAAAGATGTTGAGGTTGAAGAAGTGGTTGAAGCTAGGAATCTAGGTGTAATTATGGATTGTAATCTGCAGTTTGAAAAGCATGTAGTGGAGATTGTAAAAAATTGTTATTACCGTTTAAAAGTTTTGTACCAAATACGTGATTACCTAAGTATAGATATAAGAATTTATCTGTGTGAGTCGTTAATCCTATCTAAATTAAATTATGCAGATGTTGTTATTGGCAATTGCTTACTAGCTCGTACAAAAAAAATAATTCAAAGAGTACAAAATTCCTGTGCCAGATTTTGCTTTCCCGTTCCCCGCCGAGCTCATATTACTCCATATCTTAACTCAAATGGTCTTCTCAAAATGGAGTCTCGCCGTATTCTTAACTTTTCTGTTCTACTATTTGGTGTAATTAGAAATAAAAACCCAATATATTTGTATGATAAATTGCAGTTTACCACACGTGCACGTGTACATGATCTCCTACTATGCCCAAAACACAAAACTGCCGCATTCCGTGGTAGTTTTAGATATGCCTCTACCAGATGTTGGAATAATATCCCTCCTCCTATTAGAAATTTAAAAACAGTTAAAAACTTTAAAGAAAAACTAAAAAGACACTTGTTGAACATTCGAAAAACTATAACTTGAGGCATCCAATATTTTCTTTTATTCTTTTCTTAGAGTGATAGTTCATTATTCGCTTGGATCAGTTGTGTCACTTATGACCGCGCGTGCCGTGTAAAGTGCTAACGCATCATAACATCGACGACGTCGCGTCATGAGCGGCCACCAGCAATGACCTAGATCGTCACTGCACTCGGTATGTTTACCTATCATTACTAATATTGTTAAGGCGACGTTCTCTCATTTGTCCTGACAATGAATACGCCAACAAAGATACAAATAAAAACTGAAACAGAACGGTATCTTCTTGACCGCTATAAAGAAGAGAGAGAAGAGCGGCTTAAATAGCAGAGCCTTATTGAAGACCTAAAAAGTCAAATATCAATCCTTCGACAGCAGCTTCAGTACGCTGTTGAGTCGAAAACTACAGCTTCACAAACTAGTGTAGAGGTCCCCCCGCCCCAGGTCGACTATGTCACCGACGAGGAAGACCTAGCAAGAGAAACAGAGTGGATTAGAACAAAGTCACGAAAGAAAAGAAAATTGAACAAATCACCCTCACTCTCACCTCAGGAGAAAGATACTCCAGTTACAGAAAATAAGGAAAAGAAAGTTCCCCCACCACCACCTATCATAGTGGATGGAGTCGACAACTACCAAAATTTCTATGACTTCTTGTCACGAGATCAGTCATCTGCCACTTTCTCAGTAAAAATGATGAATGGTGATAGTGTCAAAATAAATTCTTGCGACGAAAAAGCATAAAAAACCCTAACTAAATTACTGTCAGCCAATAACTGCCTCTGGCATTCTTATGAAAATAAACAAGATAGGCCCATAAGAGTGATGGCAAAGAAATTGCCCTCCACCTGCAAGCCAGAGAGAGTCATAGAAGACCTAAAGTCCAAGGGACTGCAAATTGAAGATGCAGTAAATAAGCTGAGTTGGAAAAGTAAGGAACCATTAAATATGTTCATGCTTACCTTCAACAATAAGGAAAAAATTGAAAATATTTATAAAATAAAATCAATTTTAGGATGCATCGTTGATATTCAACCTCTACGATCGTCCAAACTTGTTCCACAGTGCAAAAGATGTCAGGCTTACGGGCATACACAAATGTATTGTGCTAAGGAACCGAGGTGTGTTAAATGCACAGGAAGACACCTAACTAAAGACTGTAAGAAACCAGCAACAGAGAAACCAAAATGTGTGCATTGTGGTGAACCTCATCCGGCGAACTACAGAGGTTGCACCATAGCTAAAGAAATACAAAAATTGAGAAACAAAACTACTAAAAAACATGTAGCTAGACAAGAAAAAATAATCCCAAGCAACCAACATAAAATCATAAACAATAAACCTATATCAGTTGTAAGTAAGAATATTTCTTACGCAGAGGCTGCTGCAAAAAGTCTTCGGAGAATTATCAACGCGTAGAGCGAGCTGACCCTAATGCTAATAAATTGGATGAAATCCTTAAGCTGATGACTTCATTCGATGAGCGTCTGAAACTAATCGAAAATAGTGCTAAAATAGCTATGCCGAAACATAAAAAATGATTAATAAACTTAAAATAATGGCCTGGAACTGTAATGGACTACTTAAGCATAAAAACGAATTGCAAGTAGTCCTAGATATTGAAAATATTGATGTGTGTCTTGTGTCTGAAACACACTTCACTAGAGAATCGTTTATTAAATTCAAAGGTTATACAGTATATCATGCTCTGCATCCAGCAAACAAAGCAAGTGGCGGGAGTGCTATCATCGTCAAAAATAATATTCAACATCAAGAACATATTAAATACGAAATACCTGAGGTGCAATGTACGGCAGTTCGAATAAATACCAAAAAGTGTCCAGTCACTGTGGCAGCTATATACTGCCCACCAAGGCATACCATACGCAAAGAAATGTATATGAACATTATACAAAACCTTGACGAACGTTTCATACTTGGAGGCGACTTTAATGCTAAAAATACGCATTGGGGCTCTCGACTCACTAATACGAAAGGAAGAGAACTTTTGAATGCCATCACCGAAATGAATTGTGACGTTGCATCGACAAGATCTCCCACATACTGGCCAACAGACCCAAAGAAAATTCCAGACTTAATAGACTTTTTTATATATAAAAACATATCGTCTAACTATATAAGTGCTAAGTACTAAGAAAGGGGCGCTAGTGTGCTCATGTCAATATCTATCTGTACTTATTTTACAAATAAAAAATAGTAAATAGCTGTGAACATCTATAAATACATACGATCCTGTGCATTTGTCCCTGATAAACCGGTGATAGTGTTATCTGCAGCGAGAACAGCCGGATCTCACAAAGATTTACAGAAATATCTTGAAGACCGTTACTTGTATCCAAGCAGTTATCCCGAGGACATCTAACGAAAATACCGCAAACAGAGCAATTTACAGGTCAGTCTTGAGACTATATTATTTGAAAATTTATTTTAGTGTTGAAGAAAGTGGCTTTGTTAATAATAATAATATATATATAACCTAAGTTTTTGCATATTTTAAAACAAGGGTAAACAAAAATGATTTGAACATTACTGCCATCTAGGGGCGAGTGTCGAAACTAGTAAATATTTCCAAGAGTACCGCCATCTAGTGACGAGTGGCTAAACTAATTAATCAAAGTCAATAAAATAACACACTATTATTAGAACCATTCTGCAAGTAACCGACTGACCTGTCTTCGTCTTAGTTTCGCACCAGCTTTTGTCAACAGAGGGCGGCACTTGTATGTAAACAAAAATGGAAAATATAATGGCGGCGTTGAAACAAATACAGGAAGATCTAGTAAGCCAGAAACAAGACATGAGAAGTATGGAAGAGCGAATAAAACAAGACATTAATAAAAACATAGATGATAAATTCCACAGGATAGAAGAAAAAACAAAACACTTAGAAAAAATTGTAAATCAGCAACAGAAAACTCTCGACTATTTGGAAAAAGAAATAAGAAAGAAAAACATTGTATTTTTTGGAATTGACGAGACAGAGCATTGCTATGAAGACTTACAAACAACTATTCTGAATATTATAAAAAATCACATGACAGTGCAATGCCAGAAGGGGGAGATTGAAGCGGTAAGAAGACTAGGCAAAAAGAACGGGAAAGTGAGACTGTTTGTAATATATTGGGTAAAACTAAACGCAGGCGTTTCCTGTTATCGCCGCCAGGCGTTTTGGGGTTCTCACACTGCTAGCGTGGATGGCGTCGCGTGTGGTCCGCCATTGCATTGTCCAGGGCGATATCGGTTTGATTTTAATACGCGGAGCGGTCTCGCGTCTTTTGCTTGTTGTTTAGTTTGAGTGATAATTGTGAATTTCCTGTTTGTTAAATAACTATTGAATTTGTGTTTGTGAAAAACTCTGTTATTGTGACTTTTTCTTGTGAGAGGTGAAACGTGGCTGGCTGTTCACATCTGGCTGTTCCCGAGTGAAACTACGGGAAGAAATCTATTTAGTTGTCCTGGGGAATTGAGATCTCATGGGTTAGGTAGGGTGATTAGGAATTCCCCCTTCCCGAAGACACTCAAGTTTGGATCCGAAGAGAAAGAAGATTTAGCTTGGTAAGTAGTTTTCAATTGTAATTAATTTATAGGTTAGGTTATTATATAGGGCCCTGTAGCTCCCTTCATAAGCTACGGTGGTAGCAGACTGCGTTAAGTTAATTAGGTTTTAGTCGGGCAAACGTGGTGCCGCGTGGAGATTTTTTCCCGGTACTTATTTTTACCGGTGGTTTTTTCCCGGTGAAGTTCCGGTACAGAATTCTTCCCGCCGCTTCGTTTGTCCGGATTCGCTCTGCGCACATTTTCTGGCAGCAGAGCGTAGTTGCTCTGCACATTTTCTGGTAGCAGAGCGTAGTTTATCTACCCTCTATTTGTTCGTTTGTAAAAAATAATTAATTGTTTGTAAAAATTATTAGATTTTTCTTTAGTTTGTTTGTATAAGAATATTTGTAACCTTTTTTGTATTTGTTTGCGGTTTGTACCGTGCGTTCCGGGTTTGTGCCATTCTCATACCTACCGCGGTTCTTCGTGTAGTTGCTTGATTTTGTTGTTTTTTATTTACCTTTTGTTATTTTTTGTTTGTGACTTGACGCGATGGCGAAGGCCTCCAATGCTAGGGCGACACTCGCCAACGAATTGAGATGGTTTGTGACGGCCGGAGGACTCCTGTCCCGGAAGGACAGGGAGGGCGCCATACTGCTAAGAGCGGATCACCTCCACTCACGATTGATTAGCGCGGAAGCGGCCATGGCGGCGCTTACCGAAGCCGATCTTACCCCGGAGGCCTACGCAGGTCACATGGCGGACATGGACCAGATCCTGAGTCTGCACGATGATATCGCGGAGGCGGTGACCGCAATAAGGGCGAGACAGGCTGGCGGACCAGCCCCTCGCACACCTGTTAGACAGGAAGGACCAGCGGTTACTGGTCGGCTCCCCACCCTTCAGCTGTCCCACTTTGGGGGTAGGATGGAGGAGTGGGTGGCATATAAAAATATGTTTGAGTCCCTGGTCGTAGCACGACAGGATTTGTCGAAGGCCCAGAAGATGGCCTACCTCCTCTCCACTCTTGAGGGTGAAGCGCGGTCGCTCATCCAGCACCTCCGGGTGGAGGACGACCAGTACGATACGGCTTGGGAGTTATTGAACTCCCGCTACCAAAACTTACGTTTGTTAGCGGATGCGCACGCCGCACAGTTGATGGCCCTGCCCAAGGTGGCCAACAGGGCACAGTTGCGCCTGCAGTTGCTCACGCCCGTTACAGTGGCCTGTAACGCGCTCCGCACACTGGGGCTGCCGGTGGACCAATGGTCTTTTTTGTTGGTGCACATTGTATTGGGCAAATTGCCCAATGACATCCGCTCGCGGTTTGAGCGCGAAAATGCGGAGCGGGATAGCACCACCCTACCAACATTCACTGACTTGGTGAAGTTTTTGGAGTTTGAGGCACGGGCTGCTGAGAATACCATGACGGACTCAGCGCCATCCAGAGCGCCTGAACGTAGGCCCTTGGAACCCTCATGGAGAGGTAAGCCCCAACAGGGACGGCAACCGCCACCGCGTGGAGCTGGTGTGCGGGTTGCACACACGGCAGCAGTCGCGGGGGACGCGGACTGCCTGCAATGTGGCCGGATGGGCCACAGCCTGCTGCAATGCAGGGACTGGCAGAGACTGCCAGTACAAGATAGGCGCCGCATGGCAAAGCGGCATGAACTATGCTTTTACTGTTTGGGCAGTCACTATGCACGTGACTGTCCCAGGGCCATACCATGCAGTGCATGCCGTGGGCTGCACCACGCGATGCTCTGCATGAACCGGAACGGGGATGGCCCCCGGTTGTTGAGGCAGGGGTCCCCTATGGGCGGGGGCGCTCCTGCGCGAAGCCCTCCACCATCGGAAGGAGGACGCGGCTTCGCTCGTTGCACCCCCCCTCGGGAGGGGGGTCGCGTACCTGCGCGGGTCTTGGCGGACCGGGACCACGCGCCCCAAGGTCATGGCCAGTATGTGGCTGGCCAGGCCCCGGATGGGGCCCCCATGGGCGGGGGCCCTAGATCGGACGTGAGAGTGGGGACACCCCCCTCCACGCGGGTTACCAATACCCAACACATGCAGCCGCAGCGGTTTTCTCCGCCGCTGCACGAGTACCCACGGCTGGAGTACCACCCGCCGTACCATATGTATGGCCGGGCCGCGGGTTATGCCCCCTCAGATGGGGATGTGCACTCGCCCGCCATATTATCCGGGTCAGTGGCGCGCCCCTGGTTTGGAGAGAGTGGGGAGCCCGTAACTAGCTTGCTCCCTTGCTGGGACAGAGCCGCGGACGGTTCTGCTCCCTACCGCGGTGGTCCGCGTATGGGGTCGTGGGGGAGAAGCCATTAATTTGAGAGCTCTGTTGGACTCAGGGGCTCAAAGCAGTTTGGTTACCACTCGAGTGGCACGCCAGTTAGGTTTAGTCGTGGAAGACTCGCCTGTGCCACTTCTTGGAGTTGGTGGCATACAAGTGAAGTGTCTGACGGGCCAGACACTTGTCACCTTTTCTTCGCTGAAGTCCTCCACAATGAGGATCACGACTTCGGCTATGGTAATGGATACCATTGCGGGTTGGCACCCCTCGACAGACATACCGCCGGGTGTGTTGTCTTTGGTTTCGGGTCTGGATTTGGCCGACCCCTTTGTCTTTCATCCCGGCCCAGTGGACTTGCTCCTGGGCTCGGACGTATTGGGTTGGATTTTGTTGGGTACACAGAAGGCTCTGGGTTCGTCTTCACTGATGGCAGTGTCTACGATTTTTGGTTTTGCCCTGATGGGCCCTGTGTTTGATAATGGCACCGCGGAGGAGCCACCGGTTGTCGCATCTGCGTCCTTGGCCAAGACCATGCAAAGGTTTTGGGAGGTGGAGGAGCCACCTATGAGTTCCAGGATGGATCCGGAACACGCTGAGTGCGAAGCCCTTTTTCGATCAACCACGGAGAGGTTGCCCTCCGGTCGGTTTGTAACTAGGTTACCTTTTGTTGCCTCTCGTCCTAGCCTAGGGCAAAGTAGGGCGCTTGCGGAGAAACGACTGCTGTCCATGGAGCGACGCATGCAGCGTGACCACGTACTTCGCGATAAATATATTGAATTTATGCGCGAGTACGAGGATTTGGGTCACATGTCTCCGGCTCGAGTTGATTGGAGCTCAACTGAGCATTATTTTTTGCCCCACCACGCGGTGGTGAAGGCCTCAACAGGCAAATTGAGGACCGTCTTCGATGGGTCCGCACCCACTTCGAACGGGGTTTCGTTGAATCTGTGTTTGCATTCAGGTCCCAAATTGCATAGGGACATAATTGACATCATCTTGAACTTTAGAAGACATCAAGTGGTTTTTGGTGCGGACATCCGGATGATGTTCCGCCAGACAGTCATACATCCTGAGGACAGGCGATTCCAGTTGATACTCTGGCGTGAGCGCCCTGAGGATCCTGTGACGGTGTATGAACTCAACACAAACACGTATGGTTTGAAATCTAGTCCCTATATCGCCATCAGATCATTGCTTGAATTGGCAGAGCGGGAACGGATCCGCTTTCCCCGTGGGGCTTCCGTGCTGTCACGTGACTTGTATGTAGATGACGTGTGCACCGGAGCCCAGAGTATTGAGGAGGCCCTCCTACTGCGGGATGAATTGATTGAAATATTGAAAACGGGTGGCTACGAGCTACGTAAGTGGTTGTCTAATGAGCCTAAAGTTCTAGAAGGGATCCCGGAGGATCACCAACAGAACCCTCACCTGTTTGAGGATGTGGATGATCCCAACAGGATAGCGGTGCTGGGCATGCAGTACCAGCCGCTAACCGATATTTTTACATTCCAAGTGGACTTGGAAATACCAAAAGTCTGGACTAAGAGAACGGTGTTGTCCGTAATAGCTCGTATGTTTGATCCAAGCGGTTGGATCAGTCCAGTGATATTCTCTGCGAAGTGTCTTCTTCAGAGACTTTGGACTTTGGGCGTCTCGTGGGACGAGCCGCTGTTTGGTCCTCCATTGGATGATTGGCTCGAGTTGTTTTCATCGATTAAGGAAGTCAATCGGATTGCCTTGCCTCGTCGAATATTGCCCCCGGGAAATATCGAGCCAGCCTGCATGGCTTTTGTGACGCGTCGGAGCGAGGCTACGCCGCGTCAGTCTATATGCGGACAGTTGACGCCGATGGCCGGGTCAATGTCTCGCTTTTGTTAGGGAAGAGCAAGGTCGCCCCCATCAGGACTAGGCTGACTATTCCCAAGCTTGAGTTGAGTGGAGCTCACCTTCTCTCTAAATTGTTGCATCACGTTGCCAGTGAACTGGCGGCCACGGTCGAAATACGGGACATCTTCGCCTGGTCGGATAGCCAGGTCGCGCTTGCATGGTTGCGCGCGGCCCCACATACCTTGGAGGTTTTTGTGGGAAATCGGGTTTCCCAAATCCAGAATATCGGAATTGATATAACATGGAGACATGTGCCGGGAGAGCTTAACCCAGCGGACTGTGCTTCCCGAGGTTGTACGGCACCAGAATTGGTGTCACACCCGCTCTGGTGGGGTCCAGAGTGGCTGATGGGATCAGAAACTTCTTGGCCTGTCTGTCAGACAGACGTTACTTCTTTGAGTTTGACTGGGCTCCGTGTACATGCTGTAGTCGCTGAGACGACGTCGGAGCCGGATTGGCTACTTGCTCGGTATAGCAGCTTGGATAAGCTTCTGGGTGTTACCAGTTGGATTAAGCGTTTCATACATAATTGTAGAAACCCACAGGCAAAGCTGTTGGAGCCGATTGCAGGTGCAGAAGAGCGCCGGAGCGCATTGTTGCATTGGGTCCGTGTCGTGCAGACCGGACGGTTTGAGTCAGAGCTTCGTATCTTGCGCGACGCACGCGCTAAGTTGAAGGGCGCGGTCGCTCGTTTGAACCCGTACATCGACTCGGATGGGCTTCTTCGGGTTGGAGGCAGGCTCCGGAAGGCGGATCTTCCATATGAGACTCGCCATCCTCTGTTGTTGCCCAAGGGCGGACCCTTGGTGCAGCTTTTGGTGTCTGATCGACACATTCGTAACGCCCATGCTGGGTGCAATGCTTTGTTGGCTATTTTGCAACGCGAGTTTTGGATTTTGTCTGCCCGAAGAGCAATCCGTAGCGTTCTGTTTCGATGTATTGCATGTTATAGGTTGAAGGCATCCACGATGCAACCACAGATGGGTGATTTGCCCGCTGATCGAATCCGACCTTCGAGACCGTTTGACGGCGTTGGAACCGATTTTGCCGGTCCCTTTTCGATCAAGGCTTCTCCCTTTCGTAATGCCCGTATTGTGAAGGGCTATTTGTGTGTATTTGTTTGTTTGGCCACCAAGGCTGTCCATTTGGAGGTGGTATCGGCTCTGACTACGGAGGCCTTCGTCGCCGCGTTGATCGCTTTGTTTCGCGTCGAGGTCTACCTTCCCTTATTAGGTCTGACAATGGCACAAACTATAAAGGAACTGTAAATTATCTTAAGGATGTTTCTGTGTTTATTGATAAAAATTGTACTAGTTTAAGTCAAATTGCTGCCCAAAGGGGAATAACCTGGAAGTTTAGTCCCCCAAGTTGCCCCCATTGGGGAGGGATTTTTGAAGCGGCTGTGAAATCCGCAAAGACCCACCTCCGCCGCATTATCGGAGAAACGGCTCTAACTTTTGAAGAGCTGGCCACAGTGTTTTGTAAAGTTGAGGCGGTCCTCAACTCTCGTCCTCTCTGTCCGCTATCTCCAGATCCAAATGACTTGGAAGCTCTCACCTCTGGTCATTTTTTGGTGGGAGGGCCGTTGAATGCCCTGCCCGAATACCCGTGGAAGGATGAACGCGTATATCGGTTGTCGCGTTTTCAAATGTTGCAGCAAATGAGCCAGGACTTTTGGCGTCGCTGGTCGCTTGAATATTTGCATTTGCTGCAGCAAAGAGTGAAGTGGACAGACAGGACTGAGCCTCCCAGGGAGGGTGATTTAGTATTGTTAAAAGAGGCAAATTTGCCCTCATTGCTTTGGCGACGAGCTCGCATATTACGTTTGATTCTTGGCGGAGATGGCACTCCGCGTGTGGCTGAGGTGTTGGTCGACGGTTCGATTTTAAGGAGAGGTGTGACCTCTCTCGCCCGCCTTCCCGTAGAGTAAGCTAGCGGTCTGCTTCTCAGACCGGGACGGGGGGATGTTTGTAATATATTGGGTAAAACTAAACGCAGGCGTTTCCTGTTATCGCCGCCAGGCGTTTTGGGGTTCTCACACTGCTAGCGTGGATGGCGTCGCGTGTGGTCCGCCATTGCATTGTCCAGGGCGATATCGGTTTGATTTTAATACGCGGAGCGGTCTCGCGTCTTTTGCTTGTTGTTTAGTTTGAGTGATAATTGTGAATTTCCTGTTTGTTAAATAACTATTGAATTTGTGTTTGTGAAAAACTCTGTTATTGTGACTTTTTCTTGTGAGAGGTGAAACGTGGCTGGCTGTTCACATCTGGCTGTTCCCGAGTGAAACTACGGGAAGAAATCTATTTAGTTGTCCTGGGGAATTGAGATCTCATGGGTTAGGTAGGGTGATTAGGAATTCCCCCTTCCCGAAGACACTCAAGTTTGGATCCGAAGAGAAAGAAGATTTAGCTTGGTAAGTAGTTTTCAATTGTAATTAATTTATAGGTTAGGTTATTATATAGGGCCCTGTAGCTCCCTTCATAAGCTACGGTGGTAGCAGACTGCGTTAAGTTAATTAGGTTTTAGTCGGGCAAACGTGGTGCCGCGTGGAGATTTTTTCCCGGTACTTATTTTTACCGGTGGTTTTTTCCCGGTGAAGTTCCGGTACAGAATTCTTCCCGCCGCTTCGTTTGTCCGGATTCGCTCTGCGCACATTTTCTGGCAGCAGAGCGTAGTTGCTCTGCACAGAGACCAATTGTGGTGACTCTTACCACCTTGGGAAGAAAAATAGAACTCCTCAAAAACAAGAAAAAGCTAGAAAACTCACCTTGGTACATTAAGGAAGACTATCCACCAAAGGTTTTACAAAAGAGAAAAGAACTTAAAGAGGAGCTGATCCGAGCAAGAGAGTCTGGAGAAAAAGTGATTCTTCGTTATGATAAAATAATATCATTGGGAGAAAGAAGGCCCTCCAGCCAACATACCACAGAGAAAAGGTCAAATAAAAGATTCATGTCGGAATCACCCAAAACCAGTACCGGAAATACAGAAAAAGACGACACCATCGGCTTGAAACCTACATTGAAGAAGAATAAAGGAAATATTACAACTTACATGCGCCAGGCCACAGCCGTAAACTCTCCGCCTTCAGCACCATTGCAAAAAAACTTTTAATAGGTAGTAGCCCCCTCCACCCTCAAATCCCTCCAATTCGGCTGGTCACCGCGGAGGAGTTGGACCATAACCCCCCAGAGCAAATAAATTACCAAAAACATTTATATATAGCGAGCTTCAACGTAAGAACCCTATTACATGACAGTAAATTAATAGAGTTAACTAATGCCATAAAGGATATAAAATGGGACATTATTGGTTTGTCAGAAATTCGAAGATATACAGAAAAAATAGAAGAACATGAACAATATATATTTTATCACTCAACTGGAACTGAAGGACATAATGGTGTTGGTTTCATTATAAAAAAATATCTCAAGAAATACATCATAAGCCTGAGAGCTGTTTCTGATAGAGTAGCTGCCCTTGAAATAAAATTGCCTGGCAACAAACAGTGGTCAATTCTCCAAGTCTACTCACCCACCGAACTATCGTCACAAAATGAAATTGAAAGATTTTACCAATCTATAGAAACTGCACTAGAACTTGTAGATACGAGAAACTTAATAATACTTGGGGACTTTAACGCACAAGTTGGAAAAATGATCCCAGGGGAGGAAAGTATATTTGGTATGTCTACATGGGGAAACAGAAGTCCACATGGGTTCAAGTTGGTAGAATTTGCACTAGAACATAAACTTAAAATAGTTAACAGCATGTTTAAACGAAAATATCATAATAAATGGACATGGCGACACCCAGATGGTATTAATTTTAACGAAATTGATTATATACTAACAAACCAATCTACAGACATGCATAATTTTGACATAATTAATAAATTAAATTTTAATTCCGACCATCGAATGATAAGATGCAAATTACACATGACTTCAAAACGTAAGAGACAATTTGTCAAAACGAACCCATGTACAAGAAGCTTGCCAACACTTTCACGGGAAGATGGAAGGTACTGGGAAGATAGATTTATTCTGGCAATTTCTGAAGCACCTGATATCCAGTCACAATATGACAACTTTTTGAGTGAAATGGAAGAACTTATGACAAAAATACCTAAAAATAATAAACAGAAAAATGATTACATAAGTGTAGAGACTCGGCAATTACTACAACAAAGAAAATTCTTATACAGTCAAAATAGAACACGAGACATAAAAGCTAAGATAACTCAAATAAGCAAACATATAAACAGAAATATTACTAGAGACAAGAAAGTGCACAGACAAAAAGTACTTGAATTTTTTATAGAAAAAACAGGAGGAATTCGAAAAGCATTCAAGGAATTAAGAGAAAAGAAAGAATGGGCTATAAATCTGAAAATAGTTCAAGGAACGTTATATCAAGGCGCCCAAATATGATTTTCGAAGCAACAAAGTTTTATCGAGAGCTCTACGCTTCAGACTCAGGAAAACATCTAACACCGCCTGCTCTACATTATAGCAATGCTGACGAAATGCCTCAACACATATTAAAGTCAGAAATAGAACATGCTATAAAATCTCTGAAAACCGACAAAGCACCTGGAGAAGACAATTGTTTGTAATATGTTGGGTAAAACTAAACGCAGGCGTTTCCTGTTATCGCCGCCAGGCGTTTTGGGGTTCTCACACTGCTAGCGTGGAATGCAGCGTGTAGTCCGCCATTGCATTGTCCAGGGCGATATCGGTTTGATTTTAATACGCGGAGCGGTCTCGCGTCTTTTGCTTGTTGTTTAGTTTGAGTGATAATTGTGAATTTCCTGTTTGTTAAATAACTATTGAATTTGTGTTTGTGAAAACCTCTGTTATTGTGACTTTTCCTTGTGAGAGGTGAAACGTGGCTGGCTGTTCACATCTGGCTGTTCCCGAGTGAAACTACGGGAAGAAATCTATTTAGTTGTCCTGGGGAATTGAGATCTCATGGGTTAGGTAGGGTGATTAGGAATTCCCCCTTCCCGAAGACACTCAAGTTTGGATCCGAAGAGAAAGAAGATTTAGCTTGGTAAGTAGTTTTCAATTGTAATTAATTTATAGGTTAGGTTATTATATAGGGCCCTGTAGCTCCCTTCATAAGCTACGGTGGTAGCAGACTGCGTTAAGTTAATTAGGTTTTAGTCGGGCAAACGTGGTGCCGCGTGGAGATTTTTTCCCGGTACTTATTTTTACCGGTGGTTTTTTCCCGGTGAAGTTCCGGTACAGAATTCTTCCCGCCGCTTCGTTTGTCCGGATTCGCTCTGCGCACATTTTCTGGCAGCAGAGCGTAGTTGCTCTGCACATTTTCTGGTAGCAGAGCGTAGTTTATCTACCCTCTATTTGTTCGTTTGTAAAAAATAATTAATTGTTTGTAAAAATTATTAGATTTTTCTTAGTTTGTTTGTATAAGAATATTTGTAACCTTTTTTGTATTTGTTTGCGGTTTGTACCGTGCGTTCCGGGTTTGTGCCATTCTCATACCTACCGCGGTTCTTCGTGTAGTTGCTTGATTTTGTTGTTTTTTATTTACCTTTTGTTATTTTTTGTTTGTGACTTGACGCGATGGCGAAGGCCTCCAATGCTAGGGCGACACTCGCCAACGAATTGAGATGGTTTGTGACGGCCGGAGGACTCCTGTCCCGGAAGGACAGGGAGGGCGCCATACTGCTAAGAGCGGATCACCTCCACTCACGATTGATTAGCGCGGAAGCGGCCATGGCGGCGCTTACCGAAGCCGATCTTACCCCGGAGGCCTACGCAGGTCACATGGCGGACATGGACCAGATCCTGAGTCTGCACGATGATATCGCGGAGGCGGTGACCGCAATAAGGGCGAGACAGGCTGGCGGACCAGCCCTCGCACACCTGTTAGACAGGAAGGACCAGCGGTTACTGGTCGGCTCCCCACCCTTCAGCTGTCCCACTTTGGGGGTAGGATGGAGGAGTGGGTAGCATATAAAAATATGTTTGAGTCCCTGGTCGTAGCACGACAGGATTTGTCGAAGGCCCAGAAGATGGCCTACCTCCTCTCCACTCTTGAGGATGAAGCGCGGTCGCTCATCCAGCACCTCCGGGTGGAGGACGACCAGTACGATACGGCTTGGGAGTTATTGAACTCCCGCTACCAAAACTTACGTTTGTTAGCGGATGCGCACGCCGCACAGTTGATGGCCCTGCCCAAGGTGGCCAACAGGGCACAGTTGCGCCTGCAGTTGCTCACGCCCGTTACAGTGGCCTGTAACGCGCTCCGCACACTGGGGCTGCCGGTGGACCAATGGTCTTTTTGTTGGTGCACATTGTATTGGGCAAATTGCCCAATGACATCCGCTCGCGATTTGAGCGCGAGAATGCGGAACGGGATAGCACCACCCTACCAACATTCACTGACTTGGTGAAGTTTTTGGAGTTTGAGGCACGGGCGGCTGAGAATACCATGACGGACTCAGCGCCATCCAGAGCGCCTGAACGTAGGCCCTTGGAACCCTCATGGCGAGGGAGGCCCCAACAGGGACGGCAACCGCCACCGCGTGGAGCTGGTGCGCGGGTTGCACACACGGCAGCAGTCGCGAGGGACGCGGACTGCCTGCAATGTGGTCGGATGGGCCACAGCCTGCTGCAATGCAGGGACTGGCAGGGACTGCCAGTACAAGATCGGCGCCGCATGGCAAAGCGGCATGAACTTTGCTTTTATTGTTTGGGCGGTCACTATGCACGTGACTGTCCCAGTGCCATACCATGCAGTGCATGCCGTGGGCGGCACCACGCGATGCTTTGCATGAACCGCAACGGGGATGGCACCCGGATGTTGAGGCAGGGGTCCCCTATGGGCGGGGGCGCTCCTGCGCGAAGCCCTCCACCACCGGACGGAGGACGCGGCTTCGCTCGTCGCACCCCCCCCCGGGAGGGGGGTCGCGTACCTGCGCGGGTCTTGGCGGACCGGGACCACGCGCCCCAAGGTCATGGCCAGTATGTAGCTGGCCAGGCCTCGGATAGGGCCCCCATGGGCGGGGGCCCTAGATCGGACGTGAGAGTGGGGACACCCCCTCCACGCGGGTTACCAATGCCCAACACATGCAGCCGCAGCGGTTTTCTCCGCCGCTGCACGAGTACCCACGGCTGGAGTACCACCCGCCGTACCATATGTATGGCCGGGCCGCGGGTTATGCCCCTCCTCAGATGGGGATGTGCACTCGCCCGCCATATTATCCGGGTCAGTGGCGCGCCCCTGGTTTGGAGAGAGTGGGGAGCCCGTAACTAGCTTGCTCCCTTGCTGGGACAGAGCCGCGGACGGTTCTGCTCCCTACCGCGGTGGTCCGCGTATGGGGTCGTGGGGGAAGCCATTAATTTGAGAGCTCTGTTGGACTCAGGGCTCAAAGCAGTTTGGTTACCACTCGAGTGGCACGCCAGTTAGGTTTAGTCGTGGAAGACTCGCCTGTGCCACTTCTTGGAGTTGGTGGCATACAAGTGAAGTGTCTGACGGGCCAGACACTTGTCACCTTTTCTTCGCTGAAGTCCTCCACAATGAGGATCACGACTTCGGCTATGGTAATGGATACCATTGCGGGTTGGCACCCCTCGACAGACATACCGCCGGGTGTGTTGTCTTTGGTTTCGGGTCTGGATTTGGCCGACCCCTTTGTCTTTCATCCCGGCCCAGTGGACTTGCTCCTGGGCTCGGACGTATTGGGTTGGATTTTGTTGGGTACACAGAAGGCTCTGGGTTCGTCTTCACTGATGGCAGTGTCTACGATTTTTGGTTTTGCCCTGATGGGCCCTGTGTTTGATAATGGCACCGCGGAGGAGCCACCGGTTGTCGCATCTGCGTCCTTGGCCAAGACCATGCAAAGGTTTTGGGAGGTGGAGGAGCCACCTATGAGTTCCAGGATGGATCCGAACACGCTGAGTGCGAAGCCCTTTTTCGATCGACCACGGAGAGGTTGCCCTCCGGTCGGTTTGTAACTAGGTTACCCTTTGTTGCCTCTCGTCCTAGCCTAGGGCAAAGTAGGGCGCTTGCGGAGAAACGACTGCTGTCCATGGAGCGACGTATGCAGCGTGACCACGTACTTCGCGATAAATATATTGAATTTATGCGCGAGTACGAGGATTTGGGTCACATGTCTCCGGCTCGAGTTGATTGGAGCTCAACTGAGCATTATTTTTTGCCCCACCACGCGGTGGTGAAGGCCTCAACGGGCAAGTTGCGGACTGTCTTTGATGGGTCCGCACCCACTTCGAACGGGGTTTCGTTGAATCTGTGTTTGCATTCGGGTCCCAAATTGCATAGGGACATAATTGACATCATCTTGAACTTTAGAAGACATCAAGTGGTTTTTGGTGCGGACATCCGGATGATGTTCCGCCAGACAGTCATACATCCTGAGGACAGGCGATTCCAGTTGATACTCTGGCGTGAGCGCCCTGAGGATCCTGTGACGGTGTATGAACTCAATACAAACACCTATGGTTTGAAATCTAGTCCCTATATCGCCATCAGATCATTGCTTGAATTGGCAGAGCGGGAACGGATCCGCTTTCCCGTGGGGCTTCCGTGCTGTCACGTGACTTGTATGTTGATGACGTGTGCACCGGAGCCCAAAGTATTGAGGAGGCCCTCCTACTGCGGGATGAATTGATTGAAATATTGAAGACAGGTGGCTACGAGCTACGTAAGTGGTTGTCTAATGAGCCTAAAGTTCTAGAAGGGATCCCGGAGGATCACCAACAGAACCCTCACCTGTTTGAGGATGTGGATGATCCCAACAGGATAGCGGTGCTGGGCATGCAGTACCAGCCGCTAACCGATATTTTCACATTCCAAGTGGACTTGGAAATACCAAAAGTCTGGACTAAGAGAACGGTGTTGTCCGTAATAGCTCGTATGTTTGATCCAAGCGGTTGGATCAGTCCAGTGATATTCTCTGCAAAGTGTCTTCTTCAGAGACTTTGGACTTTGGGCGTCTCGTGGGACGAGCCGCTGTTTGGCTCTCCATTGGATGATTGGCTCGAGTTGTTTTCATCGATTAAGGAAGTCAATCGGATTGCCTTGCCTCGTCGAATATTGCCCCCCGGGAAATATCGAGCCAGCCTGCATGGCTTTTGTGACGCGTCGGAGCGAGGCTACGCCGCGTCAGTCTATATGCGGACAGTTGACGCCGATGGCCGGGTCAATGTCTCGCTTTTGTTAGGGAAGAGCAAGGTCGCCCCCATCAGGACTAGGCTGACTATTCCCAAGCTTGAGTTGAGTGGAGCTCACCTTCTCTCTAAATTGTTGCATCACGTTGCATGTGAGCTGGCGGCCACGGTCGAGATACGGGACATCTTCGCCTGGTCGGATAGCCAGGTCGCGCTTGCATGGTTGCGCGCGGCCCCACATACCTTGGAGGTTTTTGTGGGAAATCGGGTTTCCCAAATCCAGAATATCGGAATTGATATAACATGGAGACATGTGCCGGGAGAGCTTAACCCAGCGGACTGTGCTTCCCGAGGTTGTACGGCACCAGAATTGGTGTCACACCCGCTCTGGTGGGGTCCAGAGTGGCTGATGGGATCAGAAACTTCTTGGCCTGTCTGTCAGACAGATGTTACTTCTTTGAGTTTGACTGGGCTCCGTGTACATGCTGTAGTCGCTGAGACGACGTCGGAGCCGGATTGGCTACTTGCTCGGTATAGCAGCTTGGATAAGCTTCTGGGTGTTACCAGTTGGATTAAGCGTTTCATACATAATTGTAGAAACCCACAGGCAAAGCGGTTGGAGCCGATTGCAGGTGCAGAAGAGCGCCGGAGCGCATTGTTGCATTGGGTCCGTGTCGTGCAGACCGGACGGTTCGAGTCAGAGCTTCGTATTTTGCGCGACGGACGCGCTAAGTTGAAGGGCGCGGTCGCTCGTTTGAACCCGTACATCGACTCGGATGGGCTTCTTCGGGTTTGAGGCAGGCTCCGGAAGGCGGATCTTCCATATGAGACTCGCCATCCTCTGTTGTTGCCCAAGGGCGGACCCTTGGTGCAGCTTTTGGTGTCTGATCGACACATTCGTAACGCCCATGCTGGGTGCAATGCTTTGTTGGCTATTTTGCAACGCGAGTTTTGGATTTTGTCAGCCCGAAGAGCAATCCGTAGTGTCCTGTTTCGATGTATTGCATGTTATAGGTTGAAGGCATCCACGATGCAACCACAGATGGGTGATTTGCCCGCTGATCGAATCCGACCTTCGAGACCGTTTGACGGCATTGGAACCGATTTTGCCGGTCCCTTTTCGATCAAGGCTTCTCCCTTTCGTAATGCCCGTATTGTGAAGGGCTATTTGTGTGTATTTGTTTGTTTGGCCACCAAGGCTGTCCATTTGGAGGTGGTATCGGCTCTGACTACGGAGGCCTTCGTCGCCGCGTTGGATCGCTTTGTTTCGCGTCGAGGTCTACCTTCCCTTATTAGGTCTGACAATGGCACAAACTATAAAGGAACTGTAAATTATCTTAAGGATGTTTCTGTGTTTATTGATAAAAATTGTACTAGTTTAAGTCAAATTGCTGCCCAAAGGGGAATAACCTGGAAGTTTAGTCCCCCAAGTTGCCCCCATTGGGGAGGGATTTTTGAAGCGGCTGTGAAATCCGCAAAGACCCACCTCCGCCGCATTATCGGAGAAACGGCTCTAACTTTTGAAGAGCTGGCCACAGTGTTTTGTAAAGTTGAGGCGGTCCTCAACTCTCGTCCTCTCTGTCCGCTATCTCCAGATCCAAATGACTTGGAAGCTCTCACCCCTGGTCATTTTTTGGTGGGAGGGCCGTTGAATGCCCTGCCCGAATACCCGTGGAAGGATGAACGCGTATATCGGTTGTCGCGTTTTCAAATGTTGCAGCAAATGAGCCAGGACTTTTGGCGTCGCTGGTCGCTTGAATATTTGCATTTGCTGCAGCAAAGAGTGAAGTGGACAGACAGGACTGAGCCTCCCAGGGAGGGTGATTTAGTATTGTTAAAAGAGGCAAATTTGCCCTCATTGCTTTGGCGACGAGCTCGCATGTTACGTTTGATTCTTGGCGGAGATGGCACTCCGCGTGTGGCTGAGGTGTTGGTCGACGGTTCGATTTTAAGGAGAGGTGTGACCTCTCTCGCCCGCCTTCCCGTAGAGTAAGCTAGCGGTCTGCTTCTCAGACCGGGACGGGGGGATGTTTGTAATATGTTGGGTAAAACTAAACGCAGGCGTTTCCTGTTATCGCCGCCAGGCGTTTTGGGGTTCTCACACTGCTAGCGTGGAATGCAGCGTGTAGTCCGCCATTGCATTGTCCAGGGCGATATCGGTTTGATTTTAATACGCGGAGCGGTCTCGCGTCTTTTGCTTGTTGTTTAGTTTGAGTGATAATTGTGAATTTCCTGTTTGTTAAATAACTATTGAATTTGTGTTTGTGAAAACCTCTGTTATTGTGACTTTTCCTTGTGAGAGGTGAAACGTGGCTGGCTGTTCACATCTGGCTGTTCCCGAGTGAAACTACGGGAAGAAATCTATTTAGTTGTCCTGGGGAATTGAGATCTCATGGGTTAGGTAGGGTGATTAGGAATTCCCCCTTCCCGAAGACACTCAAGTTTGGATCCGAAGAGAAAGAAGATTTAGCTTGGTAAGTAGTTTTCAATTGTAATTAATTTATAGGTTAGGTTATTATATAGGGCCCTGTAGCTCCCTTCATAAGCTACGGTGGTAGCAGACTGCGTTAAGTTAATTAGGTTTTAGTCGGGCAAACGTGGTGCCGCGTGGAGATTTTTTCCCGGTACTTATTTTTACCGGTGGTTTTTTCCCGGTGAAGTTCCGGTACAGAATTCTTCCCGCCGCTTCGTTTGTCCGGATTCGCTCTGCGCACATTTTCTGGCAGCAGAGCGTAGTTGCTCTGCACAACAATGTTACCAACGAGATTCTTAAAGCTTTCAACGAGACTCTACAGCAACCTCTACAGATTCTGTTTAATAATATTTTGGAAAACGGTGTGATACCTGAACAGTGGGCAAAGTCTACGATTATATTACTTCACAAGAAAGGAGACAAGGATGATCTTAATAATTACAGGCCGATTAGTATAATGACAAACATGTATAAAATTTTTTCAAAGGTAATATTGAACAGAATTACCAAGACCTTAGATGACAATCAGCAGCAAGAACAGGCAGGCTTCCGAAAACATTTCTCTACTATAGACCATATTCAGGCAGTAACACAATTAATAGAGAAGGCTAATGAATATCACAAAGAACTCTATATGTGTTTTATAGATTTCAAGAAAGCTTTCGACTCTGTACACCATGAGGCTATTTGGCAAGCTCTAACAGCACAAGGCATCCACGTAAAATACATAAATCTGCTACGCGATCTTTATTCAAAGTGCAAAGCTAAAATTAAGCTGGAGAAAGAGGGACCAGAGTTCCCTATAAGTAAAGGCGTAAGACAAGGAGACCCACTTTCACCTAAATTATTCACAGCCGTCCTTGAATCAGTATTCCATAATTTGAACTGGAGGGAAAAAGGAGTCAATATAAATGGCGAGTACCTTAGTCACCTGTGCTTCGCGGATGACATCGTCATTTTTGCAGAAAACGCGACAGACCTTGAGATTATGGTGAACGATCTGATTGAAGAAAGTAAGAAAATAGGTTTGTCTTTAAATGCGTCAAAGACAAAAATATTAACAAATAGCGTATTGCAGAATGTCAAAGTCGATGGTCAACTAATAGAGTACGTCCCAGAATACATATACTTAGGACAGTTAGTATCATTTAAGAACTGTACAGAAAATGAAGTACTCAGACGAATCGCACTAGCGTGGAAAAAATACTGGAGTCTGAAGGAAATCATGAAAAATAAAGACGTTAGTATTACAATCAAGAAAAAATTACACGATGTAGCAATATTACCCAGCATTACTTACGGGTGTCAAACGTGGTCACTACGACAAAAAGACGAAGAAAGACTCGCCGTCTGCCAAAGAAGAATGGAGAGAAGTATGCTGGGCATTAGAATCTCAGACAAAATCAGCAATAAGAAAATCCGAACAAAAACAAGAGTATCAGACGTCAAATATCGAACACGACAACTTAAATGGAAATGGGCAGGACACGTTTATAGAATGAACAATACAAGACCAACAAAAAGGGTCACAGAATGGATACCTCGAAACTGTAAAAGAAGCGCAGGAAGACCGGTAACTCGATGGCGGGATATATTCAGGAAAAAGGCAGGACCATACTGGGTGCAAAAAACCAGAGAACGCAACACTTGGAGAGCTTTGGGGGAGGCCTACGCCAAGGAGGCGACTACTACCTACGAATCTATCTAATTCAATTAATTATGTAATAAGTTTGACCTCAATATAATGATAAATAAATATATAATATATAGATAATCATAATTAATACTTTAAATAAATAATAAAAAAAAAAATGGAATATATACTATACATCAATTTAAACATTTAATATTTTTTATGACACTAAAAGTAAAGAAATTAAATTTGGACATTGAATATAATATTTTACTAGAAAAATGTAATGTATGAGTGTGACATTTGCTGTACAAAAAATTTTTAAGGTAGTAGAATAAATGGCTTTTTTATTTTATTTTATTTATTTTATTATATAAGTACTGAGCAGAGCTACGATATGAACTCTGATCACTCTGCTATTTATCTAGAAATAAGGGAAAAGATAATTAATAAGGAACCTAAACTAAGCTTAGTCAACAAATTCACTGACTGGGAAAGTTTTAAGTTAGAATTAAATGATAATATTAACCTTAAGGTACCATTAAAGACACCAGAACAATTAAATAGTGACTTAGAGAAGTTTATCACTCTAATTCAACAGATCGCATGGAAATATTCACCAAAGATAAAAAATAGAACATCAAAAAATCTATATCCGATAGAAATAAGAGAACTTATTACCCAAAAAAGGAGGCAGAGGAAATTATGGCATCAAACTAGATCTCCCGCAGACAAAAATATATTGAATAATCTCACCAAAAAACTAAAAAAACTTATTCAAGATCATGTTGATGAGCGTACAAATCATGAACTACAAAATTTAAGTGGTAACCGTACCACAGATTACTCACTCTGGAAGGCTACTAAATACCTTAAACAGCCCATGAATCAATATCCACCTATAAAGATTGCACCTGGAAAGTGGGCGATCAGCAATCAACAAAAAGCTGAAAGATTTGCTGAACATTTGGAGCAAATTTTTAAACCAAATGATAGTCAAGTAAATGACACAACATTTACGGATGAATTATTCGTTAATGAGGATATAGAGATAAAGCTTGTGACTCCGAGAGAAGTCCATCGTGAAATAAAACAGCATATTAATCCCAGAAAATCACCTGGCTTCGACCTCATTTCGGGAGAAATACTGCACAACCTTCCAAAAAAAGCTATAGTAGAAGTTAACGAATATAATCAATGCTGCTCTAAGACTTAAGTACGTGCCAGACTTATGGAAAGTTGCCGAAGTAATTATGATAGCAAAACCGGGTAAACCACCAAGCGAGACTACTTCATATAGGCCTATCTCATTGTTACCGGTCATGTCTAAATTGTTTGAAAAACTTTGCTAAAAAGGCTAAAACCAATAATAGAAACCAAAAAATCTAATTCCTGGACATCAGTTTGATTTCGAGAAAAGCACTCAACAATAGATCAAGTGCATAGGATAACAAACATCATTGAAAAATCTCTGGAAGAAAAAAGGTCTGCTCTACTGTTTTTCTTGACGTAGCGCAAGCTTTTGATAAAGTGTGGCATGAAGGCTTAATCATAAAACTAAGGACAATGCTACCCAAACAGTTTGTGGATATATTAAGATCATATATATCAGATAGAGTTTTTAGAGTAAAGCAAGAAGATGCTTTTTCAGAAATCAAGGAAATAAAAGCTGGAGTACCCCAGGAAGCGTATTGGGTCCGGTCCTGTACCTACTCTATACCTGTGATATTCCAGAAACAGAGAACAACACTATAGCTACCTTTGCTGATGACACAGCGATAATGGCCGTTGGAAGCACACACGCTGAAGCAGCAGAAAAGGTACAAATAGCTGTGAATAAAGTTATTAGCTGGACAAAACGATGGAGAATACAACTCAACGAAAGAAAGTCAATTCACGTGAACTTTACAAATAAACAAGGTAGTTGTCATCCAATTTATATAAATGAGAAGCAAATAACTCATGAAAACACAGCCAAATATTTGGGTATGACTCTAGACGCGAAGCTTCGCTGGAAAGCCCACGTCAAAAAGAAAAGGGGGGAACTTGATCTTAAGTTTCATAAGATGCAATGGTTGCTTGGGAGAAATTCCATGCTATCAGTCCACAACAAACTACTCATATATAGACAAGTCCTTGTGCCGGTATGGACTTATGGAATACAGCTGTGGGGCTGTACCAAAAAGAGTAATGTAGAAATTATCCAACGATTTCAAAACAAGGTACTACGGGCTATTGTGAACGCGCCCTGGTATATAAGAAATGTCGACCTGCACCGGGACCTGAATATACAGTTCGTCGATAAAGTCATACAAAAAATTGCAGAAGCGCATGAGAATAGACTGCTTCATCATGTAAACGTCGAGGCAATCCAACTCCTCGATAATACGGACATAGTGCGACGGCTCAAGAGAACTAAACCGTTCGAATTAGTGTAGTGATTAAGTGAATATTAAGAATAACATAGTGCAATAAAAGTGCGAATAAAGACACAACAACAAAGTGACTTCTCCTTAATAGAGACATTAAGAAAAGTGCCGATGGACACATTCTTATTCAATTTATTTATAAAACTAGGTTAAAGCAAAATTACTTATTAGCCTGTAACTGGCTAGATTGTAATAATTTTAACATACTTATATAGTATGTTATATGAAAAAAAAAAAAAAAAATATTTTCTTAATATGCTTATTGTACCTAATAAATCCACTTGTTTTGTTTTGTGTATGCAGCGTCATCCAAACTGATTATTATTTTATTTTTATTTTATTTTTTATTTTACTGTTCTGGTATCCACGGAAGACCAGCGTCGTGGTCCTTGCCACGACACTTTGCTGAGTGGAGTCCATTTTGGTGCATATATTGATATAACTGTATTTTTTGTTTTTTTTTTTTGTGTTTGTTTATTTTATGTGTGCCGAATAAATATTTTTTCTTTCTTTCTTTCTTTCTTTCTTTCATAACATTACATGCATGCTAAATTTCTGCCCGATCCGTCCAGTGTAATGTTGGGTAGGACACGTTTGCTTAGTGGGCGCCACACACGATCAGTTTTAACTGACAGTTTTTACTGAACAGTTTTAACTGAAAACTGTCAGTTTTTGTATAGTTTTCATAGTACACAAATTTTGAGTACTGGAGTTTAGGTTACTACAGTTTGGAACACATAAAGATTTTTCATCTAAGCGTAACTCACGCGGGCGAAGCCGCGGGCAACAGCTAGTGATCAATATTTTTACATTCTAATGTCGAACTGCTTCCTAGCGTAGAGATTTTTTTGTTTTCTATATCTATACATATAATAAAACTGTCAATTCTGTACATATAGATGTGAAAAAATACTACTAGGGGTTTTCATACAATTAAGTAACAGAAGCCAAAAATATGATTTTTGAACTTTTGTCTGTCTGTTCTGTCTGTGTTTTCATACAAAAACTACTGGACGGCTTTGAATGAAACTTTTTTTGTTGTATATGTAGCCTTGACAACTTATAGGCTATAATTAATTTGGAAAATTGGAACACCTGAAGAAGAACCATAATATAACAGTTAAACTATACCATGGCGATGGAAATGGCGCCTTAGCAAAAGTCGTTCAACCTGGTGAGCAATTTTTTCTGATGTATAAAAATTGAAGATCTGGAACATCTGATGAAGAACTCCAAGAGACCAGCTACACTATATCCATACTAATGTTATAAATGCGAATGTTTGGATGTGAGTTTGTGAGGATGTTTGTTACTCAATCACGCAAAATCTACTGGACGGATTTCGATGAAATTTGGTACAGAGGTAGATAATGACCTGGAATAGCACATAGGCTTTTTATCCCGGGAAAAAGCACTGTTCCCGTGGGAAATTCACGCGGGCGAAGCCGCGGGCAAAAAGCTAGTAACATATATGGAAATGGCGCCTTAGCAAAACTTGATCAATCTGATGAGCAATTTTTGTAGACGTATAAATAATAATCGAAAATCCGAAACATCTGAAGAAAAACTCCAAGAGACCAGCCACACTTAACATCTGTATATTATTATGGAAATTGTGCTTTAGCAAAAGGTGATCAATCTGATAAGCATTTTCTGTCGATGTGTAAAAATCGAAGCTACACACATTTAGGTACCATAGAAAATTTGTCATAAAAGATTATTTGGACGTAGGCAAGTCAATAATAAATAAATATTTTTTTATAGGTAAGTATCATAATTATACATGTTCTACTACTACACTAGACGGGACACGGGATAGGACAAGGAGGGACTCGGGATAGGAGTGGTGGTAGGTACACGGAAAATTGTAGATAGCGAGCAAACAAAGATTGTTTATTGAATGAAATATCATGTTTCATTCATTTTAAAACTGCGACTGTACTAATAACTAATGCGCGTGGGACACGAGATGACTACAATTTTGAGTAGGTACCTATCTACTGGAACACAAAAAGATTTTTCATCTAAGCGAAACTCACGCGGGCGAAGTCGCGGGCAACAACTAGTTCGTAAAGAATA
Organism: Ephestia elutella; assembly: GCA_018467065.1. NCBI lineage: Eukaryota > Metazoa > Arthropoda > Insecta > Lepidoptera > Pyralidae > Ephestia > Ephestia elutella. The sequence continues at coordinate 18,136,082 of CM031571.1, forward strand.
TAAAACCAATTTCCGAAGATGTTGACGACTTAAAATAAAATATTGGGAAATTTTCGTCCGCCCATTTTTATAAGTCCATGTATGTAGATAGTGAAATTTTAATTTATCGTTTCTCTACTTGCGGTATGTAAAGGGGCGTCTCGTTGTGATGCTTGTCTAGGGCGACGTCGAACAAAAATACGCCACTGTGTACGTATCTAAATTTGCCATTCGCATATAAAATGCCTCATGCATTTTATATGCGCATATAAAATGCCTGAGGCGGGGCGGGCGTACAAAATATCACATTCCAGATCTTGCCACAAGACTTTTGTGAAATAAAGTGACAGATAATGTTTTTCTATAAATGGCATATTATGTTATTCATAGTCAGTACCGTTGCTTATAACAACATTCCGATGTTTGACGAAGTGAAATTGTTTCATCATTTTTTGCCGCGCGTCCCGACTTTTCCCGAAATCGCTAAAAAGATCGGCCTCCGTTGCGAAGAGTATAATTTAACATCTTCAGATGGCTACTTACTTCGGATCTTCCGCATCCCTGGAGATGTTAAAAAACCGGTGCTTATGATGCATGGTATTCTCGACTCCGCAGATGGCTTCATCCTCAGAGAAGAGGGGTCCATCGCAAAGATATTAGCGAGCGAAGGATATGACATATGGGTGGGCAACTATCGAGGTAACAGATACTGTCGAAGTCACGTCACACTCAACCCTGACACGGATGAAAGCTTTTGGAATTTCACTTTTCACGAAATGGCTACAATAGATATTCCAGAAATAATAGATTTTGTGCTCGACAAGACTGGGCAATCGCAACTCAGCACCATGGGGCACTCGCAAGGCAATACTCTATTTCTCGTGTTGGGATCCAAAAGACCAGAGTACAATAAGAAAATTAAAGTACTGGCAGCGCTAGCTCCTATAGCATACTTACACAATATAAAAGGAGGGCTTGCTGCTGCGCTTAAATTTGCAACAGAATTAAATATTATAGCAAAATCAATCAATTTTCAGGAGTTGCTTGGACATAATTCGGATCTTTCAGTATTTATTCGAGAGATTTGCTCTGTTCCTATCAAAGGATATGAGTTATGCTCTGTTGCTGCATTTGTGTGTGTAGGGTTCGACTATGCACAGTTGGAACCGGAGTTTCTAACGACTTTATTACATCACTTCCCGGCAGGATCGTCCAGGAAGAATGTGATACATTTAGCCCAGATTGGGAAAAGAAAGGAGTTTGCAGAGTTTGATTATGGAGATGATAAGAATTTGGAAATGTATTCTTCTTTAAATCCTCCATTGTATAACCTCAGCAAAGTTACATTTGACGTGGCCATGTACTGCGGAGCCAACGACAACTTGTCAGATCCTGACGATGTGGACATCCTCGAATCACAGCTCTCTAATGTCAAACGCATACTTATAGACTATCCCCTCTGGAACCATTTAGATTATTTGTACGGAAAATTTATACCACAATACTTGGGACCTTTGCTCGTAGAGTTACTCGCTAAATACAATTAAGTTTATGTACCTACTTTACCAATAAACTTCTGTATGTTGACTCTGTTACCGAAAAAAGGTTCAGAGGGAGATCATTACACTGGTTTTCATATTATTAGCTCCTTTATTTTATATTAATTATATTTTACAATCTTATGTAGTACTTATCTAACTGCCATATTTTTCCAATCTCAACAAGAGAACATCTATGACATTCATAGTGATGTGAAACACGTATGACTCATAGAGTTATTTATTCCTATGACCAGTGATGTCCTCTTTCCTAACACCTTCTTCTATTATTAAATTTAACTTAATTTGAAAATATCTATTTGCCTAAATTATATATAACTAAATCTTTCTTAAACTTTCTCTATAAAAATCCTGCTTTGTTAGGTACCTACTCTACTTCCGTATTTCTTATCAATTGTTTTCTCTAATTTTTCCTTTCTTATTCTTTTGTGTTTATTTTGGGGTTTATATTCTTCCAAAGACTCCTTCTCCGAATTTATAGCTCTTTCCCTCTTTTCTTTAATATGTCTATTTGTAGATATTTCTAGTTCTTTCTTTTGTTCTTGCACATTTTCTGTTATTTTATGTTCTTTAATATTCTCAATAAAATTTACATACAAATCTTCTTCCTCTTATATAGTTATAAAATTTCTTTCTACTTGTTCTTCATTGTTATTTTTCCCATTTTCGTTTTGTAGTATTATTCTAGTGTTTTCTCTTGTTTTGTCTTTTGCTGTTCCATTTACTTTAGTCAATAAACATTTTTCTGCTGGTATATTTTGTTGTATATTTACTTTATACAGTCCATTTTCCTTTTTTCCTGTTAATACCAATTCATTATTTTTGTATATTTTTACACTGTCCTTTGTAAATAATACTGATCCATCATTATTTGTTACTGCATTTACTGACAAAAGATTATGAGACAATTCAGGAATTAATAAAGTGTTTTCCAACACACACTCTTTTCCAAGTACAATACCTTATCCTTCTACTAACATCGTCTCATCATTAACAATAATTACTGTTGACGTTGGATCCTTAAAATTTGTTAAAATATTTTTATCTTTTGTCATGTGTATAGTACATCCAGAGTCCACTATAAAATTATTTTTTTCTTTTGTATCTAGTTCCAATGAGTTAGAGAGAAATGCCAAATGTTGTTTCTTATTATCGTTCTGTTGAACAGAACGATTTTTCTTATTTTTAAAAGAACAATTTTCTTCTTTGTGGTTTGTTTTCTTGCAAATTCCACACATCTTACATTCTTTTTTTACATGTTCAAATTTGTGACATTAAAACATTCGACAGCAAATGCCATTGGTTTCACTAGTTCTTTATCTGAAAATCTATTTTGTTCTGCTTATAATCTGTTTGTTAAGTTTACAAGTGTCATTTTATTTTCTTCTCTGGATTCCCACGCTGTTATAAAATGTTTGTACTCGTTTGGGAGGCAGTCATGTCAGTATTTTCGAAATAACCATTTTATCAGTAATGCCCTCACCTAAACTATTTATTCTCATTCTTAAGTTTTCTAAATCTGTTATAATTTGTGACAAGTCCTTACCTTCGCTTTTTAAACTAAAAAATTGTTATAATAAGGAACACTTGTTCCTTTCTTCACAGCCTCAAATATTAAACATAATTTATCGTACATTTATTTTGCTGTGGTACAACTCATTATATGAAATTTAAATTTTCTGTCTATTGTTAACAAAATTAATACCTGAGCTTTTGCGTCTTTTAATTCAAAATCCTTTTTCTCTTTGTCGTTTTTTTTTCCGACATGGCCGACATTATGTCGCTCAATCCATTTGCTTTCAAAAATATATTTATTTCGAATTTCCACATGTGGAAATTGTCACTATTTGTTAGATTTTCAATATTTTCTACTTCTTCTTTCCTTTTTACTGGTTTTTCTTACCTTTCTAGCCTTTTATCTCAATTTTATTTTTCCAATTTTCTCTGGTTTTCCTGTTTTTACTTTCTGTGTTTTTCCGCAGTTTTTTTTTGTTACGGTAACAAGCTTATTATTAAAAAATAAAAAACTGACAACTCACATAGCCTATGTCACTCGGGGGAATGCAAGGAATCTAACAATACCTCTCACATCAAAATCTGTTAAGCCATTAAGGACTTATGGTGGAATAAAGAAACTTACATAAATACATACTTACATACATACATACATTCATTTCATTACATTCATTTAAATTTAAGAACATTGTTCTTGTCGGTGGAGTGTTCATGTCTCCCTATCCTCAGCCATCGTTTTGACCTCCTTGTACGACACAACTTACATACATGAACCCTAATAAAAACATAACACTCCTTTTTTGGTCAGTCGTGTAAAAAGGTTCAGAGGGAGATAATTACACTGGTTTTCATATTATTAGCTCCTTTATTTTATATTAATATAAATACTTATCTAACTGCCATATTTTTCCAATCTCAACAAGAGAACATCTATGACATTCATAGTGATGTGAAACACGTATGACTCATATGAGTTATTTATTTCTATGACTAGTGATGTCCTCTTTTCTAACAGACTCGAGCGTCTATCACCGTTGCGTCATACACCTGTATGACGTCACGGTGATAGACGCTTTCTCACGGTGATAGATAGGTTTCTGAACGACCTCTTTCAGAAACCAAAACCACTTGGGGCCACGTGATGCTGGTAATTCCTGCCGACGCGAGCAACTCCATCCCCCATTATGATTTGTCGCTAGGTAAAACAAATAAAGTAACAATATGGAACTTTTCAAGATCTGAGTGGAAAACCTTTCAAGAGGCATACGTTCAGCAGTGGACGCAAATATGCTGAGAAGAAGAAGAAGAAGATGGAACTTTTCAATTCCCCAACATTAAGTATACAATATATAGTAATAATTTTTAGTCAGAAAAAAAAAACTATTTTTTGCTTTCTTTCACCACAATAAATTATATCTAAACAATTTTATTAGCAGTAAACTTCTCCATTATCTTGAAAATTTAATAATTTACTATAATTACTTACAACATATACTTATATTGATTGATAATGATGACTATATTTTGACTTTCTACAGATTTAAGGAAATTTGCTCTTATTAAAAAAACTGATGATAATAAAAATCGAGGAATACAGCCTTCTGTATTCCTCGATTTTTATTATCATCAGTTTTTTTCAGAGAGTTTATCGTCAGAGCGGAGCGGAAAGGGAGTCTCCATAGTACACCTCTAGCAGGCGGCCAAGCCTGTGCTGACGAATCCCTTGCCTAAACCACAATATAGACTCTAAACAATATAAGTATAGACTATTATATTGTCTGTATATATAAATTTTTACGATCACCGCAGAGACAAAGCTACTGAATGTATTGACTTGAAATTTTGCATATAGGTTTATTGTATAGCGTAGGTGAGCACTAAGGAAGAAATTTTGAAAATTCAACCCCTAAGGGGTTAAAAATGGGGTTCAAAGTTTGTATGAAACTTCGCCATTTTTGACGCAAGACGTATAAATCATTACATTTACGTTCTTGGTTCATAACATATAACGATGCTATCATTGGTTTTTGAAAGTTGTACCCCTAAAGGCGTAAAACCGTATAAATAAAACCACAATAAAACAGATTGGGAAATCAACGCAGAAACGAAACCGCTGAACGGAGTACCTTGAAATTTTGCATAGAGGTTCGTTATATAGCATAAGTGAGCACTAAGAAAGGAATTTTGGAAATTCTACCCCTAAGGTGGTAAAAAGAGGTTGGAAGTTTGTATGAAAATTCGCTATTTTTAAAGCGAGACTTATAAAACCTTACATTTATTTTCTCTACATGTCTTTAACGGTCTTGGTTAATATAATATAACGATGTATTCATTGATTTTTGCAAATTTTACCCCTAATTATGTTAATGAAATTTTTGTCATCTGTATATATAAAATCGTTAATGACTGATTTTTACGATCACCGCAGAGACGAAACTACTGAACGTATTGACTTGAAAATTTGCGTATAGGTTTATTGTATAGCGTAGGTGAGCACTAAGGAAGGAATTTTGGAAATTCAACCCCTAAGGGGTTAAAAATGGAGTCAAAGTTGGAAGTAGGTCAACAACAAACATTTTAGTGCTAAGGGGAACCTATTTTTAGCGCTATTAGTATTATATATGGTATATAAGAACTCCGGTAACAACATTAGACTCTACAGTGGGGTTAATGATAAATAAATAAACCTTCCAGAGGAATAAAAGTAATAAAGAAAAAATATATAACTTAAGACGGTAACATGGCGTTAGTCGGATCCATTGTAGAACTTATTCTTATAGGTTTAAGAAGCACATTACAGTAAAAGCGATTATAAGGTGTCTACTAACTCATACTAACGACTCATATCCTTATACAGAGTTAGTGTAAAGCCTTGTAACGCCTTAAGGTCTGCCCCTATAGCTTTAAGAAAAATTTAACACTATAAGTAATAACCAGGTTTCTACTAACTATTACTAGAGGCTAATGTTCCTAAACAGAGTTAGATAAATACTTTGTACCATTCAACAAGTTCTATCGATCCCTAAGAATTAGCAAGAAAGCTATTAGCATCTTAGAAGTGTTTATTATAGGTTCTGTAGAGTTAGATGCTGTAAGAGTTAGAATTCACTTTTAAATCATTGCCGGTTACATAATGGGGTTTATTCTTCAACCTTAGGCAATACTGTGGTTTTTAAAATAACTTGTATATAACATCAAACATTACGTGCAAATTTTATAACTCTTCTACTTTCAGTGACCTTTGTAACGAATTATATCAAGCGCAACTGAAAAAATATCACAGGGTTCCGTTCAACAGGAAAATATCGTCGATGTTGAATATAATTTTCATTACCTTAGTAGTTCAAATACTTCAGATGATGAACAAGACAAGTGAATATATGAGAAATATATATATTTTTAATGATTTACGAACCGCCCGCGGTTTCACCGGCGTGAATGCCCCACGGGAATAGTCCGGGATATAAATGTCTATGTCATTTTCTAAATATGTGTATGCGAAATTTCCGGAAGATTGGTTCAGTAGATGAAGCGTGAAGAGGTTAAAAACAAACAAATTTACTTTGGCATTTAGAATATTTGTTAGGATTAGGATATAAAAAAAAAATGATTTCTGTACTTCTTACCACTATTACACAGTTTGAAGAAAAAAAAACAGATTACTATTTAAAAAATATATATTTTAATTATAATATCTTTTCCATGTTTTTAATTAAACACTATTCAAAGAAATTGGTCGAACAAATCTGCCTTTAATTGAACTATTTCTGAATATAAAACAAAAGTAGTAAAATGTCTTTAATTTACTCAGCAGTTTTAGAACTTGGAATGTCTCTTCTTTTTAATCTCAATTGCTATGACATTCCATCAGAAGGTACAGCGTACAATTTGTTTTTGTTATTTTCAAAAGTTTGGACGATTTTGAAAGGCATTCTGAAAAAGATTCAAACTCAGGTCAAAAATGTGTGAAGTAGTACCGCATCTTACTAAACTATCTAGGTACTTTGAAATGACATATGTAGATGATACATATCTAGATGACAACGCCACTCCTGTACCTATATACCTAATTACATACCTATATATTTTCAGGTTTAACTGTATCGTAATAATAAAAAAATGTTACTTCAAAACATTATTTTGTCAGAGAAAAAGTTATGATTACTATCTTAAAATCTTGATATTATATTCAAAAAGTGTGTCAATATAAATTAGTTTGTAATAAGGAATTCTTATTTAGAATTCTGCGATATGAGACTTTATAAAAGGTTTATTTAAACCATAACAGAACCCTAAAAGTTATCAGCTCACAGCTTCACGTAGAACCATTATACAAGTTAAACCTTAAACACTTTTCTTTTTTCACTTTTAGAAACATATTATAGAACTAAAAGTGCCATGGAAGTGTAAACTTTAATTTTTTAAGCACAATGTGAGAAATAACGGAGTTATCAGGATCCCTAAGTAATCACAACTGAGACGCCATTTATTAATGATAACCTATTGATGATACCTAAAATTTTGTAAAGTGAAAAACTTATTTAAACTATTTTCCCACTTATTAATTTAAACTATTGTCAATTATCAATTAAAAATAGATAGACAGTGCTAGTAATTATTGTTTTCTATAATTGAGAGAGAAACAAAAACTGTGCCTGTATTTTTTTCTTTATAAATATCATCAAAAGTAGTTTATTTTTAAGGCGCTTCAAAAATCAGATGAAAACTATTATATATAATTACCGTAAACTTACCTCCGCATGAAAAATAATAACTCTCAACACCAGTAATCTGAAATACTTGATTTACCTCAGCCATTTTTAGCATCGGGTTCCGTAATTATCATCTTTACAATCATGATATGATTGCGCACTGCTAAACATTATTAACGCTATTGACTTTAACAGTAACATAACATGTATGAAATAGACGCATTATTTAACGCTTTGGTTGATATTAATTGCTACATAATATGTACATTATATATTGAAGGTATAAATTGCTTGTAAGAAGTACCCGTGTGTTACTAAAAAAGTCATTATAGTTGTTTTCATAACTTACTTACTACCTTACCTTGCAGTTATAACCTATGTAAAGCTTTCAATACACCTCAAGTGGTAACCACTCCTTTAATAGTACTATTGTAACTCTTTACTACCAACCATTTATCACTTCTCTATAACTATTAAGTCACTTTAAGCTCTAAAATCGTAGGCCCAAACGAGGGTTACAAGAAAGTTACAGTACGCTATATCACCAATTCTTAGGCCCTTTACAGAACCTTAGGGTTTCAAATTTCTCTTAAGTAGCTCATTTAGCACTTATTCTTATTACCAAAATGTTAGTTGTGTTTATTAGACGCACTTTTAAGTTGACCATACATACGTAGTACTTATATTAATTCTGTGCCATCGGTTAATGTACACACTCAAAGGTACACACATTGTATCCTAACTAATATTATAAATGCGAAAGTGAGTTTGTTTGTTACCTCTTTACGCTTTATCTACTGAACCAATCTTCCTGAAGCTTTGCATACATTCCTATTCCTACAATGCGGAAGCGATGCGCATCCCTGGTGCGCAGAGGGCGGGCTAGCTCCAACAGCATTCTGAGTATGGTGGCCAGCAGACTAGACTGTGTATACATCAATCGCTGCTGGGCAGTCTCTCATGGTACGGTACAGCATTGATTGGTGGCATATTTACGCAGCTTTATTTTTATATTTTATTTTTCCGTTTTTGTGTGTGTCTAAAATATGTATGAGAGTTTAACCTAGAGTTAGTAACCTTAACCTAGAGTTAGTAACTCTAGGTTAAGGTTTCGATGTTACTAACAATATTGGACTTTGTCTGATAAATAAATTTTATTATTATTTTTACTTTTACTTAGAGTCTAGTTTTAGTTATCCAATCCAAATCCAAAAAATCTGTAGACTCCAGAGTACAACATGAAAATGACATTAATAATACTATTGACAAAATCACAGAATGGCTAAGATTAAACAACTTACAAATTAATTTAAATAATTCATATTATATACAATTCACTAAATCCTCGAATGCAATACATAATCTCAAATTAGATATACCAAAAATTTAAGAAGCAACTTCTACAAAATTTCTAGGTGTAATCATTGACCAAAATTTAAATTGGAAACCTCAAATAGATAGTATACGCACTAGAGTAAATAAATTAGTATATGCACTTAGACAAGTTAAAAATATAACAAATAAACAGACGGCGATCACTACATATCGTGCTTACATTGAGTCCATGTTACGCTACGGGATTATCATATGGGGAAATAGTACAGATATTCAAAGGGTATTTGTTGCCCAAAAAAAGTGTAGGTATTCGTGCAATATGTGGATTGCGGCCGCGTGATAGTTGTGCACCGCACTTTAAAAACCTTGGTTTATTACCAATACCATCACTATATATATATGAAATATGTATGTTTGTGTATAAGCATAACACGCTGTTTAAAAGAGCTAGAGATATATATCCATGTAATACGAGAAATGGGGATAGATTGGTGTTGGACGTTGTTCCTAAATTTGTAAAATATAAAGAAAGTTGTTTATATATGTGCATACAAATATTCAATAAATTGCCGAAAGAACTAAAGATATTAAATATGGGTACCATATTTAATATCTTTAGTTCTTTCGTTCTTTCTTTAAAAACAATTATATAAATGGCTCGTTGAAAAAAAATATTATAGTCTTAGTGATTTCTTGGACAACTAACCATTAATATTTGCATGCTATTTACTATTAGACAAAGAAAGACAAAGCTGCTTATTTACAAGACAGTTATAAGACCGATATTGTCATATGGTTGTGAGGCTTGGACGCTCACACTCAAAGAAGAGAACCAACTTTTAGTAGCGAGCGTAGAATCTACCGGAAAATCCTCGGCCCTGTCAAGAAGCCAGACGGAAGTTGGAGAATCCGGAAAAAATCTGAAATAGAGGAGCTGGTGAAAGAGCCGAACATACTGGGCGTGATAAAATCACAGCGACTGCGCTGGCTTGGTCATATCGAGAGAATGAAGGAGGATCGTGGCGTCAAATCAGCCTACCTGGGAAAAGTGTCAGGCAGGCGCCCAGTCGGGCGCCCTAGATATCGCTGGAGAGACACTGTGGAGGCTGATCTGCGTGAGCTGGGAGCGGTCAACTGGCAAGCCACCGCGCAGAATAGGATTCTATGGCGCTCTCTCGTTTCGGAGGCCAAGATCCACTTTGGGGTCACTGAGCCAGCGGAGTAAGTAAGTAAGTAAGTATTTACTATTAGCAAACATGTGATCCTAATTTTTGTAACAGCTTGTAATACCATGTTTTTGAGCAAATAAAGATATGAATATATGAATATGAAATGAATATGTTAGTGTAAGAAAAAAGACACTCTAATCTTCTCTCTTCTTCAATTCGTGATTGCATACAACATATTTCAGTTCCCTAAGTAAAATCTAGAGCAAGTTAGAACACGCTATGGTTTCGTTTACTACATAATCGCGGACAGTTTTATTAATATTTCAAAAACTACTGAACCGATTTTGATGCCCAATGAACTTGAAAATTCTATTGATATTTCCTACATGCCTACCAAATTTCATCAAAATCGGATCATCTTTTCGGCAGTTATCGCGGTACAAACATACATACATACAAACAATGTGTTTCGCCCCCAACTCGATTTAGAGACCTTCGCTCGGTCGTACTGAGAAGGAGATAGGGTACCTTTGATACCGGGAAAAAGCACTGTTCCCGAGGGAAATTCACGCAGGCGATGCCGCGGGCAAAAGCTAGTAATATAATATATTTTTTGTAACACGAGACCTATTTTTTTTCGATTCAAAGATTTTTGACTGGATAGTTAGAATTTATTTTATGCTATAATGAAATTATTTGTGCTAAGTATATTTATTTAACTAACTGTAGTGTATGTGAGAGAAAGAGAAGGAAGCATTATGTCATCTCTAGCGCATGTGCGGTCGTAGCTCAGCCCAGTCAGCTGGATACGATGGTGGAGAGGGGGCACGCGCGTCTATGAGCCGATAATCTGGAGAGAGACACCACATTTTGGCGACGAGGCCTATCAGAACCCAGTGAGTAATTATTAAATTTCTTTGTAAAAAATAAAAAGGGAGGAGAAAAGGTCTGCTTTGATTTGTGACTGAGATTGTTTATTTATTTACTTTAAATGACGCAAAATGACCGCCATTTTGATTTTACTTTTTTAAAGTTTTTAATTTCAAGGCTAAGCCAAGAGATAATTTTGCCAGTACCGGGATGTAGTGGATACTGAAATAGTTGTAAAAAAAATAATAATATTTTATATTCTTTATGCTATAGATGATTATTTTCTACATAGACAAAAAGTCATTAGAAAAAAGTAATATCTGACGTTTTGTTGATGCTGAACATAAACATAGATGCTAAGTTTATGATGCTGAACGCATGCTGTACGTTGTTATCAGTTGTTATATATTTTAGACATGGAAGTAGTAAGTACTTTGTACAAAGTACTTACTACTTCCATGATTTTAGAACATGGAAAAAAATAAGTTTTTACCACAACGGAGAAAAAATAAAGAAACATTATTTTCGATTGGACGCATAGAGTTATTAGCTTTATGCACAAATATAACTTTATGTTTGGACGTTTGTTTACATTTTTTGTGCTTTATACGTATTGTATGGTAGTTTATGCGGTAGTCTAAATGCATAATTTATTTATTGTGGCAAAATAGAATATAATACGATTAATCCTTCAATCACGACGCTTTGGTTATTTTGCTATGGGCTCGCTATCTCATGAGATATCATGGTTCTTGAAGGATTAACGAATAAATTTACAAGGTGTACATACTTGCCTATGCCTATTTATAATTTTTGCCTCTAAGCTACAATGTCAGGCCGGGTTCGATTCCCGGCTGAATTGAATATAAAGTAAAGTAAAAGTAAAAATTCGTTTATTTTCTCCAATATAACACTTACATAACTAAAAAAGTTATACTAATCTTAGCATACAAAAGAAATACTTATATAACTGTATAGTTATATTGGAGACTGGTGCCTGTATGAGGCAGGGCCTGTGTTACAGTGCGCCAGTGCTCTCTCAGCTGAATAACAAAAGGATTGCGAATTCTTAAAAGTTATAAACTTATTTTGTAATTACAACTAAATAAAACTAGTCAGATTCAATATATTTTCAGATCACAAATATATACATCAAAATATAAGAACAAGACGCGTGTTGACTTCCATATCCGGTCAATAGGTACCTATTAGATTATTTAGCAAGTAATGATGCTCGTACAAAGGAGACCATGAGTCTCCTTCTGTTACGGTCTAAATAACAGGTAACGCCTGTTACACAAGTCATTAAAAAATCATTTATTTCAGGTTTCTAGATCCATGTATATCCACATAATCAGCGTGATGAGTTGGACACGAACAATAGTGACGTCTGTGTCTAGCTGTGATGTTAAAGTACGGTCTTATCGTTATCACTCCGTTGACAAGCTCGACCGCTAGGGGGCGCAGTCGACTGTTGTTCCTGTTTCCTTCCCGCGGGCGAGTGCTGTTATTTCGTCGGCGAAAGTTTCTTGCTGGCTCGCTCTCACTAATAATGTCTCGGCGGAGCGCAGCGTCGCGGCGGGGATCTGTATGTATTTTCTAGATAGATAGATAGATAATACGTTTATTTGTATCAGCTGAGACACATAACATAACAAACATAATATGAAATAAATGCAAAATGTTCCTAAATATAGTAAAAACAATTTGACGTTACTATGTGCCGCAGTGATACAAATTGGTAATAACTCAGTGGTTGAATTGCCCCTACAGGAGCAAACACTGATTTTCAGTCATCACCATTAAAGGGACACGTTGAACTGCCACCAGGCGAACGTCTAAAGAATAATAATAATATGTCTGGTGCGAACTACCGTAAGTTACAGCTGTTACAGCTTCTACTCGAATTTTCACTCTTCTGTACTGTTGTTTTCTTTTTATTCTGTGGATTGACGTTGCGCCACGTAGGTTCCGTGTTTTTTCTAGTGCGTTTGTAATTCACGGCTTCTGTTTTCTTTTTTCTTATAAAATCTATGAACTGTAGGACCCGCGCCGTGGCGCGCAGAGTCCGCTCCCACCGGGAAAATCTGTGGACGTCTGGAATGCATTCCCGGAGAGCGGCTGATGTTTTCTTTAGTGTGAAGTTGTTATTATTAGGCATTACTACATCGGTCGATTTCCAAAGACGCGCGGTTTCGTAGCGCCCGTTGTCTCGTTGCTGTATATTCTCTTCTAACATAAAGAGCGCTTGCTGTTCGGGATCGCTGCGTGGACGTCTCGGTGCTATGGTGAGGGATTCCAACGCGAAGTGGTGTTTTAACTGTTCGTCCATTTTGTTGTCGACGTTGATCTCTTCTGTGTTGCTTGACTCGGCGATGTGGTTGACGTAGTGTACGCGCTGTCCTAGTGTACGTGTGTGCGCGCCGTGTAACACCCATCCCAGTGACGTAAGCGATGCGACGGGCTGATCGCGTCGTCATGTGCCAGTTGTCTTGCCCGATGAGTAGCTTGGGCGCCGCATCTTGATATTTGAGGTGGTCGGCGATGTCGGTGAAGTGATCGCAGCCGGCCAGATCTTCGTCGGTGATGCGTTGCGGTGATAGACGTAGGCTGTTGAGCGTGCGCGCTCGCATTCTGTGGCTACTGTCCGCCCCGTGGATGGTGAATAATACGCGTCGCGACTGCGTAGCGTCCACTTCTGTTTTCCCGATGGCTTCGATGTGTAGAGGGTCGAGCGGTCCTCTAGCGCCAATTTTCTGTGCTATTTCCTCATCGAGGAGCGATATGGTCGAACCGTCGTCCAACAGAGCGTAGGTAGAAACGTCACCCTTTGGACCGGAGAGACGGACTGGAACTATTTTTAGGAAGGCCTGGGCGCGCTTCCTCTGTGTCCACGTTGAGGCGACTGTTTCACTCGGTTCTTCCTTCTTGGTGAAGTGAAGTAGGCTGTGGTGAGTGCGGGTGCACCCGTCGACGTCACAAGATTTCTTCTCGCACGTGTGACCTCGGTGTCGGTAGATGAGACAACGGAAACACAATCGCTTGACTTTTGCAAATTCCCATCTTCCGTTCGGATCCGCTTCTATAAACTGTTCGCATGCGGAGGGAGTGTGACCGGTTGTCTGTACATTTAGTATTTTTGACTAAAATGGATAGAGGGACACTTAAAAAGAACAATAGAAAGCAAAAAATTTTTTTTGGTATTTCTTGTCTGCTTGTATGTATGTACGCGTTTCACGGAAAAACTACTGGACGCATTTGAATGAAACTTTTTTTTGTTGTATAGCTATTAAGCCTGGGCAACATATAGGCTGTAATTCATTTTGAAAACTGGAACACCTGATGAACCACCATTACAGAACAGCTAAACTATAAGTAATATGGAAATGATGCCTTAACAAAAATCGTTCAACCTGATGAGCATTTTCTGCTGACGTATAAAAATTGAAGATCTGGAACATCTGATGAAAAGCTCCAAGAGACCAGCTACACTATAACATATATGGAAATGTTGCCTTAACAAAAGTCGTTCAATCAGATGAGCATTTTCTGATGACGTATAAAAATTTAAGATCTGGAACATCTGATGAAGAACTGCAAGAGACCAGCTACACTATAACATATATGGAAATGGCGCCTTATTAAAAGTCGTTCAACCTGATGAGCATTTTCTACTGACGTATAAAAATTGAAGATCTGGAACATCTGATGAAAAGATCCAAGAGAGATTTTTCATCTAAGCGAAACTCACGCGGGCGAAGCCGCGGGCGACAGCTAGTTAAGCAATAAGCTTTTACACAAACAATGTGAATAAATGAATATGAGTGGGCAAATAAGGGTACGAGTACAACGCACCGAGATTTGCAGACCAAAAAGTACTCGTATCTATAAAAATAGTCACAAATATTTACCCGCACTGGGAATCGAACCAGATGGCGGTAGGGGCAGCAGCATATTAACCACTACGTCAAGGAGGTCGAATCAAAACTAGAGATCATGGTGAAGGTGTTATTATAAGGAGTGAGATATTCTTAGCTGAAACCTTTAACAACGAAATGGGTATTGACACTTCCATTTACAGTCAACAATATAAATTTTCTAATGTAGTTCATTAAAATGTAAAAGTAATTAAAAACTAAATAAAACTAAAAAAATAATAAATTATAATGTAAAGAAAATTAAAAATACTTAACTAATTTCTTTTTTTTTTTACTTATATCTCTCATTCTAGTTACCTATTACACTTAGGTATTTTCGGTTCCACTTTTAAGCATTCCTGTTCGATTTTATTCGGTACTTCATTATGATCATTTTGCGAAGTTTACGTGAACTGCACACATCAGATTTTTAAACTCATCAGATTTAACCTTATCTGATTTAAACTTATCTGATTTAGGGTCAAAATTGATGGCACTGATTTCAAACCATCAGTTTCGCCGAGAATATTTAATATTATTCTCTTTAGGTCTATACATAGGCCTGGATTCGATGTAATTATCCCCATCGACAACCACATCCCTTGCAGTTTCACATTTTTTTGCATTTTTATAACATTAGGTTCATATCTTATCCTACCAATATTTCTTATATTAGCTTTACTATGAACACACAATGGAATCGAATATCCTGATATATTTTAAATGCTTAGTTACCTATAATGACACAGCTTCTATGGTATATTCAGTTAATTTCAGACTTTTGTAGGAGTTAAAAATTCATTCTCCCAGAAACATTTTTAATTTTATTTTTGTACTATTAACTAGCCTTTTTGTTCGAATCTCAACTACACCATGTAATTGTTGCGTTCTAGGTACCGTTAAGTGATAGCTAATACCTTTACTTTAAATGGTATTTTTTTATGTCGGTAGATAACTATTCTCCACCGTAATCAGTAGGTATTTATAGTGTTACGGGCTACTGGTCCGTGGATTTGGATAAAAACACCTGATGACGCTGATGAGACTTTATTCAGTTCACCACACTAAAGTTACAAGGGTTTCCTCACAACGTTGTCCAAATTGTCCAAACACTATGATCAGAGTCCAGTAATTAATCGCCAGAGTCGTCACTTAAACACTATGATCAGAGTCCAGTAATTAATCGCCAGAGTCGTCACTTAGTATTTCGCACTTGTATCACTTCGATCTTTCTCTTAGCTCGTCTAAAGATGAACTGAACTCGGCGTCGAACTACCACGCTTATATAGGCCAGCCAAACCCCTCGAGCTACTTCTCGAATGTTCCCGGCCGAACTCTGTCGAACGATCGAGTGTATCGCTATCCGCTCTCACACATGGCTGTCCTTTTCCTTTAGGTTGCAAGCGACTATAAACCTTAACCGTACTGTACGTAAGGCTAATTATTGCTTGCACCGCCGATCATTTCTAGAACCGAAGAGGGTTCACGAAGCGTAAGTCTAGAACATTCCAGTTTGCGTATTTTCTAGACAGCGTCCGTGCGTTTTCGTAACACTGCCCCCTTCTTAGAGATGCTCGTCCCGAGCATCATCATTACTACCGTGATATTTCGCCAGACGGTCGATGTGGACAATTTTCATTGCTCCTCTCGGCTGTCGTTGGATCCTGTAAGTCACATCATTCAGTCGTGTGATCACTTTGTACGGGCCCTCCCATTTAGTCTGTAGCTTCGGTGATTTCCCTTTTCGCCGAGTAGGGTTATGCAGCCATACTAAACTGCCTTCCTCGAAACCACCTGTATTAGTTCTTCTGTCGTATCTGGTTTTCATGTTCTCGCTTGACTGCAATCCATTTTCTCTGACTAAATCATGGATGTTCCGCATCCTCTCCCGTAGATCAGAGACGTAACCTTGCACAGTTTGAGATTCCTCAGGTGGCCCTCCAGTTAGTAAGTCTACTGGCAACCGAAGTTCTCGACCATAATTCACGAAAGCCGGAGTCGCTTTTGTACTCTCGTGTTCCGCTGTTCTATACGAGAGGAGAAACAGTGGAATGTACTTGTCCCAGTCTTTCTGGTGATTGTCCACTATTTTTGCCAAATGCCTCTCCAATGTCTGATTAAATCGTTCCACCATACCGTCAGATTGAGGATGGTATGCAGTCGTTCGTGTTTTGTGCATTCCCAAGAGCTTGCATACCTCTTGAAATACTTGGGACTCAAAGTTTCTTCCTTGATCTGAATGGATTTCCAGAGGCACACCATAACGACAAATAACTTCTTCAACAATCTTGGTAGCGACGGTTATAGCTTCCTGATTGGGTATGGCGAACACTTCAGGCCATTTGGTAAAATAATCCATGACAACCATAAAGTACTTATTCCCCGACTCAGTCACAGGGAATGGCCCAGCTACATCCACTGCAATGCGTTCCCAAGGCGCACCAACGTTATACAGCCTCAAGTTTCCTGGACTCCGTGTTTGTGGACCTTTCACTGAAGCGCATGTAGTGCATTTACGGCACCAATCCTGCACATCCTCACGACAGTGGAGCCAATAAAACCTCTCTCGTACTTTTGTTAGTGTCCTCTTGACGCCTAGATGACCTCCCGAAATACCATCGTGCACTATGCGTAGAACCTCCGGAACTTTGGATCTTGGCACAACTACTTGTAGGTGGAACTCTCTACCGTTAGTCTTTTCCCATTTCCGGTAAAGTATGCCATTTTGTAAGATAAAGTTGTCCCATTGCGCCCAGTATGCCTTTGTTATAGCGCTCGTAGGTGCCACATCGCTCCACGTTGGTTTGACGTCCCCTTGTTTCTTCCACATAATGATGTATCGGAGGTCCTTATCATTTTCTTGAGCTTTCCTCATTGCGTCGTCTTCCCAAGATTCCAAAGGAGTTGCCCGAGTAAGTTTCAGAGTTAGTTCTTTCGACTCTTGTCTGATGCAGTGCTTACAGTCCTCTGGACATGGTCTCCTGGAAAGAGCGTCCGCGTTTCCATGGGCCTTTCCGCTACGGTGTTCGGTATGGAAGTCATACTCCTGCAATTGTTCAATCCAACGTGCTACTTGACCTTCAGGGTTTTTAAACTGCAATAACCATTTTAATGCTGCGTGATCGGTACGCAGTAAGAACTTTCTGCCGATGAGGTATTTGTTGAAATGTTGTAGGGTCTTCACCACAGCCAAAAAGTTCTCTCCTCGTAACGCAGTAGTTTCTTTCAGGCCTCGATAACGACTTGCTGAAGTAAGCAATAACGACCTCCTGTCTCCCCTGTTTTTGAGACAGAACTCCTCCGATTGCCGTATTACTTGCATCAGTATCGACGATGAATTGGCCCTCTGGCTGTGGGTATCCCAAAATAGGTGTCTCACATAGATGTTCTTTCAACTTTTCGAAGGAATCCTCGCTGGTCTCGTCCCAACAGAATGCTCTTTTATCCTCGGTCAGACGATGTAAGGGTTTGGCAATCTCCGAAAATCCTTTCACAAACCGCCTGTAATAAGAGCAAAGGCCGAGAAATGCGCGTACTTCTGTTTTATCTTTAGGAGTGGGCCACTTTTTAACGGCTTCTACCTTCTCTGGATCAGTCTGGATGCCTTCACTGGTAATAACGTGGCCGAGGTAGCTCACTTTGTTCCTGAATAAATGACACTTCTTCGGATTTAATTTCAGCTTGGCTCCATGTATCTTGGCAAAGACTTGCTCCAGGTTTCTCAAGTGATCCTCAAAATCACGGCCAACGATGATGACGTCATCCAGGTACACCAGGCAGGCTTCTCCAACCAAGCCTGCTAGGACACATTCCATCAGTCGTTCGAAAGTGGCTGGTGCATTACACAATCCGAAGGGCATGACGTTGAACTGCCATAAACCTTTGCCTGTTGAGAACGCTGTCTTCTCTTTATCCTTCGGGTGAATTTCCACCTGCCAATAACCAGATTTTAAGTCCAAGGTTGAGAACCACTTCATACCACTCAGAGTATCCAATGTGTCATCGATTCGAGGCAATGGATAACTGTCCTTCTTGGTGATGTTATTGAGCCGTCTGTAGTCTACACAGAATCGCGTACTACCATCCTTCTTCTTTACCAGCACAACAGGTGAACACCATGGACTCGAAGATGGTTCAATTATCTTATTTCTTTCCATTTCTTCTAACAAATCTTTAACCTCTTTTTTCTTTCGCTATTGGTATTCGCCTTGCTCGTTGTCGGATGGGTCTCTCATTCCCGGTGTCAATTCTGTGTTGTACCAAAGACGTTCTTCCAATGTCTCCTTCTTGGTTGGTGAAGATATTTGCAAAGCGTAATAGAAACTCCTTTGCTTTAAGGCTCTGGGAGTAAGTCAAGTTGCTTTTGCAGTCATCAAGAAGCTGTTTGACCGTAGCATTCTTTCTGTCTTTTATTCCGTCTAAGCTTGGTACTGAACTGCATCTCTTCATCCAAAGGACTTCTTCGCATCTTCCTATGACATCACCTTGGCTTAAGTTAACCTCATGGTCATCCAGATTCACCACTTTAACAACAGCTGTATCTTTACCTCTAACTAAAGTTCTGGCGGTCATGAGTTTCCGGGTCGTTGTCTTAGAAGGTACTTCTTCAATTAGTACACATCTACTCGACTTGTTATTTCGGTTAGATGGCAATTTTACCAATACTTGAGCCTCCGTGCGTCCAGGTATGATGATGTTTCTTAGGCAGGTAACTTTGCCGTGGACCCTCCAAGTATGAATATTTCTTCTTCACCGCACTTGAAAATTCCATCAGCAACATCTATTCTGCAGTGGTTTTTCTTCATGAAATCCAGTCCTAATATGCAGTCATCAACTATGTCAGCTACAATGACGTCATGATGGTACGCCGCTTCTCCCATGTACATCGTAACTGTCATCTCTCCAAAGACGGGTATTGGCTGACCGGAGGCGGAAAGAAGCCGGCAAGTGACTTTTCTCTTGCTTCTCATCTCGGACTTCACTATATCCGGTCGAACTATTGTTCTAGAGGCTCCTGTGTCGATCGTTATTTTACAGTCATTACCATTTATTTTACCAGCTATCGCAATGCTTTTCCCATTGCATGCTTGTGAGATGATGGTTGTTGGGGCTTCTTTCGCGCCGCCAGCCAGTACTGCCCCTTAGTTCTGGCCGTTACTCGTTTCCCTGATTCATAGTCGACGAAGATTCACGATTCCTCGTCAGCTCCTCAACCAGGTCCTCGAGTTTCTTCTTTGTAGCTGCACATGAGTCCTTCTGTGGACAATGGAACTGCATGTGCCCTCGCTCTCCACACTTATAACACATGACCCCAGAGCCCTTTTTACGTGGAGCCTTTACCTCGTTGACTTCCTCCGTCACTTCTCGCACTTTGTGGACCTGTCGTAAGTCGTGCCTAACAGCTTCGACTTCCAGTGCGTGGGCCAGTGCTTCCTTCAGAGTAGCGTGATGGCGAAGCCTTACGGCAGCTCTTACTTCCAGGTCCTTGATGCTGTCTACGAAGGCTTGCACAGTGTTGGTTACCACCATATTTACCTCTGCTGATGGGTACGCTTTTCTGACAAGCTTCTCTATCTCTAAAGCCCATTGCTGGAGTCCTTCTCCCGAGCGCTGGACTCTGTCGCGCAGTTGAGCTCTGAACACATGTTCCAGGTGCCTCTCTCCGTATCGGGATTCAAGAGCCTCCAAAAGATCTTTAAATCCAGCGTTTGGTAGCACCTCCAGAACGTCCACAGCTTTTCCTCGGAGTGAGCCTGTGAGGGCGGTTAGGCACTGGTCGTCTGTCCACCCATTGGCAGTGGCGATCGTCTGGAACTGTTGCCGGTATGCAGCCCAGGATGAGGTGCCATCATACGGAGGCAACTTCACATTGGGTCCACGGACTGCACCTACAGAACCGCATGGTGCGACTGATACTCCAGTAGTTTCCAGACGGACAACCTTTTTCTCTAACTCTGTAAACCCGATCTTTATGTTGTCCACGTCATTCCCAAGGCTGGTGACCCTTTCGTCCATTAAATCTACATCCTTCCGTAATTCGGTTACCACACCGCTAACCTCGCATACTGCCGACAACACTTTTTGTTCCAGCTCCTTTTGTGTAGCGAGTTGTAGGTCTTGTACACTTTGCACAGCAGTAAACTTTTGATTCAAAAGTGCCTCCTGTGCTTTAAATTGTTGCTCTTGAGCCGTAAATTTACTCTCTAGCATCTTTATCAGGCCCGTTAAATCAAAAGTGGGCGTGGCCACCTGAGGGGCGTGGCCTGATGGGCGGGGCCAGTGGGCGGAGCCATATGGGGCGTGGCCTGGTGGGCGTGGCCAGTGGGCGGAGTCATCCTTGAAGTAGGCGGGGCCACAGGGGGCGTGTCCTGGTGGGCGGGGCCAGTGGGCGGAGCCAAAGGGGGCGTGGCTTGGTGGGCGTGGCCAGTGGGCGGAGCCTCCCTCTGAGTGGGCGGGGCCACAGGGGGGGTGGCCTGGTCCGTAGATCCAGTGGGGGAAGCTTCCGTAGCACGCTGCGCCCGTGTCTTGACACCCTCGCTGGTGACGTCGTTGTCCCTCGGAGTCAATGGCATTTTCCAAATTCCGCTTCTGACACCAAATGTTACGGGCTACTGGTCCGTGGATTTGGATAAAAACACCTGATGACGCTGATGAGACTTTATTCAGTTCACCACACTAAAGTTACAAGGGTTTCCTCACAACGTTGTCCAAATTGTCCAAACACTATGATCAGAGTCCAGTAATTAATCGCCAGAGTCGTCACTTAAACACTATGATCAGAGTCCAGTAATTAATCGCCAGAGTCGTCACTTAGTATTTCGCACTTGTATCACTTCGATCTTTCTCTTAGCTCGTCTAAAGATGAACTGAACTCGGCGTCGAACTACCACGCTTATATAGGCCAGCCAAACCCCTCGAGCTACTTCTCGAATGTTCCCGGCCGAACTCTGTCGAACGATCGAGTGTATCGCTATCCGCTCTCACACATGGCTGTCCTTTTCCTTTAGGTTGCAAGCGACTATAAACCTTAACCGTACTGTACGTAAGGCTAATTATTGCTTGCACCGCCGATCATTTCTAGAACCGAAGAGGGTTCACGAAGCGTAAGTCTAGAACATTCCAGTTTGCGTATTTTCTAGACAGCGTCCGTGCGTTTTCGTAACAATAGTATAGAATGACTATTCCAAAATTAAATTTTACTGTAGTCTGTAAAAACAGAGGTAAACATTTGTAAGTCAGCATATTCACAACATAATAGGTAATGCACCTATTCATCATCAAATTAGACAATACATATAGTACCTAGTTAGTTTTCGATTTTTAACTGTTAAAGATTAAACACATCTGAATGCACTATAAACAGTTGCCTTTTTTCTAACTTTTGTATACTTATAACTTTATTATAAGTCAATGAGCCTGTTTACCCATGCTATAAACATACAAATTATCATTTGGATATACATAATTAATTTAAAAGTCTTCAACTTTTGTTTTATGGCTTTTAATTCTAGGAACATAATTATATTTATTTTAAGTTCATTCCAACTGTACCATAATTCAGAGTTGATTTATTTTATATTCGAAAATATAATTAACATGTTTGTAAAACACACTTACCAACATTTTTGTTTATATTTATTGCAACCAAATAATTCAAAGTTTTACCTTTTTATTAACTGTAAGTATACGTTGATCGAAAATCACTCTCTCTCTCTCTCTCTCTCTCTCTCTCTCTCAGCCCAAAGACGTCCACTGCTGGACAAAGGCCTTCCCCAAGGATTTTATCCATGGGGGAGGATTTTTTCCATCCGAAAATCACTATTTTGGTTAAATAAATTGATGTTGTACGTTACCTCTAAACCCGGCACGTCATCCAGCACTCCTTGAACTATTTACCTCTACTATAATATTCACACTTTACTACGTCATTTATTTTCAATATCTTCTTACTGGTATTCGCAAGTTATAAATGAAAATCCTGAAAAGAAAAAATAATGATCTGAGTTTGATATCGATATTTCTTATATTATCGATATTTATTTGCATTGTTTTATCTGCTATAAAATTTAAATTTTTAAATGATTTTCTCTGAAACAAAAACATTCTCTTGGAATATAACATTTCTGGTTGAAGTAATAGTATTTATTCTCTTTATTTCTCTATACATTTGTTGAGATTATTCGATGTAAAGTACTTTTAGGATTGTTTTACTATATTCTCCTTTTAAATTGTAAATACTTATCTCATGGTAATAGTCAGGTCATCATCTCGAGTCGAGATGATGATGATGATGATAGTCAGGTCTTCAACAATTCTCATATTATGTTTTCTTCCGAATAAATAAATATTTCTTTCTTCTGATATTGCTTTTCTGATAGTGTTTTTTAGCAGTTCCAATACAACACCATTGTATTTTGTCAGTAGTTTAAGTAGTAAATCAGTTTCTTCTAAAATTGCTCCTGCAGCGAATAATTGATAACATCTCCTTTAGTATTGCTTTACTACCACACAGTGACTCAATAGATCGCATCTCTTGAATTTCGCTATCGATACGTCAATCACATCAATCTTCGATAATATCACACGTATTATAAATTTCTATACGCTGTATTTTTCACCATAAGATAATCTTCAATGGCTTATTCTGTTCTTTTTATAATTTTTAGGTATTCAATGTTCATACACTGGTTCACATAGGTAGATCACATTAATGTTTTTAAAAATGTTCGCGGCACTACACTTTTATTTGCACATTAATAGATCGTTTAAAAACGTTCTGGGCCCATAACCTGTTGGAGGTTAGGGCAAATAAAAGTATTATTAATCAGTTTTAAATGTCCAAACTATATTTTATATTTGGTTCGCTTGGAAGCAAAGTACACGTCCATCTACCAACACCCAACACACACCCGTGATGCAATAGTAAGTTGAACGAAATCAGTGAGAGCAAAAAAATATATAAGGGTCGCGTTGAAGTATAACATCATCCGTAGAGTTGTTTACATTAATTTTTGCATAATAAATCCCACAGGCGCAACCAGTCAGGCCGCAGCAGAAGTGGAAGATCAAGAAGGGCAAGGCACTTGGTAAGGGTTTTAGACTTTTAGTATCTTCAATGGATCTACCCGAAGAGTCGTCGTGAGCCGTGAAATTCGACGATCACATTAAGTAGTACATTAAGTAGCTGAATTTTGGACTCATAGTGGAAGACATGTTCTTCTTCTTTATGTGCCCCCATTCATTACTCAGCTCAGCTCCTGTCATTTTATAACTTTGTCGGTTTGTCCCAACTTATGCATAGCATTCTACGATACATCTAAAATTCTTCCAGTTCCTTCCTGAGTCTTTTTTTAAGACCCATTCTTCAAAGCCATAAAACAAGAGGCCATACATAGCACTGAAGAATCCTTGTTCGTAGCCTTATGGAAAGAAGTCGACAGCATAGTACTTTTCTTTGAAAGGGTGTTCTGGCTTTGCGGGTCCTGATCTCCATCTCACATTCCCATGGCGAGGTAACCACGAGGCAAGATATATTTAGAGACTATCTCTAGGTACATTGGTTGTCAACTAAGATTGATGCAATCATCATGAACGTGGTCTTAACGTTGTCAGTGTATAGTACCAGGCCAACGATAGGACGATTGTCGTTGACATCTACAGATCTGGGAAAATATAGCTGCCATTTCGACTCGCCAAGAAGAAGAGTGTATAATGAAAGTAGCAACCTTTCATTATACACTCTTCTTATTATACGCCCTCCGTCTATAATATGAATCTCCAGTTTAAAGCCTTTTTTCTTTGACTTCTTTACACAGCAAGAGAAGCATTTGACACTTCCAGCACAGCATGAAAGAGGATTTTCATTTATCCCCAGGTAACACTTCCTTTCTCATACTAAGTTTTCTAGTTTCATTCACCAGAAGTGGGGTTAATAACATATTTTTTTTAAATTAACAGACTTCCATTTTAAAACTTAAATCGTGAAATAACAAATTGGGCAGATTAAAAAAATCAGAAAAATATATTGGTACTAGCTGTTACCCGCGGCTTCGCCCGCGGCAAAAAAGGATTAATCATTATCCCGCCCCTGTGGAACTGTTGTTTGAGCGCGAATTAGCACTTTATTCACGATGGAGCGAGTTGAAAAATAGCAAATAGACAAAATAACAAATTCATAGGCAAATACCGTTTATACACTCGCATATATATGTGTGCATGAAATTTAGTAAGGCTGCTTGCGTGCATGTCGTGATTTTCAATCAAAATGGCGAAAATTTCACCGTTACCGACCGCGCATAAATAGATATAATGATAAAAAAATAAAAAAAACGTGCCAACAGGTCCTAAAAAGTTACCTGAACCTAACTTATTTTCTGTCTTAAGTCTTTCCGGGCGGTAATAAAAAAAAATAACCTGAACCTAACTTATTTTCTGCCTTCAAGTCTTTCCGGGCAGTAATAAAAAAAATAACCTGAACCTAACTTCGTTTCCGCCCTCAAAATCTTTCCAGGCGGTCTTAAAAAAAATAACATAAACCTAACTACTACTATATGATCTTAGCTTCTCAATAAACAAAGTTTAACACTCAAAAAAAATTACAATTTCGGATACATTGTTTATTTTTTGACCAACCGCGAATTGGACCAACTGCGAATTGGACCAACCGCGAATTTGACCAACCGCGAATTAGTAATTTTTTGGAACTTTGAACCAATCGCGCCTAAACCATGTCAGAGATGTCTACAGCGAAGTGCTGGGCAGGGTGGGGTGCGGTATTTGAAATGAGTGCGGGGCGGTGAGTGACCGATATGCACGTTAGTACTATTTACTATTCTGTGGCGTAGCGCCATGTTTTCGCTAAACATTTATAAAAATATTACTCGAAAAAACATTCTTCGCGAAAAAATATTGAAAGAACTTGTCCGCGGTAAAATGCCATCTCGTGACAGGCCGTGAGAACTAAACTTAATTAAAGCGCCATCTAATGACAAATTAGATGTAATGGAAAAAATGTAGTGTACCTCATACGGCTATGCCGCCTCCGCACGCAATGATGTACATTGCCACAACAACAACCAACTCACTGATGTTCCTTCACACACATAATATACACTAGCTTTTGCCCGCGGCTTCGCCCGCGTGAATTTCCCACGGGAACAGTGCTTTTTCCCGGGATAAAAAGTAGCCTATGTGCTATTCCAGGTCATTGTGCAGAGCAACTACGCTCTGCTGCCAGAAAATGTGGCAGAGAGAATCCGGACAAACGAAGCGGCGGGAAGAATTCTGTACCGGAACTTCACCGGGAAAAAACCACCGGTAAAAATAAGTACCGGGAAAAAATCTCCACGCGGCACCACGTTTGCCCGACTAAAACCTAACTAAATTAACGCAGTCTGCTACCACCGTAGCTTATGAAGGGAGCTACAGGGCCCTATATGATAACCTAACCTATAAATTAACTACAATTGAACACTTACCAAACTAAATCTTCTTTCTCTTCGGATCCAAACTTGAGTGTCTTCGGGAAGGGGGAATTCCTAATCACCCTACCTAACCCTTGAGATCTCAATTCCCCAGAACAACTAAATAGATTTCTTCCCGTAGTTTCACTCGGGAACAGCCAGATGTGAACAGCCAGCCACGTTTCACCTCTCACAAGAAAAGTCACAATAACAGAGTTTTTCACAAACACAAATTCAATAGTTATTTAACAAACAGGAAATTCACAATTATCACTCAAACTAAACAACAAGCAAAAGACGCGAGACCGCTCCGCGTATTAAAATCAAACCGATATCGCCTCTGGACCATGCAATGGCGGACCACACGCGACGCCATCCACGCTAGCAATGTGAGAACCCCAAAACGCCTGGCGGCGATAACAGGAAACGCCTGCGTTTAGTTTTACCCAATATATTACAAACATCCCCCCGTCCCGGTCTGAGAAGCAGACCGCTAGCTTACTCTACGGGAAGGCGGGCGAGAGAGGTCACACCTCTCCTTAAAATCGAACCGTCGACCAACACCTCAGCCACACGCGGAGTGCCATCTCCGCCAAGAATCAAACGTAATATGCGAGCTCGTCGCCAAAGCAATGAGGGCAAATTTGCCTCTTTTAACAATACTAAATCACCCTCCCTGGGAGGCTCAGTCCTGTCTGTCCACTTCACTCTTTGCTGCAGCAAATGCAAATATTCAAGCGACCAGCGACGCCAAAAGTCCTGGCTCATTTGCTGCAACATTTGAAAACGCGACAACCGATATACGCGTTCATCCTTCCACGGGTATTCGGGCAGGGCATTCAACGGCCCTCCCACCAAAAAATGACCAGGGGTGAGAGCTTCCAAGTCATTTGGATCTGGAGATAGCGGACAGAGAGGACGAGGAAGTTGAGGACCGCCTCAACTTTACAAAACACTGTGGCCAGCTCTTCAAAAGTTAGAGCCGTTTCTCCGATAATGCGGCGGAGGTGGGTCTTTGCGGATTTCACAGCCGCTTCAAAAATCCCTCCCCAATGGGGGCAACTTGGGGGACTAAACTTCCAGGTTATTCCCCTTTGGGCAGCAATTTGACTTAAACTAGTACAATTTTTATCAATAAACACAGAAACATCCTTAAGATAATTTACAGTTCCCTTATAGTTTGTGCCATTGTCAGACCTAATAAGGGAAGGTAGACCTCGACGCGAAACAAAGCGATCCAACGCGGCGACGAAGGCCTCCGTAGTCAGAGCCGATACCACCTCCAAATGGACAGCCTTGGTGGCCAAACAAACAAATACACACAAATAGCCCTTCACAATACGGGCATTACGAAAGGGAGAAGCCTTGATCGAAAAGGGACCGGCAAAATCGGTTCCAACGCCGTCAAACGGTCTCGAAGGTCGGATTCGATCAGGCGGGCAAATCACCCATCTGTGGTTGCATCGTGGATGCCTTCAACCTATAACATGCAATACATCGAAACAGGACACTACGGATTGCTCTTCGGGCTGACAAAATCCAAAACTCGCGTTGCAAAATAGCCAACAAAGCATTGCACCCAGCATGGGCGTTACGAATGTGTCGATCAGACACCAAAAGCTGCACCAAGGGTCCGCCCTTGGGCAACAACAGAGGATGGCGAGTCTCATATGGAAGATCCGCCTTCCGGAGCCTGCCTCCAACCCGAAGAAGCCCATCCGAGTCGATGTACGGGTTCAAACGAGCGACCGCGCCCTTCAACTTAGCGCGTCCGTCGCGCAAAATACGAAGCTCTGACTCGAACCGTCCGGTCTGCACGACACGGACCCAATGCAACAATGCGCTCCGGCGCTCTTCTGCACCTGCAATCGGCTCCAACCGCTTTGCCTGTGGGTTTCTACAATTATGTATGAAACGCTTAATCCAACTGGTAACACCCAGAAGCTTATCCAAGCTGCTATACCGAGCAAGTAGCCAATCCGGCTCCGACGTCGTCTCAGCGACTACAGCATGTACACGGAGCCCAGTCAAACTCAAAGAAGTAACATCTGTCTGACAGACAGGCCAAGAAGTTTCTGATCCCATCAGCCACTCTGGACCCCACCAGAGCGGGTGTGACACCAATTCTGGTGCCGTACAACCTCGGGAAGCACAGTCCGCTGGGTTAAGCTCTCCCGGCACATGTCTCCATGTTATATCAATTCCGATATTCTGGATTTGGGAAACCCGATTTCCCACAAAAACCTCCAAGGTATGTGGGGCCGCGCGCAACCATGCAAGCGCGACCTGGCTATCCGACCAGGCGAAGATGTCCCGTATCTCGACCGTGGCCGCCAGCTCACATGCAACGTGATGCAACAATTTAGAGAGAAGGTGAGCTCCACTCAACTCAAGCTTGGGAATAGTCAGCCTAGTCCTGACGGGGGCGACCTTGCTCTTCCCTAACAAAAGCGAGACATTGACCCGGCCATCGCGTCAACTGTCCGCATATAGACTGACGCGGCGTAGCCTCGCTCCGACGCGTCACAAAAGCCATGCAGGCTGGCTCGATATTTCCCGGGGGGCAATATTCGACGAGGCAAGGCAATCCGATTGACTTCCTTAATCGATGAAAACAACTCGAGCCAATCATCCAATGGAGAGCCAAACAGCGGCTCGTCCCACGAGACGCCCAAAGTCCAAAGTCTCTGAAGAAGACACTTTGCAGAGAATATCACTGGACTGATCCAACCGCTTGGATCAAACATACGAGCTATTACGGACAACACCGTTCTCTTAGTCCAGACTTTTGGTATTTCCAAGTCCACTTGGAATGTAAAAATATCGGTTAGCGGCTGGTACTGCATGCCCAGCACCGCTATCCTGTTGGGATCATCCACATCCTCAAACAGGTGAGGGTTCTGTTGGTGATCCTCCGGGATCCCTTCTAGAACTTTAGGCTCATTAGACAACCACTTACGTAGCTCGTAGCCACCTGTCTTCAATATTTCAATCAATTCATCCCGCAGTAGGAGGGCCTCCTCAATACTTTGGGCTCCGGTGCACACGTCATCAACATACAAGTCACGTGACAGCACGGAAGCCCCACGGGGAAAGCGGATCCGTTCCCGCTCTGCCAATTCAAGCAATGATCTGATGGCGATATAGGGACTAGATTTCAAACCATACGTGTTTGTGTTGAGTTCATACACCGTCACAGGATCCTCAGGGCGCTCACGCCAGAGTATCAACTGAAATCGCCTGTCCTCAGGATGTATGACTGTCTGGCGGAACATCATCCGGATGTCCGCACCAAAAACCACTTGATGTCTTCTAAAGTTCAAGATGATGTCAATTATGTCCCTATGCAATTTGGGACCCGAATGCAAACACAGATTCAACGAAACCCCGTTCGAAGTGGGTGCGGACCCATCGAAGACGGTCCTCAATTTGCCTGTTGAGGCCTTCACCACCGCGTGGGGCAAAAAATAATGCTCAGTTGAGCTCCAATCAACTCGAGCCGGAGACATGTGACCCAAATCCTCGTACTCGCGCATAAATTCAATATATTTATCGCGAAGTACGTGGTCACGCTGCATACGTCGCTCCATGGACAGCAGTCGTTTCTCCGCAAGCGCCCTACTTTGCCCTAGGCTAGGACGAGAGGCAACAAAAGGTAACCTAGTTACAAACCGACCGGAGGGCAACCTCTCCGTGGTCGATCGAAAAAGGGCTTCGCACTCAGCGTGTTCCGGATCCATCCTGGAACTCATAGGTGGCTCCTCCACCTCCCAAAACCTTTGCATGGTCTTGGCCAAGGACGCTGATGCGACGACCGGTGGCTCCTCCACGGTGCTATTATCAAACACAGGGCCCATCAGGGCGAAACCAAAAATCGTAGACACTGCCATCAGTGAAGACGAACCCAGAGCCTTCTGTGTACCCAACAAAATCCAACCCAATACGTCCGAGCCCAGGAGCAAGTCCACTGGGCCGGGATGAAAAGACAAAGGGGTCGGCCAAATCCAGACCCGAAACCAAAGACAACACACCCGGCGGTATGTCTGTCGAGGGGTGCCAACCCGCAATGGTATCCATTACCATAGCCGAAGTCGTGATCCTCATTGTGGAGGACTTCAGCGAAGAAAAGGTGACAAGTGTCTGGCCCGTCAGACACTTCACTTGTATGCCACCAACTCCAAGAAGTGGCACAGGCGAGTCTTCCACGACTAAACCTAACTGGCGTGCCACTCGAGTGGTAACCAAACTGCTTTGAGCCCTGAGTCCAACAGAGCTCTCAAATTAATGGCTTCCCCCACGACCCCATACGCGGACCACCGCGGTAGGGAGCAGAACCGTCCGCGGCTCTGTCCCAGCAAGGGAGCAAGCTAGTTACGGGCTCCCCACTCTCTCCAAACCAGGGGCGCGCCACTGACCCGGATAATATGGCGGGCGAGTGCACATCCCCATCTGAGGGGGGCATAACCCGCGGCCCGGCCATACATATGGTACGGCGGGTGGTACTCCAGCCGTGGGTACTCGTGCAGCGGCGGAGAAACCGCTGCGGCTGCATGTGTTGGGCATTGGTAACCCGCGTGGAGGGGGTGTCCCCACTCTCACGTCCGATCTAGGGCCCCCGCCCATGGGGCCCTATCCGGGGCCTGGCCAGCCACATACTGGCCACGACCTTGGGGCGCGTGGTCCCGGTCCGCCAAGACCCGCGCCGGTACGCGACCCCCTCCCGAGGGGGGTGCGACGAGCGAAGCCGCGTCCTCCGTCCGATGGTGGAGGGCTTCGCGCAGGAGCGCCCCCGCCCATAGGGGACCCCTGCCTCAACAACCGGGGGCCATCCCCGTTCCGGTTCATGCAGAGCATCACGTGGTGCAGCCCACGGCATGCACTGCATGGTATGGCCCTGGGACAGTCACGTGCATAGTGACTGCCCAAACAGTAGAAGCAAAGTTCATGCCGCCTTGCCATGCGGCGCCGATCTTGTACTGGCAGTCTCTGCCAGTCCCTGCATTGCAGCAGGCTGTGGCCCATCCGGCCACATTGCAGGCAATCCGCGTCCCCCGCGACTGCTGCCGTGTGTGCAACCCGCACACCAGCTCCACGCGGTGGCGGTTGCCGTCCCTGTTGGGGCTTACCTCTCCATGAGGGTTCCAAGGGCCTACGTTCAGGCGCTCTGGATGGCGCTGAGTCCGTCATGGTATTCTCAGCAGCCCGTGCCTCAAACTCCAAAAACTTCACCAAGTCAGTGAATGTTGGTAGGGTGGTGCTATCCCGCTCCGCATTTTCGCGCTCAAACCGCGAGCGGATGTCATTGGGCAATTTGCCCAATACAATGTGCACCAGCAAAAAGGACCATTGGTCCACCGGCAGCCCCAGTGTGCGGAGCGCGTTACAGGCCACTGTAACGGGCGTGAGCAACTGCAGGCGCAACTGTGCCCTGTTGGCCACCTTGGGCAGGGCCATCAACTGTGCGGCGTGCGCATCCGCTAACAAACGTAAATTTTGGTAGCGGGAGTTCAATAACTCCCAAGCCGTATCGTACTGGTCGTCCTCCACCCGGAGGTGCTGGATGAGCGACCGCGCTTCATCCTCCAGAGTGGAGAAGAGGTAGGCCATCTTCTGGGCCTTCGACAAATCCTGTCGTGCTACGACCAGGGACTCAAACATATTTTTATATGCCACCCACTCCTCCATCCTACCCCCAAAGTGGGACAGCTGAAGGGTGGGGAGCCGACCAGTAACCGCTGGTCCTTCCTGTCTAACAGGGGTGCGAGGGGCTGGTCCGCCAGCCTGTCTCGCCCTTATTGCGGTCGCCGCCTCCGCGATATCATCGTGCAGACTCAGGATCTGGTCCATGTCCGCCATGTGACCTGCGTAGACCTCCGGGGCAAGTTCGGCTTCGGTAAGCACCACCATGGCCGCTTCCGCGCTAATCAATCGTGAGTGGAGGTGATCCGCTCTTAGCAGTATGGCGCCCTCCCTGTCCTTCCGGGACAGGAGTCCTCCGGCCGTCACAAACCATCTCAATTCGTTGGCGAGTGTCGCCCTAGCATTGGAGACCTTCGCCATCGCGTCAAGTCACAAACAAAAAATAACAAAAGGTAAATAAAAAACAACAAAATCAAACAACTACACGAAGAACCGCGGTAGGTATGAGAATGGCACAAACCCGGAACGCACGGTACAAACCGCAAACAAATACAAAAAGGTTACAAATATTCTTATACAAACAAACTAAGAAAAATCTAATAATTTTTACAAACAATTAATTATTTTTACAAACGAACAAATAGAGGGTAGATAAACTACGCTCTGCTACCAGAAAATGTGCAGAGCAACTACGCTCTGCTGCCAGAAAATGTGGCAGAGAGAATCCGGACAAACGAAGCGGCGGGAAGAATTCTGTACCGGAACTTCACCGGGAAAAAACCACCGGTAAAAATAAGTACCGGGAAAAAATCTCCACGCGGCACCACGTTTGCCCGACTAAAACCTAACTAAATTAACGCAGTCTGCTACCACCGTAGCTTATGAAGGGAGCTACAGGGCCCTATATGATAACCTAACCTATAAATTAACTACAATTGAACACTTACCAAACTAAATCTTCTTTCTCTTCGGATCCAAACTTGAGTGTCTTCGGGAAGGGGGAATTCCTAATCACCCTACCTAACCCTTGAGATCTCAATTCCCCAGAACAACTAAATAGATTTCTTCCCGTAGTTTCACTCGGGAACAGCCAGATGTGAACAGCCAGCCACGTTTCACCTCTCACAAGAAAAAGTCACAATAACAGAGTTTTTCACAAACACAAATTCAATAGTTATTTAACAAACAGGAAATTCACAATTATCACTCAAACTAAACAACAAGCAAAAGACGCGAGACCGCTCCGCGTATTAAAATCAAACCGATATCGCCCTGGACCATGCAATGGCGGACCACACGCGACGCCATCCACGCTAGCAATGTGAGAACCCCAAAACGCCTGGCGGCGATAACAGGAAACGCCTGCGTTTAGTTTTACCCAATATATTACAAACAGTCATTATCTACCTCTGTACCAAATTTCATCGAAATCCGTCCAGTAGATTTTGCGTGATTGAGTAACAAACATCCTCACAAACTCACAAACTCACAAATTCACAAACTCACAAATTCACATCCAAACTTTCGCATTTATAATATTAGTATGGATATAGAAGTTTAAGCAGAGTGCCATTAGTCCGTCCGTGCACTCAGCAGCGGTCCGCACACCTCGACGTATCCGGGCATACTGCCGGCCGGTGCAACGTCCCATTTTATATGGAAGTAGTGGGGAGGCAGTCGTAACGTCACTTTGACGTAACGTCACTTTGACGTAACGTCACTTTGACGTAACGTCTCTTTGACGTAACGTCTCTTTGACGTAACTTCATTTTGAAATGACGTCTATTTTGTCAAATAATAGATGGCGTTACTATAATTGTTATCCCATGCCCACGGGAACCATTTTTTCCGGGATAAAAAGTAGCCTATGTGCTATTCCAGGTCATTATCTACCTCTGTACCAAATTTCATCGTAATCCGTCCAGTAGATTTTGCGTGATTGAGTAACAAACATCCTCACAAACTCACAGACTCACAAACTCACAAATTCACAAACTCACATCCAAACTTTCGCATTTATAATATTAGTATGGATATAGAAGTTTAAGCAGAGTGCCATTAGTCCGTCCGTGCACTCAGCAGCGGTCCGCACACCTCGACGTATCCGGGCATACTGCCGGCCGGTGCAACGTCCCATTTTATATGGAAGTAGTGGGGAGGCAGTCGTAACGTCACTTTGACGTAACGTCACTTTGACGTAACGTCACTTTGACGTAACGTCTCTTTGACGTAACGTCTCTTTGACGTAACTTCATTTTGAAATGACGTCTATTTTGTCAAATAATAGATGGCGTTACTATAATTGTTATCCCATGCCCACGGGAACCATTTTTTCCGGGATAAAAAGTAGCCTATGTGCTATTCCAGGTCATTATCTACCTCTGTACCTGTCTCGTAGGGGACATTTGTGGTGGCAAATGAAATCCAGTTTTCTTGAAATATAATATAATGCGTTCACCAACTTTGCAAGACAATTTTAGTAATTAGATATATGTAAGAAAACATTTTTGGGTTTGCGTGCGTCCATCGTTGAAAAGGTGTTGTATAGAGAGCGGAAACAATATTGGGGGGAAGCACGAACTGACAGATGTCAGAAACGTCAAAAGTCAGACATGACACTGAACTTCATCGAAGGCACAGACATAATTAGAGTTCAGATATTAGCGCCGCAACATCTTCCGCCGCGTTGAAAGGCGAAGTCTTTCAAATTTTTATTCTAGCCGCTCTACCGGAAGTGGGCAGAGTCGCACCAACGGCCTTCTGACGACTCCTCTTGTGGTACGGACGTCGGCCACACGCACAACGCCGTCGGGTCCCGGATGTAGTCGAGTGACGCGCCCAAGACGCCAATTTAAGGGTGGCGTGTTGTCCTCTTGGATGAGGACCAGGATCATCAATCTTCAGAGTGGCACTGCTGGTTTTCCATTTTCTCCGCTGCTGCAACTCCGATATGTACTCCTTCTGCCACCTCTGCCAGAAATGTTGGCGAATTTTCTCAAGCCTTTCATATCTTTTTCAAGCTGTGTTCCTTGATACATTGCAAGTTAGGTGAGGGCAGCGCAGTCAAAGGCCTGCCAATTATAAAGTGGCCAGGAGTGAGACAGTGAAGATCATCCGGCGAAGAAGACAGTGGATATAGAGGACGGCTGTTCAAGATGGCTTCAACTTGAGCAAATAAGGTCAAAATTTCTTCATAAGTTAGGTGACTGTTTCCCAGCACTCGCTTTAGGTGGAATTTCGCGGATTTGACACCGGCTTCAAAGATGCCACCGAAATGAGGAGCTCGCGGAGGGGAGAATTTGAAATTTATTCCCTCCTGAATGGCAAAATGATTTTAAAGGATCTTTGCTATTTTTTAGAAAGTCTGCTAACTCCCTATTAGCCGCCACGAAATTGCCACCGTTGTCACAGAATATTTCCGCTGGCTTGCCTCGGCGAGCAATAAATCGTCGTAGAGTCATTAAGAAAGCATCTTTTGACAGATCGCTAACTGCTTCAAGGTGGATGCATTTATACCTTAAGCATACAAATAAACATAGGTAGCATTTTATTAGTTTACTACCACGACCTACACGGTTTAGTATATTAAATGGACCAGCAAAGTCTATTCCAACCGACAGATATGGAAAATCAGGAGTCACTCTTTGAGCTGGCAGCTCTCCCATTTTTGGATGAAGAGTTTTGCCACTAAGACGTCTGCAAATAACACACTTATTGACCGTTTTCCTAGCTAACAGTCTACCACCTACAGGCCACACAGCTTCTCTAACTGTAGCCAAAAGCAACTGCGGACCGGCATGCATGTTTTGTAAGTGTTCCTTATCAAAATATAATTTTGTAAGGTGGTGCGTTGAGTGCAGTAAAATTGGATGTTTCTTTTCATAGGAATATGTAGAAGTATCAATCCTACCACCAACTCTAATCACATTATTTTTGTCAATGAATGGAGATAGGGACAAAAGTTTAGACCGAGAGCTCAACAATTTATTTTTTGATAATAGATCATATTCTACTGGGAATGACTGTTTCTGAGCAATAATGCATAGAAGTGTAAATGCTTCATTTAATTCATCTAGTGATAAATCATTTAACCTTCTATTGCATGGATTTTTTTAAATTATGTTTAAATCTGAGCAAATATGCTGTAGATCTAACAAGCCTCATTAAATTTTGAAAATCTTTGAAATTGAATTACAGATTCTGAAATTACAAGGGATGAATTGGATTTTATTTCAGGTAAGTTTATGGGTAAGTTTTTGCACAATTTTTTATCATTATTATTTAATTTAGGCCATTTTGATTTATTTTCAGATAAGAAACCAGGGCCGGACCACCACATTTCCAGAGACACCAGCCTGCTCGCATCGACGCCCCTGGATATGAGATCAGCAGGATTTGAAGCAGTAGGAACATAGCGCCACGAGCCAGCCTGCGTTTTTTCATGGATTTCCATGATGCGGTTTGCAACAAAAGTTTTTAATTTAGAAACATCTGTATTTATCCATGCAAGAACTATACTGGAATCGCACCAGTGAAAGATACAAGTAGGTTTATAACGCAAAGACTCTAAAACCGCTTCACAGAGCCTGGCAGCAAGCAAGGCGGCGCACAATTCCAAACGCGGCATTGTTGTAGGTTTTATTGGTGATATTTTAGATTTTGAACATAATAGATGTACATGAACTTGATTTTCAGAATCTATAGACCGGACATAGATGCAAGCTCCATATGCTGACTGGGAAGCGTCGCTGAAGGTATGTAATTCTATTTCTTTTGGGATTGTTACAGATAACTAATCTTGGTACTTGGAAATTCTTAAGGTAAGCTAAATTATTGGAGATCTTTAGCCAATCTTCTGCAATATTTTGAGGAACAGACTGATCCCATTCCAGTTTTTCTATCCACAACTTCTGCATTAATATTTTTGGCTGAATAACACAAGGGCTTAAAAGACCAAGTGGATCAAATACTTTAGATGAATTTGATAAAATTATTCTTTTAGTTATTTTGTCTGGGCATGCCAAATTTTTTATAGGAAAATTTAAATTATCATTTGTAGGATCCCATCCAAGTCCGAGAGTATTTGATGACTGACTAATTCTTAAATGATCTTGTGAACATTGCCTTTCATTTTCTAACACTACAGATGAATTACTTTTAAATTTACGCAAATCAAAACAACCTTTCTTTAACGCATTGACTATTGAGTTTTTAATATATATCAAATTTTGTTCATCATCACTTCCAGTGATTAAATCATCGACAAAAAAATCTCTTTTTATTATTGTTTTAATAAGTTCATCATCCTGCTCTTCTCCTAGCTGCCAGAGGCATCGGGTACTCAAATAGCTCGCACTTGCGGTACCGTAAGTGAGAGTATTTAACCTCAATGTTTTGATGGGTTCAGACTCATCTCCTCTCCATAGTATTAGTTGCAGATCACGATCATCATTATGTACTTGCACTTGGCGGTACATTTTTGCAATGTCACCGCATAGAATAAATTTATATTGTCTGCTTCTAATTAAAATGGAAAAGAGAGAGTCCTGTATATTTGGACCCACCATCAAAATGTCATTTAGTGCATAACCAGAAGAAGAACAAGATGAACCGTCAAATACTACACGGATTTGGGAAGATTCACTATTTTCTTTAAATACTGCATGATGGCACAAAAAATATGAATTGTTGGGTTTGGATATTTCAGACTCGGAGAGATGACCTAGCTCGGCATACTCATCAATGAATTGTGTATATTGTACTTTTAGTGATGGATTGCGTTTGAACCGCTTTTCCAAATTGAGTAATCTTTTCTTGGCTTGATTATATGAATTTCCTAGACAGTCAGGTGTGTCCAATAATGGCAACCGAACACAAAACCTACCAGTATCTAGTCGAGTTGTATTTTGTATGAAATGTTTTTCGCATAATTTTTCATTGTTACTGAGAATGGGGCCTTTAGGAACCTCCTCGATTTCCCAGAATTTTGTAAGAGTGTCATTTATGTTATTTTGTGATGAATTTTGTGTAAGAATATGATTGCAGTTTGTCCATCCCTTTTCTTTAGGGAAAAGGTGCAATGGACCAGAAATTAACCATCCAAACTTTGAATTTCTTAATGTAGGACCGCCTGTAGTAATAGATTTTGTTTCATTGCCTAAAATTTCCCAAAAGACATCGGCGCCAATCAGGAGATCAATGCGAGCAGGCTGATAGAATACAGGATCGGCCAAAGGTAAGTTTTTAGGTAAATTAATTTTGCTTAAATCTATGGGAGCTTTAGGAATCTCACTAGTTAGATTTTCTAATACATAACAGGATAGTGTGAAATTGTATGAACTGTTTATTGAATTTAGCTGTACAACACAAGTTTCAATTATATGATTTGCACACACATTACCAATACCAATTACTCTAATAGGATCTATTTTATTTGAATTTAAATTTAATTTTTGTTTTAAATATGTGCTAATGAATGACGACTGGCTGCCGCAATCCAAAAGGGCACGAACCCTTTCTACCTGTTTAGTTGCAGGGTTAGTTACATCGATAAGTGCAGTGGACAATAGCACTTGACTTGGAATTTGATTGGAAAGGTTAACTTGAAGTTCGGATTCACTTAATACCATATTATTATTAGATTCTTGTTTTTCACTATGAAGCAGACTATTGTGTTTTTCATTACAGATGCGACAGGGCCCCATGCGACAGTCACATAAAGAATGCCCTTGTCTTAAACAATTTGAACATAACTTAAATTTGGATACATCAGCCAGTCGGTCTTGAATGCCTTTAGATTTGAATATAAGACAATCATATATTCTATGATTGCCATCACATATGATACATGAATATTTAGAATCCCTATGGTTTGTGCCAGCAAAAGATTTAGTTTGTGAGATTCGATTGTTAGTATTATATTTAGAGTTACCTTCCCTATTAAAACTATTGTTGTGATTATTTGGAATAAATTGTTTTGAGGTAGACACATTTTTTGAAGAATTATCAGTGTTGCTACGAATAAGTGACTCTAAAACATCGGCACGATCGTTCAAGAATTTATTAAATTGCTGTAATGTGGGAATATCATCAAGAGTATTCCGGTATTCTTCCCACTTTACTAATGTTTGACTATCCAGTTTAGACGACAACATATAAATCAATAAAATATCCCACTTATCTGTCGGTTGGTCTAGGCTAGCCAGGGCACGCAGATTCTTTGTGACGTGGTCTACTAAAAATCTTAATGACCTATCAGTTTCACGAGTGATAGGCTTTATGTTAAATAAAGATTTAAGATGATAATTAATCAATGACCTCTTGTTATTGTATCGTTCACAAATAATCTTCCATGCCTCCGGATAGTTTGCTGATGACACTTCAAGGTTAGCTATAAGTCTAGATGCATCCCCCTCAAGATAAGAGTTAAGATAATGGAATTTATGAATAGCCGAAATTCTATCATTTTTGTGAACTAAACTTTCAAATGTGTCACTTTTAAATTCAAGCCAACGAAAATATGCTCCGTCAAACTTGGAAATCTGAATCTGTGGTAATTTAAATCCAAAGGCTTTGTTTTCATGGGAACATTGAGAATGATGAGATTGATTAAATTCACTCTCAATGTGAGTGTGAACATCAACTAAAGATTTTGCAGTTGCAATACTAATAATAATTTCACCCTCAATGCTGTCACGCTCAACTAATTCTGAGTCCATGTTTTCTGAATTCAATACCTCAATCCGGCTTTGCAAATCCTCAAACCTTGCAGACAATGTCTCAATTTTAGTAACTCTAAGATTTAACTCGGCAAGTTCCAAAGGAGTCAATTGATCTTGTTTCTGTAGTTGTGATAAATAATTCTTAAA
This sequence comes from Ephestia elutella, assembly GCA_018467065.1. Taxonomy (NCBI): domain Eukaryota; kingdom Metazoa; phylum Arthropoda; class Insecta; order Lepidoptera; family Pyralidae; genus Ephestia; species Ephestia elutella. The sequence goes on from CM031571.1 coordinate 18,176,108, forward strand.
TTTAGTTATTTGTCCTTTCATAGAGCTTCGCTTTATAAATAGTTCCTTTAATATTGAAGAAAATGAGGTACTTGACCCCTTATCGGTCAAAGTACCTGACCCTTTATCAGTCATTATGCCAAACAGGAGAAAGTAACCTAATAAAAAAGTATGTAACGATTAACTGATTAATATAAAGAAAATCTCACGCTCCTCAATCCGATGGACACCTCATCGACCAGCATCAGCACCGCTACTCAGCGAAGAATCATGAGGCTGGATAGGCAGGCCACGCTAGTCCTGACGTCCACGTTGCTTGTGCACATGTGTTGTTTGTGTTAAATCCCCTCATGGGCCACCAAATCATGTCTCGTAGGGGACATTTGTGGTGGTAAATGAAATCCAGTTTTCTTGAAATATAATATAATGCGTTCACCAACTTTGCAAGACAATTTTAGTAATTAGATATATGTAAGAAAACATTTTTGGGTTTGCGTGCGTCCATCGTTGAAAAGGTGTTGTATAGAGAGCGGAAACAATATTGGGGGGAAGCACGAACTGACAGATGTCAGAAACGTCAAAAGTCAGACATGACACTGAACTTCATCGAAGGCACAGACATAATTAGAGTTCAGATATTAGCGCCGCAACAGTACCAAATTTCATCGTAATCCGTCCAGTAGATTTTGCGTGATTGAGTAACAAACATCCTCACAAACTCACAGACTCACAAACTCACAAATTCACAAACTCACATCCAAACTTTCGCATTTATAATATTAGTATGGATATGGATGCTACCTACTGAATGAGGTGAAGTCGGTGCCAAGTGCAGGAGTGGGTGTAATTAAACCGGCGATTCGGACCGATGCTCACTCGACTCGCGGGCCTAGTCGCCGGATTTTAGATTTTCTTTTCTTCCGGTGATTGGGACTACTCGTAAATAAAAAAAATAATTTTATTGTTTCAGCCAAAAAGAGTACAGTCAGGCAAAAAATCGTAGGTATTATGATGATTCGAATGTTAATTTAATTTTTAATTTGGCACCGACTTTACCTCATTCAGTTCGGTCACACATCCGTATTCTATAAATTCGCAACAAGGTTTTATTTTTGAAGTGTTTAGTTCAAAGTTCAAATAGGTACTGCGGGTCGATCGCCGTAATTCTATGACGCATTAGTCAAGTGTACGTGCAGTTCACGCATACGCGACGCTCAGCCAAACGTCGGTATCGCCGTAAAATAAAACTACACGTCAACGTCGCGTACACTGCACGTCTACTTCACCTACGCGTGAAACCAGCGTATGTTGACGAGGTGTTGCCGTACGCAAGTTTTGACAATTTTCTTGTCGATTATTCGTTGAGTAATCGATTATTTACACGAATAAAGTTGTTATTACAGGGCTATATCACGCTTAATGACCTAGGATCTAAGTTTATACACAAACAAAACACTTTATTTTGGTCTAAGCATAGTAAAAATGGTATTAAAACGAAAATATTTAACACAAAATGTGGATGTATGGATTTAGTCTCTTTGCATAACCCTCCCATGAAGAAAAATGCACTGTTGATTGATGGTTGGTTGAGTTGAGGTTATGTATGTTTATGTTTAGCGTACAAGAATTGAATATTTGTATTTCGCTCGGGGTTTTTGTTCGGAGCTATTTTACTTGATATAGTAAGTATAAGTATATAACTATTGTACTAGTAAGTTGGCGTTTAATTGGTTTGCCGGCAACTACAAAGATAACATGAGATTGTGTGAGTTTTTACTTTGTAGATTTACGGATCATTTAATACTTATTTCATAATTTCATATTTTAGACCGAGACATTCAAGACGACCTACGAGGAGGTTGAAGGAGGAAGTGGTGTCTCAAACTAAAAATAATAGTGCACTAGAGGAGTCAAGACAAATGTTATTAAGATTTGAGAAGGCACATCATAGCTTTTAGCTGAAAGCGTGAAGCAATTGGCAGCTTCTTTGGCCCAAAATGCGGTTGCCCATTCCATGCGGTTAGAAAAGGTAAGCTATCATTATTTTAAGTCATGGATGAGAAAAGAAAAAGAGCTTTTGTGATGAAAAGATATGTATACCTTTTTTTTTTTGATTTCGCAGGGGGAAATGCATTTACGCACTGAGTGTGGGGCTCCCAGGCCGCTAGTCGGCCCAGACTACCCACTAAAACCCCCTGCAGCGTTTCCGCACCTGCCGTTGGTGGGGGCGTCATGGGATCGCGAACACTCTACCACGACGCCTCCCGGCTTTGCCTTACGGCACCCTCACATGGCGAGGTGATGGGCGTATTGTGCCCGCCGCCGCCTGCCTCTACGCCCTCGCCGTCGGGGAGGCGCTTCGGCTCGCGCCCTCACGCTCTCTCTCGGTGGCCTCCTTCTGCGTCATTACTGTTTCGTAGAAGGAGGAGAAAGCATCCCAGCGATTCTTGCTACTCAGCATCTTACTAATGATGCTGTGCAGCGAGATATCGTAAGCTCCCAAAACAACAACCAGGACCACCCTTTCAGTGGCCCATTTTGCGCAGTCTGCCAGAGTGTGTTGGGCCATATCGTCCGGCTCCCCACACTCATGGCAGAAAAGATAGTATACCTACTGCTGTTTAAAAATGTATATTTTGCTTACAGAATAAACGTTGCTGCTGTCGTCGTTCCAAAGATGAGCTAACCAAGACCTCCCCTAAAGTATATTGTAGAATTTGAGAAGTGAAAACAATAAACAATTTTTAAATAAATTTTAAATTTGTTTTATTAGATTTAAACTAGTCAAAAATGTTTTATTGAAACTTGGCCTTCAAAGAAGGCTCTCGTTCACGTCCAAAAACTAAGGCTCGCCTTGCCTCGATACGACGGCGGCGGCGTCGTCGTCGCCGGCGATCTTCCCGATTCGCCAAATCCAACTTTTGCCAACACAAATCGTTCATGTTCAAATTTTGCGCCTGAAAAAGTAAGTAGATAGGTATGAAATTATAAGGTAGGAAAGAACATTACTCTGTAATTGTGTATGATGCTGTTTTTTTACTATAATTCTGTAAGAAATTATATAAAAGGTACTAACAAGCTTTGCAAAGTTAACTATCCATGTACGTCTGCAATGCGTCAGCAACACTCGATAAACACTGCAAAGTGACATCTCATTTGGAATTTCTGAAACGTTAAAATTTAGCGCGATACCGTTTCAGTGCGTGTTCGTGCGATACAAGAAACGCGTAGGTCACGGCGATACAGCGGTGCGCTGCGTTTAGGTGAGCCTGACGCGAGCGTGACGTGTATGTCATTATTTGATTACGGCAATACGAAATCGATCGTTAAGACGCAAACGCAGTCAAGACGCGCTGCATAAAATTACGGCGATCGGCTCGCTGGTTCTTTAGTTCTATTTACGTACTCAATGGATCGTTAATTTCTAAGCAAATATTGAAGACATTACGTTACGTAAGGCTAGATCAAGATTGACTGACTTTTAATTAAAAGGACTTCTAAAATCGGACGTTATCAAATTGATTTATTATTTTTATGGTACCACCAAAAGCATAAAAAGAATCGTTAGATGATTATCTTGTAAATTTTAGTCACTGGTGATGTGATTTGATCTACGAATTTTCGCATTTATAGTAGTAGGAAGTAGTGCTACTTACCGGAAAATATTAGCAATACGGAATGTTATGTTGATGACCTTCTAGTTATATTATCATGCTAGTCTAGGATGACAAATAAAAAACGTCTGGGATATCTACGGAATTTGATTCTCAGTGCGAGAAAGAAAATATTCCTTCAGTCGCGTAAAGACTACTATATCAAAAAGTCCACTGTTTCGAAATATCAACTGTTATAATATGTCCACAGTAATGTCTATTTTATAGAATGATCGTAGGTACTTTATTTTTATGAGATTTCGGTAGGTACTTACATTAATCTGACAGAAGTAGGTACTATACAAATTATATAATTTTTTAAAAATAAATTACTAGGTATTAACGTAAAAAAATTAAATAACACGATTACAGTTTTAGACATAACTGCTCCAGCTAGAAGTTATATCCCTTTAAAGTTGTTGAGTCTGACGTCATTTTATCAATTAGGGTACAACGGAAAGTAATTTTAATTATTTTATTTATTCTCTTTGCCTCCCCCCAATAATAGGGACAAAGTCTTTAAGGACAACGGCAAAACGGAACCGAATAACTTGAGAGCTATTGATTGTTATTACTTTAATGTATGACAGAAGGTGAACAAACACAGACAGGCATACAAAGATTTTAATACCGACGATTTGACTTTATTTTTAGAAATTACTTAATGTTACAGCATTTTAATACTCGATTCGATTGTAACATCGAATTGACTTCATTTTTCAGACGAATTATTTATTGCAGCTGAGTCAACTGAGCGCTGAAAATGTATTTTTAAATGAAACTGGCAATAACTACATTTTTGAGCCTTTTGTTTGGCAGAGTATCAGTAGAAATACTTATTCTGTGCTTCTGACTTAGATGTATAGATATAAAATAGATATACTTAGATAGATGTTAAATACAAGATTATTTTTTTTATTTCCAGGCGCGCAAATAGTGTGCTACTTCAAACTGTGCGCGTTCCGATCTCCGCACTAAAGGACCGTGCGCCTGCGACGCGTATATGTAAACCCTTCCAGTATTCAGAACTTCGGAAAATCTGAGCTGCGGGAGGGTTTACAAGCATGAATTCACAAAAAGTTGCCGTAAACCATTCCGCTATTCAGAGCTACGAACGATCTGGATTCGGGGATGGTTTTTAGTATAATATTTGAAAATTCGTAATCATTTTCTGGTAATTTTATAATTCTAGCTCAGAAGTACTGGCGTTCTGAATACTGGAAGGTTTTACATATATGCATCCTTATTTTGCTTCTGTAAACCCTCCCGCATTACAGAACTGAAATCAGGGTAGTATTTAAGACATCAAAACAGCCGTTTTATCGCTTAAAAGCTCCCGCAGCTCAGATGTATGGAGGTTCTGAATACTGGAAGGGTTTACATAAACGCGCCTGCGACCGTGGCATTGCTGACAACAGCGTATCAAGCGATGTCTGCGCAACTGAGATTCTCTCCTGGGAAATTCGGGAAAACATACTTTGGCTTATTTGTCAACCGACTTCCCAAAAAAGGAGGAGGTTATATGTTTCGATGTATGTATGTTTTTTTTTTATGTATGTTCGCCGATTTCTCCGCCAATTCTGGACTGATTTCCAAAATTGTTTTTTTTATTCGTAATGGTGTATTCCCAAGTTGGTCCCATTTTAACCACGTCAGAATCTGTTCGGTAATTTTAAAGATTCCTAACAAAATATAAAAATACCAACATTGCCTTATAGAGCAAAAGCCCGCGACAGCATACCCTTCCTTATTTTATTAAAACTCAAGATTTTCTGTGTACTCGTATGTCCCCAACATAGAAATAGCGATTAGCGACTATGAAAGTTGGATCATGATTACTTAGGCAGTATATTTGTAGTAATAATATTTAAAGTGGTAGCTCAATATCCTCAAAGTAAAGTTTTTTAAAGATTTTATTCCTAATAATATTAGAAATCACGCCATCCATTACCAGGCAATTGGTGTAGATATAAACCCCTGCTAGACATTGTAACTTTACCAAATTATAGTTATATTTGTTTTATTATAAAAGCTGAATTTAATGTTACTTTGGGAGGCCTAAGGGTGCTTTTTATACCTATAAAAATCATACTTGCTATCCAATATTACCTGCATAAGCAACTGAGATCCAAACTTTATACCTAGTCGCTAATATTTTTTGCCCGTATATACCACGCAGAGAAACATTCAGCATTTTTGAAATAGGGAAGGTTTGGTCATCGCGGGCTCTCGGTCTAGTTATGTGCCAAAAATAATAGACAATTTGACATGTTCTGACATTTCAAATCAAACTGACATAAAAAGTTTCGAATTCTTAATTCTTTATTTTCGGGCAATAAGAAAAGTTTAAGTTTTTAATAAAGAAAATAGGTGTAGAAGCACTAAAAATTATAAAATAAAACTTTTTTCAAAAAAAATGAACCGACTTCCATCATAAAACTTAAAATCATGAAATAACAATAAAGAAAAATGTATTAGCATGCTACCTACTGAATGAGGTGAAGTCGGTTCATTTTTTTTTGAAAAAAGTTTTATTCAAACTTTATTTACAGGGGCGTACTTAATGCTAAAATTCTCTACCCAGTCAACCGAGATTTCATATTTGAGATTTTGAGATTCATTTGGTCCAAGTATCGCCCCGCACAAAAATGTGATTAATTATTCACTTTTCCATCCAAACATCCAACAAAATATTATATTTTAAAGTCCAGATTTCGTATACATATTTTAAGTAATAGGATTATTACTTAAAATATGTATACGAAATCTGGACTTTAAAATATAATATTTTTAAAACATTTAGACCCAACAAAACCACTTCTTAGAAGTTTTAGAGGAGATAAAAGGCATTTAAGTAATGTATTTTGATTTACTAGAGCCAGATAGAGAAACTCGTAAATATAAGAACACCTTAAAAGAGTACGATTATAGAGTTCTGAATAAAATCTCCCAAAAATATTGTACTCGTGTGACGCCGACCACAAATACCATAATTGATCACGTTTGCACCAACCTGAAAACTAACAACTTTAACTTTAACTTAATTGAGTCATCTATGTCCGACCACAGGCAGATCTACTTGGAGATTGAAAGCTACCATCCTATACCAATACAGAAAGTCAAATACGCAGCAGTAAACTATAAGAAGTTATACGATACCGTAGAAAAAGCGATAAATAGCAGTGATAAAATTGACAAATATGATATATTGGAACAAAAAATATTGACATGCCTTTCAGAATGTAAAATTATAAAATCAAAATTACTAAATGCACCGAGACAGGACTGGATAAATAAAGATATAATAAGAGACATAAATAACAGAAATGAAATATGGCAAAATTACAAAGGAAACAAACAAAATATAAATCTAGAAAAAGAATTCAAAAAAGCCAGATACAGAGTATTTAAAAACATACAGAAAACTAAAAAGTCATATTACTTCAAGTATTTCAAAGACCATACAAGCAAACCTAAAAAGATGTGGAAAGCCATCCATGAATTAGCTAATAATAAACCAAAAGATCCTGTGAAGCCGAAAAAACTTATCATCAATTCAAACACAATTACGGATGAGCAACAAATCTGCGAACATTTCAATAGTTTCTTCTCCACCATTGGATCAATACTTGCCGGCCAAATCCCAAATAGTCGATTAATAGTCAACGACACATTACAACCACCAATTATCCCAAAGTCCACTGAGTTTATGAATTTTGCACCGGCAACCACGGATGAAATTGGCAAAATAATTGATAATCTGGACACAAATACGAGTTCTGGTATTGACGGAATTAGTACGAAAATAGTTAAATGTCTAAAAAAAATAATCACCACTCCACTAACAAACTGTGTAAACTATTGTTTGGAACGGGGAGTTTTCCCAGATTCTCTAAAAATTGCCAAAGTTACTCCAATTTACAAATCCGGTAATAAATCAGATCCAAGTAATTATCGCCCAATATCGGCTTGCCTGTAATTTCAAAGATTTTTGAAAGAATTATTTATTTACGTCTAGAAAAATATCTGAATTCAATAGATTTCTTGTACAAAAAACAATATGGGTTTAGACCCAAATCAAATACACTTTCTGCTACAATAGACCTCGTAACCAAAATAAGGAACAAAATTGATGAAAGACAAGTGGTTCTCGGAATTTTTATCGACCTGAAAAAGGCTTTTGACACCATTAGCCACAAACTACTCCTTCAAAAACTATTAAAAATTGGTATTACAGGAAAGGCGCACGACATATTAAAATCATATTTCGAAAATCGTAACCAAATAGTCAAAATAGGGCAACATCAAAGTTCTCGTTGTCAAATTGATTTCGGTATCCCTCAAGGTTCGATTTTGGGACCACTCTTGTTTTTAATATACATCAACAATATACAACATGTAGGCCTAAATGCTGACATATCTCTCTATGCAGACGATACAAGTCTATTTTATTACGGTAATTCAATTAAAAGTATAATATCAAGAGCCCAAAAAGACTTAGATAAGCTAAATGACTGGTTCCTTTCAAATTTACTTACAGTAAACACCGAAAAAACAAATTTTGTCATATTTGCAGCAAAAAACAAGGCAATTAATGAAACCATACAACTTAAGATAAATGGCGATGAACTGAAACAAAAAAGTAGTGAAAAATATCTCGGACTTCATCTGGACCACTACTTAAATTGGAAACAACACATACACAAAATTAAAACTAAATTGACATCGTTAACTGGTGCCCTACGTGGCGTAGCAAATTGCCTTCCGCGTAAAATAAAATACCTTATTTACAACTCCCTAATAAAACCACATATAGACTATCTGATCGAAATTTGGGGCGCAGCAAACAAATCCAATTTAGAACCATTACAAATATCTCAAAATAAACTAATTAAATGTCTCTTTAATTATGACTTTTACACACCTACCTTAAATATATACAAAGATTCTAAAATAATGACTATTAGGCAAACATATATATACTACACATGCTTATTAATATATAAAATCATCAACAGTCATATCCATACACTAATATCCTTCCGAAAAAAAAGTCAAATACAGAAAATGAAACTACGCAACGCAAATCACTTAATACTACGCACGCCTAGAACAAGCTATGGTAAAATGAACATTCAATACGAAGGTGCAAAAATGTATAATAAACTACCAGCGGAAATAAAAGATGCTAAAACAGTAGCCATTTTCAAAAAAAAACTAAAAACATACATATATGATTTTCAAAATTAATTAATTTTAATAGATATATTTACAATAACATAACACGAATATATAAATATAGTATGGTAAAGTATTTATTTACATTATCATTACATATCTATTATATAATATCTTCATTTATTGTCAATAACATTGTATCTGAAATACCAATAATTACAAAATAACTATAAAATTTAAATCTACATCGACATGTTAAATACAATTGCTTATCAATTTCAATAAATAAAATAAAAAATCCAAAATTACTAAAAATTAAACTTATATATCTAAAATGAAATGTCTCTTCACTGTCCTAAACAGAACACTGCATAAAAACAAACAACCTCATAGCACAATCTGCAACTGCATTGTTGGCGCATCTAGAATAAACACTCTTAATCCGTGTGTTGCCGGGCGAGATTGTAGTGCAGTACATGTCGAGTGAGACGCGCCCCGTGTCACTCGATAAATTCCACTGCGAGCTACCCACATAATATTTATATTTTAACATACTTGTTTGTAATGTGTCGAAGCTATGTGTTATTATTATTGTTTTTTTAGTTTCATTGTAAAAAAGCATGCTCATTGAATTATTTTTGTAAATATTATGCTTTCTCAGAAAGCGAATTACTTTTCATGTAATTCTTATGAGAATAAAGCTATTCTAAACCTATTTAACTACCTTTACCTAAGAACCTACATTAGGTGTATATCTTTTTCTTTTAGCAAATGGTTGCCTTGACGCTACAACTTTTTTTAAACGCGTTAATTCATATTCAAATGTCTTAATTACTTAATATAGTCATAAGTAAAAATTGTCATAGCTAGTAGAGATCTCAAATATCTGATATAAATTTTACTCTGGTACCTCTTTGCGTTCCTGACAAAAAGGTTTTTTTTCTGAGGGACAATTCATAGCAATTAACTTTTGTACTCGGTGTGTGGGTACCACTCGCACTTCGCCTATTTTTTTAAAAGAAAATTTGTGTGATGAGTAATTAAGTTTCTATGACATAGCTGCTATTTTGAGGAAAGATCTATATTCATTAGAATCTCCATGATTTTCCATGATCTTTATTACTTTTTCGAGTGTTACATTAACTAGTGTGCATGTTTTCTTACTATTTTTTCCTACACAGCGGTTGGTTGTGAGTCAAATCTATGAAAATGACCGTACGTAAGTCGAATATATGATCTATCTACAGTACAGACAGTTTCAGAGGTAAATGTCAGACCGGCTTTTTCCATTCCATGCTTCTACTGGCATAATTCTAGTAGGGTCATACAAAACTTTTGAGTTCATTAAGCTCCCAAATAGTTCAAATAGTGGAAGCTTAATGAACTCAAAAGTTTTGTGATCCCATTGGGATCATGTGAGCGCATAATGGAATGCCGTCGGGCCACGCCTGGGACTCGAACCAGCAACGCGCAGCGCCCTACAGACGCAATCTAAGCGTTCTGCCCACTGCACTGACCCACCATCGCTTCAGTGATATAGCATCATAGTTGAAATTAATTTGACTAGCTTGATATTCTGTTGTCGGTACATTCTAGTTTATTTAGATTAGAACTTAGAAATGTTATTAGTTTTAGATGCTCTGCTGTGTTCGAGCAATGGATTTTCTCTATTTTGTAAGTTAAGGATATTTTTTTGAATAAACGTGACATATCCTATATGGTTGTTTTGTTTGTCTGTTGACTTAATCCTGCGTACGAGCAATCAAACTCTTTACAATAAAAATTTGTCAATGGCATTATACTACCATTGATACTTGGTACACACTACCAATACATGGTGGACACTATACCTGGCTGGTATACGTATTCCACTGCTTGGCAAAATCCTGCCTCCTTACAAATCTGTAATTAGTATAGTATAGGTAATTATTTTCGTTTCTTAAAGCAGTGGTCGTTCCGAAATGCTAGTAGGTAGATATTTTTGTGCCCCTACATCGTCTAGAGTAGATATCGGGCATAAAATACCCGTGTTATGGTTATGGCTTATTCCATTAGCTCCCAAATAGTTAAAATAGTGAACTCAAAAGTTTTTTATAATCCCACTGGAATCATGCGAGTGGGTGCATAATGGAATAAACCCGTGTTACTAAGACGTTACTGTAGGGCTTTTTCCTTGTATTGATGGTTATTATTCTGAAAATTTACATGTAAATTATCATTGAAAACTACAGACAATATCATTCCAATCAATACATATAATAAAACAGTAAAAATATTTTGTCTGTACATTTTGTATTTTTGACTGAAATGGATAGAGGGACACTTAAAAAGAATAATAGAACGCAAAAATTTTTTTTTGGAATTTCTTGTCTGTCTGTCTGTCTGTCTGTATGTATGATCACGCTAATCTCCGAAAGTACTGAACCGATTTAAATGAAACATTTTTTGTTGAATAGCTATTAAGCCTGGGCAACATTTAGGCTACAATTTATTTTGAAAACTGGAACACCTGATGAAGATCCTAAACAGAACAGCTAAACTATAAGAAATATGGAAATGGTGCCTTAACAAAAGTCGTTCAGTCTGATGAGAATTTTCTGATGACGTATAAAAATTTAAGATCTGGAACATCTGATGAAGAACTGCAAGAGACCAGCTACACTATAACATATATGAAAATGGCGCCTTATTAAAAGTCGTTCAACCTGATGAGCATTTTCTGCTGACGTATAAAAATTGAAGATCTGGAACATCTGATGAAAAGCTCCAAGAGAGATTTTTCATCTAAGCGAAACTCACGCGGGCGAAGCCGCGGGCGACAGCTAGTACTCATATAAATTAACTTTACATATGAAGGTCTAGTTTTTTGAAAAAAGATTTGTTGATTAATATAAGTATTACCTATATGCAAAAAAGTCAACCTAAAATATCTAGTTAAACTCTGATAAAACAGCTAATTATTATGTATGATAATTCTAATTATGTACATTTATTGGTCATAAAACTCATTATAAAAACATGTGCCAGTTCTGAATGCCTTGAATTCCTTTTGTATATTCACAGTTATTTGACTACGCAATATATTTGACTCTGCGTACATATTATGTTCATTGCAATGTTTATGTCCGTAGAACTCGGGATTTTGGCGAGGAGTGTATGACACTGTAATCAGTACTAGTTGTGCCCCGCGGTTTTGCTTCCATGGGAATTTGGTACCATCTTCCCGCCTGAACGTGGCTATCGTACATAAAAATACTTCAAGCCAACAAATAACTCTCCAGCGAGCTCGGTAGATTCTACGTAAGTAGATACGTCACGCCTTTTAGCGATGGATATACAAACAGACACTGTACTCGGAAGCTGTAAAATAAATGAAAACCTTCGTTAGATACATCATTCAGACCGGTTCTGAAGGCTGAGCGTAATCCTGAGTTAGTATATCGCTGGCACTCACTCTGACATGTCAACATGATCAAACAAATTGCAATAGTTCTAGTGACGATACAATGTTACGTCCTCCAGTCAGTCCCCCATCCTCCGAACGTGGTCCTGTCTCAAGATGGAAGATTGAACTTCACAGGATTGGCCAAGAAATACGGCCTGGATTGTGAGGTCTATGATGTGACAACAGAAGACGGATATATCCTAAAATTATTCCATATCCCGGGAGACAAAAGTGCACCAGTTTTCGTTTTGCATGGGGTTGTGGATTCCGCTGATTCGTTCATCTTAAGAGGGAACTCTTCTATGACAGCAGTTTTACACGAAGAAGGCTATGACGTATGGGTGGGGAACGCTCGAGGCAGCCGATATGGTAGAAGACACGAAAGACTAAATCCAGATGCTGATAAAGCCTTTTGGCATTTCAGTTTCCATGAAATTGGATATTACGACCTGCCGGCCATGATCGACTTCGTTTTGGATAACACTGGAATGAAAACTTTAAGTGCTATGGGTCATTCTCAGGGAAACCAAGTTTTTTACGTCCTCGGTGCTGCTCGACCTGAATATAATGCGAAGATCAGAATACTCATAGCTTTAGGACCAATATGCTATCTCCATAATGTTATTCCACCAGTGAATGAGATTGTAGCGATGGGACCATTGATAGACGACCTATTATTATTAATTGGCAAAGAGGAAGTGCTAGGAGATAAGGGAATGGTGCGGATGTTAATAGATTTGTTTTGTTTACAAGGGTCTCATGGGTACAAAATGTGTGTGGAAGGGATATTCTTTCCTTTCGCTGGTCCTGATTCCGCGGAGTTCGAGCCAGAGTTCGCTCGCATCGCTCTCGCACATTATCCTACAGGCACTTCTAGGATCAATGCTGAACATCTTTTGCAAGTAGCCCAGAAGCATGAATTCGTATATTACGATTATGGAGCAACTGAGAATTTAGTTATTTATAATTCTACAACTTCTCCTAAATATGACCTGGGTAAAGTGACAATGAAAGTGGCGTTGATATCGGGCAAGAACGATCGGATATCCACATTGAAAGATGTGAAGATCTTGAGGAAGAAGCTCCCGAATATTGTGGATTATAAAGTGTTAGAATATCCCCATTTTAATCATATGGATTTTATTTGGGCAAAGCACATGAGGAAATATTTGTACCCTCACGTGTTTAAAATATTGCGGACTTATGGGAAAAGTTAAGTTTTACTTACTGATTCTTACAAATAGTATTAAACGTAATTTAAAATTATTATCTAAGTATTATTAGTAAGTGTTTTTATCATAATAATGAATTTGAAAGGGAATTTGTTTATTCTTTCATGGAATTTTGCATACATGTGATCAATGGAAAAGGGCATGAGAAGTCTTTAATCCGACAAAAAGTGGTACTTACTATTAGGGATAAATTTATGTGAGAGAAATCGATGATTTATTACAAACTAGCTTATGCCAGGGACTTCGTCAGCACGGATTTATTAAGCGGCGGTGCATCAACATAAAACCTGTGGTGAAAAACGCATCCAATTTCATTCAGTAGTTTTAAGTACGTCTTTAACCTTACGGGGTAGACAGAGCCAAGAGTCGTGAGACTCGAAGGCCACGCTTAGCTGAAGATGATGGAATGGAGATTTAGATATAGTTATAGGTTACTAGCCCATCGCCTATGAGTGGAGGAATCTCTAATTTAAAGCCCTTTCCCTCGATGAACTTTTACAATCTGCGCGGGAAGAGAAGCAGCTGGCACATTGTATGCACCTATAGCTACTTATCTATTTCATTTGGTAGCTTTTGTTGGTGGCTTAGTAGTTGATTCGCACGAAATTCATTCGCCCGAACGTGCGAAACGTCCACTTTCAATAATAATATTTTTTTAGTAGGCGTTTCGCACTAACGAATTTTAATCGCGTGCGAACCGACCTCTTCAAGAAATAGTAGTATGCGATTCGCCCACTTAACGAAATGTGCGAATAAAAAAATCAAGGTACAGGTGTGTACAAAATATTATAATATTAATATTAAAATATGCCACATTTTCATGGCACTCACATAAATATAAGGTCAATAATTCATATCAAAACGTGAACATCACGAATGAGGGAAAGAAATAAATTCATGGTGTCTTTTTTTACAAGTAGGTAGGTCTGCTACCTAGCGGCAAACGAGACATCGGCAAAGTTAGTTTACGCCACGTTACGTTAGTTAGTTGATAAACAAAGTATATACCTATAAGAAATATGTTGATATAAGGTAAAATTTTAATTACAAGAATAATTTGTTACATAATTATAAAGATGCCATTCTATTTGATTACAAATTGTTATAACTGTGATTTCTAATTGTGATTTTAGTTGTAGTTATGTTTTTAGTTACCCAAACTGTAATGTGTAAGTACAATGTAACTTTTTATAAAAAGAAGCATTTTATTTCTTACCTTTATTAGAAGTAAGAATTAATAATTCTAAACGAAATGATTTTGTGCGCGAATGTAACTTTTTGTTAAAACTTTTCCATAAAAAATGGGTATGTGCGAAAGGCGTACTACTAATTTTTGAGAGGGTCGGTTCGCACGCGATTAAAATTCATCTGTGCGAAACGCCTACTAAAAAAATATTATTATTGAAAGTGGACATTTCGCACGTTCGGGCGAATGAATTTCGTGCGAATCAACTACTAAGCCGCATGTCAGACAGAGTGCAGTACCTAACCTACTTGTCATTTTCTTCGCTCCCAGACCAGCCAGCATGGCATGGCTTATGTATCTAAAATACATTTTTTCTTAAATACAGACATAGGTGCTTTAGTGTACCTAATAATTTCGAAAAAGTCCAAAGATAATAAAATAAGAAGCTCGCATTTGATATTTCTGTTTAAATTTATGCTAATTATTGACATTTTGGAAGTTATTAACCATGCAAATATTATGCGCAATATTTTATTCTAATAATGAAGTAATATGTTATAACGGGGAAGTGTATAAAATTATATAATCAGACGTTGCCCTTGACTCAAGCAAACATACAGATAGACAATAAACGTTTAAAAGAACAAGCAAATTAGACGTTTTCGAAACTCATTGTCACAGACATACGAAATGTTCGTCGTCATAGTCTTATTTACATAAAACTTGCTTTTGTTTTTTTTTACTTCGAGGAATTCTAGTTATTGGTACATACATACATAGAATCACGTCTTTATCCCTTACTGGGTAGACAGAGCCAAGAGTCATGATCTTGAGACTCGAAGACCACGCTTAGCTGAATAGTGGGCTCTCTGATGGAATGGAGATTCAGGTATAATGACAGGTTACTAGCCCATCGCCTATAGTTATTGGTAGTGCCCTTAAACCACAAGGTCTCGGCCAGGGGGCCAGGTCAGGATGGACAATGATCTTTTTGACATTGCCCTTGGAAGTGTAGGACCTATCTATTATAAAATATCTATCTTTGAGCTTGTAACCTCTTATATAAGGAAACGAAGTTTGGAGCTAGCTCAATCTGTGTCTAAAACCATAAATTTTAATAGCACTTTGGTATAATAGCACTACTTATTTTCTTTAGTACCTACGAAAAATACATCGGAAAAACAGCTTTTGGTGCACCAAGTGGAACGGTTAGCCCAATTTTCCAGTGAGTTTCGGGTCGACTTTCGAAAAGAAGCCAGACCATATCAAAAAATTTGATTTTGAGCGCCCGAAACGCGACTAGGTACACTACACGGAAGAGGCAGCAGTTACTGAACACGGATTTCGATGACATTTGATACACGGGTAGAATATATTCCGTATTTAGCAACTGATTATAACCTGAAATACCTAGCGCATAGGGTACTTTTTATCATCCCGAAAATTTTTATTTTGTTGCAAATAAAGAGATTTTTAATTTTGAATTTTCACGTGAGCGGAACCACGCGGTGCAACTAGTACTATATTATAAAATTATGAGAGACCGACTTTATTACCTATTTAAATATTATTTATTAATAAATGCAAAAAAATATTCATAGGTACTAAAAATATTGAGCTGTTTGCTACCTACACCTCGACAAGACAAGTCTGTCTATCTATCTACTTATACTGCATGCAATTATTATTTATTTTTTTCAGAATTTGTATTATTAATGTAAATCATGATATCTTTGTTCTTGTTCGAATGATATAAATCTTCTATTATCTCATTATTACACGTAAAAAAATATAAACATGTTTTATCCAACTCTATAACAATTTTCCCCATAAACGTATATTTAAAAATAAAACAAAGCAGGCAAGTCAGTGAACGAAATCATAGTTGAAAATCAAAAACGTCTATTTAAATCAAATTCACTGTCTCTTTGTGACACAATCATTTTAAATAAATACAGTAAAGATGAATATCAATAATTCGTATTGTTTTCTGTTGTTCATTATTCAAATATCTGCAAAGACCATTCCATTACTTGGTAGTTCTAAAACCCTTATTGGTTTACTCCCAAAAGTGCCAACATTTGCAGATATAGCGTTAAATAACAGTTTTAATTGTGAGGTGCATAATGTGACTACATCAGATGGGTACATCCTTGGACTGTTTAGAATACCAGGAGACGTGAAGCGGCCTGTGCTGCTGATGCATGGCGCCCTGGACTCGGCAGACGATTTCATCATAAGGCAGAATTCGTCTCTGGCTCTCACCTTGGCTCGCGAAGGCTTCGACGTGTGGGCTGGCAACAACAGAGGGAACAGATATTCGCGCAGACATCACTCCTTCAACCCAGACACTGACGCTCGTTTCTGGGACTACTCCTTTCACGAATTGGGTTATTTCGACCTCCCAGCACTCATAGACTTCATCCTCGCAAGCACAGGCCAGTCCAAAGTTAGCGCTGTCGGCCATTCCGAAGGCACTACCATATTCTATGTCCTAGGGTCAACCAGACCGGAGTATAACAGTAAAATTCGTGTGTTAGCTTCGTTAGCTCCTGTAGTGTACCTACATCACTCCAAAGGATTACTCCCAATTGGGATGAAATTAACACCAGCCATAAATGCGGTGATTGAACCAATGAACTATCATGAAGTGTTTGGATTTAACTCAAATTTAAAGGTCCTTTTAGCCCTATTTTGTGGCAGTGCTGTCTGGTACGAACTCTGTAGTAAAATTGCCATTTCTTCATTGTTTGGTTCGGATCCGAAACAACTGGAATATGAATTTTTACGGACTTTATTGCGACATTTTCCATCAGGGACGTCCAGAAGAAATTTGGTGCATTATGCTCAAATTGGGACGAGTGGGGTCTTCGCTCAATTTGATTATGGAATAGAGAAGAATTTGAAACTATATGGATCACCGAATCCTCCTGTTTATAACTTGAGTAAAGTGACTTTTGACGTAGCGTTGTACCTCGGAGCTAACGACTTGTTGTCAACTGTTGAAGATGTGGAACTCCTAAGAAGGGAACTACCAAATGTAGTGGAGTACCGAGTTGTGAACTATCCAATGTGGAACCATGTGGATCATATTATTGGTAAATATATGCCGAAATATTTGTTCCCCTCGTTACTGAAACTACTTAGAAAGTACTGTTGTAGTAAAGTGATTTCTTAGCGAATTATGACTAACAATGGTGATAAGAGAGCTGGCAGTTTTTAGGAGCCGCACGCTTAATGCCAAGATCGGCTCCCAACGAGGGAACTCCTCAACGGTTAACTGCACCGACATGAAATTTTTGTTACAGATCTCCCTGGAGACGATAATAGCTTTTGCCAAAAATAATTTAAAAATAATTAGCTTACGTTTAATATTATTCATTGTCTCATTTAAATGGTCTGATTTATAAGTACGTAGTATGAAATTACCGTGAAAATAACACATACTGAACCTACTGTTCAAACGTACAAAAATGAGCTAACATTAACGCAAATTTATATTATAAATTTATCAAATTTCGTAAGTAGGTATAATAACAAATACTTATATTAAAATATTTATTGTTTCGAAACAGCTATATACATACTGATGTAATGTAACATAGGTACCTATTTATCATTGAATCCATACTAATATTATAAATGCGAAAGTTTGGATGTGAGTTTGTGAGTTTGTGAGTTTGTGAGTTTGTGAATTTGTGAGTTTGTGAGTTTGTGAGGATGTTTGTTACTCAATCACGCAAAATCTACTGGACGGATTTCGATGAACTTTGGTACAGAGGTAGATAATGACCTGGAATAGCACATAGGCTACTTTTTATCCCGGGAAAAAGCACTGTTCCCGTGGGAAATTCACGCGGGCGAAGCCGCGGGCAAAAGCTAGTTATAAATAAATATGGAAGTGTAACTCTCATACAACGAACGCTCAAATCTTGGTTCCATTTCCGCAAACAAATGTACTTAAATACAACAAGACACTCACACATTCTCATAGAAAAAGCTCGTACACGATTTAGTCTAAGCGGTCACGGGAATTTTCGTAACGATCAGGGAAACGGATAGACTTGCTTTTATGGTTTGTAGAGTAGTCCCCTAATGTGAATGATGTCGGTCTGCCGGCTCTCAGTGGTAGCTTCTTCGAGCTATAGGGCCTGGAAGGTGCTTCATTGTTGCGAAAAAAAATCTGAGGAATCGATCTGAGGAATGGTTAGTTTTAGTACATATTCAAAGTATGGCATCTCCGCATGTGAAACAAGTTGGTCTGCCGGCTGTCAGTGGTTGCATTTCAGAGCTATGAGGCGCGCAAGTCACTGCATAGTTCCAAAAAAAAAACGATAAGAGAAATGGTTAGTTTTAGTACCAATTGGAAGAATGGTGTATCCACAGATGAAACGAGTTGGTCTGCCGGCTGTCAGTGGTTGTATTTCAGAGCTATCATCGTTCACGTAAGTCGCTTATTTGAGGAAAAAGTCTAAAAAACATTGAAAAGCGGGAAAATAGGCGAATTTTTCTAGTTCATGCCAGCCGCTGTCGTATCTGCGTATGTTTGACCCAACCTCAAACTTGCGCCGCGCACCACCGCACTGTGGGGAAAAAAATCGCCTCTAGAGAAAAAAAGGTTTTCGATTTTGGTAAAAACTGATTATGTATTTCATTTTTGATCTTAATAAGAAGAATTTTTATTAATACTATTTTTGCTAACATTGCATTCTTTTAATAGGTACTAAAACTGACCATTTCTCTTACCGTTTTTTTTTTCGTAACTAAGCAGTGACTTTCGCGCCTTATAGCTCTGAAATGCAACCACTGACAGCCGGCAGACCAACTTGTTTCACATGCGGAGATGCCATACTTTGAATATGTACTAAAACTAACCATTCCTCAGATCGTTTTCTATTTTTTTGCAACAATGAAGCTCCTTCTAGCCTTAATAGCTCAAAGTGGCAACCACTGATAGCCGGCAGACCAACTTGTTTCACATGAGGAGATGCCATATTTTGAATATGTACTAAAACTAACCATTTCTTTGATATATTTTTTTTAACAATGAAGCCCCTTCCAGGCCCTAGGTATAGCCACAGAATTAATATTAGTACTACGTACAGAAAGGAAACTCCCTGCCCCTCCCGCAATATGGCACCCCCCCGCTCCTTCCGCACTTCTACCCCGTTCTTGTGTAACTGTGGGACGTTCGACTAAGAAAATGCACACATTGACGTGTTACTGACGTGTTCACGGATATACAGTTTCATTTGTAGTAGTAGTAGGCATATCTGACGCGCCGTTTCTATGAAGCGCCCGCCCTGTGGTATAGCTCGAAGTGGCAACCACTGAAGGCCGGCAGACCAACTTGTTTCACCTGTGGAGACACCATTCTTTCAATAAGAACTAAAACTGACCATTTCTTTTACCGTTTTATTTCGTAACTATGCAGTGACTTTCGCGCCTCATAGCTCTGAAATGCAACCACTGACAGCCGGCAGACCAACTTGTTTCACATGCGGATATACCATACTTTGTAATACTAATATGTACTAAAACTAACCATTCCTCAGATCGTTTTCTATTTTTTGCAACAATGAAGCTCCTTCTAGCCTTTATAGCTCAAAGTGGCAACCGCTGACAGCCGGCAGACCAACTTGTTTCACATACGGAGATGCCATACTTTGAATCCATCCATACTTATACTTATATATACTTATATTATATACTTATATATATATATATAATATATATAATATATAATATAATATTATAAATGTGAAAGTTTGGATGTGAGTTTGTGAATTTGTGATTTTGTGAGTTTGTGAGTTTGTGAGGATGTTTGTTACTCAATCACGCAAAATCTACTGGACGGATTTCGATGAAATTTGGTACAGAGGTAGATAATGACCTGGAATAGCACATAGGCTACTTTTTATCCCGGAAAAAATGGTTCCCGTGGGCATGGGATGCAAATTATAGTAACGCCATCTATTATTTGACAAAATAGACGTCATGTCAAAATGACGTTACGTCAAAGTAACGTTACGTCAAAGTGACGTTACGACAGCCTCCCCACTACTTCCATATAAAACGGGCCGTTGCACCGGCCGGCAGTATACCCGGATACGTCGAGGTGTGCGGACCGCTGCTGAGTGCACGGACTACTGGCACTCTGCTCAAACTTCTATATATTATGTGTGTGAAGGAACATCAGTGAGTTGGTTGTGATGTACATTGCGTGCAGAGGCGGGACGCGCAACATAGCCGTATGAGGTATACTACTTTTTTCCATTACATCTAATTTGTCATTAGATGGCGCTTTAATTAAATACTTGCCTTTAGATCTCCCGGCCTGCCACGAGATGGCACTTTACCGCGGACAAGTTCTATCAATATTTTTTCGCGAAGAATGTTCTTTCGAGTAATATTTTTATAAATGTTTATGTATACCGTATAGTGTAGCGAAAATATCGGTCACTCACCGCCCCGCACTCATTTCAAATACCGCACCCCACCCCGCCCAGCACTTCGCTGTAGACATCACTGACACGGTTTAGGCGCGATTGTTAGAAAAAAGGTCCAATTCGCAGTTGGTCAGATTCGCGGTTGGTCTAAAAATAAACAATGTTTCCGAAATTGTAAATTTTTTGAGTGTTAAAATTTGTACATTGAGGAGCTAAGATCATATAGTAGTAGTTAGGTTTAGGTTATTTTTTTAAGACCGCCCGAAAATACTTTGAGGGCGGAAACGAAGTTAGGTTCAGGTTATTTTTTTTTATTACCGCCCGGAAAGACTTCAAGGCAGAAAATAAATTAGGTTCAGGTTACTTTTTATGACCTGTTGGTACGTTTTTTTTTTATTTTATATCTTTATCAATATATCTATCTATGCGCGGTCGGTAACGATGAAATTTTCGCGCCATTTTGATTGAAAATCACGACACGCATGCAAGCAGCCTTACTAAATTTCATGCACACATATATATGCGAGTGTATAAACCACAGACATAATATTACCTAGACCCCGCAAGTGTATGTACTTAGCGTGTAAAAAGGAAGATGATTCAACTTCATTTAACGCTCGTTCATTCAGTCCGCGGTCGAACGTTCTCGCAGTCAGACGTATTACAAAAAGTAAAAAATGCCTAATTGCGCGGTATTGAGTTGAAGAAACAATACACAAAAAGGGGGACAAGATAAAGGAAACATTTCTTTTCATCGGTAAGTAATTTTGTTTTAAAATGATGTTGTTTTTTACTAAAAAAACAATTATTTTGTGTTCCCGGCACGGATTTGGCGATTTTACAAAGAAAACTATGTATGCGAGTGTGTATTGTTGATTTAAAATACATTGCCGCTTTTAAAAGGAGTGTTGTAGGGCTTATCTTTAAAAACACGCAATGAATGTTAAAACGAACTATACGTTCACACGTCGTTTAGCTTAGTGGTACGATCACTAATCTCATTTTTCTGTCAAAAAAGGCAAATAGTGCTGTACCGCACAAAAAAGCTAATCGATTCTAAAAGCCTAATCGATTTGGAAACAGAGGAATGATAATGACAAAGGAATGATATTCTGTGTCATGTATTTTTTTTAGGGTTCCGTACCTCAAAAGGTAAAAACGGAACCCTCGCGAAAATTAAAATAGAATATGTATTTAAAAAAAAAATCGAATATCTCAAAAACGGCTGGACCTATTTAGATGCACAACAAACTTAAAAATTCTATTAATAATTTCTATGTATATTCCAAGTTTCATCAAAATCGGATCAACGGTTCGAGAGTTATCGCAGAACAAACATGCATCCATACAAACAATGTAATTTTTATCCAACTTGATTAAAATCATTAACCTTTCTTTTAGCTTCGCAGTAGTAGAGAAAAAGACAAGTTATTAATGATTTATCATTTCTCTGCCATTTTCTCATTTCTCAGTCGATGAACTCGAATAATCGATTATAATATCGGTATTGTAAAATTGCTTACAGTATAAATTTGCAAAGTAAAGGGCGACACCTTTAAATCGTTTGCAGGGATGGCGAGCGTTCCCATCACTAAATCGCTTATGTGACGTCACAGTAGGTAAAAAAATATTGACACGCTCGTTTTCTATGCAGGCGATGAGACTTGCGGGGTCTAGGTAATATTATGTCTGTGGTATAAACGGTATTTGTCTACGAATTTGTAATTTTGCCTATTTTTCAACTCGCTCCATAAAGTGCTAACTCGCGCTCAAGCAACAGTTTCACAGGGGCGGGATAATGATTAATCCTTTTTTGCCGCGGGCAAAGCCGCGGGTAACAGCTAGTATATACTAAAACTAACCATTCCTCGGATCGTTTTCTATTTTTTGCAACAATGAAGCTCCTTCTAGCCTTTATAGCTCAAAGTGGCAACCACTGACAGCCGGCAGACCAACTTTTTTCACATACGGAGATGCCATACTTTGAATATATACTAAAACCATCGATAAAACATTTACTTGTTAATATTTTATCGATGCTAAAACTAACCATTCCTCTGATCGTTTTTTTTTCGCTACAATGAAGCCCCTTTCAGCCCCTATAGCTCAAAGTGGCAACCACTGACAGCCGGCAGACCAACTTGTTTCACATGCGAAGATGCCATATTTTGAATATATGTACTAAACCTAACCATTTCTCTGATAATTTTTTTTTGCAACAATGAAGGCCATTTTCCTCAAGACAATTTTCCAGGCCCTAGGTATAGCTCGAAGTGGCAAACACTGAAGGCCGGCAGACCAACTTGTTTCACCTGTGGAGACACCATTCTTTCAATAGATACTAAAACTGACCATTTCTCTAACCGTTTTTTTTCGTAACTATGCAGTGACTTTCGCGCATCATCGCTCTGAAATGCAACCACTGACAGCCGGCAGACCAACTTGTTTCACATGCGGAGATGCCATAGTTTGAATATGTACTAAAACTAACCATTTCTCTGATAATTTTTTTTTTTGCAACAATGAAGGCCATTTTCTCAAGGCAATTTTCTAGGCCCTAGGCAACGAACTAATATACAATAAAACTCTAACAACGCCAAAAAAATGGTTCCACGAAATAGGAACCTCGGTGGGCGGGGCATAAAATAGACACCTCACTTCGTCTCAGTTCGCCGTGGCGCAGCGAGTTCAACGGTTGTACTTGTACCTAAAGCATAAGTGTCAATTGTACATATCATCGAGTAATTTCGCAAGTTTAATTAGCAAAAATAGGCCATCGTGTGTCGTAAAGTGGTGTAGAAATCACACAGATACGAAGAACAGCGGAATTACCTTTCTTTCCTTTGCCGAGACTACGTAGTACTTATATTAATTCTGTGCCGAGACTTTAAACGCCAAGCGGCTGGCCGTTTGTTTGAGCGGTACCCGGCTACCGCGGTGTGTTGACCCCGCCCCGTGACCTTGACGCGCCCAATCGTGTACTAGCTTTTTTTTATGAGAATGTGTGAGTGTCTTGTTGTATTTAAGTACATTTGTTTGCGTAAATGGAACCAAGATTTGAGCGTTCGCTGTATGAGAGTTACACTTCCATATTTATTTATAATTCAATGGCCCTAGGTATAGCTCGAAGTGTCAAACCAGCAGACCAACTTGTTTCACATGCGGAGATGGCATACTTTGAATATATACTAAAACTAACCATTTCTCTATCGTTTTTTTTTCGCAACAATGAAGCCCCTTCCAGCCCCTAAAGCTCAAAGTGGCAACCACTAACAGCCGGCAGACCAACTCGTTTCACATGCGGAGATGCCATACTTTGAATAAGTAAAGGTGAAACGAGTTGATCTGCCGGCTCTCAGTGGTTGCCACTTCGAGCTTGTTGCGAAAAAAAATGATCAGAGAAATTGTTAGATTTATTACATGTTCAAAGTATGGCATCTCCGCATGTGAAACAAGTTAGTCTGCCGGCTGTCAGTGGTCGCATTTCAGAGCGATGATGCGCGAAAGTCACTGCATAGTTACGAAATAAAACGGTAAAAGAAATGGTCAGTTTTAGTAACTATTGAAAGAATGGTGTCTCCACAGGTGAAACAAGTTGGTCTGCCAGCTATCAGTGGTTGCCACTTTGAGCTATTAAGGCTAGAAGGAGCTTCATTGTTGGAAAAAATAGAAAACGATCTGAGGAATGGTTAGTTTTAGTACATATTCAAAGTATGGCATCTCCGCATGTGAATCAAGTTGGTCTGCCGGCTGTCAGTGGTTGCATTTCAGAGCTATGAGGCGCGAAAGTCACTGCTTAGTTACGAAAAAAAAACGGTAAGAGAAATGGTCAGTTTTAGTACCTATTAAAAGAATGCAATGTTAGCAAAAATAGTATTAATAAAAAGTCTTCTTATTAAGATCAAAAATGAAATACATAATCAGTTTTTACCAAAATCGACGTAGATTTTCTGAAGAAAACCTTTTTTTCTCTAGAGGCGATTTTTTTTCCTTACAGTGCGGTGGTGCGCGGCGCAAGTTTGAGGTTGGGTCAAACATACGCAGATACGACAGCGGCTGGCATGAACTAGAAAAATTCGCCTATTTTCCCGCTTTTCAATGTTTTTTTAGACTTTTTCCTCAAATAAGCGACTTACGTGAACGATGATAGCTCTGAAATACAATCACTGACAGCCGGCAGACCAACTCGTTTCATCTGTGGATACACCATTCTTCCAATTGGTACTAAAACTAACCATTTCTCTTATCGTTTTTTTTTTGGAACTATGCAGTGACTTGCGCGCCTCATAGCTCTGAAATGCAACCACTGACAGCCGGCAGACCAACTTGTTTCACATGCGGAGATGCCATACTTTGAATATGTACTAAAACTAACCATTCCTCAGATAGATTTTTTTTTTCGCAACAATGAAGCACCTTCCAGGCCCTATAGCTCGAAGAAGCTACCACTGAGAGCCGGCAGACCGACATCATTCACATTAGGGGACTACTCTACAACCCATAAAAGCAAGTCTATCCGTTTCCCTGATCGTTACGAAAATTCCCGTGACCTCTCGGTCTAATTGGGCGCGTCAAGGTCACGGGGCGGGGTCAACATACCGCGGCAGCCGGCTACCGCTCAAACAAACGGCCCAGCGGCTTGGCGTTTGAAGACTCGGCACTCGGCACAGAATTAATATAAGTACTACGTAGTCTCGGCAAAGGAAAGAAAGGTAATTCCGCTGTTCTTCATATCTGTGTGATTTCTACACCACTTTACGACACATGATGGCCACATGATGATGGCATACAAACTTGCGAAATTATTCGATGATACGTACAATTGACACTTATGCGTTAGGTACAACCGTTGAACTCGCTGCGCCACGGCCACGGCGAACTGAGGCGAAGTGAGGTTTCTATTTTACACCTTGGTTCCTATTTCTTGGAACCATTTTTTTAGCGTTGTTAGAGTTCTATGGCTTTATTTGTCTATTGTGTCTATGGTATATTAGTTCGTTGCTATTTATAGACCGAATATAGGTAGCCATGTCTTTTTATGATTTTACAACAATATAAATTAAAATAGACTTTTTAGGAAATTACTTTCATGGTTAAATAATGTTTTACTTTAGAATGTTTAGGTTTGAACTGATATTCGATTTATTTTCAACAAAATTCAATAAAAAGTACTGTGAAGACTGTTTACATAATAGGACAATTATGAATAAATGGACCATACCTACATCGTGATCTCATTTTCTACGCCTTCCGGCTACTTAAGGTAGGTATAAGATGGTATAAGATGTAGGCAGGTGAATAACCAAGAATGAAAGATACGAATTCTTATTGGATGTAATAAAATCTATAGACTGTGGAACCCTGGAACCTTAGGCACAGAATTAATATAAGTACTACCTTAGGCACGAAACATAGCGCCCGCGGGGCGCTGGGAAATGGGAAGGGCGCGAGGCAGAAACAATGCTTGTACGATATCACAGAATTAATATAAGTACTATGTACGATATGACTAAGTACATGCAGAAAGCACAGCGTTTGTTTTTTTGTAAACTCTTTATGGCACATGCACAAGAAAAATACAAAAGATGCGAAAAAAAAGAGAGGCGTACTTATCCCAAAAAGATAGTAGATGACCCTTTAGTAGATTTATGTTATTAGTTATTACTATAAAAACCTGAAGCTGAACTTGAAGCTGACTGCTCGCGACTTCGTTCGCGTGGATCTCACGATTTCATCTCGAATCTCCAGTAACCAGCCGAGTCGCCTCGGCCCGCGAGCCCAAAGGCCCAGCTGACTGCATATGAAGCCGAGAGGCGAGGCGAGACCGGAGGCCGAGTCCCTCCTTCAGCCGGGGCAAGCGAGGCCGAAGGTCGAGCTTGCATCTTCATTGCAAAGAGAAAAAGCCCGAGCAACCTTTCGGCTCTTCACGTAATCCCAACCGACAACTTTTTTATGTACTTAGATGACTATAATGCTTATTTCCCAAAAAAATATGTGTGCCCCTGCACGCACGTACAGCACCAAAACCTAGTTTTATCTAGGTATAAGTACTATTTTTGATGAAGCATGTTGCTGATAAATACTTGTGCAGACTTTTGACAAAGCGTTTTAATGTTTTTTTTATTTAATAGTAGCAGTCAGCCCATTAAAAGTTACGTACGATTACTCTTAATCTATTTTATTGAAAACTAGCTGTTGCCCGCGGCTTCGCCCGCGTAAATTTCGCTTAGATGAAACGTCTTTTTGTGTTCCAAACTGTTTCAGATGTTTCGGATCTCCGATTTTTATACGTCTACAGAAAATGCTCATCAGATTAATCAAGATTTGCTAAGGCGCCATTTCCATATGTTATAGTGTAGCTGGTCTCTTGGAGTTATTCATCAGATGTTCCAGATCTTCTATTTTTATACGTGAGCAGAAAATGCTCACCAGGTTGAACCATTTTTGCTAAGGCGCCATTTCCATATATGTTATAGTGTAGCTGGTCTCTTGGAGCTTTTCATCAAATGTTCCAGATCTTCAATTTTTATACGTGTTGAGTAGCCCTTGTTGGTCGCGAGGGAGTGTATAGGAGATTATATAAGAAAGTCAGGATAAAAGTCACAATTTATTTAGTTGCACAAATGTTCGATATTACAACATGATAAGTATTAACCCTTTCAGACCGATGCCGAAACTACTAGGATTTTCAACGTGAAAAAACATGATCTAGACTAATTGCGACCCTCTGATGACAAACCTGAAGTTAGTTTTCCATTTCCCGCCCGCCATCTTGGAAAATTTTGACCCACACAATTGTACTAGAAAGGGCCAATGCTAACACAGCTACAATTGTGATGTCGCACAATTATTTTATACAGGGCCCAAGGAGTTTAGTCACGGGAAATAAAAATATTAATATAATTTAAATAACAGCGTTTATTTTATTAGAAACTAACGTACAAATTATTAAAAAAATACAATTTTTATCTTAAACAAAAATCAGTCTCAAAACTCGGCGAGAAGATTACTCGAAGCAAAAAGAACCTGTCACGAAACACGGTACTTGTAATGGGGTCAAATTTATGTTTCTGGTTTCTGACTGAAGATCCTGACGGTACAGATTTACCATTGGGCTTTTTCTTCATCCATTTCAGCTCACTGAGTGGTTGCTCATCGGCACTAATCCATATTATCATCAGACTAATCAGTGGCATTTTCGAACTTCTGGTGCAGATTTAGGTAGTCCTCATCGTCGCTACCCTCGTTACCGGTACCGTTGGGGATTTGGTCGATATCGACGGCACGTAGAACATATGCCACTGTTGATAACTTCTGTAAATGAATATTTTTTTTTTTTTACAAAATATAACTAATAACCTTTCGACCTTTAAAAAACTACGGAATTGTGTAGATAAACTAATATATTTATGTTTCTAACACAAAAAACACAGAAATATATCAAATAACAAAATTTTTTAGTACTTACAGTATTTTAGGGAGGCGCGCCGGAGATTCATCGACTGACCACATCCGATCCTGCTCGCGCACTGAGTAAACGCGAAAATTTTGTGCATAAGGTCAAAGTACGGTTACCGCACAATTGTACGACATCGGGCCCGTTCAGTTTAATCATGTAGTTTTTAAACAAAAAAAGATTTTATAGACCGCACAATCGATTTGGCCAGTTCTGAAAGGGTTAAAATTGAGGACACTTATTATATGACCTATATGGTCCGCGGTGCAAGGTGGTGCAAGGGCTACTGTCTGCAGTAGCTTGCGTGCGCGATTTTGCACCGTTGCAAAAATGTAACGGTGACGTTACATACGTCAGCAGAAAATGCTCATTAGGTTGAACGACTTTTACTAAGGCGCCATTTCCATATATGTCTAGTGTAGCTAGTCTCTTGCAGTTCTTCATTCGATGTCCAGATCTTTAATTTTTATACGTCAGCAGAAAATGCTCATCAGTTTGAACGACTTTTGTTAAGGCACCATTTCCATATTTCTTATAGTTTAGCTGTTCTGCTATGGTTCTTCATCAGGTGTTCCAGTTTTCAAAATCAATTATAGCCTATATGTTGCCCAGGCTTAATAGCTATACAACAAAAAAAGTTTCATTCAAATCCGTTCATTAGTTTTTGCGTGAAACGCGTACATACATACAGACAGACAAGAAATTCCAAAATTTTTTTTTTGCTTTCTATTGTTCTTTTTAAGAGTCCCTCTATCCATTTTAGTCAAAAATACTTAATGTACAGACAAAATATTTTTACTGTTTTATTATATGTATAAATATCAAACAAACAAACGCAAACTCCAAATATGCCTATTTACTCTTGCCTTGAAAATCCTTAATTATAAGTGACAAATGGTGACAAGAAACAGCGATTCTGGGAGAGAATTCCATAACTTGGCGTTTGCACGATAAGGCAGCAGGCGAATGCGATGAGCTGGGGACCTATTTTTGAAAATGTGACTCACCAAAAAAGCGTGAGCCGAATGATTTTTCATTCGATATCCAATATTTCGTATTTTTGAATTGTCTATGTCGAATAATTCGCAACGAGTGGTGTAGACCACTCGTTTTCGTATGATTTGGTAGTCGAACGTTTTTTATGTCAAACTCTTGAATGACATAGACAACCGGATACGGATATAGATGGAATATATTGGAATTTTCATTTTTGCGTTCCGTTTAACGCTTAAGTTCTCTTTGATTGAAAATATACGAACATTTTTTTACGATTCGTTACCGATTCGGTTTTCGTTGCGTAGAATGGAGCAGAAATTATTTCTCGCATTATTTTCATATCACTGGCAACATTGCTAGACGAGTGATTTCAAAAATACGGCTTTTATGTTTTAAGTGACATAATAGGACGAGTGCGACATAATAGTCTATTCGTTTTCGGCGGTATGTCACACTTTCAAAAATAGGGCTCCTGGAGCATAAACCACATAAGGATGAAATCCCTGACCGCGCCGCCGCGCCGTGTCGTCTGTTGAGACTTTTATATACTGATTTTTTTTTCTTGATTTAGCTGTCAGAAAATCGCTCAATAAAATGACAATGTTTAAATTGACAACATTCATTTATGGAAGTATTAAGTACTTTGTTGTACAACGTTCTTATGTCTTCCATGCATTAATTACATTTAATTAAATGTCATTCAAAGGTGGAGGGAGAGGCCAGCAGCTGGACACAACACTGTAGGTGTTGTGGCTACTTAAAACAAAGTTATTCAATGAGGAATTTTCCGAGACCCAAATTAAAAAAAATAACAGTTACAGATGACTTCATAGGTGGCGCTTAGTAAAAGGCGAGACCATACAAAAAGCAAAAATGCATAGATTTGCCATTTAAAAAAAAAATAAAACCTAATAAAAATAACATCTAAAAAGTATCAATATTGTGATTAGTGCAACTGTCAAACTGTTAGGTGATTTTTTTTCTGTCTCTGGCTGACAATAAAAAGCGCACAATATACGTAAACTCCATTTATTCTTACCAGTCCTATATATCATGTAAACAATCTTACCATGTCTTTTTATGATTTTACAACAATATAAATTTAAATAAACTTTTTAGGAAATTACTTTCGTGGTTAATAAATGTTTTACTTTAGAATTATTTTCTTTAATTATTAGATTTATTTTCAACAAAATTCAACAAAAAGTACTGTGAAGATTTACATGATAGGACTGGTAAGAATAAATGGATTTTACAGCCAACGTGATGGCGTTTTATTGAAAGCCGAGTTAAGATTTTTTATACTGATTTTTTTTTTTTTTTTCTTTCGCTGTCAGAAAATCGCTCATTATGTCGAACGTTAATTCTTCCTTCTAAAGCCCGGACCCCTAAAAATATATTTATTTTTATGCGCCGAACATTTGTTCAAATACCTATGTTTCTATATTATGGTACAGTGGCGGAATATGCTCTACATAATCTAGACACTGCTCAGGGGCGCAAGTAACAAAGGGGGCGCCACCAACGCCGTGTAAAAAGTTTTCGAAACAATAATGGTTCCATATAAAAAGTCACCTTTCATGTAAGTAATTTCATCTTATTTCTCGTTTAACTTTTTAATTATTATTATTATTATTTTTATCAAATAAAAGTACATACTCAACTTAAGTCGTAAATAATGTTCGTGACAGCCGACAAGCGATAGTTTAGAATAGTATATAATTAGAATAACATAGGCTAAGTTGTAAACAAAATATCGTATAGTTCGTCTTTTATTCCCCTTAGCTATAGTAAATAGGTTAAGTTAGTATAGATTATAGTTAAATAAGTCGCCAAATAAAGAGATAGTCTTGTGTGACTTTTATTTCCCCGTACATAGCATACAGAGATATACAACTTAGCTTATGATAAGATAACAGTTTTCTATAGATTTTTTATGTAAATAGATTTCTTAATAAGATATATAGATAGTTTATGATAGATATAGATAGTTACATATGTAATAACAGTGTTTATAGTAAATAAATGGCTCATGTACATAGAGCATGGGCGACGGACGGACAGAGGGGCGCGCGGGGGGTAGGTCAACGCCGCGTTCCTATTGGCTCGACTGGCTCGCGCATACGTATACAGAGTGCGCTCGCCATTTTGGGGATAAATATACGCACAGCACCATCGCGTACACACACAGTTCGGGGTTGCGCTCTCGAGGTGTGCAGACGTGTTGTCGCGGCACGCTCTCACGCCAAAAGAGAACTCTCTGGAAGCGCCGATCGCTTGCGGTCAGTGTATTCGGGCTGCTTGAAAGCGGAGCTCTCGGCCTCACAGTGGGTGATTTATCACACACATATTGGTCCTGAACTCTGTGGACATCAGTCAGGGTCTCTGACTTCGAACGCTAAGCGTCTGGGGAATTCTTGGAACTTGGTGTGCACTTGTGCACGCTGGTTTCGGGAACACTCCCCCCCCCCCGATCCACTCGTGATCTCCCGGGAGAGATCGAGTGCAATCGTCCTTCTCAGGGCGGCCCTGTTTCGTGTTCCCGCACGCCTTTAGTGCGGACGAAGTCCTCACATTTAGTTGGGGCCCTTCAGCGAGCAAATTGGTCGGCTTTCTAACGAACGCCACCGAGCTGGTTGGTCGCTGAAGGTAGTGCGGACCCTGGCACTAGCCCTTTCACCCCTTCAGGGTGTCGGGCGAGATTACAGGCTGGGCCCGGGACCACTGGCCTTGGGGGCTTCCCTAGTCAACCCCGGGTATCGGTTAGGTAGTTAAGTGTTAGGGACACACCTGTTTGCACAAACAAGGTCGGCAACAGGCACACCATAACGGTGAGACACACATCACGCAGTAGGGACCGGTAGGCATACACCTCTCCGCCTATTCCCGGCGGAGGGAAGGGATAGGGCCCCGAGTGTCCCCTTGGGTTAACCCCCCCCCTACTACTACCTCGCGCGCTGTTGCCATAATGGCACCCCCCGCGATCACCGATGACCTGCTTCACAGGTTAATCGCCGACGAGCGCATGATGGAGCGACTTATGCACCTCCGTAGGGCATCCCCTCGCGTCTTCCCCGCTCTTCAAGCCGAGTCAGTTGTGACTCCGTCTCAATCCGAGGCTCCTCAAGCCTCCCAATCTCCGCTCGCGTCCGCGACCGCAATCCCGCCGAACCGCTTCGGCATCCTACCCGTCGAGGAGTCCCAGGTGATCCCGCTTTCCGGGAACCCCAGGGACCCCCGACTTCTCCCGCGT
Organism: Ephestia elutella; assembly: GCA_018467065.1. Lineage (NCBI taxonomy): Eukaryota > Metazoa > Arthropoda > Insecta > Lepidoptera > Pyralidae > Ephestia > Ephestia elutella. The sequence continues at coordinate 18,208,935 of CM031571.1, forward strand.
CCCATAACGGACTCTCCTGAGTCCCCAGAAGCGTCCGACATGGAGTTCGCGCGTGGTGGACGCGCCTCCCGCATCCCCCGCGCCCTCAACGCGCTTGGCCGAGATCGGCAGTCCGTCCTCCTCCGACGACGACGACTTCATCGAAGTCATCGGGGGAAAGCGCCACCGTAAGGCGAAAACCGATTCGGCACTTCCGCCTCCCAAAGCCTCTAAGGCTACGAACGGGTCCTCAACCCCTAAGCCTTCACAAGTCACGCCAAAGGCCAACCCGTCATCTGCCGCGGACAAGAAACCGCCGCCGATCATCCTCCAGGATGCCCGTCGGTGGAACGACGTTACGCTGCAGATGAAGGAGCGCAAGATAAATTACTCCCGTGGCAGAGAATGCCTAGAGGGAATTAGAATTCAGGTTAATACATCGTCAGACCATAGGGCTCTGACGAAACTCCTTCGGGAGTGGGGCCTTCCGTTCCACTCCTACGCGCTAGAGGACGAACGCGAACTTCGCGTAGTCATCAGACGCCTGCCAGTCCACCTTCAGGAATCCGACATCCTGAAGGACTTAAAATCCCAAAACCTGCCCGTCCGGGAAGTGCACAGGATGCACAGGGGCAGGTGCAGGGAACGCGCTCCGCTTAACATGTGTCTCATCGTTTTAGATAAGACACAGGCGGCCAAAGAAATCTTCCGCGTGAAGAAAGTCATGTCCCTCGATGGTCTCATCATCGAAAAACCCCATAAGCGTAGCACGATAGGGCAGTGCCATAACTGCCAATACTACGGCCACTCGGCGCGTCACTGTTACGCGAAACCGCGCTGCGTTAAGTGCCTTGGTGACCATTCCACCAAGGATTGTGGCCGCGCTCCGGACGCCGACAAGGAGTCAGTCGCTTGCGTCCTCTGTGGCCAAACGGGCCACCCTGCCAACTGGCGGGGTTGCCCCAAAGCCCCAGCGGCCGCAAAGCGGGGTCTCCGAGAAGGCCAAGGTTACGCGGGCGCCACTTACCGCAGGCAGTATGCGCCGATCGCACCATGGGCCCCTCAGGCCCAGTACTACACACCTGCCCCCTGGGCCCCTCAGGCCCCACAGGCAGCTCCATGGGCTCCGCAGCCCCCGCCACTCAACGCCAGCAACGCGGCTGGCGTAGCTCACTACCCGCACCTCAGCCAGGGGCCCTCTGCCCCAAGGCCAACCCCAGTGGTTTGCCTTCCGCCCAATCCCGCTGATTGGAGGAAGCAACCAACCGGACCTCCGTTCTCGGCCAAGCCGCTTCCACAGCGCCCACCCCGTAGGAACGGTACAGACAGACCCGCGACCGCACCGGCGCCACCGGCAGTGGCAGTCCCCGCTCCTGCCCGCAAGGGCTGGGAACGGAGGCAACCTCTCTGCCGCGGACGCCGAGGCGATTCGCACTTTCATGACGGTGGTCGACCAAATCGAGAACCTCGACGAGGTGATCGAGGCCGGCAACGCCATGAAAAACGCCAAAGACAGCACCGAAATGCTCATGTGCATCGTCAAGCACAAGAGCTTAATCGACTCTGTAAAGAGAATCCAGACCTCCATCGCGCACTCCCAAACGCAACCATAATGGGTAGTACGAATCGAAGGATCAAACCGCGGTCTCTCACGATAGCGCTGTTCAACGCGAACGGCCTCTCCCACCAAAAACTTGAGGTAGCCGACTACCTCACGCGTCACCAAGTAGATGTCCTCCTAGTGCAAGAGACCTTTTGCAAACCATCCATGCGCGATCCGCGCATCGCCAACTATGATATAGTCCGGCACGATAGAACAGAAAGTCGCCTCGGCGGCACTCTGATCTACTACAAAAGGTCTCTCCACTGTATCCCAATCGACCCTCCCTCCTTAGAGAACATCGAATGTTCAATTATACGAGTCGCTATGACGGGCCATCAGCCCATCAATATCGCCTCCGTATACCTCCCCCCCTCCAAAACGCTCCTCAGAAGCGATCTCGAAACCCTATTTGCATTAAATCATTCCACCGTTCTGGCTGGTGATTTTAATAGCAAATCCCGCACTTTGAACTCCGTCACCAATAGTACCAACGGCCACATCCTCGAGGACCTTATGGACCGCCTGGACTTCGACGTTGTGCATTCTATTGAACCCACCCATTTCCCGAACGTAGTAGGGCAAAATCCGAGCGTACTCGACATTGCGCTCCTGAGGAACATCACCCTTAGGGTGTGCTCCATAGAGGTGCATGCAGAGCTCACCTCGGACCACCGCCCGGTACTGATACAACTAGGACCGACTGACAATGGACGTACGGAGTTCACTAGAACGGTGACGGACTGGACCAAGCTTCACAAAGCTCTGGAAGAGACCTCGTCGCCGTTTCTAGACTCCATTCCCGACCACATTGCGACCCGAGAACAGACAGACAATGCGATCTCGGCGCTTACCAGCCACCTGCAAGCGGTCACTAAAGACTGCTCCAGGGAGGTCCCAGCGATGGACCCGAACCATCACTGGGAGCTCCCTGCAGACATGCGGGAACTGATAAACGCCAAGAACCGCGCGACCAGATCTCACGATTGGTACCCCACCGAGGAGTGCCGTTCCGAATTACGCTCTTTACAACGTCAAGTAAAGGCGCGCATGAAGGAACTGCGCGACGAACGGTGGGGCGACACTCTCGGCGAAATCACTCCCTCGCATACAGCCTACTGGCGTATAGCGAAATCTCTCAAAACGGACCAAGTCTCTAAGACCCCTCCCTAAAACGACCCGACGGCTCCATCGCTTTCGATGATGACGAAAAAGCTGAATGCTTAGCAGACAGCCTGGAGAACCAATGTTCTCCTAGTCGTGAGCCCATCGACCCCGACCACCTTCTCGAGGTGGAATCCTTTGCGAACAATCTTGCCGAGCAAAGATTAGTTCTCCCCCGACACACCTCTCGCCCCGACATCAGTGGATGAGATCCAAACGATCATCAAGTCGTACAAAATCCGCAAAGCTCCCGGTCCAGACGGGATCTCCACCCGTGTTCTCAAACACCTGCCACAGACCTTGTTGCTCCTTCTGGTCAGCATCTTCAATGCGGCCATGGCCAATTGCGCGTTCCCAGACGCCTGGAAATGCGCAACGGTCATCGGTATCCCAAAACCTGGTAAAGACCACAGTCTTCCCGCATCCTTCAGACCAATCAGCCTCCTGAGCGTGCTAGGCAAGCTCTATGGCCGGCTCATAGCCATCCGACTCAAGGACTACGTACAGACAAACGGACTTATCCCTGACGAACAGTTCGGCTTTCGCGAAAAGCACGACTGCGTTCAACAAGTGCACCGCATCACGGAGCACATCCACGAAAACCTTATGGCGAAGCGATCCACGGGGTCAGTCTTCTTCGATGTATCGAAGGCATTTGACATGGTCTGGCACGCAGGCTTGATATTCAAGCTCACTCTCCTGGGAGTGCCAGACGGTCTTGTGAACACCATACAAGACTTTTTGTCAAATCGCACCTTTCGGTACAAAGTTGAAGGCTGCCTCTCGTCGCCACGTCCCATCAAAGCAGGAGTCCCACAGGGCTCCGTGCTATCTCCGACCCTGTACTCTCTGTACACGGCGGACATCCCCAAAACTCCCAATGTTGAGTTAGCCCTTTTCGCCGACGATACGGCTCTCTACACCTCCGACAAGTTCAAGGCGAACGTGTCCTCACGTCTCCAAAAGGCCATCAACGCGCTCGGTATTTGGTTCAGACGGTGGAGAATCGAGGTAAATCCGGAGAAAAGCGCAGCAGTGCTCTTTTCAAAGGATCCCCTCGCTTTGACCCGTCAACAAAACCAGCGCGGAGCACTAACATCGCTCGGCCAGCTCAGTCTCTTCGGCAAGCCCATTCCTTGGGCGAATAAAGCCAAGTACCTAGGTGTCACACTCGACTCTCGTTTGACGTTTGGACCTCATATCACTAGAGTCAAAAACCGGGCCGCGTTCATTCTGAACCGGCTCTCGTCCGTCATCAGGCATCCCAGAATGTCGCTTAGAAATAAGCTGACACTCTACAAGGCCTGCATCCGTCCCGTCATGTCCTACGCCAGTGTTGTTTTCGCACACGCGGCTCCCTCCAACTTGCGCATGTTGCAAATAGTCCAAAACAGATTCACACGCCGCGCGACCAGGGCTCCCTGGTACACGCGAAATGTCGATCTGCACAGAGACCTAGAGCTTCCCTCGATGGTCCGCAACTTCAAGGAATGCTCGGAACGCTTTTTCGAGCGCTCCTCCTCCCACCCAAATCCGCTAATCAGGCGCGCAGCCGATTACCGTATCAACACCGCGAATTTCCGCCGATTCCGGCACCGCCGGCCGCGGCACGTCCTTACCGATCCAGACGACCCCATTACGGTTGCTAATCCTCCTTCCGATCACTCTAGAGGTAATAGTAGGGCTCAGGGTAACTCAAACAGACACCGCACTCGCCGGAATCGAGTGCGAAGTAGTAGGACCGCTTCAACGTTCACACGGTACCGCCCGGCGGCACCAGGACGTTTTTCCCCTCAGGCCCTTCAGGCAAATTGAGCAATATACCGCTCTGCCGCTTTGTGAGTAACGCCCAAAGCCGAGGTTCGTTCCCACCTGGGAGCCCTTTGTGCTGTTACTGTTTCGGCTGTATGGCCCTCGAGGCTGTCGCCATATTTCCTCCGGTGAAGCAGTAAAGGTCGACGTAGCGACCAACTGCAAGTAGGCTTCGATAAAAAAAAAAAAAAAAAAAAAAAAAACATCGCGTACACAGTTCGCTCCAGTTCTCCAGTGAAGAAAGAAGAAACAGAAGACAGAAGCAAAAGAAGAAAGAAGCCTGAAGAATAGTGCTGGGCTCATAGTGTATAGAATAGTGCTCTGTCCGTACGCTCGTTTCGTCCACGCTCGACTGTACCGCTGGGCAATACAACCGACCGAATATTTTGTTTCTTTGACCGTCCGTTCATTCTATCCTGTTTCTTTGTGGTACAGTCTCGAGCGCCTACCGCGCCGCGTTTTCCCTGAGCCCAGGTGTGGAACAGAGGGACGTAGGTTCGACACCCAGCGCACCGGTGTACGGTTCGTCACGTACAAATAATAACATATAAAAACCCTGAGGATTGTCTTTATGTTCTAGTGTAAGTTTACATCTATCCTATAAAATAACTTAATACTATATTAATACCTACAGGAACTAGATGAGTCTAAATTATTTAGAAACAAAGTTAGTAGTTAGTTTTTACAAACAAATCCGACCAGTGCTGCCAGTAATTTAATTTTCAAATTGCCTTTAAATATCAACGGATAATTTCTTCGATCAACTATACTTCAATGCATGTACAATGGAGGCCTTATCGCTACAGCAATTTCAGCATGTGCAGAGCAACTACGCTCTGCTGCCAGAAAATGTGCGCAGAGCGAATCCGGACAAACGAAGCGGCGGGAAGAATTCTGTACCGGAACTTCACCGGGAAAAACCACCGGTAAAAAATAAGTACCGGGAAGAAATCTCCACGCGGCACCACGTTTGCCCGACTAAAACCTAAATAACTTAACGCAGTCTGCTACCACCGTAGCTTATGAAGGGAGCTACAGGGCCCTATATGATAACCTAACCTATAAATTAATTACACTTAAAAAACACTTACCAAGCTAAATCTTCTTTCTCTTCGGATCCAAACTTGAGTGTCTTCGGGAAGGGGGAATTCCTAATCACCCTACCTAACCCTTGAGATCTCAATTCCCCAGGACAAATAAATAGATTTCTTCCCGTAGTTTCACTCGGGAACAGCCAGATGTGAACCGCCAGCCACGTTTCACCTCTCACAAGAAAAAGTCACCATGACGGGTACACAAACACAAAGTTCAATAGTTATTTAACAAACAGGAAATTCACAAACACAACTCAAGCTAATTAGCAATCAAAGAACGCGGAACCTCTCGCGTATTAAAAATCAAACCGATATCGCATAGGGCAATGCAATGGCGACCGTCCGCGAGCCATTCGCGCGAGCAAAGTGAAAACCCCGAACGCCCTCTGGCGGCAGCAATGCGAAACGCCCGCGTTTAGTTTTACCCAATATATTACAAACATCCCCCCGTCCCGGTCTGAGAAGCAGACCGCTAGCTTACTCTACGGGAAGGCGGGCGAGAGAGGTCACACCTCTCCTTAAAATCGAACCGTCGACCAACACCTCAGCCACACGCGGAGTGCCATCTCCGCCAAGAATCAAACGTAATATGCGAGCTCGTCGCCAAAGCAATGAGGGCAAATTTGCCTCTTTTAACAATACTAAATCACCCTCCCTGGGAGGCTCAGTCCTGTCTGTCCACTTCACTCTTTGCTGCAGCAAATGCAAATATTCAAGCGACCAGCGACGCCAAAAGTCCTGGCTCATTTGCTGCAACATTTGAAAACGCGACAACCGATATACGCGTTCATCCTTCCACGGGTATTCGGGCAGGGCATTCAACGGCTCCTCCCACCAAAAAATGACCAGGGGTGAGAGCTTCCAAGTCATTTGGATCTGGAGATAGCGGACAGAGAGGACGAGAGTTGAGGACCGCCTCAACTTTACAAAACACTGTGGCCAGCTCTTCAAAAGTTAGAGCCGTTTCTCCGATAATGCGGCGGAGGTGGGTCTTTGCGGATTTCACAGCCGCTTCAAAAATCCCTCCCCAATGGGGGCAACTTGGGGGACTAAACTTCCAGGTTATTCCCTTTGGGCAGCAATTTGACTTAAACTAGTACAATTTTTATCAATAAACACAGAAACATCCTTAAGATAATTTACAGTTCCTTTATAGTTTGTGCCATTGTCAGACCTAATAAGGGAAGGTAGACCTCGACGCGAAACAAAGCGATCCAACGCGGCGACGAAGGCCTCCGTAGTCAGAGCCGATACCACCTCCAAATGGACAGCCTTGGTGGCCAAACAAACAAATACACACAAATAGCCCTTCACAATACGGGCATTACGAAAGGGAGAAGCCTTGATCGAAAAGGGACCGGCAAAATCGGTTCCAACGCCGTCAAACGGCCTCGAAGGTCGGATTCGATCAGCGGGCAAATCACCCATCTGTGGTTGCATCGTGGATGCCTTCAACCTATAACATGCAATACATCGAAACAGGACACTACGGATTGCTCTTCGGGCAGACAAAATCCAAAACTCGCGTTGCAAAATAGCCAACAAAGCATTGCACCCAGCATGGGCGTTACGAATGTGTCGATCAGACACCAAAAGCTGCACCAAGGGTCCGCCCTTGGGCAACAACAGAGGATGGCGAGTCTCATATGGAAGATCCGCCTTCCGGAGCCTGCCTCCAACCCGAAGAAGCCCATCCGAGTCGATGTACGGGTTCAAACGAGCGACCGCGCCCTTCAACTTAGCGCGTCCGTCGCGCAAGATACGAAGCTCTGACTCAAACCGTCCGGTCTGCACGACACGGACCCAATGCAACAATGCGCTCCGGCGCTCTTCTGCACCTGCAATCGGCTCCAACCGCTTTGCCTGTGGGTTTCTACAATTATGTATGAAACGCTTAATCCAACTGGTAACACCCAGAAGCTTATCCAAGCTGCTATACCGAGCAAGTAGCCAATCCGGCTCCGACGTCGTCTCAGCGACTACAGCATGTACACGGAGCCCAGTCAAACTCAAAGAAGTAACATCTGTCTGACAGACAGGCCAAGAAGTTTCTGATCCCATCAGCCACTCTGGGCCCCACCAGAGCGGGTGTGACACCAATTCTGGTGCCGTACAACCTCGGGAAGCACAGTCCGCTGGGTTAAGCTCTCCCGGCACATGTCTCCATGTTATATCAATTCCGATATTCTGGATTTGGGAAACCCGATTTCCCACAAAAACCTCCAAGGTATGTGGGGCCGCGCGCAACCATGCAAGCGCGACCTGGCTATCCGACCAGGCGAAGATGTCCCGTATCTCGACCGTGGCCGCCAGCTCACATGCAACGTGATGCAACAATTTAGAGAGAAGGTGAGCTCCACTCAACTCAAGCTTGGGAATAGTCAGCCTAGTCCTGATGGGGGCGACCTTGCTCTTCCCTAACAAAAGCGAGACATTGACCCGGCCATCGGCGTCAACTGTCCGCATATAGACTGACGCGGCGTAGCCTCGCTCCGACGCGTCACAAAAGCCATGCAGGCTGGCTCGATATTTCCCGGGTGGCAATATTCGACGAGGCAAGGCAATCCGATTGACTTCCTTAATCGATGAAAACAACTCGAGCCAATCATCCAATGGAGAACCAAACAGCGGCTCGTCCCACGAGACGCCCAAAGTCCAAAGTCTCTGAAGAAGACACTTTGCAGAGAATATCACTGGACTGATCCAACCGCTTGGATCAAACATACGGGCTATTACGGACAACACCGTTCTCTTAGTCCAGACCTTTGGTATTTCCAAGTCCACTTGGAATGTAAAAATATCGGTTAGCGGCTGGTACTGCATGCCCAGCACCGCTATCCTGTTGGGATCATCCACATCCTCAAACAGGTGAGGGTTCTGTTGGTGATCCTCCGGGATCCCTTCTAGAACTTTAGGCTCATTAGACAACCACTTACGTAGCTCGTAGCCACCTGTCTTCAATATTTCAATCAATTCATCCCGCAGTAGGAGGGCCTCCTCAATACTTTGGGCTCCGGTGCACACGTCATCAACATACAAGTCACGTGACAGCACGGAAGCCCCACGGGGAAAGCGGATCCGTTCCCGCTCTGCCAATTCAAGCAATGATCTGATGGCGATATAGGGACTAGATTTCAAACCATACGTGTTTGTGTTGAGTTCATACACCGTCACAGGATCCTCAGGGCGCTCACGCCAGAGTATCAACTGGAATCGCCTGTCCTCAGGATGTATGACTGTCTGGCGGAACATCATCCGGATGTCCGCGCCAAAAACCACTTGATGTCTTCTAAAGTTCAAGATGATGTCAATTATGTCCCTATGCAATTTGGGACCCGAATGCAAACACAGATTCAACGAAACCCCGTTCGAAGTGGGTGCGGACCCATCGAAGACGGTCCGCAACTTGCCCGTTGAGGCCTTCACCACCGCGTGGTGGGGCAAAAAATAATGCTCAGTTGAGCTCCAATCAACTCGAGCCGGAGACATGTGACCCAAATCCTCGTACTCGCGCATAAATTCAATATATTTATCGCGAAGTACGTGGTCACGCTGCATACGTCGCTCCATGGACAGCAGTCGTTTCTCCGCAAGCGCCCTACTTTGCCCTAGGCTAGGACGAGAGGCAACAAAAGGTAACCTAGTTACAAACCGACCGGAGGGCAACCTCTCCGTGGTCGATCGAAAAAGGGCTTCGCACTCAGCGTGTTCCGGATCCATCCTGGAACTCATAGGTGGCTCCTCCACCTCCCAAAACCTTTGCATGGTCTTGGCCAAGGACGCTGATGCGACGACCGGTGGCTCCTCCACGGTGCTATTATCAAACACAGGGCCCATCAGGGCGAAACCAAAAATCGTAGACACTGCCATCAGTGAAGACGAACCCAGAGCCTTCTGTGTACCCAACAAAATCCAACCCAATACGTCCGAGCCCAGGAGCAAGTCCACTGGGCCGGGATGAAAGACAAAGGGGTCGGCCAAATCCAGACCCGAAACCAAAGACAACACACCCGGCGGTATGTCTGTCGAGGGGTGCCAACCCGCAATGGTATCCATTACCATAGCCGAAGTCGTGATCCTCATTGTGGAGGACTTCAGCGAAGAAAAGGTGACAAGTGTCTGGCCCGTCAGACACTTCACTTGTATGCCACCAACTCCAAGAAGTGGCACAGGCGAGTCTTCCACGACTAAACCTAACTGGCGTGCCACTCGAGTGGTAACCAAACTGCTTTGAGCCCCTGAGTCCAACAGAGCTCTCAAATTAATGGCTTCCCCCACGACCCCATACGCGGACCACCGCGGTAGGGAGCAGAACCGTCCGCGGCTCTGTCCCAGCAAGGGAGCAAGCTAGTTACGGGCTCCCCACTCTCTCCAAACCAGGGGCGCGCCACTGACCCGGATAATATGGCGGGCGAGTGCACATCCCCATCTGAGGGGGGCATAACCCGCGGCCCGGCCATACATATGGTACGGCGGGTGGTACTCCAGCCGTGGGTACTCGTGCAGCGGCGGAGAAAACCGCTGCGGCTGCATGTGTTGGGCATTGGTAACCCGCGTGGAGGGGGGTGTCCCCACTCTCACGTCCGATCTAGGGCCCCCGCCCATGTGGGCCCTATCCGGGGCCTGGCCAGTCACATACTGGCCATGACCTTGGGGCGCGTGGTCCCGGTCCGCCAAGACCCGCGCAGGTACGCGACCCCCCTCCCGAGGGGGGGTGCGACGAGCGAAGCCGCGTCCTCCGTCCGATGGTGGAGGGCTTCGCGCAGGAGCGCCCCCGCCCATAGGGGACCCCTGCCTCAACAACCGGGGGCCATCCCCGTTCCGGTTCATGCAGAGCATCACGTGGTGCAGCCCACGGCATGCACTGCATGGTATGGCACTGGGACAGTCACGTGCATAGTGACCGCCCAAACAATAAAAGCAAAGTTCATGCCGCTTTGCCATGCGGCGCCGATCTTGTACTGGCAGTCTCTGCCAGTCCCTGCATTGTAGCAGGCTGTGGCCCATCCGGCCACATTGCAGGCAGTCCGCGTCCCTCGCGACTGCTGCCGTGTGCGCAACCCGCACACCAGCTCCACGCGGTGGCGGTTGCCGTCCCTGTTGGGGCTTCCTCGCCATGAGGGTTCCAAGGGCCTACGTTCAGGCGCTCTGGATGGCGCTGAGTCCGTCATGGTATTCTCAGCCGCCCGTGCCTCAAACTCCAAAAACTTCACCAAGTCAGTGAATGTTGGTAGGGTGGTGCTATCCTGTTCCGCATTCTCGCGCTCAAATCGCGAGCGGATGTCATTGGGCAATTTGCCCAATACAATGTGCACCAACAAAAAAGGACCATTGGTCCACCGGCAGCCCCAGTGTGCGGAGCGCGTTACAGGCCACTGTAACGGGCGTGAGCAACTGCAGGCGCAACTGTGCCCTGTTGGCCACCTTGGGCAGGGCCATCAACTGTGCGGCGTGCGCATCCGCTAACAAACGTAAGTTTTGGTAGCGGGAGTTCAATAACTCCTGCCGTATCGTACTGGTCGTCCTCCACCCGGAGGTGCTGGATGAGCGACCGCGCTTCATCCTCAAGAGTGGAGAGGAGGTAGGCCATCTTCTGGGCCTTCGACAAATCCCGTCGTGCTACGACCAGGGACTCAAACATATTTTTATATGCTACCCACTCCTCCATCCTACCCCCAAAGTGGGACAGCTGAAGGGTGGGGAGCCGACCAGTAACCGCTGGTCCTTCCTGTCTAACAGGTGTGCGAGGGGCTGGTCCGCCAGCCTGTCTCGCCCTTATTGCGGTCACCGCCTCCGCGATATCATCGTGCAGACTCAGGATCTGGTCCATGTCCGCCATGTGACCTGCGTAGGCCTCCGGGGTAAGATCGGCTTCGGTAAGCGCCGCCATGGCCGCTTCCGCGCTAATCAATCGTGAGTGGAGGTGATCCGCTCTTAGCAGTATGGCGCCCTCCCTGTCCTTCCGGGACAGGAGTCCTCCGGCCGTCACAAACCATCTCAATTCGTTGGCGAGTGTCGCCCTAGCATTGGAGGCCTTCGCCATCGCGTCAAGTCACAAACAAAAAATAACAAAAGGTAAATAAAAAACAACAAAATCAAGCAACTACACGAAGAACCGCGGTAGGTATGAGAATGGCACAAACCCGGAACGCACGGTACAAACCGCAAACAAATACAAAAAGGTTACAAATATTCTTATACAAACAAACTAAGAAAAATCTAATAATTTTTACAAACAATTAATTATTTTTTACAAACGAACAAATAGAGGGTAGATAAACTACGCTCTGCTACCAGAAAATGTGCAGAGCAACTACGCTCTGCTGCCAGAAAATGTGCGCAGAGCGAATCCGGACAAACGAAGCGGCGGGAAGAATTCTGTACCGGAACTTCACCGGGAAAAACCACCGGTAAAAAATAAGTACCGGGAAGAAATCTCCACGCGGCACCACGTTTGCCCGACTAAAACCTAAATAACTTAACGCAGTTCGCTACCACCGTAGCTTATGAAGGGAGCTACAGGGCCCTATATGATAACCTAACCTATAAATTAATTACACTTAAAAACACTTACCAAGCTAAATCTTCTTTCTCTTCGGATCCAAACTTGAGTATCTTCGGGAAGGGGGAATTCCTAATCACCCTACCTAACCCTTGAGATCTCAATTCCCCAGGACAAATAAATAGATTTCTTCCCGTAGTTTCACTCGGGAACAGCCAGATGTGAACCGCCAGCCACGTTTCACCTCTCACAAGAAAAAGTCACCATGACGGGTACACAAACACAAAGTTCAATAGTTATTTAACAAACAGGAAATTCACAAACACAACTCAAGCTAATTAGCAATCAAAGAACGCGGAACCTCTCGCGTATTAAAAATCAAACCGATATCGCATAGGGCAATGCAATGGCGACCGTCCGCGAGCCATTCGCGCGAGCAAAGTGAAAACCCCGAACGCCCTCTGGCGGCAGCAATGCGAAACGCCCGCGTTTAGTTTTACCCAATATATTACAAACACAGCAATAGCTTTAACGTGGGAGATAATTATTTTTGTTTAGTTTTAACTGGTTGTTTGTAATATATTGGGTAAAACTAAACGCAGGCGTTTCGCATTGCTGCCGCCAGAGGGCGTTCGGGGTTTTCACACTGCTAGCGTGGATGGCGTCGCGCGGACGGCCGCCATTGCATTGTCCCATGCGATATCGGTTTGATTTTAATACGCGGAGCGGTCTCGCGTCTTTTGCTTGTTGTTTAGTTTGAGTGATAATTGTGAATTTCCTGTTTGTTAAATAACTATTGAATTTGTGTTTGTGAAGAACTCTGTTATTGTGACCTTTTCTGGTGAGAGGTGAAACGTGGCTGGCTGTTCACATCTGGCTGTTCCCGAGTGAAACTACGGGAAGAAATCTATTTAGTTGTCCTGGGGAATTGAGATCTCAAGGGTTAGGTAGGGTGATTAGGAATTCCCCCTTCCCGAAGACACTCAAGTTTGGATCCGAAGAAAAAGAAGATTTAGTTTGGTAAGTGTAATGGTAATTCAATTGTAGTTAATTTATAGGTTATGTGCAGAGCAACTACGCTCTGCTGCTAGAAAATGTGCGCAGAGCGAATCCGGACAAACGAAGCGGCGGGAAGAATTCTGTACCGGAACTTCACCGGGAAAAAACCACCGGTAAAAATAAGTACCGGGAAAAAATCTCCACGCGACACCACGCTTGTCCGACTAGAATCTAACTTAAGCTATACGCAGTCTGCTACCACCGTAGCTTATGAAGGGAGCTACAGGGCCCTATATGATAACCTAACCTATAAATTAACTAGAATTGAACACTTACCAAACTAAATCTTCTTTCTCTTCGGATCCAAACTTGAGTGTCTTCGGGAAGGGGGAATTCCTAATTACCCTACCTAACCCTTGAGATCTCAATTCCCCATAACAACTAAATAGATTTCTTCCCGTAGTTTCACTCGGGAACAGCCAGATGTGAACCGCCAGCCACGTTTCACCTCTCACAAGAAAAAGTCACAATAACAGAGTTTTTCACAAACACAAATTCAATAGTGATTTAACAAACAGGAAATTCACAATTATCACTCAAACTAAACAACAAGCAAAAGACGCGAGACCGCTCCGCGTATTAAAATCAAACCGATATCGCCCTGGACAATGCAATGGCGGACCACACGCGACGCCATCCACGCTAGCAGTGTGAGAACCCCAAAACGCCTGGCGGCGATAACAGGAAACGCCTGCGTTTAGTTTTACCCAATATATTACAAACATCCCCCCGTCCCGGTCTGAGAAGCAGACCGCTAGCTTACTCTACGGGAAGGCGGGCGAGAGAGGTCACACCTCTCCTTAAAATCGAACCGTCGACCAACACCTCAGCCACACGCGGAGTGCCATCTCCGCCAAGAATCAAACGTAATATGCGAGCTCGTCGCCAAAGCAATGAGGGCAAATTTGCCTCTTTTAACAATACTAAATCACCCTCCCTGGGAGGCTCAGTCCTGTCTGTCCACTTCACTCTTTGCTGCAGCAAATGCAAATATTCAAGCGACCAGCGACGCCAAAAGTCCTGGCTCATTTGCTGCAACATTTGAAAACGCGACAACCGATATACGCGTTCGTCCTTCCACGGGTATTCGGGCAGGGCATTCAAAGGCCCTCCCACCAAAAAATGACCAGGGGTGAGAGCTTCCAAGTCATTTGGATCTGGAGAGAGCGGACAGAGAGGACGAGAGTTGAGGACCGCCTCAACTTTACAAAACACTGTGGCCAGCTCTTCAAAGGTTAGAGCCGTTTCTCCGATAATGCGGCGGAGGTGGGTCTTTGCGGATTTCACAGCCGCTTCAAAAATCCCTCCCCAATGGGGGCAACTTGGGGGACTAAACTTCCAGGTTATTCCCCTTTGAGCAGCAATTTGACTTAAACTAGTACAATTTTTGTCAATAAACACAGAAACATCCTTAAGATAATTTACAGTTCCCTTATAGTTTGTGCCATTATCAGACCTAATAAGGGAAGGTAGACCTCGACGCGAAACAAAGCGATCCAACGCGGCGACGAAGGCCTCCGTAGTCAGAGCCGATACCACCTCCAAATGGACAGCCTTGGTGGCCAAACAAACAAATACACACAAATAGCCCTTCACAATACGGGCATTACGAAAGGGAGAAGCCTTGATCGAAAAGGGACCGGCAAAATCGGTTCCAGCGCCGTCAAACGGTCTCGAAGGTCGGATTCGATCAGCGGGCAAATCACCCATCTGTGGTTGCATCGTGGATGCCTTCAACCTATAACATGCAATACATCGAAACAGGACACTACGGATTGCTCTTCGGGCAGACAAAATCCAAAACTCGCGTTGCAAAATAGCCAACAAAGCATTGCACCCAGCATGGGCGTTACGAATGTGTCGATCAGACACCAAAAGCTGCACCAAGGGTCCGCCCTTGGGCAACAACAGAGGATGGCGAGTCTCATATGGAAGATCCGCCTTCCGGAGCCTGCCTCCAACCCGAAGAAGCCCATCCGAGTCGATGTACGGGTTCAAACGAGCGACCGCGCCCTTCAACTTAGCGCGTCCGTCGCGCAAGATACGAAGCTCTGACTCAAACCGTCCGGTCTGCACGACACGGACCCAATGCAACAATGCGCTCCGGCGCTCTTCTGCACCTGCAATCGGCTCCAACCGCTTTGCCTGTGGGTTTCTACAATTATGTATGAAACGCTTAATCCAACTGGTAACACCCAGAAGCTTATCCAAGCTGCTATACCGAGCAAGTAGCCAATCCGGCTCCGACGTCGTCTCAGCGACTACAGCATGTACACGGAGCCCAGTCAAACTCAAAGAAGTAACATCTGTCTGACAGACAGGCCAAGAAGTTTCTGATCCCATCAGCCACTCTGGACCCCACCAGAGCGGGTGTGACACCAATTCTGGTGCCGTACAACCTCGGGAAGCACAGTCCGCTGGGTTAAGCTCTCCCGGCACATGTCTCCATGTTATATCAATTCCGATATTCTGGATTTGGGAAACCCGATTTCCCACAAAAACCTCCAAGGTATGTGGGGCCGCGCGCAACCATGCAAGCGCGACCTGGCTATCCGACCAGGCGAAGATGTCCCGTATCTCGACCGTGGCCGCCAGCTCACATGCAACGTGATGCAACAATTTAGAGAGAAGGTGAGCTCCACTCAACTCAAGCTTGGGAATAGTCAGCCTAGTCCTGATGGGGGCGACCTTGCTCTTCCCTAACAAAAGCGAGACATTGACCCGGCCATCGGCGTCAACTGTCCGCATATAGACTGACGCGGCGTAGCCTCGCTCCGACGCGTCACAAAAGCCATGCAGGCTGGCTCGATATTTCCCGGGGGCAATATTCGACGAGGCAAGGCAATCCGATTGACTTCCTTAATCGATGAAAACAACTCGAGCCAATCATCCAATGGAGAGCCAAACAGCGGCTCGTCCCACGAGACGCCCAAAGTCCAAAGTCTCTGAAGAAGACACTTTGCAGAGAATATCACTGGACTGATCCAACCGCTTGGATCAAACATACGGGCTATTACGGACAACACCGTTCTCTTAGTCCAGACCTTTGGTATTTCCAAGTCCACTTGGAATGTAAAAATATCGGTTAGCGGCTGGTACTGCATGCCCAGCACCGCTATCCTGTTGGGATCATCCACATCCTCAAACAGGTGAGGGTTCTGTTGGTGATCCTCCGGGATCCCTTCTAGAACTTTAGGCTCATTAGACAACCACTTACGTAGCTCGTAGCCACCTGTCTTCAATATTTCAATCAATTCATCCCGCAGTAGGAGGGCCTCCTCAATACTTTGGGCTCCGGTGCACACGTCATCAACATACAAGTCACGTGACAGCACGGAAGCCCCACGGGGAAAGCGGATCCGTTCCCGCTCTGCCAATTCAAGCAATGATCTGATGGCGATATAGGGACTAGATTTCAAACCATAGGTGTTTGTATTGAGTTCATACACCGTCACAGGATCCTCAGGGCGCTCACGCCAGAGTATCAACTGGAATCGCCTGTCCTCAGGATGTATGACTGTCTGGCGGAACATCATCCGGATGTCCGCGCCAAAAACCACTTGATGTCTTCTAAAGTTCAAGATGATGTCAATTATGTCCCTATGCAATTTGGGACCTGAATGCAAACATAGATTCAACGAAACTCCGTTCGAAGTGGGTGCGGACCCATCAAAGACAGTCCGCAACTTGCCCGTTGAGGCCTTCACCACCGCGTGGTGGGGCAAAAAATAATGCTCAGTTGAGCTCCAATCAACTCGAGCCGGAGACATGTGACCCAAATCCTCGTACTCGCGCATAAATTCAATATATTTATCGCGAAGTACGTGGTCACGCTGCATGCGTCGCTCCATGGACAGCAGTCGTTTCTCCGCAAGCGCCCTACTTTGCCCTAGGCTAGGACGAGAGGCAACAAAGGGTAACCTAGTTACAAACCGACCGGAGGGCAACCTCTCCGTGGTTGATCGAAAAAGGGCTTCGCACTCAGCGTGTTCCGGATCCATCCTGGAACTCATAGGTGGCTCCTCCACCTCCCAAAACCTTTGCATGGTCTTGGCCAAGGACGCTGATGCGACAACCGGTGGCTCCTCCGCGGTGCCATTATCAAACACAGGGCCCATCAGGGCAAAACCAAAAATCGTAGACACTGCCATCAGTGAAGACGAACCCAGAGCCTCCTGTGTACCCAACAAAATCCAACCCAATACGTCCGAGCCCAGGAGCAAGTCCACTGGGCCGGGATGAAAGACAAAGGGGTCGGCCAAATCCAGACCCGAAACCAAAGACAACACACCCGGCGGTATGTCTGGCGAGGGGTGCCAACCCGCAATGGTATCCATTACCATAGCCGAAGTCGTGATCCTCATTGTGGAGGACTTCAGCGAAGAAAAGGTGACAAGTGTCTGGCCCGTCAGACACTTCACTTGTATGCCACCAACTCCAAGAAGTGGCACAGGCGAGTCTTCCACGACTAAACCTAACTGGTGTGCCACTCGAGTGGTAACCAAACTGCTTTGAGCCCCTGAGTCCAACAGAGCTCTCAAATTAATGGCTTCCCCCCACGACCCCATACGCGGACCACCGCGGTAGGGAGCAGAACCGTCCGCGGCTCTGTCCCAGCAAGGGAGCAAGCTAGTTACGGGCTCCCCACTCTCTCCAAACCAGGGGCGCGCCACTGACCCGGATAATATGGCGGGCGAGTGCACATCCCCATCTGAGGGGGGGCATAACCCGCGGCCCGGCCATACATATGGTACGGCGGGTGGTACTCCAGCCGTGGGTACTCGTGCAGCGGCGGAGAAAACCGCTGCGGCTGCATGTGTTGGGCATTGGTAACCCGCGTGGAGGGGGGTGTCCCCACTCTCACGTCCGATCTAGGGCCCCCGCCCATGGGGGCCCTATCCGGGGCCTGGCCAGCTACATACTGGCCATGACCTTGGGGCGCGTGGTCCCGGTCCGCCAAGACCCGCGCAGGTACGCGACCCCCTCCCGAGGGGGGTGCGACGAGCGAAGCCGCGTCCTCCGTCCGGTGGTGGAGGGCTTCGCGCAGGAGCGCCCCCGCCCATAGGGGACCCCTGCCTCAACATCCGGGTGCCATCCCTGTTGCGGTTCATGCAAAGCATCGCGTGGTGCCGCCCACGGCATGCACTGCATGGTATGGCACTGGGACAGTCACGTGCATAGTGACCGCCCAAACAATAAAAGCAAAGTTCATGCCGCTTTGCCATGCGGCGCCTATCTTGTACTGGCAGTCTCTGCCAGTCCCTGCATTGCAGCAGGCTGTGGCCCATCCGGCCACACTGCAGGCAGTCCGCGTCCCCCGCGACTGTTGCCGTGTGTGCAACCCGCACACCAGCTCCACGCGGTGGCGGTTGCCGTCCCTGTTGGGGCTTACCTCTCCATGAGGGTTCCAAGGGCCTACGTTCAGGCGCTCTGGATGGCGCTGAGTCCGTCATGGTATTCTCAGCGGCCCGTGCCTCAAACTCCAAAAACTTCACCAAGTCAGTGAATGTTGGTAGGGTGGTGCTGTCCCGCTCCGCATTCTCGCGCTCAAACCGCGAGCGGATGTCATTGGGCAATTTGCCCAATACAATGTGCACCAGCAAAAAGGACCATTGGTCCACCGGCAGCCCCAGTGTGCGGAGCGCGTTACAGGCCACTGTAACGGGCGTGAGCAACTGCAGGCGCAACTGTGCCCTGTTGGACACCTTGGGCAGGGCCATCAACTGTGCGGCGTGCGCATCCGCTAACAAACGTAAGTTTTGGTAGCGGGAGTTCAATAACTCCTGCCGTATCGTACTGGTCGTCCTCCACCCGGAGGTGCTGGATGAGCGACCGCGCTTCATCCTCAAGAGTGGAGAGGAGGTAGGCCATCTTCTGGGCCTTCGACACATCCTGTCGTGCTACGACCAGGGACTCAAACATATTTTTATATGCTACCCACTCCTCCATCCTACCCCCAAAGTGGGACAGCTGAAGGGTGGGGAGCCGACCAGTAACCGCTGGTCCTTCCTGTTCAACAGGTGTGCGAGGGGCTGGTCCGCCAGCCTGTCTCGCCCTTATTGCGGTCACCGCCTCCGCGATATCATCGTGCAGACTCAGGATCTGGTCCATGTCCGCCATGTGACCTGCGTAGGCCTCCGGGGTAAGATCGGCTTCGGTAAGCGCCGCCATGGCTGCTTCCGCGCTAATCAATCGTGAGTGGAGGTGATCCGCTCTTAGCAGTATGGCGCCCTCCTGTCCTTCCGGGACAGGAGTCCTCCGGCCGTCACAAACCATCTCAATTCGTTGGCGAGTGTCGCCCTAGCATTGGAGGCCTTCGCCATCGCGTCAAGTCACAAACAAAAAATAACAAAAGGTAAATAAAAAACAACAAAATCAAACAACTACACGAAGAACCGCGGGAGGTATGAGAATGGCACAAACCCGGAACGCACGGTACAAACCGCAAACAAATACAAAAAAGGTTACAAATATTCTTATACAAACAAACTAAGAAAAATCTAATAATTTTTACAAACAATTAATTATTTTTTACAAACGAACAAATAGAGGGTAGATAAACTACGCTCTGCTACCAGAAAATGTGCAGAGCAACTACGCTCTGCTGCCAGAAAATGTGCGCAGAGCGAATCCGGACAAACGAAGCGGCGGGAAGAATTCTGTACCGGAACTTTACCGGGAAAAAATCTACCGGTAAAATTAAGTACCGGGAAAAAATCTCCACGCGACACCACGCTTGTCCGACTAGAATCTAACTTAAGCTATACGCAGTCTGCTACCACCGTAGCTTATGAAGGGAGCTACAGGGCCCTATATGATAACCTAACCTATAAATTAACTAGAATTGAACACTTACCAAACTAAATCTTCTTTCTCTTCGGATCCAAACTTGAGTGTCTTCGGGAAGGGGGAATTCCTAATTACCCTACCTAACCCTTGAGATCTCAATTCCCCATAACAACTAAATAGATTTCTTCCCGTAGTTTCACTCGGGAACAGCCAGATGTGAACCGCCAGCCACGTTTCACCTCTCACAAGAAAAAGTCACAATAACAGAGTTTTTCACAAACACAAATTCAATAGTGATTTAACAAACAGGAAATTCACAATTATCACTCAAACTAAACAACAAGCAAAAGACGCGAGGCCGCTCCGCGTATTAAAATCAAACCGAAATCGCCCTGGACAATGCAATGGCGGACCACACGCGACGCCATCCACGCTAGCAGAGTGAGAACCCCAAAACGCCTGGCGGCGATAACAGGAAACGCCTGCGTTTAGTTTTATCCAATATATTACAAACAGGTTAGGTTATCATATAGGGCCCTGTAGCTCCCTTCATAAGCTACGGTGGTAGCAGACTGCGTTAAGTTAGTTAGGTTTTAGTCGGGCAAACGTGGTGCCGCGTGGAGATTTTTTCCCGGTACTTATTTTTACCGGTGGTTTTTTCCCGGTGAAGTTCCGGTACAGAATTCTTCCCGCCGCTTCGTTTGTCCGGATTCTTCTGCCACATTTTTCTGGCAGCAGAGCGTAGTTGCTCTGCACATTTTTCTGGTAGCAGAGCGTAGTTTATCTACCCTCTATTTGTTCGTTTGTAAAAAATAATTAATTGTTTGTAAAAATTATTAGATTTTTCTTAGTTTGTTTGTATAAGAATATTTGTAACCTTTTTTGTATTTGTTTGCGGTTTGTACCGTGCGTTCCGGGTTTGTGCCATTCTCATACCTACCGCGGTTCTTCGTGTAGTTGCTTGATTTTGTTGTTTTTTATTTACCTTTTGTTATTTTTTGTTTGTGACTTGACGCGATGGCGAAGGCCTCCAATGCTAGGGCGACACTCGCCAACGAATTGAGATGGTTTGTGACGGCCGGAGGACTCCTGTCCCGGAAGGACAGGGAGGGCGCCATACTGCTAAGAGCGGATCACCTCCACTCACGATTGATTAGCGCGGAAGCGGCCATGGCGGCGCTTACCGAAGCCGATCTTACCCCGGAGGCCTACGCAGGTCACATGGCGGACATGGACCAGATCCTGAGTCTGCACGATGATATCGCGGAGGCGGTGACCGCAATAAGGGCGAGACAGGCTGGCGGACCAGCCCTCGCACACCTGTTAGACAGGAAGGACCAGCGGTTACTGGTCGGCTCCCCACCCTTCAGCTGTCCCACTTTGGGGGTAGGATGGAGGAGTGGGTAGCATATAAAAATATGTTTGAGTCCCTGGTCGTAGCACGACAGGATTTGTCGAAGGCCCAGAAGATGGCCTACCTCCTCTCCACTCTTGAGGATGAAGCGCGGTCGCTCATCCAGCACCTCCGGGTGGAGGACGACCAGTACGATACGGCTTGGGAGTTATTGAACTCCCGCTACCAAAATTTACGTTTGTTAGCGGATGCGCACGCCGCACAGTTGATGGCCCTGCCCAAGGTGGCCAACAGGGCACAGTTGCGCCTGCAGTTGCTCACGCCCGTTACAGTGGCCTGTAACGCGCTCCGCACACTGGGGCTGCCGGTGGACCAATGGTCCTTTTTGCTGGTGCACATTGTATTGGGCAAATTACCCAATGACATCCGCTCGCGATTTGAGCGCGAGAATGCGGAACGGGATAGCACCACCCTACCAACATTCACTGACTTGGTGAAGTTTTTGGAGTTTGAGGCACGGGCGGCTGAGAATACCATGACGGACTCAGCGCCATCCAGAGCGCCTGAACGTAGGCCCCCACAGGGACGGCAACCGCCACCGCGTGGAGCTGGTGTGCGGGTTGCGCACACGGCAGCAGTCGCGAGGGACGCGGACTGCCTGCAATGTGGCCGGATGGGCCACAGCCTGCTACAATGCAGGGACTGGCAGAGACTGCCAGTACAAGATAGGCGCCGCATGGCAAAAGCGGCATGAACTTTGCTTTTATTGTTTGGGCGGTCACTATGCACGTGACTGTCCCAGTGCCATACCATGCAGTGCATGCCGTGGGCGGCACCACGCGATGCTTTGCATGAACCGCAACGGGGATGGCACCCGGATGTTGAGGCAGGGGTCCCCTATGGGCGGGGGCGCTCCTGCGCGAAGCCCTCCACCACCGGACGGAGGACGCGGCTTCGCTCGTCGCACCCCCCCTCGGGAGGGGGGTCGCGTACTTACGCGGGTCTTGGCGGACCGGGACCACGCGCCCCAAGGTCATGGCCAGTATGTAGCTGGCCAGGCCCCGGATAGGGCCCCCATGGGCGGGGGCCCTAGATCGGACGATGAGAGTGGGGACACCCCCTCCACGCGGGTTACCACTGCCCAACACATGCAGCCGCAGCGGTTTTCTCCGCCGCTGCACGAGTACCCACGGCTGGAGTACCACCCGCCGTACCATATGTATGGCCGGGCCGCGGGTTCTGCCCCCCCTCAGATGGGGATGTGCACTCGCCCGCCATATTATCCGGGTCAGTGGCGCGCCCCTGGTTTGGAGAGAGTGGGGAGCCCGTAACTAGCTTGCTCCCTTGCTGGGACAGAGCCGCGGACGGTTCTGCTCCCTACCGCGGTGGTCCGCGTATGGGGTCGTGGGGGAAGCCATTAATTTGAGAGCTCTGTTGGACTCAGGGGCTCAAAGCAGTTTGGTTACCACTCGAGTGGCACGCCAGTTAGGTTTAGTCGTGGAAGACTCGCCTGTGCCACTTCTTGGAGTTGGTGGCATACAAGTGAAGTGTCTGACGGGCCAGACACTTGTCACCTTTTCTTCGCTGAAGTCCTCCACAATGAGGATCACGACTTCGGCTATGGTAATGGATACCATTGCGGGTTGGCACCCCTCGACAGACATACCGCCGGGTGTGTTGTCTTTGGTTTCGGGTCTGGATTTGGCCGACCCCTTTGTCTTTCATCCCGGCCCAGTGGACTTGCTCCTGGGCTCGGACGTATTGGGTTGGATTTTGTTGGGTACACAGAAGGCTCTGGGTTCGTCTTCACTGATGGCAGTGTCTACGATTTTTGGTTTTGCCCTGATGGGCCCTGTGTTTGATAATGGCACCGCGGAAGGAGCCACCGGTTGTCGCATCTGGCGTCCTTGGCCAAGACCATGCAAAGGTTTTGGGAGGTGGAGGAGCTCACCTATGAGTTCCAGGATGGATCCGGAACACGCTGAGTGCGAAGCCCTTTTTCGATCGACCACGGAGAGGTTGCCCTCCGGTCGGTTTGTAACTAGGGTTACCCTTTGTTGCCTCTCGTCCTAGCCTAGGGCAAAGTAGGGCGCTTGCGGAGAAACGACTGCTGTCCATGGAGCGACGTATGCAGCGTGACCACGTACTTCGCGATAAATATATTGAATTTATGCGCGAGTACGAGGATTTGGGTCACATGTCTCCGGCTCGAGTTGATTGGAGCTCAACTGAGCATTATTTTTTGCCCCACCACGCGGTGGTGAAGGCCTCAACAGGCAAATTGAGGACCGTCTTCGATGGGTCCGCACCCACTTCGAACGGGGTTTCGTTGAATCTGTGTTTGCATTCGGGTCCCAAATTGCATAGGGACATAATTGACATCATCTTGAACTTTAGAAGACATCAAGTGGTTTTTGGTGCGGACATCCGGATGATGTTCCGCCAGACAGTCATACATCCTGAGGACAGGCGATTCCAGTTGATACTCTGGCGTGAGCGCCCTGAGGATCCTGTGACGGTGTATGAACTCAACACAAACACGTATGGTTTGAAATCTAGTCCCTATATCGCCATCAGATCATTGCTTGAATTGGCAGAGCGGGAACGGATCCGCTTTCCCCGTGGGGCTTCCGTGCTGTCACGTGACTTGTATGTTGATGACGTGTGCACCGGAGCCCAAAGTATTGAGGAGGCCCTCCTACTGCGGGATGAATTGATTGAAATATTGAAGACAGGTGGCTACGAGCTACGTAAGTGGTTGTCTAATGAGCCTAAAGTTCTAGAAGGGATCCCGGAGGATCACCAACAGAACCCTCACCTGTTTGAGGATGTGGATGATCCCAACAGGATAGCGGTGCTGGGCATGCAGTACCAGCCGCTAACCGATATTTTTACATTCCAAGTGGACTTGGAAATACCAAAGGTCTGGACTAAGAGAACGGTGTTGTCCGTAATAGCCCGTATGTTTGATCCAAGCGGTTGGATCAGTCCAGTGATATTCTCTGCAAAGTGTCTTCTTCAGAGACTTTGGACTTTGGGCGTCTCGTGGGACGAGCCGCTGTTTGGCTCTCCATTGGATGATTGGCTCGAGTTGTTTTCATCGATTAAGGAAGTCAATCGGATTGCCTTGCCTCGTCGAATATTGCCCCCCGGGAAATATCGAGCCAGCCTGCATGGCTTTTGTGACGCGTCGGAGCGAGGCTATGCCGCGTCAGTCTATATGCGGACAGTTGACGCCGATGGCCGGGTCAATGTCTCGCTTTTGTTAGGGAAGAGCAAGGTCGCCCCCATCAGGACTAGGCTGACTATTCCCAAGCTTGAGTTGAGTGGAGCTCACCTTCTCTCTAAATTGTTGCATCACGTTGCCAGTGAACTGGCGGCCACGGTCGAGATACGAGACATCTTCGCCTGGTCGGATAGCCAGGTCGCGCTTGCATGGTTGCGCGCGGCCCCACATACCTTGGAGGTTTTTGTGGGAAATCGGGTTTCCCAAATCCAGAATATCGGAATTGATATAACATGGAGACATGTGCCGGGAGAGCTTAACCCAGCGGACTGTGCCTCCCGAGGTTGTACGGCACCAGAATTGGTGTCACACCCGCTCTGGTGGGGTCCAGAGTGGCTGATGGGATCAGAAACTTCTTGGCCTGTCTGTCAGACAGATGTTACTTCTTTGAGTTTGACTGGGCTCCGTGTACATGCTGTAGTCGCTGAGACGACGTCGGAGCCGGATTGGCTACTTGCTCGCTATAGTAGCTTGGATAAGCTTCTGGGTGTTACCAGTTGGATTAAGCGTTTCATACATAATTGTAGAAACCCACAGGCAAAGCGGTTGGAGCCGATTGCAGGTGCAGAAGAGCGCCGGAGCGCATTGTTGCATTGGGTCCGTGTCGTGCAGACCGGACGGTTTGAGTCAGAGCTTCGTATTTTGCGCGACGGACGCGCTAAGTTGAAGGGCGCGGTCGCTCGTTTGAACCCGTACATCGACTCGGATGGGCTTCTTCGGGTTGGAGGCAGGCTCCGGAAGGCGGATCTTCCATATGAGACTCGCCATCCTCTGTTGTTGCCCAAGGGCGGACCCTTGGTGCAGCTTTTGGTGTCTGATCGACACATTCGTAACGCCCATGCTGGGTGCAATGCTTTGTTGGCTATTTTGCAACGCGAGTTTTGGATTTTGTCTGCCCGAAGAGCAATCCGTAGTGTCCTGTTTCGATGTATTGCATGTTATAGGTTGAAGGCATCCACGATGCAGCCACAGATGGGTGATTTGCCCGCTGATCGAATCCGACCTTCGAGGCCGTTTGACGGCGTTGGAACCGATTTTGCCGGTCCCTTTTCGATCAAGGCTTCTCCCGTTCGTAATGCCCGTATTGTGAAGGGCTATGTGTGTGTATTTGTTTGTTTGGCCACCAAGGCTGTCCATTTGGAGGTGGTATCGGCTCTGACTACGGAGGCCTTCGTCGCCGCGTTGGATCGCTTTGTTTCGCGTCGAGGTCTACCTTCCCTTATTAGGTCTGATAATGGCACAAACTATAAAGGAACTGTAAATTATCTTAAGGATGTTTCCGTGTTTATTGATAAAAATTGTACTAGTTTAAGTCAAATTGCTGCCCAAAGGGGAATAACCTGGAAATTTAGTCCCCCAAGTTGCCCCCATTGGGGAGGGATTTTTGAAGCGGCTGTGAAATCCGCAAAGACCCACCTCCGCCGCATTATCGGAGAAACGGCTCTAACTTTTGAAGAGCTGGCCACAGTGTTTTGTAAAGTTGAGGCGGTCCTCAACTCTCGTCCTCTCTGTCCGCTATCTCCAGATCCAAATGACTTGGAAGCTCTCACCCCTGGTCATTTTTTGGTGGGAGGGCCGTTGAATGCCCTGCCCGACTACCCGTGGAAGGATGAACGCGTATATCGGTTGTCGCGTTTTCAAATGTTGCAGCAAATGAGCCAGGACTTTTGGCGTCGCTGGTCGCTTGAATATTTGCATTTGCTGCAGCAAAGAGTGAAGTGGACAGACAGGACTGAGCCTCCCAGGGAGGGTGATTTAGTATTGTTAAAAGAGGCAAATTTGCCCTCATTGCTTTGGCGACGAGCTCGCATATTACGTTTGATTCTTGGCGGAGATGGCACTCCGCGTGTGGCTGAGGTGTTGGTCGACGGTTCGATTTTAAGGAGAGGTGTGACCTCTCTCGCCCGCCTTCCCGTAGAGTAAGCTAGCGGTCTGCTTCTCAGACCGGGACGGGGGGATGTTTGTAATATATTGGGTAAAACTAAACGCAGGCGTTTCGCATTGCTGCCGCCAGAGGGCGTTCGGGGTTTTCACACTGCTAGCGTGGATGGCGTCGCGCGGACGGCCGCCATTGCATTGTCCCATGCGATATCGGTTTGATTTTAATACGCGGAGCGGTCTCGCGTCTTTTGCTTGTTGTTTAGTTTGAGTGATAATTGTGAATTTCCTGTTTGTTAAATAACTATTGAATTTGTGTTTGTGAAGAACTCTGTTATTGTGACCTTTTCTGGTGAGAGGTGAAACGTGGCTGGCTGTTCACATCTGGCTGTTCCCGAGTGAAACTACGGGAAGAAATCTATTTAGTTGTCCTGGGGAATTGAGATCTCAAGGGTTAGGTAGGGTGATTAGGAATTCCCCTTCCCGAAGACACTCAAGTTTGGATCCGAAGAGAAAGAAGATTTAATTTGGTAAGTGTTCAATTGTAGTTAATTTATAGGTTAGGTTATCATATAGGGCCCTGTAGCTCCCTTCATAAGCTACGGTGGTAGCAGACTGCGTTAAGTTAGTTAGGTTTTAGTCGGGCAAACGTGGTGCCGCGTGGAGATTTTTTCCCGGTACTTATTTTTACCGGTGGTTTTTTCCCGGTGAAGTTCCGGTACAGAATTCTTCCCGCCGCTTCGTTTGTCCGGATTCTCTCTGCCACATTTTCTGGCAGCAGAGCGTAGTTGCTCTGCACACTGGTATCACAAAATTCACAACTTTATTAAACAACACATATAACAAACAAACGTATAGCCTCATAAAAGTAAGAAGGTGGTGGTGGCCAAGTGGTGATGACCTATATATATGACCTATACCTGGTAATAACCTGAGGTCGGAGAGGACCCGGGTTCAAATCCTACCTGTGTCACACGAGTTTGTAGACCAATCTGACTCATGTATGGTAGTTTTCTAATAGACCACCACCTGCTTCCTGTGAAGGAAAACATCGTGATCTTGAACAATAACCTAAACAGACAGCCAATGTGCAGGTTTCCACCTACACATTAGCTGACTGTTTAGGTTACTAGTTTGTATGCGGCAACTGTCACTAGATGGCGGTTGTCGTAAAAGTCATATCAGATGCCTTTAGGCGACTTGAATAAAATCTGTCACGAGTGTTAGTAATAACACACCCAATAAGCAAAAAGTAAAAAGTGCTGCGCGGAAGGGGGCGCGCGCTTCCTACTTATATGTATTGTGTAGCCCGCTTGATAGATAACTCTCTTCACACCGTAGGTACGCGCAATATCTTGAAATAGTACATTGTTAACGAGTGGGTGAAAGTAACTTTTTTAAGTCCCGAGACGAAACCCGCCAAACATATTATGTAAAATTGAAATAACATGAAGTTAAAGAATATATTTTTTTATAATGTAGATTTCTTTATCATTTTTTCAATGATAGAACAAAATGAAAAGGATCTTATAGCTAAATAGTTGGTCGGCCACAGAAAAAAATATATGCTGGAAGCTAAAGCCGATCATTTTTTTTTCAAGTTTAGAGTTTTGTTTATGCTTCCGTATAATTCACTCATCATTTCTTTAGCTAATTCATGTTTTTATTTTTACTTTCCTTGTATTCGTGATGAAAAGCACAGTGTTTACCTCGGGTGAAAGACTTTTTTAAGTCCCTCGAACTATTCGAAACCCCGTCTCGGGACTTAAAAAGTTACTTTCACCCACTCGTTAACAATGTACTATTACATTCCATTGTTCAATTGCTTATATGTCGTAGCGTAGCTGTATTCCTTTTTGTTATTCGTAATATATATAAAACCAATTTCCGTGGACGGTGTCGACGTAACATCTTAAAATTAAATATTGGGAAATTTCTATTATTATACGCTCCATGTATGTAGATAGCGAAATCTTAATTTGTCGCTTCTCTCTTGTAGTATGTGAAGGGGCGTCTTGATGAGATGCTTGCCTAGGGCGACGTCGAATAAAAATCCGCCACTCCGTATGTAAATTTGCCATTCGCATATAAAATGCTTGAGACTTCGATTAAGCCGTATTCTAGATCTTGCCACAAGACATTTGTAAAAATAAGTAACAGCTAGATAATGTTTTTCTATAAATGGCATATTATGTTATTCATAGTCAGTACCGTTGCTTATAACAACATTCCGATGTTCGACGAAGTGAAATTGTTTCATCATTTTTTGCCGCCCGTCCCGACGTTTCCCGAAATCGCTGAAAAGATCGGCCTCCGTTGCGAAGAGTATAATTTAACATCTTCAGATGGCTACTTACTTCGGATCTTCCGCATCCCAGGAGATGTTAATAGACCGGTGCTTCTGATGCATGGCCTCCTCGACTCCGCAGATGGCTTCATCATCAGAGAAGAGGGGTCCATCGCAAAGATATTAGCGAGCGAAGGTTATGACATATGGGTGGGCAACTATCGTAGTAACAGATACTGTCGAAGTCACGTCACACTCAACCCTGACACGGATGAAAGATTTTGGAATTTCACTTTCCACGAAATAGCTACAATAGATATTCCAGAAATAATAGATTTTGTGCTCGACAAGACTGGGCAGTCTCAACTCAGCACCATGGGGCACTCGCTAGGGACTACTTTATTTTTCGTGTTGGGATCCAAAAGACCAGAGTACAATAAGAAAATTAAAGTACTGGCAGCGCTAGCTCCTATAGCATACGTACACAATATAAAAGGAGGAACGGCTGCTGCGCTTAAATTTGCAACTGAATTAAATACCATAGCAAAATCAATCAATTTTCAGGAGTTACTTGGACATAATTCGGATCTTTCAGTATTTCTTCGAGAGATTTGCTCCATTCCTGGAAAAGGATATGCATTGTGCTCTGTTGCTGCATTTGTGGGTGTAGGGTTCGACTATGCACAGTTGGAACCGGAGTTTCTAACGACTTTATTACATCACTTCCCGGCAGGAGCGTCCAGGAAGAATGTGATACATTTAGCCCAGATTGGGAAAAGAAAGGAGTTTGCAGAGTTTGATTATGGAGACGATAAGAATTTAGAAATATATTCTTCTTTAAATCCTCCTCTGTATAACCTCAGTAAAGTTACATTTGACGTGGCCATGTACTGCGGAGCCAACGACAACTTGTCAGACCCTGAAGATGTTGACATCCTCGAACCACAGCTTCCTAATGTCAAACGCATACTTATAGACTACCCCTTATGGAACCATTTAGATCACTTGTACGGAAAATTTGTACCACAATACTTGGGACCTTTGCTCATAGAATTACTCGCTAAATACAATTAAGTTTAGGTACCTGCTTTACCAATAAACTTGTTCTTGGTGTGCTAACTGGAGCGTCTATCATTTTGAAGACCAGTAACAACTCTACTGAGACAACACTTTCAGTGGCGTCATACCTACAGGTCTTTCAGAAACCAATTATAATTCATTTTTATTATCTTTTGAACTGAAATATTATACCTTGTAAATTGTAAAGCTAGGGTATAGAAAGGAGTTGATATAAATTAAACCTTCAATCAGTGCATTTTCCTAGGTAACTATTTTGAACCATATACGCACCATCTATATGTAAACAAAAGTTCAGTGCCGAATCGTTCAGTAGAATTTAGTGACTCTCAACTGGCGGCCTGAAGCGAGTCATCACATTCTAGGATTTTTTAAATTCGCTATGGCTGTTTAGACAAAACATCGCTGAATTTTCTTCTTTTTGATCATAATAAAAATACACCTAATATAAATATAACAAGGTACTGTTTAGTACTATTAATATTATAAATTACTTAACTCAATTAAGAAAAATATACATTAAAAAAGAAGAAAATACAGCGGCTAGTATAAATACAGCAGATTTTTTTCTTATATAAAGAATATTTTTTTTCTAAGCTACCATTGGTACAGAATACATAATTGTGCCATTGGCTAATACATGTACCTAGTATCCAAAGTCATAGAAAAAAAATGTGTTTCTTTTAATTTTCCGACGACGGCGACGACTGGGTCTCACTCTAGTCATATTTCCTCATGAGTGAGGATCGTGGTCATTATATGGAATGAAACACTCGCAACGACTCTCTTGGCAATTTTAATGGAGTGGTTTGCCATTGCCTTCTCCATTTTACACATAAGTTGATAATCATCAACCAGAGTGCGGGTTTCCTCACGATGTTTTCCTTCACCGGAAGCAAGTGGTGATCGCTGAAAACTAACGTAGGTACATGTTTCAGATTAGTATACAAACAAACTCATGTAGCACGGGCAGGATTCGAACCTGGGACCTTTGCAGCCTCAGGCAGGCGCCCTACCACTTGGCCACCATCGCTTCGACTATCTTAAAATTAATTATTGGGAAAATTCCGTTCGCCTATTTTTATACATCCATGTACTCGTATGTAGATATAATAATGAATTTTTCTCTCTTGTGGTATGTGAAGGGGCGTCTCGATGTGGTGATTGTCTAGGGCAACGTCGAACGAAAATCCGCCACTGTGCCCATCTAAATTCGCCATTTGCATATATAAATGCTTGAGGCTACAAAATGCCGATTAAATCGTATTAGGTATAGATCTTGCCACAAAACTTTTGTGTAAAAAGCTAACATGTGTTTCTATAAATTACATATAATTTTATTCATAGTCAGTAGCGTTGCTTGTAACCTTGTAACCATATTCCGATATTCGACGAAGTCAAATTTTTGCATAATATCTTGCCGCGCGTCCCGAACCCGACCTTTCCAGAAATAGTTGAAAAGAACGACCTTCGTTGCGAAGAGTACAATCTAACATCTTCAGATGGCTACATACTTCGGCTCTTCCGCATCCCTGGAGATGTTAAAAAACCGGTGCTTATGATGCATGGCCTCCTCGACTCCGCAGATGGCTTCATCCTCAGAGAAGAGGGGTCCATCGCAATGATATTAGCGAAGGATATGACGTATGGGTGCAGGGTTGCCAGATGGAATTTTCTATTTCTCCCCAAAATTTAAATTATATTTCTCCAAAACGATACTATTTTTTTTATTTTTACCCAAAGGCCCATCCGGTTTTTTGCCCGTGTTCCTAACGGCTGATGAGCTTTTTTTTTAACAAGATTGAAGGAATTCAAGCAATCAACGTACGAATAAATATTATTTGAACGTTCGAAAACGTACAGAGATAGTCTTCATGTTTGTATGTTGTTTAGAGGTAGTCTAAATGTTTTTGTTACTTTTGTTTCTATGT
The DNA here is from genome assembly GCA_018467065.1 of Ephestia elutella. Lineage (NCBI taxonomy): Eukaryota > Metazoa > Arthropoda > Insecta > Lepidoptera > Pyralidae > Ephestia > Ephestia elutella. The sequence continues at coordinate 18,240,747 of CM031571.1, forward strand.
ATTTCTTCTCTGTAAATGGTGCAATAAAGTGTTGATCTATCTATCTATCTATCTACGTTCGAAAACATTGTTAAATTAAATGCCCTGGTAAGATGCATGTTAGTTTCATTACAATAAGAAAGGAGGCGTCCCAAACCTAAAAAAAAACCCAAACTTCTCCACGAGATTTATTTTATCTCCAAACATTTCTCCAAAATTTCTCCAAGAGTCAACTTTTTACCCAGAATTGCGAAAAAAACCATGTATGGGTGGGCAACCCATGGAAGTAATAAGTACTTTTGTACAAACTTACTTATTACTTCCATGGGGCAACCATCATGGTAACAGGTACTGTCGAAGTCATGTCACTCTAAATCCTGACAAGGATGTAAGCTTTTGGGATTTCTTTTTCCACGAAATGTCTACAATAGATATTCCAGAAATAATAGATTTTGTGCTCGACAAGACTGGGCAATCTCAACTTAACACCATGGGACACTCGCAAGGTACTACTCTATTTTTCGCGCTGGGATCCAAAAGACCATAATATAATAAGAAAATTAAAGTACTGGCAGTGCTAGCTCCTATACTTACTTATACAATATAAAAGGAGGAACAGCTGCTGCGCTTACATTTGCAACAGAATTAAATGCTATAGTAAAATCAATCAATTATCAGGAGGTGCTTGCACATGATTCTGATCTTTCAGTATTTCTTCGAGAGTTTGCTCCATTCCTGTCACAGGATATGAGTTATGCTCTGTTGCTGCATATGTGGGTGTAGGGTTCAACTATGCGGACACTTGGAACCGGAGTTTCTAACTACTTTATTACGTCACTTCCCGGCAGGAGCAGGAAGAATGTGATACATTTAGCTCAGATTGGGAAAAGAAAGGAGTTTGCAGAATTTGATTATGGAGATGATAAGAATTTACATTTTGAAATAAAGTAACTATTTAAAGAATTTGGAATTGTATTCTTCCTCTCTGTATAATCTCAGTAAAGTGACATTTGACGTGGCCATGTACTGCCGAGCCAACGACAACTTGTCAGATCCTGAGGATGTGGACATCCTCGAATCACAGCTTCCTAATGTCAAACGCATACTTATAGACTATCCCTTCTGGAACCATTTGGATCACGTTTACGGAAAATTTATACCACAATACTTGGGACCTTTGCTCGTAGAATTACTCGCTAAATACAATTAAGTTTAGGAAGCTGCTTTACCAATAAACTTGTTCTTGGTGTGCTAACTGGAGCGTCTATTATTGTGAAGACAGGTAACGACTCCACTGAGACAACACTTTTGGTGGCGTCATACAGGTCTTTCAGAAACCAATTATTATTTATTTTTATTATCTTTTGAACTGAAATATTATACCTTGATTGTAAAGCAAGGGTAAAAAGGAGTTGATATAAATTAAACCTTCAATCAGTGCGTTTTCCTAGGTAACTATTTTGAACCATATACGCACCATATATGTATATGTAAACAAAAGTTCAGTGCCGAATGTTTCAGTAGAACTGAGTGACTTCCAACTGGCGGCCTGGATCGAGTTACCACATTCTAGGATTTTTTAAATTCACAATCCAGCTGTTTAGACAAAACATCGCTGCATTTCCTTCTTTTTGATCATAATAAAAATACCTCATTTAAGATTAACATAGGATAGGTACTGATTAGTACTATTAATATTATTAATTACTTAACTTAATTAAGAAGAATTTACTTAAATAAGAAGCGGTGGTGGCGCAGTGGTAGGGCGCCCGCCTTTGGCTGCAAAGGTCCCAGGTTCGAATCCTGCCCGTGCTACATGAGTTTGTATACCAATCTGACTCATGTGTGGCAGTTTTCATCGACCACCACTTGCTTCCGGTGAAGGAAAACATCGTGAGGAAACCTGCACTCTGGTTGATGATTATCAGCAGTGTGTGAAATGGAGAAGGCATTGGCAAACCACTCCATTAAAATTGCCAAGAGAGTCGTTGTGTGTGTTTCATTCCATATAATGACCACGTCCCTCAGTCATGAGGAAATACGACTAAAGAGAGAGAGAACTTAATTAAGAAAAATATATATTAAAGAAGAAGAAAATACAGCGGCTAGTGTAAATACAGCAGATTTTTTGCTTTTATAAAGAATTATTTTTCTAAGCTACCATTGGTACAGAATACATAATAGTGCCATTGGCTAATACATGTACCTAGTATCCAAAGTCATAGAAAAAAATGTGTTTCTTTTAATTTTCCGACGACGGCGCGTATATGTAAACCCTTCCAGTATTCAGAACTACGAAAAATCTGAGCTGCGGGAGGGTTTACAAGCAAGTATTCAAAAAAGTTGCCATAAACCCTTCCAGTATTCAGAACTTCGGAAAATCTGAGCTGCGGAAGGGTTTACAAGCATGAATTCACAAAAAATTGCCGTAAACCATTCCGTTATTCAGAGCTACGAACGATCTGGATTCGGGGATGGTTTTCGGTATAATATTTGAAAAGTCGTAATAAAAAATGCTTCCTCTACTCAGAACCCAAAAAATATAATAGGTAGGTGCGATCTGACATGCGGGAGGGCTTGCTGCGCTATGCTCCCCGACCTCATATGAAAGGACTCGTTATGAGGACCTCAAATATATTTTTGTTATTATTGTAAAATAAATAGTTTTGATTTTATTCATGAAAGAAGACGAAAATTTACCACCCCTGATCTCCAAAACTACTGAATTTTGCAAAAAACACATAAAATATAGTTCAGTACCTGTAGATTACAGGAAAACCTATAGGAATGGCATTGTTCGGAACCCTCTCCACGCGAGTTCAACTCGTATTTGGCCGGTTTTTTTATAATCTCATCTTTGAATTAATTATCCTTTATATTATAATTATGTGTTGTTAAAATAAATAATTATTTTGTCGTAAGTTTATATAATTCAATTTAATTTTGTTTCGTAATAATTCCTAATAGCTCTTATCGAGCATTTACTGTTAAATTGTAATTCATATCTATAATTCTAGCTCAGAAGTACTGGCGTTCTGAATACTGGAAGGCTTTTCATATATGCATCCTTATTTTGCTTCTGTAATCCCTCCCGCATTACAGAACTGAAATCAGGGTAGCATTTAAGCCATCAAAACAGCCGTTTCATCGCTTAAATGCTCCCGCAGCTCAGATGTATGGAGGTTCTGAATACTGGAAGGGTTTACATAAACGCGACGACGGCGACGACTGGGTCTCACTCTTTAGTCGTATTTCCTCATAAGTGAGGGTCGTGGTCATTATATGGAATGAAACACTCGCAACGACTCTCTTGGCAATTTTAATGGAGTGGTTTGCCATTGCCTTCTCCATTTCATACATTAGTTGATAATCATCAACCAGAGTGCAGGTTTCCTCACGATAATAGGCCTATATAAGGCCTATGATAGAGTAAAAAGGAATGTGTTGTGGTCTACATTGTCTATGTATGAGTTCAGCAGCCATCTGATACAGGCACTGAAATCTCTTTTCAGAAATTCCAGTGCGTGTGTCAGAATAAATGGGAGCTAAACAGATGAGAGAGAGAATAATTTGAAAGATGTTGAATGTGGATTAAGAATGAATGAGTTACGCATCAAAAGCCTCTTATATGTCGACGACCAAGTTTTGCTTGCGTCTCGTCAGAAGATAAATTACAGAAGATGGTGACAGTTATGAATGACTCATTTGAATGTAAGGGTATGAAAGTGAATGTAAGCAAGACAAAAGTAATGGTTTTTGAAAGAGACGAGAGTGTTACAAAATGCGAAATTGATAAAAATGGAGAGAATGTAGAACAAGTGAATGAATTCGTATACTTAGGTTGTATGTTCACAAGGGATGGCAAGCACGAGGGTGACATTGAAAGAAGAGTGTCTGCTGGAAACCGAGTGAATCCCCCATTCCTTTATAAACAGCGGAAAAGTGTCCAAGTATTCTCGTCGGGCTGTTCATCAGGGAGTGTTAATGCCTATTACTCTTATGTATGGTAGTGAAAGTTGGGTATAGCAGAAACAGGTATTTAATGAAAGTAGAGTGAATGCGGTTGAAATGAGAGCATTAAGAAGCATGTGTGGTGTAACTTTTAAAAATCGAATTAGAAATATTGATGTCAGAGAAATGTGTGGAATAAATGAGGATGTAATGACCAAAATTGAAAAAGGAATATTAAGATGGTTTGGGCATGTTGAGAGGATTGATGAAAAGAGATTGACGAAAGGTATTTATAAAGCAGAAGTGAATGGAAGAGTTGGTCAGGGTCGACCTCGAAGAACGCACTCCGACCAGATTGCGGACCTCCTTAAAAAGGGAGATATTAGGAGCACCCATAACCGGAGAGCATGTATGAAGAGAGTGATGAGTGTAGAGGAAGCAAGAGAGATCTGTAAAGATCGTAGCAAGTGAAAATCGCTAGTCTCTGCCTACCCCCACGGGAAAAAGGCGTGATAATATGTATGTATGTATGCAGTAGTGTTGCTTGTAACAATATTCCGATATTCGACGAAGTCAAATTTTTGCATAATATCTTGCCGCGCGTACCTTTCCAGAAATAGCTGAAAAGAACGGCCTTCGTTGCGAAGAGTACAATCTAACAACTTCAGATGGCTACATACTTCGACTCTTCCGGATCCCTGGAGATGTTAATAAACCGGTGCTTATGATGCATAATTATCCTCTCTCACCATTTATCATGCTCTTTTCATCTTTATGCTGACGATCTGTAGCTTTATACACAAACTAATGTAGACGAGATTGATACTGCCATTTCTCTAATTAATAATAACCTGACTAGTATTTCTGAATGGTCTAAAAATTTCGGGGTCCGAGTGAACCCTAATAAATGTCAAGCTATACTGGTAGGTAGTAAAATTCAAACTAATAGAGTAGACCTTAACACCATACAATCAGTTGTCTATGACGGTACCGCGATCCCATTTAGTCCCGTAGTAAAAAATCTTGGCCTCTATATTGACTCCACACTTAGCTGGAATAATCACATGGTCGAAGTCAGCCGAAAGGTTTTTGCCACTCTCCACTACTTACAGCGTTTAAAACACTTCTTGCCCATAAAAACTAAAACTATGTTGGTACAGTCGCTTGTGATCCCGATCATTGATTACGCTGATGTGTGTTATCTGGACTTAACTGAGGAACATCTCAATAAACTGGATCGTCTACTTAACAACCGCATTAGATTTATCTTTTGTCTCCGTAAATACGATCATGTTTCGGAATATCGGTCTCAGCTTAAATGGCTCCCAATTCGTCAACGCAGGAATCTTCATATTCTTTGTCAGCTTTATAATGTGCTCAATAATCCTCTGTCCCCCAACTATTTAAAATCTGACTTTAAATTGCTATCTTCTACTCATCATCGTGACCTTCGTTCTTCCAATAAACTCACTCTCGCTATTCCTTTTCACCGTACCGGTTTTTATTCCAACTCTTTCGCCGTTACGGCAACCAGACTCTGGAACGCGCTCCCTGACTCCATCAAAACTGCCCCGAGCCGTGATTGTTTCAAAGCCCGGGTGTTCAGGCACCTACTTGCGCAAGACTAGTTCCCTCGCTGCCTAACTATTTTATTTTTCAGTAGTATTCTATGTATGTATTTATTTATGGTATTATTTATTTATATTATATGTAATGATATTCTTATATGTCATATTAGCTATATATATATATATATATATATATATATATATATATGTATTACTATGTATTATATCTTTTATGTTACTCTTATTTTGTCTCCCCCCCGTCTCGTCTTCAACAATCCCTTTATTAGACCCACTTAAGTTCTCTGTTTACCCCAAAGGTCGACTGTTAGATAATGCTTCTGCATTAAGTCCACCTATTGTGCCATACATTGTGTTTGTACAATAAAGGTTAAATAAATAAATAAATGCATGGCCTCCTCGGCTCCGCAGTTGGCTTCATCCTCAGAGAAGAGGGGTCCATCGCAATGATATTAGCGAACGAAGGATATGACGTATGGGTGGGCAACCATCGCGGTAACAGGTACTGTCGAAGTCATGTCACTCTCAACCCGGACAAGGATGTAAGCTTTTGGGATTTCTCTTTCCACGAAATGTCTACAATAAATATTCCAGAAATAATAGATTTTGTGCTCGACAAGACTGGGCAATCTCAACTCAGCACCATGGGACACTCGCAAGGTACTACTCTATTTTTCGCGCTGGGATCCAAAAGACCAGAGTATAATAAGAAAATTAAAGAACTGGCAGCGCTAGCTCCTATAGCATACGTACACAATATTAAAGGAGGGACTGCTGCTGCGCTTAAATTTGCAACAGAATTAAATACTATAGTAAAATCAATCAATTTTCAGGAGGTGCTTGGACATGATTCCGATCTTTCAGTATTTCTTCGAGAGATTTGCTCCATTCCTGAAAAAGGATATGCGTTTTGCTCTGTTGCTGCATTTGTGGGTGTTGGATTCGATTATGCACAGTTGGAACCGGGGTTTCTAACGACTTTCATTCATCACTTCCCGGCAGGAGCGTCCAGGAAGAATGTGATACATTTAGCTCAGATTGGGAAAAGAAAGGAGTTTGCAGAGTTTGATTATGGAGATGATAAGAATTTGGAATTGTATTCTTCTTTAAGTCCTCCTCTGTATAATCTCAGTAAAGTGACATTTGACGTGGCCATGTACTGCGGAGCCAATGACAACTTGTCAGATCCTGAGGATGTGGACATCCTCGAATCACAGCTTCCTAATGTAAAACGCATACTTATAGACTATCCCTTCTGGAACCATTTGGATCACGTGTACGGAAAAATTATACCACAATACTTGGGACCTTTGCTCGTAGAATTACTCGCTAAATACAATTAAGTTTAGGTACCTGCTTTACCAATCAACTTATACTATAACTTATGTTGACTCGAGCGTCTATCACCATGGCGTCATACACCTGTATGACGCCACGATAAAAGATTTCTCACGGAGATTCTTATAACTTTAATAAACAATTTTATTAGCAGTAAACTTCTCTATTCTCTTGAAAATTTAATTATTTAGTTACAACTATAATTACTTATGTATTCATTAATAATGATACTTAAGTCATGATTTAAGTACTATATTTTGACTTTTTACAGATTTAAGGAAATTTGCTCTCATTAAAAAAACTGTTGATAATAAAAATCGAGGAATTCCAGCAGGCGACCTTACGCCTATGCCGACGAATCCCTTGAATCAAATAAGTATCTATATAAAGACCTTTATTTATTGTTCTACATCGTGCCTAACCTTCCTTTTCATAAATAGTTTGATCTCACTTTCTTTCAATGTTCTGACAAAACTTATTTTAACTTTAACTTATTGATGAAGCATGTTGTTGTTAAATATTTGTGAGGATTTTTGACGAAGCGTTTTAACCTACCTAAATGTATACCTAGTAGCTCATTAAAAGTTAACGATTTCTCTGAATCTATTTTATTAAAAATATGGTTTGTCCCTCATCTTCTTTTCATGTTTGTCTTTAGTTATTGCTCTGAGTTTGTCAGTACTGAACTTAATTATGTCAGTATCTTCGCCCGCGCCTCTCCCGGTGTAAGCTGGCCCATAATTTTTCTTATTTTTAAAGTCCGAAACCCTAAAAATCCTAACTAATATTATACATGCTAAAGTGAGTTTGTTTGTTATATACCTCTTCACGCTTTATCCAACCAATCCTTCAGAAAACCAATCCTTCCGCCGTTCATTTTTAAAGACTGCCGTGAAGTCTTAGCAGGGCCACTCCTCCACATATTTAATGTATGTCTTAAAAACGAAAAGTTTCCCGGAACAGTGGAAACTAACTAGGGTGGTACCGGTGCTCAAAGGGGTGTTTAAATGCTTGTGATCACAGACTAGCAGCCATTTTATGTGCGCCGGCTAAGATCTTCGAATCAGCCATAAACCAATCGGTGTACTCGCAGGTGAAGGTCCAGTTAACGGATGCACAACACGGATTTCGACCGGACCGTAGCACTACAACCAATTTGATGACATTGATGACCCAATTGGTACCTGCGGTAGACTCGGGTGCCCAAGTGGATGTGGCATATTTTGATTACCAAAAGGCATTCGACACCGTAGACAATGATGTACTACTCATAAAGCTAGCAGAGGTGGGCTTCACGCCGCAAACACTCTCCTTCTACGCTAGTTACTTGAAAGACAGGCGTCAATACGTTGACTGGGCGGGACACCACTCTGCAACTTACTTCACAAGATCAGGGGTAAATCAAGGGAGTAATTTGGGACCCCTTGAATTCAATTTGTTAATAAATAACTTGCCTAGCGTGGTATCTGAATCAACTTACCTCCTCTTTGCGGATGATCTGAAGTTAATAAAGGTAATACATGATATTTCAGACTGTCAGAGAAATTGCAGAGGGATATAGATAGGATTGTGGAGTGGAGTGAGAGAAATGGACTCACTTTTAATGTTTCTAAGTGCTTAGCAATGTCATTTACTCGAGCGCGTTAACCTGTTGATCACACACACATACCATATAGGTAAAGGATGAACAGATACAGCGAGTAACAAAAACAAAAGACCTCGGGGTTCACTTCAGTAGTGACCTAAATTTCCGGGAGCATATAAGCAAAGCGTATCGGAATTTGGGGTTCGTAATGCGCCAGTCTCGAGATTTTACAAATTTAAACGCACTACGAGCTCTGTACGAAGCGTTAGTGAAAAGTCACTTACAAAGCAATTCGTGTATTTGTTGCCCCCACGAAACCAAGTACAATCTAATGGTGGAACGGATTCAAAATAAATGCATTAGATTATTGTACCTAAAAATGTATGGAGTATACCCGTTCTACCCATTGATGTACCCGACACTGTTTGTGATTGGGATGGTTGGGTACAACACTTTGGACGTGAGGCGAAGCTTGAGATTGGCGACGTAGGTACCTATTTAAAGTATGGAGAGGACGGCTCTGCAACCCAGCCGTGTTGGAATGCATGGCGCTATGCTATGCGTGCAGAATCGTTATGTGTGGCGACGACGACTACCACCTCTATTCGAAATACCCCGTTCGCGTACGCAGTTATTGAAAAAAGCGCCATTGACACGAGCTTTGCAAACCCTAAATGACGTTGCTAATCGGGTGGACTTGTTCGGTTGCTCCTTGACTGAATTCACAAGAGCAACGTTATATGTATTATGTTACCATTAGATTTTAGTTAAATATAACTGTTAGTATAATTAAGTATGCTATTGCAATGGAGCAGCTCTGTAATGATAGTATATGTATCGAATAAAGAAATAAAGAGTAAAGAAAGAAATTTCACATTTACATAGTTAGAAGTACTGAAATCTTTCATCCCGGGAAAAAGCGCTGTTCCCGTGAAAAATTAACGCGGGCGAAGCCGCGGCCAAAAAACTAGTATAAGCACCTCTGCTCAAATACTGTCATAACTCAAAAAAATTTCAAATCGATTTTTTGGCAAAAATCCACCTAAAATCCTATCAAGTTTCTTCTCAAAAAGTGTCATTACATTCGTTTTAAGAACTTTCGCGATATGGCGTTAGGGTCACTACAGCGCAGTAAATAGAGCGAACCTTCCCTAGGGGTTACTTACGTGCGGTCCAGTACCTCAATTTTTTTTATATTATTGTTTAGGATGGTTGTAAGTATTTAAAATAAATATGGCACAATTAATAGCTTTTGCACTCGCCGCCAAATTGGAAAAATAAAAATAAAAACACCACTTTGTTCGGTTGTTCGCTTATATTTTCGTTTAAGTGCATTTTCGCTAGAAAAGTGTTCTACACAATGTTATAGAAAATTAAATTTGTAGTTTTTTACATTTTGTCTCTAGGACTGACAGTTTCCGAGAAAAAATAAATAAAAAAAATCTAATTTTTCAAACACTCGTCAATCTATTTTAATTTAGAACCATGTAATCCAGTCTTGACCTATTCTAGGAGAAAAAGTAGCAGAACAAACAGGGAATTTAAGTACCTGCAAAACGCAATTGCATATTTCTTAACCAACCCTGCAAGGTGGAGAGTAAAACTAAATGATAAAACAACGGAAATTGTTTTTTGCTATAATATTTTACTTTTTACTAACTGAGCCTCGCTCCCATGGAAATTTCGGGATATAAAGTACCTTATGTGCTAGTCCTGATATTTTTCTACTAGTATACCAAATTTAATCGAAATTTGTCTAGTAGATTTTGTGTGATTAAGCAACAAATATCACATCCAAACTTTCCCATTTATAGTGTGATTCATTGCAGGTGAGTAACCGGTACCTGATCGGGACACTGTATAAGTGTATATGGACATTATCAAGTTAGGCGCATCAAATTAGCATAACCCGGACATAATTCATTAACTTGATGTTTATTTATTTTTTTTGGATATTTATATTAAGTGTCAAATATAAATTAATACCGAGTTGTAAAAATTCCGCGGTGGTAATGTTTTTTTATGAAAATCACACGATTTTGTTAATCACCGAACTTTATCGTAAAAGTAAAATACGTAACCGAAAACCTTGTAAGTATAATTTTAAGCTGTAGTTAAATGCTACCACTTTAAATCAAAATTAAACAAAATCTTATTTTGCATGTGTGTTTTTTTTAGTAGTTATCATTTTATGCCTATATGTCATTAAGCAAAAATAACAACTATTATGTTATGTACTCTGGTAAGCTTGATAAAGTCTTTATAGATACATTACACAAAAATTAAACATTTTTTTTTAACGTTTCAATCAAAACGTACTTCTCGCTAGAAAAAAAATCGTAACTGTGGAATTTTTGTTTAATTATAGGATTTGGGATGCCACAATTATGTTTTTACCAAAATTATACAGTTTAGTGTCGCTTTTATGAAATTTATAAAAAAACATAAAATACGCGCGATCGCGGGTTGTGAGCGGGGTACGTGCGGTGGGTGCGGGGCGGGGAGACGGAGCGGTGGCGCGCTCTGCCACCGCGCCCGCGCCGCCGCCGTCACCCCATACGTCATCGGTCAATCGCTCGCGTGCTTAATTGCTTATTATACATTGAATTATAAATAAATATGGAAGTGTAACTCTCATACAACGAACGCTCAAATCTTGGTTCCATTTACACAAACAAATGTACTTAAATACAACAAGACACTCACACATTCTCATAGAAAAAGCTAGTACACGATTGGGCGCGTCAAGGTCACGGGGCGGGGTCAACACACCGCGGCAGCCGGCTACCGCTCAAACAAACGGCCCAGCGGCTTGGCGTTTGAAGACTCGGCACAGAATTAATATAAGTACTACGTAGTCTCGGCAAAGGAAAGAAAGGTAATTCCGCTGTTCTTCATATCTGTGTGATTTCTACACCACTTTACGACACATGATGGCCTATTTTTGCTAATTAAACTTGCGAAATTACTCGATGATACGTACAATTGACACTTATGCGTTAGGTACAAGTACAACCGTTGAACTCGCTGCGCCACGGCGAACTGAGGCGAAGTGAGGTTTCTATTTTATGCCCCGCCCACCTAGGTTCCTATTTCGTGGAACCATTTTTTTGGCGTTGTTAGAGTTCTATGGTATATTAGTTCGTTGTTATTATACCATGTCCACGTCTTATTTAACATTGCTTTCCTAAAATGTATACTCGATTTTAAGAAAATGTTATATAAATATACATTTCCAAGGAGTAAGGAGTTTTATTTGTTTTCAGACCTAATTAGGGATGACGAATGATTTTTGTCCATCAGATAGATTACCTATTTAAAAATATTAGATACGTGTTTTTTGTTTTTTTATATACTCTTAAAATGACAGAGATATAATAAGTTAAAAAGACGCATGACGTCACGTCTAGTTGCATCTTATGCATACTCGTGACGTTTTTATTCCCACTCTCAAACTTAAACACGTTTTATTTTTGCACTAGCTGTTACCCGCGGCTTCGCCCGCGGCAAAAAGTATATTTTAAGTAAGTTAGTATCTTTTCAATCTTGCAGGTTGATAATAGAAAAAATAATGCATAATTATACTTTAATATTACATCTAAAACGTAGTGATTATATACTCTTTGATTACATCCTCGAGATTTAATACCAAGTAGTACGTGTATTTTCATGTACTCCGTCCATATAAATAAGAACAAAAACGAACTTTTTTGGTCATCATACATTCACTCATTAATACAGTTCCTTCGTTCACCGACCGTTAGCTAATGTCATTCGTGTTTCGCGTGCGTACCGTCACACATACTCTCGTTCAAATTATTATTATTTTTTTCTATCTATCAAGTTTAATTAATTGGTTTGAGAATAATAATCTAACAATAAATTTGACAAAAACAAACGTTATGCACATTTACAATAAAAAGTTACCTTATATGAATATTCATTATCAAGATACAGATATAGATACTGCAGATCAGACAAAATTTTTAGGACTAAAAATTTATAACAATCTTTCATGGAGGCCTCATTCAGATGAGTTAATCAAAAAATTAAATAAACTTGCGTATAACTTACGTAAAATTGTCAATCGTAACACTGTAATGACTGCCTACCACGGTCTTGTAGCATCTATATAGTTACGGCATAATATTCTGGGGTAATACTACTGAAAGAGAAGTCATATTTAAAGCTCAAAAAAGATGCTTACGAGCAATATGTGGACTTAAAACTAGGGATAGCTGTGTTGAATACTTTAAGACCCTAAATATACTAACTGTCCCTTCTCTATACATTTATGCAATGGCTGTTTTTGTACTGAGTAACCCTAAATTATTTACGATGTTGTCAGATTCACGTAGAAGGAACAGATTGCGACCACAATATTTATATAATGTTGTGAGACTCAAATGCAATTTAGCGCAAGTTCGCAAAAGTGTTATTGGAATGGCTCCTAAGATATATAATAAACTGCCTAATGAATATAAAATGCTGAATTTGAAAATGTTTAAACAAAAGTTATACTCGTTTCTAGTTAAAAAATGTTATTACTGTATTAATGACTTTTTAAATGACACATTTTAATTATTATTTTTTTTTACATTTGTTTTATAATTATTTGATTAACTTTTCATTTGTTTTAATTTATATATGATTCCTACTATGGTTGTTATGACAACTTTTATTTAAATATGATTTAATTTGACATGTCTGAATTAATTAAATTATTACCTATATATTTGTATGCTGTATTGTAACGGCAAAACATAGTGGTTCAAAATTTTTATTTTATCTACCAAGTGCATGTACCTATGTTTAAGAAATAAATGATTTCTTTCTTTCTTTCTTTCTTAATAAGTTACTTAACACGCGGAAAAGAAGAGAAAACATAAAGAAAATATGTATTATGGTATCAATTCGCCGCGCCGTAAACTATGCTGCTTGGAGGAAAATTTGAATCGTTCCAAACGATATGAAGACGACAATATTAGCCAACCTAACCTCGCAATAAGTATTTTTAAATTTACTTATTGAAGAAGTATTAAAATTACATAATACGCTTGGAAGCGTGGTCTGACAATTGTTATAAAAAAATAAAAATCATGTTTTTTCTGCCATCTTAATGTGGTTATACGAGATATTGTCCAGGAATAAACTATTTCTTTCCTAACGTCATCAGTACAAAATGCAACAAGGACTAATGCAAAAAGCATTAGGGTACAAAAACGATCCTGGACCAAATTATTACTTCCCTAACGTGATAATACGAGATATTATCCAGGTATAGTACGAGATAATACAAAATATTATCCAGGACCAAGCTATTACTTTCCCTAACGTGGTAATACGCGATATCATCCAGGGATAGTACGAGATGCTACGAGACATTATCCAGGACCAAACTATTACTTCCTCACAGTGGTAATACGAGATATTATCCGGGGATTTTTTGTTCCTAAAGTGGTAATACGAGATATTATCCAGGAACAACATTATTACTTTTCCTAAATTGGTAATACGAAATATTATCCAGGATTAGTACGAGTTACTACGAGATATCATCCAGAACCAAATTATTACTTCCCTAAAGTGGTAATACGAGATATTATACAGGGATAATCTATTACTTTCCTAACGTGGTAGTACGATTATCCAGGAATAGTACGAGATTCGGAGCCGCCAGTTCCGATTGGATCCAGTACAAGACCTGGAATCGACATCGATGAAAATTGAAAGCCTTTAGCGGCCGTACCGGATAAAATAATATAACTATTTGGACAGGTCTCTGAATGCTGGGGAAAGATCCTGCTGGAGAAGTAATGGCTGTTTTGTCAGTGGCTGCGAGAAATCGGGATAAAAGGTAAGAAAGCGCCCAAGGCCAATTTATTAGGTTCAGACATTGCTTGATTACTCATAAGTTGACAAAAGAATTGATAGAATCAAATTGAGATAAGTCTTCTTGACCTACAATAAGAAATAAAAGTTGTATTTATTGTTAATCACTGGACTACCAGTGATTAACAATAAACATAAACATTTTTCAATGATACAATATTTAGAATCCATCTAAATTCGTGCAACTTTTTATTTAATTATATCGTATTATTATTACAAATTACAAAATTACATATTTTGACAATATGTTGCGTTTCAAAAACCACTGAGATCATTGGTTTGTTTTTTCTATATAATTTATCAACTTAAACCCAAATATCGCCAAGTCATGTTGATGTTCGTTGTTGCTGTATGCTCATATCATGATATGAAATATGAAAATGTCTTAAGAAATTGACATATGAATCCAATCAACAAAATAAGCAGCCCGCACCTAAATTTCTAAAAAAAACACCAATGAAGTTGAGAAAATACACGCCTTCTGAATGTTTGATGACCCAAAAAGTTCGTTTTTGTTCTTATTTATTTATAGAATATATGCATTGTATTATGTGGACGGAGTACATAAAAAAACACGTACTACTTGTTATTAAATCTCTGCGGATGTAATATTTCGTAAAATTTTGGTTGAAAATTACTTAGGTAAGTCCTTTTAACCATAAATTATTTTAAGCGCCATCTAGTGCCACATTTCTTTAAGAATAGATGGCGTTACTGAAACCCGTATTCAGGCCTACGGGAACCGTATTTTTCGGTATAAAAAGTAGCCTATGTGCATTCCAGATCATAATCTATATCTGTACCAAATTTCATCGAAATCCATCCAGTAGATGTTGCGTGATAGAGGAACAAACTCACAGACATACAAACATCGTAACTTTTGCAATTATAATATTAGTATTATAGTATGAAGTATGAATATCTGATTGACGGACTAAACAGAATTTCGTTTTTTGACCCATTCTTCAGGCCTATTATTGTTTGTTACTTGCATATAAATAAGTATTTTTTTACTAGCGGTCCGCCCCGGCTTCGCCCGTGGTCTGTGGTACATACATAGACTGTAGCACTCACCAAAATTATACAGTTTAGTGTCGCGTTTATGAAATTTATAAAAAAAAAAAAAAACAAAATACGCGCGTTCGCGGGTTATGAGGCGGTAGGTACGGGGCGGGGAGACTGAGCGGCCGGCGGGCCGGCGGTAGCGCGCTCTGCATAAATATAAAATTTCATAGGTCTCACTTCAAAAATGACGAAGTCATACAAATTGCTAACCCCCTTTTTACCCCCTTGGTATCATTTCCAAAAATCTTTTCTTAGTGGATGCCTCTTAGTCACATTAGACCTTCCTGACAAATTTAATTTTTATTAGCTCAGTAGTTTTCGAGATTTCGTGATACATGAGTGAGTGATTTTCGCTTTTATATATATACTCGTAGAATAGATATGCAGAGAGCGTAATGTGGGTTCAATAAGGACTGTGTGTGTAGTGTGTAGTATAAGAAATAAAAATATTTTACATAGTGATATAGCAAACATATTATAATAAATATCATTTATGAGCCTTACGATAGATTTATTATCAATGTAATATGCTTTGCTTATATTTATAAACGTAACTAGTTATAATTTTATTAGGTATAAAATATGCCCGCGTAACTAAGTGGCGGGCAAGTTGTGCGTCTAGCTAGTCGCGTCGCATCTCGACAGTATATGCATGCAAATAAACCAATTACGGCTTTATGACCCAAGGAATAACGTCTATATTAAAATGTGACTGAAAAAACATATGTGAAAATGAATATCTGTGAACAATAATTGTTTAATTTGATTTCCATGGTAAAAGTATTATGTTCAAAGCTTAAATTAAACATTATACAAATAGTTACATATTTTGGTTTTTCCCAAAATTACGAATATTTTTCTTACAAAAATCTGTAAAGTGAATCTGTTTAATTTTTTTTAATTTGTTTAATAAAATAAAACATTGTCCCGAATAAGTTGTAAAACTGCAGTTATCTATTATATCTAGTTAGATAAACCAAAAAATCTGAAATTTTGTGAACCTTCTTGATTAATGGTAGTACCGGATGACTAATTAGTTTAATTTTGATTTCTATAAATAAAATGCAAGATATATAATATAAGATAAATATTTCGACAGAGTTATTTATAATGCTGTAGATATGAAATTAAACTTACTTGGAATTAAGTTATTATTTTTTTTTGCATTGACGCGCATTTCAAAAATGTTTAATTTTTCTTAATTACATAATAAATAACAATGCTTAATGATATAGAAAAAGAAAATTTCAGTTATAGAATTATGTCCGGGTTAAGCTAATTTGATGCGCCTAAGTAAAGATATTAGATAATATTTGCTTCATCAGCAATAAAGATTGGGAAAGAAACCCGATTTTAAAATAAAAAAGTTTGGATGTGATATTTCTTGCTCAATCATAAAAAATCTACTGGACGAATTTCGATAAAATTTGGTATGCTAGTAGAAAAATATCAGGGCTAGCACATAAGGTAGTTTTTATCCCAATATTCCTATGGGAGTAAAGCCCCCGGGTTCAGCTAGTAGACAATAAAATATGATAGCAAAAACGTAATATTTTAACTTTTACTTTTACCCCCTACTCCGTAGGGTTGGTTATAAGTACATTGTGATATAAGTGCGGTAAGTTGAAAATTACAGCCGAGGCGATATTGCTAGCCCGAGCCGTAGGCGAGGGCTACAAGAAAGGCAGAGGCTGTAATTTTCAAAGCGCACGTATGTCATACGACGTTTTATAACATATTTGGGAGGAAATATTTAAATAAAACTCGGAAAATGACAATACCAAAGAAAAAGCGCGCGGTATAATTTTACTTGTTCACAAATTAGAAATGTGCGCGCGTCGGCGCTTTTTTTAAGGCAAATGCACAAAAAACAGCCAGTATTACTAATAAAGTAAATTAATATTTTTGTGTTTTGTTACAGATAAATGGTTGTAATTTATTGTCAAAATGAAATTTAAAGAATTAATTTTTTATTTATTTTATATCCTAAAGTTAATTTTATTCATAAAATGTTGACCACTTTTCTGACATAAAAACTCTTTGCTAAGATTTAAAAAAGTATCGTTCGTTTTTAGACGGAGCGTGCGTTTTACTTTTACAATAACACACAAGTGCGTAATGAGATACAATACAATATTGAAATTGGTGAAATAAGTGACACTTTACGAGCAAATAAGTTATAAAAAAATTACCTGTGTTTTATAGGTAATTAAATTTCCTTAAAATTTTATTCCAATATATATTTTCCTAGAGTAGGCCATAAATGAATTACAGCGCTCTGAAGTAAAAAGTTTGACAAATTTCCAAATGCGATCAAAAATGCGATTTTTTTAAAGTGCACATCTCCATAACTATTAGTCCTAAAAAACAAAATATAAAATGTACATTATAGGAAATTTATTATATAATATATATTTAATTTACGACATTGTGTAGAACTCTAATGTAGCTAAAATGCATCTAAACGAAGGTGAGGCCGCAAATCTGAATGAAGTGCCAGTTTTTTTGGTTTTTCCAACATATGGCGGGCGTGGAAGGGGGGAGAAATTGTGCCTCTTGCATTTTAAACACTTACTAACCATCCTAAATAACATATCAAAAATTCAGAACTATTGAACCATTTGTAAGTAAACCCTACCTGGAAACGCCAGTATTGTTTTTAAATTTGCCGCCACTTTTTGTTACTACCATTGCGAGTATGTTTTTTGAACAATCCTACCAAATCCTATTTGTTGTCCCATTCCCTCACGCACAACCTTGCTGCATTCGAGTGAGACAAAAAACTCACAATAGCGGGCGCGTTTGACAAGTAAAGTGTCAAGCAAGACTGTCGAGATTAGAAGCCATTTTCTCCTCGCGTGGTAACGCTGTGTGCTGTTATAGTACATTGTGATATAAGTGCGGTAAGTTGAAAATTACAGCCGAGGCGATATTGCTAGCCCGAGCCGTAGGCGAGGGCTACAAGAAAGGCAGAGGCTGTCATTTTCAAAGCGCACGTATGTCATACGACGTTTTATAACATATTTGCGACGACATATTTAAATAAAACTCGGAAAACGACAATACCAAAGAAAAAGCGCGCGGTATAATTTTACTTGTTCACAAATTAGCGATGCGCGCGCATCAGCGCTTTTTTTAAGGCATTTGCACAAAAAACAGCCAGTATTACTAATAAAGTAAATTAATATTTTTGTGTTTTGTTACAGATAATTTATTGTCAAAATTAATTTAAAGAATTACATTTTTATTTATTTCATCTCCTAAAGTTAATTTTTTTCATAAAATGTTGACCACTTTTCTGACATAAAAACTCTATGCTAAGATTTAAAAAAGTATCGTTCGTTTTTAGACGGAGCGTGCGTTTTACTTTACAATAACGCACAAGTGCGTAATGAGATACAATACAATATTGAAATTGGTGAAATAAATGACACTTTACGAGCAAATATGTTATAAAAATATTGATAGAATCAAGCTAATTTATTCTTTGAGCCCTTACATAGTGAAACGTGAACTTTGTGAGAACATTGATGTGGTGAAAGAACTAATCGTCGTGTGGTGTCTGAAGTTCCCGCCGCCGGCTGACATAACCTCAAAGCCACGCCGACTCCAGATTTCATCACAAGGTTGGTGCAATTTCCTTATACCGCGGCTGCCTTCACTCTATTATCGTCCTTACCCAGGGCAGCTTGCAGTTATCAGGTTCAAAGGACATATAGCAACACATATACCTACAGTCCACTAATTTGTTTTCCACAAACGGCATATTGGCGCATCCACTACCCTTAGCTCTATTTTGGTCTTTATTCAATGAACTATGGACGGATTTGTATTAAATTTGGTATACTAGTAGAAAAATACCAGAAATAGTACATATATATATATATATGTCGGCGCGTAGCTTTATCAAGTGCACGTTGACTGGGGCCCGCAAAGGTGATATGCATTCCTAAGCCATTGTTTATATTAACACCATTAAAGCTCAGTTGATATCGGCCGCAAAGAAGTTCTTTGTTCATTTCATAGAAGCGGGGCGGTGTGAGTGTATAAACACCGCAGAACGTAGCCGTGGGTCTGAGAAACTAAATTTGATGATTATGCACTGCTCATAGTTCTGGAATGAACGTCGCATAAACAAGGCAGACTGATTCGAGATACAGTGGAGTCAGGACGTGTCACATACCCCGATCGTGTCGTGTGAACCTTGACTTGACCCACGGATTCGTTACCGTTTCATTTAGTTTATCGAAATCTTAACTTAAATGATTAACGCAAATTATAAAGTGACCACAGACTATGTTCATTGTTCTTGATATGACATTCGTATCATCTATTTCAATTGTGATTTATTAACTCGACTTGCGTGCGTGATTGTACCCACTGATTTGCCCACTGAATATTCATTGATGATGATGACGATAATGACCCCTTCTGATGATTATGAACCTTTTACGCTTCGACATCAGAAGTGGGATACGCGCCGCGAGTGCAGTTTGATGAATTTGAAAAACGTGTTGGACTAAGACAATAAAATCTGGTGCACCTATATGATGTGATGGTGAATACAAATTTGATGGTGATGGTGTGATTCACTGGATGTGGAGTAACGACGATAATTACGGTCAGTCGTTCCATTTTTATTTTGATTTTGTTTGATTATGGGTGATATTATTGCAAATGTGTGTGAGAAGCTGTTGACATATTTTTTTTAGAAATTGAGACTGGCCATGTATCGTTCTTTTTTTTAGATGATTCATAAATTTGTGTCAAATTGACATTGTAAATGGTTTGTTGATTTTTATTTATGAAAAGTAAAAACTTGTAAATTCGTTAAGTTGAGGAAATTATAGTAATTCATTTAATGAATCTCTACTCTATCTTATTTCTATTGACCGGTTTCTTAAAGGCAATTAGCTTATCGATATGTGGACCTGCGTTAGATATGGACATTGTTTTATTTTTATTTGTTTGCGAATAACACGTCACAGTTATGTGGATTATAGTTTATTTTCATAAAGATGAAAGTTAATTACTTTCTTTTCTTAAGTTTTTATACTGGTGAAATTATCAACCAATCAATTATTTGATTGATTTGAATCTGTTTTAGTTTTGAGTTGGTTGATTGAACCGTGTACTCAAAAGCCACAGAATTTGAGTTTCTTTAGATTGATTACGTTTTAATAATATTTGATAATAATTAAAAAAAAAAAAATTACTGAGTGCACAAATTTTATCATACAAACTATATCGCTGCTATATTGCTGCTGCTGTTGTAGTAAATATTTTATTTTATTTGAATGAATGAATTACTTTTTATATCGCTGCGTAAGCGCGACTTAAGTGGCGTGAGACGCGGACGGACAGACATGACGAAACTATAAGGGTTCCTTGTTTACTTCGGAACCCTAAAAAGGGGTTGTTTAAAGTACTTATGTTATAACATGTTATCTGCAAACAAAATTTATTGTGGAACTGACTGCTATGTTTAAGTTGAACCGTGCGCAGATTAAGTATCCGTCCTATATTATAAAATGTTGCAAGTTTGAAATTTGGAGCACTGACTTTGTACTTCAAGAAATTTAAATTTACGTGTACATGTGATGGTTTTGGATTTTTTGTCAAGATTTTTATTTTCGTATAGTGTGAGGCCCACACTGTGAGGCCTAGCACTATTTCATGACTTTTGATCATTTTTAGAATACTATCGAAAATTTAAGTTGAGGTAAATGAAGTAAAAGAATGTAATAAATCATTATTTTTATTTCAATTTGATTGAATGGCAACGATGTTTTTTTTTAACTAGGTAGTTTATAAATTATTTTTAATTTATAGCGCCTTCCTTTGTTGAAACGTTGACAAGAACAAATTGCGTGCAGTGATGAATTAATTTTTTTTTATTTTAGATCATCGTGGATTTGGCAATTTAACGACGACATAAATGACAACCGGCTTGTATTTAAAAAAAAAAAAAAATCTGTATCAAGTGATACATCATCTGAGTTTTGTATTTAACGTGGATAATTAAACTGACAAATGGATAATTGAATAGACAAAAGTCGGAGTTATTTGACATCCTGTGTTTTCATGTAATCATGACATTATGCATACCTATTTGAGATTTTAATTGACGTTCAGCGCTTATGGTTCTGCGTATTTTTGCGTACCTATTTTTTTTTTATTATGTGTTTCTGACGATTTGCGAATAACATTTTGCGATGAAGTCTGCCAAGTTGGCAATATGCGTGCTTTTTGCGTATCATGCGTATAAAAATCTCATTTTATTTTGATGGTGTTTGATATAATTTATCAATTTTTAAATGTGTTATTAAAGCGTTGTTAAAGGTTACGATTGGGACATTCTCAAAAAGTGAATACATACTTTAAGATCATGCTGGCAATACGTCAGTCAGGCCGTTGTCGGCGGTTGTATTTGAAACGACCTGTACAATGATAATAGTGAATTAACCTAATTTATTTGGTTTGTGGCTTGTTCTTGTTGTCAATCGTAGGCCATATTCCTAATCCAGTTAAGCTGGTCGGAGGCTGCGCGGTGGCAATGAGTAACAGGTGTACAGACATGGGAGTTTATTTGGACAGAATGTGAAAGTTTGTCCAGTTGAAGTGAAGACATTAAGTTTTATGTGACGGTTGTCAAGTTTTGACATATTACTGATATGACGATGTCACTTGTGAAGATATTTTATTCTGATATTATAACAGTAGGTATGAGGTTCAGCTATAACACACATAATTACTGCAATTCATTAATTACTTATGATTTATGATTAATAAAGTTATGTTGTTGCAAGTGATTTATTTGCAGCCGATGCAAATAGATGTTGATGTATAGCTGATACACATGATTGTTGTTGTGCAGCCGATGCACATGTTTGTTGAGGTGTAATCGATACACATGATTGATATCGTGCAAACGATGCACATGCTTGTTAAGGTGTAACCGATACACATGATTGTTGTTGTGCAGCCGATGCACATATTTGTTGAGGTGTAACCGATACACATGATTGTTGTTGTGCAGCCGATGCACATGTTTGTTGAAGTGTAACCGATACACATGATTGATGTCGTGCAACCGATGCACATGCTTGTTGTCGTGCAACCGATGCACATGATTGTTGTCGTGCAACCGATGCACATGATTGTTGTCGTGCAACCGATGCACATGCTTGTTGATGTGTAGCCGATACACATGCTTGTTGTCGTGCAACCGATGCACATGATTGTTGTCGTGCAACCGATGCACATGATTGTTGATGTGCAGCCGATGCACATGTGTGTTGTTGTGTAGCCGATACACATGGTTGTTGATGTGCAGCCAAAGCACATGCGTGTTGATGTGTAGATGATACACATGATTGTTGATGTGTAGTTGAGACACATGTTTTATATTGTACAGCTGATACACTTAATTGGTTTAGTGTAGTAGATACACTTATTGTTTGTAACAACAACACCATATGTTATTGAACTTTTTCAATGGACGTTATTTGATGTTAAATTGTGGGAGATATCGTAATTATGTGTGTGACAATCTTTTAACAAGCTAATTATTAAAAATAAAAAACACGACTGACGAGTTTTTACTCAAGAAGTACATACAAACATATAAGTTATATACATTTTTAAAATCGCCTTTTAAAGCCCTTCAATTTGATACCCCACTCGATAAGATTGATCAAATTTTATTTTTTTGGTCTGCTATTTATCGCATATATAATCCGCCATTTTGTTTTTATGGTGACGTCATATAGCCTATGTCACTCGGAGGAATGCAAGGAATCTAAAAATACCGCTCACATCAAAATCGGTTAAGCCGTTCAGGACTTATGGTGGAATAAAGAAACTTACATACATACATACATGAACCCTGAAAACATAACACTCCTTTTTTGGTCAGTCGTGTAAAAAAAAGAAATTTCATAATGTTTTCAAGCTAATTCTGATCTGTGTCCTCTAGAACATTGAGGATTTGTTAATGCTAAGTTGTGCCGATTAAACTGGAAACCTAATTGCTGGTTTAACTTAAGGGCAGGATAGCCGAGCGTGTAAAGTTATTTGGCACACGAGGACGTGTGACAGTCAGGATCGCCGTGTCGGCGCGTAGCTTTATCAAGTGCACGTTGACTGGGGCCCGCAAAGGTGATATGCATTCCTAAGCCATTGTTTATATTAACACCATTAAAGCTCAGTTGATATCGGCCGCAAAGAAGTTCTTTTATGTTCATTTCATAGAAGCGGGGCGGTGTGAGTGTATAAACACCGCAGAACGTAGCCGTGGGTCTGAGAAACTAAATTTGATGATTATGCACTGCTCATAGTTCTGGAATGAACGTCGCATAAACAAGGCAGACTGATTCGAGATACAGTGGAGTCGGGACGTGTCACATACCCCGATCGTGTCGTGTGAACCTTGACTTGACCCACGGATTCGTTACCGTTTCATTTAGTTTATCGAAATCTTAACTTAAATGATTAACGCAAATTATAAAGTAACCACAGACTATGTTCATTGTTCTTGATATGACATTCGTATCATCTATTTCAATTGTGATTTATTAACTCGACTTGCGTGCGTGATTGTACCCACTGATTTGCCCACTGAATATTCATTGATGATGATGACGATAATGACCCCTTCTGATGATTATGAACCTTTTACGCTTCGACATATATATATCCTGAAATTCCCATGGGAGCGAAGACCCGAGGCGCAGTTAGCAGAAAATAAAATATTATAACAAAAAAAGCAATATTCCGTAGTTTTAATATTGAGTTTTACTCCCCATTCTGCAGGGTTGGTTAAGAAAAATGCAAATGCGTTTTGTAGGTAATTAAATTCCCTACAAATTTTGTTCCAATACTTATTCTCCTAAAATATGCCATAACTAGATTACAGCGTTCTGAAGTGAAAAGTTTGACAAATTTCCGAAAAAGAAGATTTTTTTAATTTTTTTTATGAGCACACATCTCGGTAACTATCAGTCCAAACAAATATACAAACATGTATACAAAATGTAAAATGTAAATAATAGGAAATTTAATTATCTACAAGATTTTGTAGAACACTTTACTAGCAAAAATGCATCTAAACGAAAATATGAGCCTAAATCTGAAGAAAGTTTTTTTTTTGTTTTTTTAAGATTACTGCGTGCGCAGAAACTTGGCAATTGTGCCCTTTTTATTTTGAATACTCAAAATAATCCTACACAACATTTCAAAAAATTCACAATTACTGGACCGTATGTAAATTGATTCTCGTCTATTTACTGCGCTATTGCGCAAGGCAGATGCGAAGTGGCGTTTCTGGAAGATCGTCGTAAATCGATGTACGACAGTATACGTGATTGAGGTAAGTGTAACAATCACATAATTTTTCAGTAAAACTGTTTCGTACAGAGATGCGACACTATATTTGAACACTATCACACTGCGTATTTAATCTAGTTTATACAGTTTATTAAAAAAAAAAAATGTATGGTTTTAGCACACATTTTGAAAAAGTAAAAGACGTGCCTGTATAGATGATAAATGGAACTATATTTTTTGTTGTGTTTACGAATTGGTAGTCGGTGTACTAAGTACGTTTTGCTACAAAATGATCATTGTTTATTGGTTTATGTATTTATTATTGACGAATTTTGATCACAATAGACAGTCGACTAAATATATTCCAATGCAACTTTTTGTACGTGCTGTCTTGAAATTAGTGTTTAGGTCTCTATTTTGTTTATTATACTGATGATAAAATCTTTTGCGTGTTTTTGCAGAACAACGATATCCAGATCAAGAAAGATACCTATTGTCTAGGTATGTTTGAACCAATTGCTTCTATGGCCATGCAGAGGAAAATGAATATTCATCTTCGTTACTGCTGGAAAAGATCAATGAAAATAGCTAATGAAACTTACAGAGGTGCAGAAAGAAAATAATTCTGCACACTGAACAAGGGTGTGTGTTTGAATTCTCAGCCAAATTCATATTTATTTAACACTAGCTGTTACCCGCGGTGTACTCCGTGGTGCTCCCTGCTAGACAACAGAAGAGGCTCTGGCGACCGAGTCTTGGCGGGATAACCATACACCTGGCTGGGAAACTAGTTAGAGGAGGCTACAGCAGCCTTAGGGTCTAAATAACTCTTAAAATGTCTGGTGCAGAAGGCAACGGGAAACCACTGCACTATATTCCCAAGAAAGTCAGCATGATGTCACAAGTTGGAAGGAATGTGCCTTACGATCCGCGTAGCGACCGGCGCTGTACTGCGTCCGGGGCAGGCAGTGTTAAATTGGCTACCGGCCATGTTAGTGTAGGTGACCAGGCACAACATGGAAGCAATGCAACTGGAAAACATCTGAACATACGCACTAATATTAAGTTAGGCAACTGGAATGTTCGAGGAATGCTTGCACCTGGTAAGCTGGAGATAGTATAAAGGGAACTCGCACGATGCTCTGTTACAATCAGCGGATTAAGCGAAACGCATTGGAAGGGCAACGGGCATTACTTGACGGAAAACCACGCCATCTATTTTTCTGGTCATGAATCAGAGAACATCAATGGAGTTGGAATTGCAGTACAACGCGATCAGAATGACTGTGTAATGGTGGGATACGAGCCTATCAGTGACCGTATAATTACAATAAAATCAAAGCCTCCCCAGTCGACATTAACATCGTCCATGTTTACGCTCCAGCCACTACTAAAAACATTGAAGACTATAAAAAGCGTACTGAACTCTTCTATATCGATCTCGAAAGGACCATTGACAAAATCCCTAACAGAGAGCTACTAGTTATAACGGGTGATTTTAACGCCAAGATTGGCTCGTCTAACACCAATGAAGATTTGGGTAATGTCAGAGGTCCTTACGGACTAGGTAAACGTAATGAGCAAGGTGAGTGGTTCATGCAGTTTGCTGCAGATAACGGACTAGTGATCTCCAACAGTTTCTTCAAACACCATCCCCGAAGACTTTACACGTGGATATCACCGGGGGACAATTACCGCAACCAGATAGATTACGTCCTAGTAAGATCGCGCTGGAGATTTTCAATTAAAAATGCTCACACTCCCAGGTGCAGACTGTGGATCAGACCACCAATTGCTCATCGCTGTAATGCGTATCAAACTTAAGGCCGCCAGAAAGACAATAGGACGATCAAGAATCACTGTCGACGACAAAGAAAAGTTTAGTTTAGCCCTTGCCGCGAGATGGAGAGAATGGTCTAATAGCATCTCAGAAGGAGACCAAGTAGACCAAGCTTGGGAGTTGTCTAAAAAAGTTATTATCGAGGCAGCAGCGCAGGCAACCAAGCAACCCGGACAAGTGGTCAAAAAGAAAAACTGGATCAGTGACGACACCTTTGCACTTATTGAGAAAAGGCGAAACCTTAAGGCTCTGGGAGCTGATATAGCAACAGAACATACTCTCCCGTCACATACAAACAGCATGCAGAAGGGATAAAAATGGTTTTTCGCAAGGTCTATGCGCGGAGGCTGAATCTCATGCTGAAAGGCATGAAACCGGAGATCTTCACAAGAAAATTCGCCTCATCACTAAAAAAATCAGTTCGCAATCGTGGGCGATAGAAGATTCGGATGGTATTCTGATCACAGAATTAGAAGAATCATTAAATCGTTGGAGGGAATACTGTCAGTCTCTATTTCTTGATGAGAACTCAAAAAATTTTGAATCCACCGAGACAGCCGATCAACAAGATCAAGAGCCTAACATTCTAAAGGAGGAGGTCAGAGCAGCCATTAAACATCTAAAATCAGGAAAAGCCGTGGGCCATGATCATATCCCCATCGAGACTATTAAGGCTTGTGGAGAATATGGTACGGAGATTTTTTATAGAATCTGCAACACAATTTGGAAGACAGGCACTTGGCCTAAAGATTGGTCTCATTCCATTTTCGTACCATTACATAAAAAAGGCTCCACTAAAAAAATGTGGTAATTACCGCCTGATAGCACTTATATCCCATGCAAGTAAAATATTGCTCCACATAATAAATGAGAGACTCAAAGCCTATATCTCCAAAGAAATTGCACCGGAACAGGCTGGTTTTGTGAAAGGACGAGGAACGCGTGAACAGATCCTTATTGTGAGACAAATAATAGAGAAAGTCCGGGAGTTTAACAGACCGACATACATTTGTTTTCTTGACTTCCAGAAAGCGTTCGACTCTGTTAAATGGCCGGAACTATGGAAGACGCTTCTAGAGATGGGAGTCCCGAAACACCTGGTCCATCTCCTTCGCCAGCTTTATGAAGGTAGTTCTGAAAGTGGACAATGTCACCTCAAGGCCACTACATCCTAGCGCTGGTGTTCGTCAGGGGTGTATTTTATCTCCACTCCTTTTTAACATCTACACAGAACACATTATGCGTTTTGCTCTGAATGATTGGACTGACGGTGTGCCTATAGGAGGGAAGAATATCAGCAACCTGCGATACGCCGATGATACCACTCTATTTGCCACCACTGAAGAGAAGATCGAAGAGCTCCTTACGCGTGTTGAAACTATCAGTCTGGAGTTCGGCCTAACGATCAACAGGCAGAAGACAAAGATGATGATTATTGACAGGAAAAATAACAACATGCCTTACATGACCCAAATAGCCAACTGTGAGGTCGTATCGTCCTATGTCTATCTGGGTTCTTTGGTGACAAACCAGGGTGGTTCTGATGATGAGATTTTTCGCCGTATAGTAATCACAAGATCGGCCATGGACAAATTATCAAAGATATGGAGGGATCGCAATATCACCAAGGCCACCAAAATTAAACTCGTAAAGGCTCTAGTATTCCCCATATTTTTGTACGGCGCTGAAACATGGACCATAAAGAAAAGGGAGAGACAGCGGATTGATGCAGTAGAGATGTGGTGTTGGAGACGAATGTTGCGTATATCGTGGACTCAGCGACGCACAAACTCCTCCATCCCTAATGAGCTTGGTATCAAGACCCGCCTATCCGAAATTGTCAACAGCAGGATACTTCGGTATTTTGGCCATGTGACACGCCGCGAGGATGCCATGGAGCGCCTGGTGGTGCAGGGCAGAGTGGATGGAGTTAGGTCTCGGGGAAAGTCCCCGATGCGTTGGACCGACCAAATAAAAGCCCTCACAAATGCATCTTTATGAAAACGCCCGCCAGGCATCAGTTCGGGAGAAATGGAGAGTCACAGTGCTGCGCGTCTCCAAGCAGCATGCCTGACCACGACTGCTCTGTCAAGAGCATACGAAGAAGAAGAAGAGTTACCCGCGGCTTCGCCCGCGTGAATTTTACTTAGATAAGAAATCTTTTTGTGTTCCAACCAAATTGTAGTCAAAAAATCAAAATCAATTTTTTTTATTGAAACTTGGCCTTCAAAGAAGGCTATTTTTCACGTCGTTAACTAATTATTTAATCATAATATATTATGTATCAAAGCTACAAACTACTAGAATTTCGGAACGACCACTGCTGAGAAGAGAAGTAGTAACCTAACTCCTGTAAAAATTTCAGCCATTTATTCCGTGTCCCAAGGGAATGAATTCGTATGGTATAGTCGACGACTTTTATCTTGTTTCCCCTTTAGGGGTTGAATATCCAAAATTCCTTCCTTAGTGCTCACTATATAACGAACCTCTATGCAAAATTTCAAGGTACTACGTTCAGCGGTTTCGTCTCTGCGTTGATTTCCCAATCTGTTTTATTTATACGGTTTTACGCCTTTAAGGGTACAATTTTCAAAACCCAATGATTGCATCGTTATATGTTATGAACCATGAACGTAAATGTATGGTTTCATACGTCTCGCGTCAAAAATGGCGAAGTTTCATACAAACTTTGAACCCCATTTTTAACCCCTTAGGGGTTGAATTTCCAAAATTTCTTCCTAAGTGCTCACCTATGCTATACAATAAACCAATATGCAAAATTTCAAGTCAATATGTTTAGTAGTTTCGTCTCTGCGGTGATCGCAAAAATCAGTCATTAACGATTTTATATATACAGATTATTTTCAACTACAGATAAAAATTGCGACGACCTAAATAAGTATTAATTCAAATGTAGTCAATGATATTGTTTAAAATAAGTTGTTAGTAACGTTGATCGTAGCGATGATATCTAATCATTAATTTATTGATAATCAATAGGATTTAAGAAGTACCTATGTTAATTTATTTTGTTTTTGTTTAGATTGCTTACCTATTGTTGGTTTTTTACTGAATTCTTTAATCTCAGAAATGTATTTACACTCTTTTAGATAGTACAGTAGCTCTTCCAAAATTCCACTAAACATAAAAAGATACGAAACTACATTTTTAAATATTGATAGTTTTCGGAACTTGTTTAAGATGGTAATAATTACATTAATTAAATTGGCACCTATTTAAACAAATTTAAAGTTTTTATTGACTGTAAGTCTTAGTTTTTAGAGTTTTGCTTAATTAAAAATTTTTATAAAATGCTTGTTTTGATATAACATCTTTCTTTAAAATTATTTGATTTAATTTTAAAGAAAGATGTTATTGTGCATTAAAATACATAATTATGCCTAAAAATGTACCAAATTCTAGTTTTTAAATGAAAAACGACTAAATTGTTTAACTGATTTAACGTATTTTTATTCAATAAACCGTCATAACTCCATATTTGATTTTATTATTTTTCATAATTTTCTATTATTATTTATACTATTCTTCTTCTTTTCGAGTGTGTTATTATTTTATTTTATTTTATTTTATTTTATTTTATTTTATTTTATTTTATTTTATTTTATTTTATTTTATTTTATTTTATTTTATTTTATTTTATTTTATTTTATTTTATTTAACCTTTATTGTACAAACACAATGTATGGCACAATAGGTGCACTTAATGCAGAAGCATTATCTAACAGTCGACCTTTGGGTTAAACAGAGAACTTAAGTGGTATTACCTACTAACACTGGTGTCAGATTTTATTCAAGTCGCAAGTTATTAAGTTTTAGCTTTATTCAAGTTATTTTATTTTATATACTACTGTAACTAGCTTTAAAAGGCCTACAAACTTACTTCTATACATTTTTTTATAGGTCAAATATTTTTCGAGTTATAAGTCAAAATGGAAAAAATTTCGACACCTTAACTTTGCCGGCACTTATTTCCAAATATTGGTTTTTTGAGTTAATACACTATTTGAGTGGAGGTGCGATATAATATATTTATTTTTATGTGCCGAACATTTGTGCAAATACCTAGGTATCTTAATATTATGGTAAAGTGGCGGATTATGCTCTACGTAAACTAGACACTGCTTAGGGGCGCAAGTTACAAAGGGGGCGCCACCTACACCGTCGACAGATTTCTTAAGAAATCATGTACCTATGTAGGCTACGTTGTAAAAAGTTGCCGAAACAATACTGGTTCCACGTAAAAAGCTACCTTGCAAGTAATTTATTTCACCTTATTTCTCAGTTTTAGGTACTTCAATTTTATTTTACAAACAAAACCAGTGCTGCCAGTTAATTCATTTGAACATAAACGGATAATGTCTTCGATCGACTACACTTCAACGCTAATGTACACGTACAATGGAGGCATTATCTCTACAGCGAATACAGCATGTTTAGTTTTAATTGGCATCACAAAATTCTCAACTTTTTTAAATAACAAATGTGACAAACAAGCGTATAGCCCATGTACGTATATCGCTTCTCTCTTGTGGTATGTGATAGGGCGTCTTGATGTGGTGATTGCCTAGGTCAACGTCGAACTAAAATCCGCCACTGTGTCCGTTTCTTAATTCGCCATTCGCATATAAAATGCTTGAGGCTACAAAATGCCGATTAAATCGTATAAGGTATAGATCTTGCCACAAAACTTTTGTGTAAAAAGCTAACATGTGTTTCTATAAATTAGATACATATAATTTTATTCATAGTCAGTAGCGTTGCATATTACAATATCCCGATATTCGACGAAGTCAAATTTTTGCATAATATCTTGCCGCGCGTCCCGACCTTTCCAGAAATAGCTGAAAAGAACGGCCTTCGTTGCGAAGAGTACAATCTAACAAGTTCAGATGGCTACATACTTCGGATCTTCCGCATCCCTGGAGATGTTAATAGACCAGTGCTTCTGATACATGCTCTCCTCGACTCCGCAGATGGCTACATCCTCAGAGAAGAAGGGTCCATTGCAATGATGTTAGCGAGCGAAGGATACGACATATGGGTGGGCAACAATCGTGGTAACAGATACTCTCGAAGTCACGTCACTCTCAACCCTGATACGGATGCAAGCTTTTGGAATTTCACTTTCCACGAAATGGGGACTATAGATATACCAGAAATGATAGATTTTGTGCTCGACAAGACTGGGCAGTCTCAACTCAGCACCATGGGGCACTCGCAAGGTACTACTCCATTTTTCGTGTTGGGATCCAAAAGACCAGAGTATAATAAGAAAATTAAAGTACTGGCAGCGCTAGCTCCTATAGCATACTTACACAATGCAAAAGGGCGGACTAGTGTGATGCTTAAATTTTTCCCTGAATCAAATACTATAGCAGAATCACAGGAATATCTTGGACATAATTCTGATCTTTCAGTATTTATTCGAGAGATTTGCTCCATTCCTGTTAAAGGATATGAGTTATGCTCTGTTGCTGCATTTAGTAGTGTAGGGTTCGACTATGCACAGTTGGAACCGGAGTTTCTAAAGACTTTATTTCATCATGTCCCAGCAGGATCGTCCAGCAAGAATATAAAACATTCAGCTCAGATTTTTAAAAGAAAGGAGTTTGCAGAGTTTGATTATGGAGATGATAAGAATTTGGAATTGTATTCTTCTTTAAGTCCTCCTCTGTATAATCTCAGTAAAGTGACATTTGACGTGGCCATGTACTGCGGAGCCAACGACATCTTGTCAGATCCTGAGGATGTGGACATCCTCGAATCACAGCTTCCTAATGTCAAACGCATACTTATAGACTATCCCCTCTGGAACCATTTAGATCACTTGTACGGAAAATTTATACCACAAGACTTGGGACCTTTGCTCGTAGAATTACTCGCTAAATACAATTAAGTTTAGGAAGCTGCTTTACCAATAAACTTGTTCTTAGTGTGCTAACTGGAGCGTCTATCATTGTGAAGACCAGTATGACTCCACTGAGACAGAACTTTCGGTGGCGTCATACAGGTCTTTCAGAAACCAATAAACATGAACATTATTATTTATTTATATTATCTTTTGAACTGAAGTAGAGTCATTAGAAATAAATGGAGGGCAGAAAGTAGTTGATATGATTAATCCTTCAATCAGTGCGTATAGGTTACTGAAGAGAGAGAACTGCAACATAATCAAAGCTGCAACTCTATTTTTATTATACTCCTGCAGATTTAAAACAGCAATGTTATATCAATTACATTGCTATTCTAAATAATTAGGAGTATCTACTACTTACTATCCAGGCTATGTGCAGTGAACCAAAATGAGTCTTGGCCTCCAACACAAGAGCACGCCATGCCAGAGTTTCCGCTCCCGGAACAAAAATCACCAGAATAACAAATAGCTAAGAACAAAAGCAACAGATAGGACCTATCTGTTGCTTCTATCTGTCCCTTTTTTGTAAATTAAATTATCGATATCGATGTAGAACCTATGTGAGGTAGGTACTTACCTATATTGAAATAACATCTTATTGAAAACTACAAAAATATCTACTTACTGAATATGAATATTCGTCTATTAATAAAACTGTCTATACGAATATTCATGGCCAAAGAATATTAATATATACAACATGGTCGAAATGCCGTTGGTAAGTACTCCTATTTATTGATCGTATCGTAACTTCTTTAATAGGTCTAAGCTTGGTTAAATTAAAACGTAGTGAAAGGCTTGGTCTAAGCAGGAAGGGCTGCGTAGCGCGCGCTTTTTTTTTTTTATAACATAGGGCGACAAACGAGCAAGCGGGTCACCTGATCCTGATGGTATGTAAGTAATCACCGCTGCTCATGGTCAACCACAACACAAGGGGTATCGCAGGAGTGTTGCCGGCCTTTAAAAAGACGTTGGCTCGCTTTTTGAAGGTTCCAATGTCGTATCGGTTCGGGAACACCGCCGCAGATAGCTGATTCCACAGTTTGGTTGTACGTGGTAGGAAGTGAAAATCCTTCATTAGCTTCTAAATAATTAGGAGTAGGTCCTAATTATTTAGAAGCGACGGATTTTTCTTTCTTACCGACAATATTAAAAAGAAAACATGTCTCGTGGGGTTCGAACCAAGGACCTCTGACATAATATAATGAAACTCAGACGTCTAGATCAAAAAGTTTAAACCCAAAGATTTTATATAGTCAGCTGCAGAGGAGCCTGACCCCCCTTCGGATTCGATGTAATAGGATAGGGGGATCAGATCTCTGCAGCTGACTGTACTACATTCAAAACCCCTATTAAACTCACAGAAATAAACTTATCTTATACTGTTAAACTCAATGATATACTATATAAACAAGAGGGTTAAACTATTTGGCGTAGAGAAAATAATCACTCAATTTGGAAGTCGGTTAAAAGGTAAGAAATGACGCAATATTTCAAGTACATTTCTTCATAACGCCATAGGGATGTTGTCGAGGTATTTAATTTATCGACATCGATGGTAACACCGTGACATTTTCCAAAAAGTCAAATAAAACCAGATACTTTTATAAAAATATCTAACAAAACTATTGTCTGTAAGAATCTAATTACCTATTTTAATTAATTTAGTTTTAAGCAGCGGATATCCTTTGGCTGAGAGTGAGAGAGAGAATTTTAAGTAGTGTACAATAAAGTATTTTGTATTGTACCTATTATTGTATTTTTTAAATACCTACTAAATTAACTAGAGGTTCGCCGCGAACTTAGACCTCGCACAGTGTGGAATTTGACCTTAGTTGCGGAAACTATTATTTTATGTTGGATTTAAGTTGGTCTAGTTATCTCACACCATTTAAAATAATACCTATTTAAAAATTTCAATGAGCGATTTTTCTGACAGCTAAATTAAGAAAAAAAAATCAGTATAAAAAAGTCTCAACAGATGGCGTTTTATGTAAGAAATATGGTACTAAAACTATATAATAATGTAGATAGAAAGATTTATAAAGTAAAATAAGAATTATTAGAACTAATGAGGGTAAATGAATAAAAATAGATGTTGTGAAATACCGAGTTATCGTAATGGACGATAGGCGATTCGACGGGCACTTCTTGTTGACATGTCGTGGAGCGAACATGGCACGAAAGATAAGTTCTATTCTACTTCTATTTTGTGAAGGTTATGTTAGAACGCAGGATTAGTGGTTTATCCTGCTAGTAAAGTTAAATTCTATATAAATAATTATTGCAATGTATTCGTTAGTGCTTAACGATTATCTTATTAGTCATCAGTGTTGTTCAAGGGTAGAAATAAAATTAATAGTGTCGCTTGGCAGAGTAGCATTCTTTACTATTGGTATAATCGTAATTGACCGAGCGAGCGAAGCGAGCGAGGGCTATAATTCAAGTTGGCGCGAAAACAACATTGTTTGTATGTATGTATGTATGTATGTAAGTATGTATGTATGTATGTTTGTTCCGCGATAACTCTCGAACCGTTGAATTAATTTCGATGATATTAAGAATACGTGTAGCAACTATCCATAGAATTTTTAAGTTCGTTGCGCAACAAAATCGGTTCAGCCGTTTTTGAGATATTTTAAAATAATAATCGCGAGGTCTAAGTTCGCGGCGAACAACTAGTACTTATTAGCCAAGATGTTTGTTATTAGAATACATAAAAAGCCTTTATAGTAGGTAGTTTCTCGATTACAGACATAACATGTTTATTGTGTACTTATTGTTAACTGATAATGTAACTGTTTTAATAAAATTATGTGGTTTAACCTTTTTTTTTAGCTGATAGGTCCCACTGCTGGGCAAAAGCCTCCCCCTTATCTCTCCAACTACCTCTATCGCTCGCTATCTGCTGCCACTGCCTATCAAAGGCCGATAATTCGTCAGACCACCTCATTTATGGTGGTTTAACCTACTTTGCTTCAATCAATCAATCAATCAAAAATTTTATTGCTTTATTTATGACCCTAGTTATATACCTATACTATAACCTAATCCTAACGTTTATTGAAAGCCGAGTCGTAATAATGGCTGTACCTATATTGTGCGCATTTTATTGTCAGCCAGAGGCAGAAAAAATCACATAACAATTTGACAGTTGCACAAATCACAATATTGATACTTTTTAGATGTTTTTTTATTATGTTAAGTTTTTATATAAATGCCAATACCGTGCATTTTTGCTTTTTGAATGGCCTCGCCTTTTACTAAGCGCCATACCTATGAATTCATCTGGAACTTTTTTTTGGGTCTCGGAAAATCCCTCATTAGATTTGCAGATATTTTTTATTACTATTTAAGTCGTGGATTCTATAAAAAACGTTTAAATTCATATTTCCCAAAAAAAGGTGAAATTTCTCTTTGTAAAAAATTCACACTATATGCTAGTTTGCATTGCTACAAGTGTGAAAATTTCTACGCTATAAGTGCAGTAGATCGAGAGAATTCTTTTTGTTTTAATTTCGAAAAATAATTCATTAAATTTTTTTATGTTATTGTCGCATTTTTATTTTTTATTATTCGATAGGGTTAAGATTCTACTAAATCGTAACAAAAAACCATGTAACTAGCTTGCGCGATGTTGGTGATAATTTTCTATGGAAATAGGGTTGTCACAAACATAGAACTTTTTTGTTGGATAGTGATAGATATCATCTTAAATAGATCTATTAGCTCCTTCCTGTCCTTGGTCTGAGGTCTGTGCCGAATAAAAATTTCAAATGGACATGTAAAAGTAAAGAAAAGTGCTTAATAAGTACTAAGTACCTATCTTTGAAAACATTGCAAACATTTGAGTACGTAAGCCGATATTTTTATATCATGACCTTATATGTAAGACCGAGAATAGAGAAGCGTGGAGAATACTCAATCGACAAGAGCACTTTTAAATCATCATCGTCAGCTATCTGCTACCTACTACTGAGCTGGGTATAAATAAGAAGAAGCTAATATTTTTTATATTTCAAAAATATTTTATCAAACATCGATATTGTGCAAACGGGTGCAAAAAAATGGCTCATACATCACTAAAATGCAACATCTTCTTATTGGTCCATTGCGTAGGTATAATAGTTGCACAACACATTGCTTTTGACATTTATTTGACGTTGACGTGAAGTGACGTGCCGAGATCACGGCTTTTGGAAATTTGCAAAGTGAAATAAAATGTATTACTATATAAAATTAATTCAAATAACCTTTTAAATAATCTTATATTTTTTGTTACTACTTATTATATTACCCAAGGTGATTAAATACTTTTATTTTGAGAAGTCCGTGCATTACCAAAATAGGTTAGGTGCGACTTGAAATAGTATCTATTATTTAAAATTATGACTTATACTGAAGGAAACGGGCATATAAATCAAACAGGGGCCATTGAGAATAGGCACAAACGGTATACTGTTCGACAAGCATATGAAGATGGTAAGTAAATTTTATACTTAGTGACTAACATTCTGATGTAACTAATCCATAAGTTACCTTGTGTGTGATGAAGATCAAAACTTAGTTACCTACCTACATAATTAACAAAAATTTACATTGGTAACGATTGTCAGTGTTTGCGTTTTTCTATGGACCTACCCAGATTTCTCATCTTTAAAAACCTCAAAACAAAGTTCTTTAAATTCATTCATATGGCCTTTCGTTCATATTCTGCCTTTTCACTTTTCTATTTTATGCATACTTTATACATATATTATGCATACTTATGTAGTGCTAGCTTTGACCTGTGTGAATTTCCCATGAGAACATGGCTCTTTCACGGGATGAAAGGTATCTTATATCCTTCTCAGTACTTTTAACTATGTGTATGTGTAATTTCAGGAAGATTAGTTCAGTAGATAAAGCATGAAGAGGTAATAAACAAACTCACTTTCACATTTATAATATTAAGTAGTTAGGATTAGGATAGAATGTATATGTAATGTATTCAGGTTGGTTTTAGAACATAGTTTGAAAAAGTCTGAGATAAATATGATAATTTAGTTAATTATTTGTGATCTTAGTAAAACTTTTGTTTCTGATTGAATATGTGATGAAATAACAGTGGTTTGTGACCTAATAAATATGCAATAATATTCTGCACCAATACTGTACTAGTGCAGAAAGCATTATAGTCCTTAAGACAATGTAACAAGGCCTAAAATTGTGTACATATTAAAGCTCATGTCTGTACAACTAACATATCTAGTTCTTTAGTAATTTTCTGCTTCAGACAATTCAATAAAATATTTTGCCTTATGAACAAGGAATTGCTGGCTTGGAAATAATACTACGTAGAATGTGCCAGCTGCTTCTCTACGCACACAGATTGGGCTTTAATCCTTTTATTGTGAGACTTTATATCAGTGCTTCATGTGCTTCCATGCTGGCCTGGGAGCAAAAGAAAAAACATAGAATGTGCCAGCTGCTTCACTTCCCGCGCAGATTGTAAAAGCCAATCGAGGGAAATGGCTTTAAACTGGGGATTCCTCCATTCATAGGCGATGGGCTAGCAACCTGTCACTATACCTGAATCTCCATTCTATCAGAGAGCCCACTATTGAGCTAAGCGTGGCCTTCGAGTCTCACGACTTTGGCTCTGTCTACCCCATAAGGGATAAAGACGTGATTCTATGTATGTATGTTTATATCAGTTGTCGTGGCCCCAGCATAAGGCATAGTGAATCTAAAATAAATACCTACAACCTAAAAGAGATGTGGATGCTTAAGTTATGCGCAGGGAACTGGGTGAAATGGTCCCAATATGAGAGGACTGATCACTCGTCTGGTGCTTGGCTGGTGTCCCCAAAAAGTAGTTATAATAAATTGTTGTATGCAATTAGAATAGTGGTTTTTTGTCAGAAATATCCGATGCTAGCGAATTGGGCAAAAATGTTTGTCAGATAAATCCAACATTCGCGGTGAAAGGGATTATTTATTACATAGGCAAGGCAATATCATTGAATTGAGATTCAGATATAGTGACAGTACTGTCACGATATCATATCATATCATCGTGTAATTGTGTATGCAGCGTCCAAATTGGTTATTATTATTGTGTATCACATATAATCGGGAATTTCGGGAGAACCGCGTGTTAAGTCACCTGACATGAAACCAGACTAGTTGTTTTAGAAGTACCCTCAAATATAGGACATGACAATTATTATTTTACTTTATTTTACCTTCTGGTATCCACGGAAGACCAGCATCGTGGTGCTTGCCAACACATTGCTGAGTGGAGACCTTTTTGGTGCATGATATGAATAATATCTGAATTTTTTTTACTGTGTTTATATTGTATATATATGTACATGTGCCAAATAGATATTTTTCTTTCTTTCTTTCTTATATCTGAATCTCAATTCCACCAATATACTTATACTATCCAGCTAAACCTTCCTTCGAGTCTTGCTACCCTCGACTCTGTCTACCCTGTTAGGGATAACAATGTGATACTGTATGTATGTGTATCTATTTGTGTATTAATTAAGACATGACATAGTATTTTATAAAGTAGTAAGCAAATTTTTTGAATCATTATATTGAGATCAAATTACTCATTAGTTTTTATGCTAACTCGGCTGTATATGTATGTAGCAGTAGGTAGTAAGTAGATATATATTGCTTACCATGTACAGTGGGCCACATGGAAAAATACACTATTTATAGTGGATTGTATTTCAGGTGGTATACTTTTCTATGTGGCCCATTGTACAATTTGTACATGGGCTATTGAGTACTATATCTGTGTATTACAATGCAAGATAGCACCTCTTATCTTTACTATGTTATAAATGAGAATAGTTTTTGAGTCATCTCACTACCTGGCTCTGTCTACCCCGTAAGGGATAAAGTCGTGATTCTATGTATGTATGGAAAATCAATCACTCGGGCCCTGGGCAGTGACCGGACTGCCCTATGGAAATGGGGAACCTTCTGGTATAAGATGTAGGGTTATGTATATGTGATCTACAGGATTTGCTACCAGGATTGTTATATGTAGGGAAAGTATACAGAAAACTGAATCTTGAAAAAATATTGCTTTTATATTATTATCCCATAATTCATGACTCATGTTTTTTTTTAACTTATCTCGTCCCACTGCTGGGCAAAATGTAGAAAATAAAAATATTTCTCTCATAAATATATGTTTGACATTGCTCTTCAGATAATTGCGATATCATTATTTACATTGCGAACAGTGAAAGCACTGTCAGCAAACATCATTACCATATTTACCGTGTATAAATATTATTTGTCATACTTATCAACTTTTAACTTATTGAATGTCAATGATATCAGATTCGATCAGTCCATAGATTATGAAAGAAGTAGACAGCTATCAATTGGACTACTTCTTGATATTGTTTATATGTATAATTTATATGTATAACCCGTGCGAAGCCGGCCCAGGTTGCTAGATCATACATATCTTATATATTCTCCTTTTTGAATTATCATTTTGGCAGAAATAAGCTAATAGTTCAATGGATTTTTTATTTACACAATAATACGTCACGCAAAATCTACTGGACGGATTTCAATGAAATTTTGTGCACAGCTAAAGTGAAACCTGGAGCAGCACATACAGCATTTTTTATCTTGAAATTTATGCTCATAAAATGAGGTGGTCTGACGAATCGTCGGCCTTTGATAGGCGGTGGTAGCAGCTAGCAAGCGATAGAGGTAGTTGGAGAGATAAGGGGGAGGCTTTTGCCCAGCAGTGGGACCTTTTGGCTAAATAAAAAAAAAGCTATTAAAATCATATCTATTCGATAATGTTATTAACTCTGTGGTATCAGTTCATTAAGATATATTTGAGTACCGAACATCTCAATCAGACTTGAATCTCTTACCAGCCGTCCATTTGAGACTTCGGCGTCAATGTAGCCAATTATGTGGCCAATTGGTGGCCATTTGTAGTGAGTTGCTTGACCGTGTTACGTGTTTTTGTGTTTAATTGGGAATATGCTCGCGATACGTAAGTTTCTACGAGTGCTTGACTTATTTTTCGAAGTATATCTTACTAGCGCCCAGCCCCGGATTCGCACGGGAGGTACAAATATAAATTGTAGCCGATGTTACTCAGGAATAATGTAGCCTTCTATTGGTGAAAGAATTGTTTAAATTGGTTCAGTCGTTCCAAAGATTACCCCTAACAGACTCAAAAACTTAAAAAAACTTCCTCTTTTAAATATTAGTATAATATGTATAATATTAGTAAAGTATGATAGTATGATGTTTTTTTGAAAAAGTTGGGGTCGATTTTTGAAAAAGTAGGCTGTTTGACCTACTTTTTCAGAAAACTTGTCTTCAACTATCCATTGTATCCATACTAAATGTAATAAAAATCGTTCTAACGGTTTAGTCGTTAAACTTTCGCATTTATAATATTACGCATCCTAACTAATATTATAAAAGTGAAAGTGAGTTTGTTTGTTGGTTGGTTTGTTTGTTACCTCTTCACGCGGGCGAAGCCGCGGGCGAAAGCTAATTTATTATAAGTATGGATTCAATATTTTAATCTACGACCAATAATTTCTAGTGTTCGGCCAGATCAATGGTATCGACCGCTAAATAGCGACCGGGCCCCATAGATTAAACATCATAATTATCATATCTCTGAACAATCTGGTGATTTAGCCTGTAATATATATTATTATCATGTCTGGTTCCCGCCGCCGCCGTGCAGGCAGCATATACATATATAGATTTTTCCTTACGATACTACACTCATCACGATCATCATATAAGCTCGGCGATTATGGATGCTCCTGATCGCTTTTTTAACATCTACAATCCGATCGCAGTAATATTGTAAAATTGGCAACAATGTAATAAATTAGAAAAGTATTTTTCCGTGGGATTCGAACTACCATGGACGCGGCCAAAAACTCACAAACAAGCAACAATCGGTTACTCATTTACAGAAAAGAAGTAAAAATAGAATAATGCACGTAATTCTACGTGTTTCATGTGCTTACTCTTCGGAATTTTTCGAAGGCCGTCCTTGCGTCATAATCATAAAGCAGTAACTGCATTTTCTTTATATTTTTGTTTACATAATAAATTCACGGAAGCGTTAAAATTTCAAATCGGTCCAATGGTTTCTTTATCAGCGTTTTCAATTTATTATTTATTTAACTTATAACACGAATGGCAATTCGTAATAAAAAAATGTGCCAATATAAAACAAAATGTTTTGCACTGCACATAAAATGCAGCTTATTACGTTAAAATATTTCGTGGAAAAGTGTGGTGGATTTGTCTTGTGAAACTCGCTTGAGCGCGAGTTGGCGCTTTTATTTTTCTTATCGTCAAGTCGCTCCATTGCGAATAACGTTCATTTTGTTTTTCATGATGGTATGAATTACTGGTACGATGGCCGTGTAATTGGTTTTGGTCTTGCTTTAGTTATGTATGTAGTATGTACATCAATTGAATTCTTCCATGCTGGTCTGGGAGCGAAGAAAAAACATAGAATGCGCCAGCTGCTTCTCTTCCCGCGCAGATTGTAAAAGTCAACGAGGCAAAGGGCTTTAAATTGGGGATTCCTCCACTCATAGGCGATGGGCTAGCAACCTGTCACTATTCTGAATTTCCAGTCCATCAAAAAGCCCACTAGGCTAACTCGGCTAAGCTTGACCTTCGAGTCTCACGACTCTTGGCTCTGTCTACCCCGTAAGGGATAAAGACGTGATTCTATGTATGTATCTATCAATTGAATGCCGCCGTAATAGGGGCAAATTTGGGTAGGTTGATCTCATGTTGAATGTAGAGTACAACCAAATCTGCCCACCGCGTGTTGCTTAGTAAGCGCGAAATCTACCACCGATAGTTGAAGGCTATTAACTTATCTAATATGTATAATTAGCGTATGAACTAAACTTCGTACATTTTGTAAGTATTGTTCAGAATTTACTTACTACTGCGATCTGAAGTGGATCGTGGCCTTCGACACCAGATGATGCAATTTTGTGCGGTCTTTCAGAATTTGGAAATTCTAATTAGAAAAAGACAGACTTCCTGCCAACCACCATTGCATGTGGCGTCATTTATTTAAAATATAAAGTAATTTAAAAAGAATTTAAATTTTATTTCCTATAAAGGAAAAAGCATTAATACTTTTCCGTATATATTATTGGTGATTCACAATGTTCACAACATTGTGAATAGCATATTCAATTTATTGCTTATCTCTTACTTGCATTATGATAAAAGTGAATCAGGTTCCTTGAAATTTAGAAGTTCACACAGAAACATGAGTTTATAAATAGGTACTAAAAACATGACGGCAGTTACGGACGTTACATATCGACGATGAAGTACTAATACCTGCTATCTCAGTAATCGAAAAAAAATAGATAGGAGGTATTGGTACTTCATTTATTGGTAAGTACCATCGTCGATATCCTATGTTACCAAGGAACGCCCTCGTATATTTATATGAAGTAGTGTTTAGGAGTTACGGTGGAAAAAAGAAACTCACATGAACCCTGAAACATAACACTCAATTTTCAGCAGTCGAGTAAAAAGAAACAAATTGTTTTAGGTGGAATCACAGCGGGCGCCTCCCGCGCAGCCCGGCTCACATACAGCGTGCTGTCACGCCGGAAAGCGGCTGGGGAGGGGGTGGCCCGCCTGGCCAGGGTTCTGTCAGCTCTAGACCTGACAGCGTTGGGGGTTGGGAGCACCCTGGGTGTCGGAGTCTATGTCTTGGCTGGTGATGTGGCGAAGAATTACGCGGGTCCGGCGGTGATCCTGTCATTCTTACTCGCTGCTGTGGCCAGCGTGTTCGCTGGTAAGTTATCATCAACCCAGTCGCGATCATCATCATTATCGTCAATTTTATACTACCCACTGCTGGGTTTAAGCCTCCCTATGTCGCCAAGCTTCTCTATCCTGGGCCATCGCAATCAAGTTCTTACCAGCAATATTCCTTGCATCGTCGATACATGATACCTAATTATATTAATAAACTTCCATCTGATCTACAGGAGTTGTATAAACTTAACTTTAAAAAATTTAAACTTAGATTGAAAAAATACTTTGTTCCCAAGTGTAATAGCGACTCACCAAACATAGATAAACCCTGCGAGGTTTCCGCAGTTCGGTAAATGTTTTATAAGTGCTTTTTTGTGTTATATTAAATAAATGATTTAAAAAAAATCCATTTAGCAGACGAATGTCCTACCAATATTAGGCGCAATATTAGGTCCAAATAAATTATTTGAAAATTAGATTTGGATGCAGGCTTACCTCATATATTACCGTAACCATTTGGGACCGAAAGGGATTCTATGAAACCTTTTCCTGACTTAGTTTATGCTCAACAAAATTAAATAAAAATAAAAATGTTGTGTCTTAAAATTGGTCTCATTTAATACAAAACATGACATAGAGTAAATAAGACAAATTCAATACATGTATAAAAATTAAATACTATTTTGGATATAAACCAAACTGAAGCTTTCTAGACCTTACTCACTTAAGAACTATAGATGCTCTTTGTTACCAAAGCTGAATTTTAAAACCATGTCATTCTAATTACATGTATACTTCTTGGGCGGTCGGGTTTGAATTGGAATCTATATGCGCTCTATAGATGGAACAGTATTCTTTGTGTTGAAGATTGGCAACGACTACCTACCCACATTTATCCTAATCCTAATCCTAACTAATATTATAAATGCGAAAGTGAGTTTGTTTGTTTGTTGGTTTGTTTGTTACCTCTTCACGCTTTATCTACTAAACCAATCTTCCTGAAATTTCGCATACACATAGCTGGAAGTACGGAGAAGGACATAGGGTACCTTTCATCCCGGGAAAAAACACTGTTCCCGTGGGAAATTCACGCGGGCGAAGCTGCGGGCGAAAGCTAGTATTATATAAATTTGCCTTCTGTTCATTTTATATCAAGTCAAGTAGACAGACCAATTGCTTAAGTTCTATAAATAAATGCTCACATTAACGTCACGTAATTACAAAAGTATTACATTTAACTTT
The DNA here is from genome assembly GCA_018467065.1 of Ephestia elutella. Lineage (NCBI taxonomy): Eukaryota > Metazoa > Arthropoda > Insecta > Lepidoptera > Pyralidae > Ephestia > Ephestia elutella. The sequence goes on from CM031571.1 coordinate 18,285,296, forward strand.
TAAGTTTTTTCTATAAGTGTAATGTAAATTTCTTTAAGTACATGTCCCTTGCAGGTCTGTGCTATGCAGAGTTCGGCGCTCGAGTCCCGAAGGCTGGCTCGGCGTATGTCTACAGTTACGTGTGCGTCGGCGAGTTCATAGCGTTCATTATCGGCTGGAATCTGATACTCGAGTATATTATAGGTAATACTTGTTTATGGGTTGTTACAAAATTACCAGAATTGTGATTGTGACGTCACAATCTATTCTTAGCGATATTGTTTTTTTCACTTTATATTTTTATCAATACATATAATAAAGCTGTAACTGGTCTGTGTCTGTACATAGGAGATACATATTTATGAAAAAAAAAACTATGACAGGTCTTTATAGGGCCAATAGAAGTCAAAACCATTTTTTAGAATTTTTGTCTTGTCTGTCTGTATGTTTGTACGCACATCAAGCAAAAACTATTGGACCAAATTTGATGCGGTTTTCATTGTTTTATTGTTGAAGGTCTAACTTAAAATCGCGCTTAGAACCTGAGATATTAACAATAGTAAATTACGCGCGGCTGAAGTCGCGGGCACAGGCTAGTTTATAATAAAATTGAATATTATTTATTACAGGAGCTGCATCAGTAGTGAAAGCCCTAAGCGAATATCTGGACTCGTTGATGAATAAAGCGATATCCAGCTCGCTGCAGGCCGCCTTCCCGATGGACTCGCCGCACCTGGCCAGCTACCCGGATTTGCTCGCCTTCACCGTCATCATGGCCTTCTCCGGTGAGTATAGTACATACTAGTTGTAACCCAGGGCTTCGCTTCCGCGGGAACTTCAGGACAAACAGTATCTTTGTGCTTTGTTTTACTAAATTTAATCAAAACCCGTCTTGTATATTTTACCTTGAGTAAAAATGAACGCTGCTGTCAAATTAATCGTACTATGGCTTCGGTTTTATTGAGTGTCTCTTTCTCTCTTTAGTCGTATTCCTCATGCCTGAGGGTCGCGTCGTAGTCATTATATGGAATGAAACACACACGACTATCTTGGCAATTTTATTGGAGTGGTTTGCCATTGCCTTCTCCATTTTTACACACTAGCTGATGATATATCATCTGATATTCATCAACCAGAGTGCAGGATTTCACTCACGATGTTTTCCTTCACCGGAAGCTAGTGGTGGTCGATGAAAACTAACATAGGTAACTTTGAGTCAGATTGGTATACAAACTCATGTAGCACAGGTTTCGAACCTGGAATTTTTGCAGCCACAGGCGGGCCCTACCACTCGTCCAATACCGCTTCCTTATTTGAGTATAAGGGATTTTTATAAAAAATCCTGTCTCAACTATGTTGTTTGATGTTTTCTTACAGTGGCGCTAGCGTTCGGCGTGAAAGAATCCACAAAATTCAACAACTTCTGTACCGGCGTCAACCTGTGTGTTGTTCTGTTTGTCATCATATCCGGATCTTTTAAAGGTACATAATGTTTTCTATATTGTTCTGTTTTATATACTATATTTAATAATATTCAAATTTAGAGGACAGTGTATGTTATTATTGTTTATTTATAGACAGTAGTAACCTTAGATACAAGAATATTGTCGTCATTATTTTGAAATAACTGTGTTACGTTGTCAGATGTTTGTAGTGAATACAAGAAGGTTTAACACTGTATTATTTTGGCTAACAAGAAAGTAATTCCAATTCATCAATCTATTATCTAGACGACTTTTTGAAAGGATTTTCAGTTATCAAAACAATTTTTGATCAAAGAACTACATAATCGTAATTTTCTTGTACCACTTTTACTGCAAATAAACATTCATTCATTCAATCATTAATTACACACATTAACATATTGTTTACTAGCGGCCCGCCCCGGCTTCGCTCGGGTGGACAATATTTGTTTTGTAGGGTTCCGTACCTCAAAAGGCAAAAACGGAACCCTTATAAAGATCACTTTGTTCCAAAACTTTCACTGTCTGCCAAACTTTTTTTTCTCAGGAACGCTTAAAGGTATCAAGTTGAAATTAATAACGAATACTCAGATCCACGGTATGTTTAAGCAAAAAAAAAAAATCAAAATTATACGTCAACCAACGCGATAGAGAGATATTACCGTTGCTAAAATTGTTGCCGCTGTTATAAATGTTGCGAATTTTTGCATATATTGCCATTTCAGGCAGTAATCAAAACCTATGAGTTACTTCCAGTTGATCTAAAATTATGAAATTTGGCAAAAAGCAAGGTCGAACAGCCGGTTCACGACCTTCCCGCTCCGAAGCGGCAGCGGCGAGCGGCGTATACAAAAGTCGAAAGATCTTTGACCACGCCACGAGCTCACGCTCGAGCGAATTTGCGAGGAGGCACGATCTTGGATCCGCCTTTGTGCTGTAGAATGTAGTCAAACGTTTCCACACTCATTCTACTAAAACTTATTCGGATGTTTACTGTAATCTTGGTATACATTACGAAATTCGTCGTGAAGTTATCTAATTTTATTTAGTTCGTGTCATGTAAAAAAAATTGCTACTTTCTAACGAAAAAGGGATAATTTGTATAGCAACATGACTTCCGACTCTCTGAATACGTCGGGTTTTGTATGATATTTACGTTATTACCTCCTACTACTCGTAAAATAAATACATACCAAAACGCGCCCGGCCCGCTCAGAGATATACTGCGCCTTGCGCCTATATTAGCGCTTGGTGGTTTCGCGGCGCATTGCTTTTTTTTAGATAACTCGTAGTATTTCGAAAACTATTGATCCAAATTACATGCAGTAAAAAGCAATGATTAGTATTAATAAATTGTGGTTAATATCACCAGTTAAAAAACACCTAACGAATTTAATTTTTTTTTAAACATAAAAGTAGTTATTGTCGCTGAAATATAAAAGCTAGATATATACATATTGCGGACTTTTTTTGTAGACCTATTAAAGATACACAATTCCTCCATACATTGTTTTGTTACATGTCTAAGGGATTGGACAGCGTTTTCGATGAGAGCTGCCGGGCGGCAAATTTTTTTCCGACTTCCTTAACAATTATCGTCATATTTCAACTAATATACACAAAACCTAAACAAATTATGCACTAAAATAAAACCTTCCTCATGAATTACTCAATCTATTAATGAAAACCGCATGAAAATCCGTTCAGTAGTTTTTGAGTTTATCGCGAACAGACAGACAGACAGACGCCGCGGGGGACGTTGTTTTATAATATGTTATGATTTATATTTATGTACTACATAAATATAAATCATAACATATTATAAAACGAAAGTATTTGTACTAATTTCGGTCTTCTGAAGTTTTTCTTGTCTTTTCTTTTTAAGTGCTTTTATGCCCCTTGCTCATTTGCACTCACCCAAAATAATATCTTTTCTCTCTGCATCACCTCTTGGTTGACTGAGAAAAAACCTCCGGCTTTAAGTCCGCCATTTACATGTTTTTGTAAAGATAACTTCTTAATTTTTCTTAATAAATAAAGTAAATAATCCAATTTTATTGTTTTTGTTTCAGCTGACAGCAAAAACTGGCGTATCCCAGCGTCCTCGGTGCCTCAGAATGCGGACCGCGACTACGGCAGCGGCGGGTTCGCGCCGTACGGACTGTCCGGCATCATCCGGGGCGCGGCCGTGTGCTTCTACGGGTTCATTGGTCAGTTTGTATGACATTTCTGTGACAAATTACCTTAATAATTTCGGTCAGCTTCCCAAATGCCTCCGAAATTAGGTGCAGCAACAGAACTGGAGGGTACGCGCCGTACACTTGCTGGCATCATTAGGGGCGCGGCCGTGTGCTTCTACGGGTTCATTGGTCAGTTTGTGTGACATTTCAGTGACAAAGTACCTACGACATACACTTGTCAGCTTCCTAAATGCCTCCGAAATTAGGTGCAGCAACAGAACTGGAGGGTTCGCGCCGTATACTTACTGGCATCATCCGGGGCGCGGCCGTGTGCTTCTACGGGTTCATTGGTCAGTTTGTGTGACATTTCAGTGACAAAGTACCTACGACATACACTTGTCAGCTTCCTAAATGCCTCCGAAATTAGGTGCAGCAACAGAACTGGAGGGTTCGCGCCGTATACTTACTGGCATCATCCGGGGCGCGGCCGTGTGCTTCTACGGGTTCATTGGTCAGTTTGTGTGACATTTCAGTGACAAAGTACCTACGACATACACTTGTCAGCTTCCTAAATGCCTCCGAAATTAGGTGCAGCAACAGAACTGGAGGGTTCGCGCCGTATACTTACTGGCATCATCCGGGGCGCGGCCGTGTGCTTCTACGGGTTCATTGGTCAGTTTGTGTGACATTTCAGTGACAAAGTACCTACGACATACACTTGTCAGCTTCCTAAATGCCTCCGAAATTAGGTGCAGCAACAGAACTGGAGGGTTCGCGCCGTATACTTACTGGCATCATCCGGGGCGCGGCCGTGTGCTTCTACGGGTTCATTGGTCAGTTTGTGTGACATTTCAGTGACAAAGTACCTACGACATACACTTGTCAGCTTCCTAAATGCCTCCGAAATTAGGTGCAGCAACAGAACTGGAGGGTTCGCGCCGTATACTTACTGGCATCATCCGGGGCGCGGCCGTGTGCTTCTACGGGTTCATTGGTCAGTTTGTGTGACATTTCAGTGACAAAGTACCTACGACATACACTTGTCAGCTTCCTAAATGCCTCCGAAATTAGGTGCAGCAACAGAACTGGAGGGTTCGCGCCGTATACTTACTGGCATCATCCGGGGCGCGGCCGTGTGCTTCTACGGGTTCATTGGTCAGTTTGTGTGACATTTCAGTGACAAAGTACCTACGACATACACTTGTCAGCTTCCTAAATGCCTCCGAAATTAGGTGCAGCAACAGAACTGGAGGGTTCGCGCCGTATACTTACTGGCATCATCCGGGGCGCGGCCGTGTGCTTCTACGGGTTCATTGGTCAGTTTGTGTGACATTTCAGTGACAAAGTACCTACGACATACACTTGTCAGCTTCCTAAATGCCTCCGAAATTAGGTGCAGCAACAGAACTGGAGGGTTCGCGCCGTATACTTACTGGCATCATCCGGGGCGCGGCCGTGTGCTTCTACGGGTTCATTGGTCAGTTTGTGTGACATTTCAGTGACAAAGTACCTACGACATACACTTGTCAGCTTCCTAAATGCCTCCGAAATTAGGTGCAGCAACAGAACTGGAGGGTTCGCGCCGTATACTTACTGGCATCATCCGGGGCGCGGCCGTGTGCTTCTACGGGTTCATTGGTCAGTTTGTGTGACATTTCAGTGACAAAGTACCTACGACATACACTTGTCAGCTTCCTAAATGCCTCCGAAATTAGGTGCAGCAACAGAACTGGAGGGTTCGCGCCGTATACTTACTGGCATCATCCGGGGCGCGGCCGTGTGCTTCTACGGGTTCATTGGTCAGTTTGTGTGACATTTCAGTGACAAAGTACCTACGACATACACTTGTCAGCTTCCTAAATGCCTCCGAAATTAGGTGCAGCAACAGAACTGGAGGGTTCGCGCCGTATACTTACTGGCATCATCCGGGGCGCGGCCGTGTGCTTCTACGGGTTCATTGGTCAGTTTGTGTGACATTTCAGTGACAAAGTACCTACGACATACACTTGTCAGCTTCCTAAATGCCTCCGAAATTAGGTGCAGCAACAGAACTGGAGGGTTCGCGCCGTATACTTACTGGCATCATCCGGGGCGCGGCCGTGTGCTTCTACGGGTTCATTGGTCAGTTTGTGTGACATTTCAGTGACAAAGTACCTACGACATACACTTGTCAGCTTCCTAAATGCCTCCGAAATTAGGTGCAGCAACAGAACTGGAGGGTTCGCGCCGTATACTTACTGGCATCATCCGGGGCGCGGCCGTGTGCTTCTACGGGTTCATTGGTCAGTTTGTGTGACATTTCAGTGACAAAGTACCTACGACATACACTTGTCAGCTTCCTAAATGCCTCCGAAATTAGGTGCAGCAACAGAACTGGAGGGTTCGCGCCGTATACTTACTGGCATCATCCGGGGCGCGGCCGTGTGCTTCTACGGGTTCATTGGTCAGTTTGTGTGACATTTCAGTGACAAAGTACCTACGACATACACTTGTCAGCTTCCTAAATGCCTCCGAAATTAGGTGCAGCAACAGAACAGGAGGGTTCGCGCCGTATACTTACTGGCATCATCCGGGGCGCGGCCGTGTGCTTCTACGGGTTCATTGGTCAGTTTGTGTAACGTTTCAGTGACAAATTACCTTAATAATTTCGGTCAGCTTCCCATATGCCTCCTAAATTAGGTGAAGCAACCAGAACTGGAGGGTACGCGCCGTACACTTACTAGCATCATTGGGGGCGCGGCCGTGTGCTTCTACGGGTTCATTGGTCAGTTTGTGTGACATTTCAGTGACAAAGTACCTACGACATACACTTGTCAGCTTCCTAAATGCCTCCGAAATTAGGTGCAGCAACAGAACTGGAGGGTTCGCGCCGTATACTTACTGGCATCATCCGGGGCGCGGCCGTGTGCTTCTACGTGTTCATTGGTCAGTTTGTTTAACATTTCAGTGACAAAGTATTTACTACATACATTGACAGTTTCCTAAATGCCTCCGAAATTAGGTGCAGCAACAGAACTGGAGGGTACGCGCCGTACACTCTATGGCATCATCCGGGGCGCGGCCGTGTGCTTCTACGGGTTCATTGGTCAGTTTGTTTAACATTTCAGTGACAAAGTATTTACTACATACATTGGCAGTTTCCTAAATGCCTCCGAAATTAGGTGCAGCAACAGAACTGGAGGGTACGCGCCGTACACTCTATGGCATCATCCGGGGCGCGGCCGTGTGCTTCTACGGGTTCATTGGTCAGTTTGTGTGACATTTCAGTGACAAAGTACCTACGACATACACTTGTCAGCTTCCTAAATGCCTCCGAAATTAGGTGCAGCAACAGAACTGGAGGGTACGCGCCGTACACTCTATGGCATCATCCGGGGCGCGGCCGTGTGCTTCTACGGGTTCATTGGTCAGTTTGTTTAACATTTCAGTGACAAAGTATTTACTACATGCATTGACAGTTTCCTAAATGCCTCCGAAATTAGGTGCAGCAACAGAACTGGAGGGTACGCGCCGTACACTCTATGGCATCATCCGGGGCGCGGCCGTGTGCTTCTACGGGTTCATTGGTCAGTTTGTTTAACATTTTAGTGACAAAGTATTTACTACATACATTGGCAGTTTCCTAAATGCCTCCGAAATTAGGTGCAGCAACAGAACTGGAGGGTACGCGCCGCACACTCTATGGCATCATCCGGGGCGCGGCCGTGTGCTTCTACGGGTTCATTGGTCAGTTTGTTTAACATTTTAGTGACAAAGTATTTACTACATACATTGACAGTTTCCTAAATGCCTCCGAAATTAGGTGCAGCAACAGAACTGGAGGGTACGCGCCGCACACTCTATGGCATCATCCGGGGCGCGGCCGTGTGCTTCTACGGGTTCATTGGTCAGTTTGTTTAACATTTTAGTGACAAAGTATTTACTACATACATTGACAGTTTCCTAAATGCCTCCGAAATTAGGTGCAGCAACAGAACTGGAGGGTACGCGCCGTACACTTTCTGGCATCATCCGGGGCGCGGCCGTGTGCTCCTACGGGTTCATTGGTCAGTTTGTATTACATTTCTGTGACTTAAGTACCTATTAAAGACAATATACTATGATTATATAATTACTTTTCGTCGTGTAAGAGATATTTTCTGATTACAATGTAATTTTGGTCAGCTTCCCAAATGCCTCCGGAATTAGGGGAATCATTACTCTGTAATAATAAACAGTATTATTATATTTACAGCTTTATAGCACGTTAAAAATAATAGAACTCCTAATTTTAATGCATGTCTCAAACTATTAGCGAAGAAAAGAGTTAAATTTTTCTCTGAAATCTTACGTGATGGCGGAAATTCACTAGGTACCTATTTAACCTGTATTCCACACAAAAATTTAGTAGCTTTAAGGGTACAATTTTTTAGTGTTATATTTTACACATAAATGCCTCTCCTCTGAATATCCAACGCTCTCAATAACCTCCAAAATAAAATCAGCTACTACGACAAAGTTATCATAAACTAAGCCTCTAAAAACTTTAAAATAAACGTTTCTCCCTCAGGTTTCGACTGCGTAGCCACAGCCGGCGAGGAGGCCCGCCAGCCCCAGAAGTCCATCCCCTTCGCAGTGGTAGCCTCCCTTCTGGTCGTGTTCCTCGCGTACTGTGGCGTGTCCACAGTACTGACTCTGATGCTGCCGTATTACATGCAAGATGAGAAAGCACCGTTTCCGTTTGTGTATGACTACCTCGGGTGGAAATGGGCGAAGTACGCCGTCAGCATAGGAGCTACTTGTGCGCTTTGCTCCAGGTATTTTGTGGTTATCTAACACTACTCAAGTCTAGCTATTAAGCGGTAGTTATTATTTATTTATTTATTATAATTGAGTGTTAAGGATGCTCGTCTGTAAAAGGTCCCAGTTTCGAATTTTCTCTCGTTAGTTTGTAAAGCAATCTGATCACATTGTATGACTATCAATTCTTTCTAGCAAATGAAAATATCATCAGAAATCTTGCGATGTACTATGCGATTTAAATGCTATCGGGTTTTGTAATGTTTGACAAATTGTCAGCTTGTCATTCAAAACCATTTGAAATCATTCGAAACTAACTTCACTACATATACATTGATAAGTTTTGATTCTAATCGGACAGTAGTTAGATTGTGCTCAGCAGGTTTTACCATGGTCAAACAACTTGATTCCGAATCATCCATTTAGGGTCCCCCTACCCCCCACTCTGCTGGGGTATTGTGGTCTTCCTTATGAATTGGTTATGGAGGATGGGCCGTGGATCCAACTACGCAGGCCTATAGAAATATTGGATTTTTAACGATTGACAATTCAGCCGGGACCAACGGCTTGACGTGCCTTCCAAAGCTGGAGATAAAACATTTCGGTCACCCATCCCGCGACCGACCATAATGAAAGTTGCTTAACTCCCACTATCACAGTCCAAGCGCGGCAACCACTGCGCCACCGAGCTCCCGACACTAGCTCTGAAAAGTAACGTTACTTTCAGTTTATTGGGCGCGGTGTTCCCGTTGCCACGCATTATCTACGCGATGTCGTCTGATGGTTTGCTGTTCAAGTGGCTGGGCCGCGTGTCCGAGCGGTTCCAGACTCCGCTGGTGGGCACTATGGTTGCTGGACTGTTTACTGGTAACATTATATCATAGTTACATTTTTTTTATAGAATAGTAGGCAAAAGAGCACGGTTTGCCTGATGGTAAGCAATCAGCACAGTCCATAGACAAAAGGTCAATGCGTTGCCGACTTTTCGAGAAAGCGATAGGCTCTTTTCTTGACGGCCCCAATGTCACTAATTAATCATTTTAGATCTTTTAGTCTTATTTGGATGTTTGTGCACTCAAGGTGCTATAGTTTGTTGGAAGAGGAAGGTCGTATAAGGACCTGGTCACAAATTCAAGTCCTGCTCGCATTAATTTTTTTCATCATATCTGATTTCCATAATAAATAAGAGTATCTTTTAGTCTAGTCTCATGTTCATTAAATAATTATGGCATGTCTGAAATAAGCTTTATTTTTTGCTAACACAAAAAGATTTTAACCGTTTTAAAGTGGAAATAAGCAGGCTACGTTATATGTTAAATATTAGTTTTCACCTATCCTTAAATATTCTAGCCTCTCAAATGCCACCAAAATTGAATAATGTAATCAAAATTTTCAGTTATCTATTTCTTGTATGTCACCAGCCAAAATGTTCAGTTAATCCAATCATTTACCTATTTATTTCTTGTATATAACCCAACACACAAACATATAATTTGTTATGTAACACCGTACCAATATCTGCAGGTACCCTGGCGATGATCTTCCGGCTGGAACAACTGATCCACATGATGTCTATCGGCACTCTACTCGCCTACTCTATGGTCGCTTCCTGCGTTATGCTGCTCAGGTAAACTGCTCTAAACTATTCACCTATAGTAAAGAACCCTAAAAAGTACTCACGACTCATGGTTCTGTCTACCCCGTAAGGGACAAAGACGTGATTCTGTATCTGTATCTAAAAAGTAAGCTGTATAAGCGATCCGCCCTTGCTTCGCACGAGTAGTGTCTAATGACAGCGCGCCATAAGTCAATGTCATCTGTCAGTGTCAAACAGTTGGCGCCAATTTAGCCATTTTTACACGACTGACCAAAAAAGGAGTGTTATGTTTTTACACGACTGACCAAAAAAGGAGTGTTATGTTTTTAGGGTTCATGTATGTATGTAAGTATGTATGTAAGTTTCTTTATTCCACCTTAAGTCCTGAACGGCTTAACAGATTTTGATGTGAGAGGTATTGTTGGATTCCTTGCATTCCTCCGAGTGTCATAGGCTATATGACGTCATCATAAAAACAAAATGGCGGATTATATATGCGATAAATAGCAGACCAAAAAAATAAAATTTGATTAATCTTATCGAGTGGGGTATCAAATTGAAGGGCTTTAAAAGGCGATTTCAAAAATGTATATAACTTATATGTTTGTATGTACTTTTTGAGTAAAAACTTGTCAGTCGTGTTTTTTATTTTTAATAATTAGCTTGTTTCTCTTGTCATTAACAATCACTTCGCAATAAAGGAGACGACGATTTGTACACGACCAGTTTTATATTATACTAGCATGGTCTTTGTTCCCGTGGGAATTTCGAGAAACCCTCTTTTAGTGCACCCCTTCCCTTCCTAAGGAACTTACTTGCCAAATTTCAGTTTCCTATAGGGATGATGACTGGGTAAAAAATAAAATATATGATGCTTTTTAAATAATGAAACATTATAATTGAATGTCACTTTAATTGATCAATTTTATTTATAACATGGTTTACTAATTTTTAGTTCTAATTAAAGTGTATTGGGAATGCTTCTTGACTCCATTAAAAGTGACGTCACCGTTGAGTACTGTCATACAAGTCCCACAAATTATTGTTTTTGACATTTAGTAAAAAGTAACTAATTTGACTTGTGTCATCTACCCTTTTTTGGGTATGCGTTATCTGTCAGTCACTCAATAGGTCAGTAACGAAAGAATTTTGTATATATTGATTGAATAATCAATTGTTTTGTAGTTGCTATTGGTGATTTTGCAATTTTTTACAACATAATTCCTTGTTAACAGATACGAGTACCAATCAACGCACCGTGCCACGGAACCCCTCAACTTGAGTGTACGGAACGCGTTCCGACAGCTATTGAACAAGGACGCTTACTCTGTGCCGACCAGACTCAGTTCTGCGATGGTGTCTACGCTGGTCACCTTGTATGGTAAGGGGGTTATTTGCAAAGTCAAAGAGTTAACAAAAGTAATTTTTTTTTATTGAAATTTGGCCTTCAAAGAAGGCTCTTTTTCATTTCGGAAACTAATTATTTAATCATAATATTGTTATTCAACGTTGGTTGGTAATGAGTTGGGCTATCGCGTCGCGAACTACCAGTTCAATTCAATGAGTACACTTATACAGGGTGTTTGGTAGTTTGATACAAAGTTTTAAACCGAAATTAGTATAGACCATTGAGTCATTTAAGGGAAAGTTTTCATAAGCAAAGTATTACCGATTTTTTTTATGATTTTTTTTACGAAAAAGCCAAAATTCACACTTAATTGCTAGCACCCCCATTCTCGTGCCTTTAGTCGATCTATATTAAAAATCTTTGCTTCTAATAATTTCTGTAAAATGAAATTGTAAACTGTAAAAGTAAAATGTAATGAGGAATTTTCCTTGACATAAAAAAAGAAATAGTTCCAGATAACTTCACAGATGGCGCTTAGTAAAAGGCGAGAGAAAAAGTTCCATACAAAAAGCAAGAAATTCACGGGATTGGCATTAAAAAAAAATAAAACTTAGTAAAAAAAACAACTAAAAAGTATCTACATATATTGTGATTTGTGCATCTGTCAAACTGTTAAGTGATTTTTTTTACTGCCTCTGGTTGACAAGAAAAAGCGCACCATATAGGTTCAGCCATTATTATGACTCGGCTTTCATAAAACGCTATCTGTTCCGACTTTTTTATACTGATTTTTTTTCTTAATTTAGCTGTCAGAAAAATCGCTCATTACTGAAAAAAATAAATTTCACTTCTCATGCTCTGAAAGTGCTTATTTGTGCAGGATATAGGCTGCACAAAATCAAATTTTGTGCACAAGGGCATTAACGTATCTACTCATAAATGTATCTATATTGAGGCAAAGAAAATGAACCATACAGCCAAACACAATAAGAAGTTCATAAATAAAATTTGTTGTTTTATAACGTTTACTTTAATTTATTTGCCTTATGTGTTTTAAGACATAAAAGATATTAAAATTTAAATTCAAGTACGGTAGGTTATTTAATTAATTTAAGAAAATTATTATTACACAATTAATTTAACAGTAGGATGTATACGTCTGCGGCCCAAGCCTAATATCAATGTCGTAAGATTTAAAAAAAATAAAGCGGCGGGAAAAAAACTCTTGTTTTTTCGTGCGTTGTTTTATTTCCTCGCAATCGAAGTGAAAAGCAGAGTTTATAACTCGTCCCCAAAACGATTTTTATCCTCGACATTACTATCAGCCCTCGCCTTCGGCTCAGGCTGCTAAAAGTCTCGGATAAAAATGATTCGTTTTGTGCACTTGTTGTAAAATCTACTATTTTTAACGCCTCCTTAATTCTTTAGGTGTGTGGTGTTTCCTAATGATGTGGACCATCAACCACTACGGCGAGGCCATCCTGCTCGGGGCGGGCGGGCCGGCCGCGCTGGCGGCGTTAGGGGCGGTGCTGGTCGTGTCCACCCTGTACCTGATATCGAGGCAACCCGTGTCTGAGAAGAAACTGGCTTTCTCTGTGAGTTGAAACGAGTTTTTATGTTTATTACACCCTTACAATTTACAAACTTACCCTTCTTATTTTTTTTATTTTTTTTTTTTATTTACATGGAAGACCAACAACTTTCTTATAGGTTCTATAGATAACAACTTAAAAAACATATAGTCATTTACAGGTCCTCACATCTAGAAAACGGACTAAAATAACATTCAATTGTGATCTCAGAAAACAGAATAAGGACAATAAAGAATATTAATTCTGAAAAATAAATAAAAAATACGTTCCCTCTCTCTCACTTTATCTCACAACAACATTATATAAATAGTTATTATATAACTACTCAAGAAATATTTATAAATAAATTAATGTCAGTTACCCATATAGAAACTGATTAAGAGTCATCTTAGCCTTGGAAGGCTGGTGTGGAATAAGTCGAGATCAAGTTCATCTGCTATGTGGTTGTATTGCCAGTTCGCCAGAGAAATGAGTTTTGCCTGTAATTCGTGCTAACAACAGGAGTATAAATGAGCGGTCTGTATCTCAATATTCTGGGAGGAACTAAGAAACCTATTCGTTCAAGCAGCTCAGGGCAGTCCAAAACACCATTAACAATTTTATATAACAAAACTATATCAGCAACTTCTCTACGCTTGTCTAGAGGTAAAAGATGCTGTCTTGCACAGAGTTCAAAATATGAGTCAGAATCAAATTTAATATGTAGGCGATAACATAAATATTTAATAAATTTTCTTTGAATGGACTCTAACCTAGAAATATAAATGTCATATCTAGGGTTCCAGATTTGAGATGCGTACTCCAAGTGACTCCTTACGTAAGTGCAGTATAATATTTTTAAAGTTTTGCCTTGATGAAAATTTTTAGAGTTACGCATCACAAATCCCAAAGATTTAGACGCTTTTTTAACAATCTTATCAATATGATTATCAAAAATTAATTTGTTATCATGAAAAACTCCTAAATCCCGTATTTCTGTTACTCTGTTTAATACAATTCCCTTAAGATAGTATTGGGTTAATATTTGAGAAACTTTCCGCGAATAAGTGATGACAGCGCACTTATCAGGATTCAAATCTAATTTATTGCACAAACAATATTCAGCCAAACGATCTAGATCCTGTTGAAGTAGAACACTATCAGCCTGAGATGAAATAGAGCTAAATCTTCATATCATCAGCATAACACAAGAGTCGCGATGCTTTAAAACAATTATTAATGTCGTTTACAAATATTGTAAAGAGCAGGGGTCCCAAAAGGGACCCTTGAGGGACACCACTAGTGACAGGAACCCAACTGGAAACATAATTACTGATTACAACTGCTTGCGTTCTATTTTCAAGGTAAGATGAGAACCATCTCAGAAGATCACCTCTTATACCTATGTTATATAATTTAATAATAAGTAGGTTATGACTAATTTTGTCAAACGCTTTGCTGTAATCAGTATATATTACGTCTACTTGTAGGCCTTTTTCCATAGAATCAGAAACAAAATCATTTAATAGAATCAGATTAGATGTAGTCGATCGTCCTTTCACGAAGCCATGCTGTTCACCGCATATTGATTGTTTAATAGCCGGGAAAACACGGTTATAGGTTAGCCTTTCTAGCAATTTAACAACTATGCAAAGCTTTGAAATGGGCCTAAAATTAGTGACATCAGACTTTAGATCCCTTCTTTGGGACTGGTGAAATATAAGCTGACTTCCAAATCATTGGGACAGTATGTTCTTTAAACGATTTATTAAATAAAAGAGAAATAGGCTTAGCTACGGATTTGGCACAACTTAGTAGAAAGCTAGCTGGCAAATCATCAGGCCCAGCTGACTTTGAGGGATCCAACTTAAGTATTAAATCATATACTTCTGATTCATCAGTTTCAATTGAATATATATCAGAAACACAATCAGACGGAGGTCGATTAGTGATATCTTCAAGATTAACTGGATCAGCATCAGAAAAGTTCGACTTGAAGTAAGATGAAAAAAGTTCACATATTTCATGGCCTGAATTTGCTTCCAAATTACCATATCTTACACAATTAGGAATAGAATTAGATTTCGATTTAGTCTTAAGATAGGACCAAAACCTCTTAGGGGACTTTTCTATAGATTTCTCGACCGATGACATGTAATTATTAAAACAGTACTGTTCCATATGTTTAATCCTGTCTCTTAAAACTATAAAAGAATTTAAATCTGAGCGATTTCCATAGATTTTATATTTACGACGATATTTGTCTTTTTTTAATGCAGATGAGTACCAGCAAGGAAAGTTATCATTGGTAATAATCTTACAGGGGATATATTTATTACGTAACCTGATAAAAGTGTCATAAAAGTAAAGAACGGCTTCGTCTATGGATTTGTAAGAAAATTCCATCTCCCAGTCAATTTCAGACATTTCACGATTAATATTAACGTAATCACCCTTATTAAATAAATACTTGACCCTCGGGGCTGGTTTCAAAGGTTCCAACTCGATGAAACTCACAGAGATATCGAGAATGGCGTGATGAGGGTCCATAGGAACTAATGGGGCTGGACATTCCGTCACAACAACATTATCGTTACACAACACAAGATCGAGAATCCGATTACGGGCATTGTGAACACCATTATATTGATTTAAATTTAGGAATTCCAATTCATCTATAAAAAAGTTTTCATCAGAACTCGAGTAATTGGTAGGTAAAATACTTTTTACCTACCAAGCTAAAAGAGGATTGTAACCAGCTAATATCACTCATATTGAAATCCCCGACAATCAAGTATTTATTATTTTCATCAATCAAAACTATTTCATTGAGTTTTTCCATAAAGTTGCTGAGAAAAACTATAATCTCTTTTCTGAGCGCAGAGATACAGTACACAAATGTACAATTTTACAAAACCTTTATTCTGTGGCAATTTGAGCGTTATCCATAAATCCTCAGCAGTTGAACAAAGATCCAATTCTAGTTGAGCAGGCAAGTTTTTACGAACAGCAATAAGCACACCAACACCTCGTGACTGACCGGTCAGCTCATAGTCGCGATCCCGCCGATAAACAACATACCTACCGACCGTCAAACAACTCCGCATCAAGGATACTGTCTGGTAACCAGGATTCGGTCAAAATAATTATATCATATAAATTTGTAGTACAAATGTTACGATAAAATGTCTCCACTTTAATTCGCAGTCCACACACGTTCTGGTAGTAAATTAATAGCTTAGGATTTACTATATTAGCCATAGTCACTTTTAAAATTATATATAAGCATACTAAAAAACGTAATATGTATTAAATTAAATTACGGTCACTTTTAAAATTATATATAAGCATACTAAAAAACGTAATATGTATTAAATTAAATTACGGAACGTGCGTGTACAAAAAATGAGGCGATTTAATAGCAGACGATCGATATCAGTGCAACGGTAATAGTTATTACGCATTAGTGCGAGCAGGACAGTTGATTGACAAGTTATAGTCAATACCTGCAATTCGACGGTAGGCATATACTGAGCGAGGCATCGTCGACGCGGAGACAAAAGGCCGCATACTTGACAAATGGTCGAGCCAGCGGTTGTGAACATTTTTACTATGAGACGAAAACAGTCATAAATAAAAGACTCCAAGACTCGAGATGTAAAACTTTATAAATAGGTTAAACTTAATGCCATTTTTTTATGGATAGTATAATTCATTTTGTTTGAAATAGTTGTGCTGTGCTTTAATCTATATGACTGTAACATATATATAACTCAAAGGTGACTGACTGACATAGTGATCTATCAACGCACAGCCCAAACCACGACGGATCGGACTGAAATTTGGCATGCAGGTAGATGTTATGACGTAGGCATCCGCTAAGAAAGGATTAACGCAAGCGAAGCCGCGGGTAAAAACTAGTTATTTATAGGAACACATGTTTAGTAAACAATACGAGTAAAAAATAAAACCAAACAAGCATTCCTAATTCATAATTATTATGAATTAGGAATGCTTGTTTGGTTTTATTTTATTTAAAAATAAAGGAAAAAAAGTATTTTGACACTGACATTTAGTATTTTGACATTGACAAGTCCTTTAATCGACGGGTGCTTGTACTGCTTATGCTAGTGGCGCCGTCTACTTTGTGACTTGATAACTTATTTTAGAAAGCACATAAATCTGATATTTACCCTTCGTTCACTTTGGTAACCATTGTTAAAAACTAGTTGCGAGAGAAGAATTACTTGTCCACTTATAGATAAAATAATTCGTTGACCTCAGGTCCCGCTGGTCCCCTGGCTGCCAGGAGTCAGCATTCTGATCAACGTGTACCTCATGCTGAACCTGGACTATATGACCTGGGTGCGCTTTGCCGTTTGGATCGCCGCTGGTGAGTTCATTGCTTTACTAGTTTATCTTGCTATGTTTGTCCCCACTGGTGGGGCAATGGCCTTAGAGTAAGGAGGATGGGCCATGACCCACCACGCAGGCTTAATGAGGATTGGTGGGATTTAACGACTGCGAATATAGAAGGGACCTAAGACCTCCGAAGCACGGAGGAGAATAAGGTAAGGTATACATGAAAGTATTTTTTATTCACCTAGGTGTTTAGAATAGACTGCTTCATCACGTGAACAGTGAAGCAATCCAGCTCCTCGACAACACGGACATAGTGCGACGGTTCAAAAGAACTAAACCGTTTGCATTAATGTAGTGATTAAGTAAATATTATGAATACCATAGTGCAATAAAAGTGCGAAAAAGACACAACAACAAAGTGACTTCTCCTTAATAAAGACATTAAGAAAAGTGCCGATGAATACATTCATATTCAATTTATTTACAAAACTAGGTTAAAGTAAAATTACTTATTAGCTATTCGCTGTGTGCAAAGGCGGTGGAAGGGGAAGCTAAAACTATATTAGCGCACGATGTAGCGAAAAAAGGAACTAACCTGGGATTGACGGACATAATTGTGTCTATTTTCATTTAATTAAAAAAAAATTGATTACCTTTTTTGTGGGTCTTAACAATATGCAGCTATATCGACATGAAATGCATCAATATATAAAAAAACTAACAAGTGGCTGCTTCAAACTTACAATTCAAAATGAAACCATTTTCAGCCATTTTTATTAAAAATAGCGATTAGACTGGTTAGTGCCGCCAGGAAAGAATAGAAACAAAGAACATCCAAAAACAATTGAACCGACCAAGTGCAATATACTTCAATTAATACGCGAGTGATACGAAACAAACGAGCAATTACAATTGGTCGGATTATACGACAGCAATAAAAAGCAGAATGTAGTAAACATTTGGCGCGCCATTTGGAAATAGATGGATCATATTTTTTTTTTCATTTATTAAAAAATTATAGACAGCATTTTATTATATTCTCATTTCATGCTAAAATATTTTGTTATGTGTTAATAAAAATGGTGACATATGTTTTTCATTCTAAAATAAATATAAACAGTGATATTCTCTTAAATTTAGCAATATAAAAGTTGTTTTTATTAAACTTAATAACTGTATTTTAAGATGTTTATATTTTTTAGTAATAAGTTATATTGTACTGTAAGTTTTCCGATTAAAAGAAAATAAATAAATAAAAATATCACAGAAATAATATATTTGCGTTTATTTTATAGTTTATTATATATTATTACATACTTATATTAGTATGTAATAATAACAAAAAAACCTAGGTGTTTAAAGTTAATTAGAGTATGTTTAATTCACCTAGGTGAATTAGCTCAGCTCAGGTGAATTAAGTTGACAGAGTGGAAGTTTGCGCCTTAAATGAGATGATGTATTAGAGTTGAGGTTATATCTTTAGAAATACTACTACTGATGTGATTCTTCCACTGATTATACTATTATTATTGTGAGATATTTCAAAGAGGCATAAAATATCCGATCTTCTATTAACATGTTCTTGTAATCCCAGTATATATTTATCGTGGGGTATTTTTATTTATTATCTTTACAAATGTTCTAGGTCAGTATAATTTATCTGCAGAAATGTTTGACGTAATATAATGACAAATCTTAAAATTGTACATGAAAGTATACTTATTACTTTATGTCTAATTTTAAATATATTAGTAAACTAGCTGTCGCCCGCGGCTTCGCCCGCGTGAGTTTCGCTTAGATGAAAAATCTCTCTTGGAGCTTTTCATTAGATGTTCCAGATCTTCAATTTTTATACGTCAACAGAAAATGCTCATCAGGTTGAATGACTTTTAATAAGGCGCCATTTCCATATATGTTATAGTGTAGCTGAGCTGGTCTCTTATAGTTCTTCATCAGATGTTCCAGATATTCAATTTTTATACGTCATCAGAAAATGCTCATCAGGTTGAACGACTTTTGTTAAGGCACCATTTCCATATTTCTTATAGTTTAGCTGTTCTATTAAGATTCTTCATCAGGTGTTCCAGTTTTCAAAATAAATTATAGCCTATATGTTACCCAGGCTTAATAGCTATACAACAAAAAAAGTTTCATTCAAATCCGTCCAGTAGTTTTTGCGTGAAACGCGTACATACATACAGACAGACAGACAGACAGACAAGAAATTCCAAAAAAATATTTTTGCTTTCTATTATTGTTTTTAGGTGTCCCTCTATCCATTTCTGTCAAAAATACTAAATGTACGACAAAATATTTTTACTGTTTTATTATATGTATAGATTTCTATGCGGGTTAAAGTCATATGCACAAAAACAAAAGTTAAACTTGAAACACCAAGGTAACTTTAACAGATCCTTGCTACAAACATAACATAATAACAATTTACTTATGTACAAATTATAAATGACAAAAATCTTATTATATTAAAACGGTTAATTAACTAAGTTTAGGCAGTGTTTTGACTTAAGGTGAAAGCCTAGCTTTGGCTGTCCATACATTTTGTTCTACAGCAATGCTCTAAACTTCGTTAATGATTCTCATAATAAAATTGAATTTCCAATTCTTATGAAGTAATTGTGCTCTCATGTTGAATTTAACATAATAATGTATAATAATTTACGAGAAAAACGGCATTTAAAATACGACAAAAATTGAGATTTTTGTTGATGTGTGCGTAATATTTTGTGACATTTAGGGGCGACGTCTAGCAGATTTATTACAAACTACTGACTACTACTATTTATATAAAAGCACTTTGAGACCTAAATGCATGCTACCTCGATGTTGCTAGCCTTGACAGCGCCATCGGCTGTACGTGAAAAACAAATGAAAATTATGAAATGCTAACAAAATTATAAAATAGCAAGTTTTAATATTAAATTCAATTTAGGGTTCAATATACTTATTTTTATGAAAGATTTTTTATGTTCAAATTTAAATTTGATTACTGGGACTTTTGGATATGAAAACAGGCTATCTAAATATGATATCTGGACATCACCTGGACATCTGGATGTGAAGACCTGGACTTTATGTCCTGCTGTCCAGGTTTTCGTATCCAAATGACCAGACTCCCACGTCTTCAAATTCATATGTAGGAGATGATGTCATGTACATCTGGAAATTAAGACCTGGGCATGTTGAGCTGAAGACCTAGACATCTGGACATCACCAGGTGATGTCCAGGTCTTCATTTCCAGATGTCCATGAGATCATCTCCTAAAGCTTTGGTCTTCATATTCAGCTGTCCAGCATTTCATATGCACATGACCAGACACCCAGGTCTTCACATCCAGATGTCAAGATGTCATATTCAGTTATCCCTGTCTTCATATCCAAAAGTCCTAATTTTCAAATTTAAAATTCACCATAAAAAAATTCATAAAAATTCGTACTGAACCCTAGATTTATTATTACAAGCTTGCCATTACGTATATGACTGGATTGAAAATATTTGTGAAAATTCATCTTAGACAGAAATCCAGTCAGCTCGCTTGCGTGACGTTGCCGTTCTGTGCGAGGTGAAAGATGGCAACGCTGCTTTTTTGAACCCAAAACATTGACGTATGATAAAACAACAAAAGATATTTCTTTCTATCCGTAAGAGTTCGTTCTGAAACTAAAACAATTTATTTTTGCAAAAATATTTATCAAAATAAATTATAGTAGGTCTAGGTAGGTATTATACACGTATTCATTAACAAAAAAGAAAGTATAGTAATGTGTGCATACATTTATATTTAGTTTTAAAGTAAACAAATATTACTGATAAATTATTTTTTAGTTTTTAGTTTGAATTTCACAACATATTTTCTGAACGTCTAATCTAATCCTATAACTTCTAGGGCATGAATTATCGATATTTTGAAGTATCGATAGGTAGGTATTGGCTCTGTGATTTATTTTAATTATTGTTTTTCCAATTTTCTTCATTTTATTTAAATAAATACTTATTACTTTCATGATTTAAATACATTTCATTGAAAGTGTGATTAAGTATGTATTGACCGGTGGCAGTGCGGAAGCTAATCGATGAGCTTCGGATAAGTATTATCAAATTATCAATTAAAATGTAACTAAAGGTACCTGTGTAGGTATTACTTTTTATGCATAAAATACGCATTTATTATTTGCAGATTTATTTTTGCATATTTAAAAACGATATTAATTTATATCAATAATAAAAGATATCGATATTCGTGGTGGTATCGATATAAGTCTACTTATGTAAAGTACATATCTATCTATCTCGGACGCCGCCGCCGCGTCGCGGGCCGCCGCCGTGTTGTATTGTTGTATAGAAGTTTCTTTTTTTGCAATAGATTTTTTCAGCTAGGTGTGTTACGTACGTACGTTATTATTTATTGATAATTTTAGAGAATATTGGCTACCAGATCTGATAGGAAGAGATATCAGAGGCATGTAGGCATATTTTGGCCCGCTAAAGACTAGGAAGCGAGTGCTTGGAGATTTGAAACAATATACCGATTTGACGTAAGTTAAAGTCTTATTGAATGATACATTAAAAATGCAAAGACATAAATATATCACACACGTATATATCACCGCATTGTAAAATAATTAAAGTTTGGCATTTATTTATTGAAACTGTTAGTAGATACTTATTATCACAATGTTTCAGGTAAGGTCCAGGGACAATAATTATGTGGCAGGAAATGCACAGCACAAGTTTTTCTTTATACAATAATTCTGCAATACAAATACAAAAACTGTAACGGAGGTTTGTCGTGATGAAGAATTTATCATCATCATTCCAAGCAATGAAGGAGTCATCGTGCACAGAATAATGACTGCAATATTTAACAATTTATGTGGGAAAGAAAGAAATAACTGTAATCTTTTTTTGTTTTCTTTAATAAATAAAAGTTCGGAAAAGATCATTTCATTACTAAAAATAAAAGTCAACAATGTGTAGATATACCATTTAGTTTTATTTAAAAAATGTAAACCTAGTCATACAATGCAATAGGCAATAGTAAATTATGACCTGACGTATGCGGTGGTATTTCCTGTTACCAGTCATGGTATCAAGTTAGATTGATTTTTGAAAATGGGTGTTCGAACTATGGATAGAATATGGATAAATTCAAACTGCTGAAACTATTGGTAGATAGGTATTTGCATTAAATTGTTCGTGAATTAATTAAATAACAGGTTATTACTAATTATGATTTTGCACTATTGAACTTGAAGTTCTTGTAGTGCTTCTCCGTTACTGGAGGCCGGCCGTCAGTTTCGCAAACTCTTCTCTGTTCGCCGCTATGCGAAACGGCTCTTCAACCCTGGTGACTCCGGTCCACTCGCGTATATTACTCAGCCATGATTTTTTGCGTCTTTCAGCACGTCTCTTGCCTTCTATTTTGCCCATCATAATAAGTAAAAGCAGCTGATATCTGTCGTAAAACGTGTCCCAAATATTTAACTTTGCGCTTTTTGACAGTTTGCAACAACAGTCTAGACATTGCAACGCGCTGGAGAGCTGACTTTCTGAATCCAACTGATACGAACTTGAACTATTCTTATAAATATATTTTTTGCTTTCTTACAAAATATGACAATGACAAGAAGTAATCAGATAGGTTATTTTTCGCTCTTTGTATTTTTTAAATTTCTTTTTCTTTTTTCTTATGCTGCCAGCCAGTCCGATTGGCATTATTGTAGTTAGACACTCTTTTTAAATAAGTGCCATCTAGTAGCGTATTTTTTAATTTATAACAATGCTTTGCAACATATTTAATGTCATTTTGAAAGCTCTCGTCGTAGTGTGAGTGAGTGTAGAGATACGAAGATTCATGGCAGATTCTATTCTAAAGCTTTTTTTTCATTATGTTGACTGAAATATAATCGTAGGCCATAAAATAAATAAAAGAGTATGTTTACCGCTCGCCAATTCAAAATGTTTGCCTATAAGTACTGCAACAACGCAAAAAATAAAATAAAAACGGAAAATGTTGCTGTCAACGCCATCCAGCGGGAATTGTTTAATGAACAGCCCTTCTCTTTAACCTTAATATTAATGAAGTATTTTATTTATGAAGCGATGGTGGTCGAGAATTTAAGACGTCGTCGTCGTCCCCCTGATTTCGAAAGATCTTAGGCTTGAATCCTATTCGTGCCTCATGATTATCAATCTCATGTATGGTAGTTTTCGTAGACCACCACTTGCTTCCGGTGAAGGAAAACATCATGAGAAAACATGCACTTTAGTTGATGATTTATTAGCTATTGTTTCTGCACCAATCTAATTATCAATCGTATTTATCTAAAACATCCAAAATTTTCGGCTGAATCTCCTTCGTCCGTCGAGTCCACACGAAGTCTACATGATTGAACAACTCGTCATCAACCACTTTGTACTCCACCACGTTGGGCAGTTCTTTGGCTTGGAGACTGGTGTCCTCCAACACCGACAGTCTGTCGTTCTTGGAGGCGAACAGAAACACTTTCATCGTCACCTTCTTTATATCATACAAAGGAGGGATTTTAGATCCATATTTCTCCATATTTATCACCGGGCCGTAATCGAACTTTGCGAAACGTTTGGACGTTATCCACTGGAACTCGTGTTCTAGGTTCATCCTCGATGTTCCAGCAGGATAGTTCCAAAACAACGTCGGCATAAAGTCAGTTTCTAGCGCTTCTGCGTCGAATCCGAGAATGTTTAGCAACAGCTGTCGGCACACCTGCATACCTACTAACGTGTGTCCACAATATTTCCTCAACATTGCCCCTCTAATACCATCATATTCCCCAAATTCTTCAATATTGTATTTCTTAAATATTTTAAGGGCTGTCTTCGCTATATTTAGCAATACTGGCGGCACAGTTTTTGTTATATAGTGCAAATGCATCACAGGCGCCAGAGCGATGAATATTTTGATTTTGTCGTTGTACTCCGGCTTTTCAGAGCCGAGTATGTAAGTGATCGAAGTGCCTTCAGAATGTGCGATCAGCGACAGCTGCGCGTGTCCAGTGTTGTTGAGCACGTAGTCGATGAAGGCGGCGAGGTCGGAGCAGCCGTGCTGGTGCGGGCCGAACTGCCAGAAGCGGTGGCGGGCGACACCGTCCGGGTTGAGGTGTGCGTGGCGGCGCGAGTACCGGTTGCCGCGGTAGTTGCCGAGCCACACGTCGCGGCCGACGCCGGCCAGCGCGCGCACGAGCGAGGCGCGGCCCTGCATCACGAACTCGCTGCTGGAGCCCATGAGGCCGTGCATGACGAGCACGGGCGGCCCGGCGCCGCGCACGCGGTGCAGCTTGAGGATGTAGCCGTCCATAGTACGCACATCGTACTCTTCTGCATGACCCACGTACTTGAGCGCCAGCCCCGTGAAGTTCAGTCTGCCGTCCTCCGGGACCTCCTTCAGGTCGAATGCGCAAGCGGCTGATATGCTGATGATCAACACTATAGCTTTGTATATCATGGTGTTGGTTCTGTTATGTCACGGTTGACGTGTCTGGAAATCGATAGCAAGATAAATTAATAAAAATAATAGCGTGTAACTTCAAAGAGTAAATCGTGACGAATTTAAAAATATGAAAGTGGAAATTAGAGCAATTCTGAACTGATAGGTACTGCCCGCTGAAACTATAATAGATAGGTAGGGGGTGATCGACCAAATGTCATAGAGGACCTTGGGCAACGACCACAGCCGGTGGCAGTTTATTGTTTTTTTTTTACTTTTTCTTCATATAAACTCGACTGGGGATTTTGAGGGGGAAAACGTACCTGTACGGGGTGCCGTCATAGACGATATCGTAAGGGATCCCCCGACTGATAGGTGTTATTTTTTTCAACTTTTTTTTCAATAGATTTTGTATGGATCTAGAAGTCACCAGTCGGGGAGCCGAGCTCCGTCTCGAGCGCAAAGAGCGGGGCGAGGCCGAAGGCCGAGCCATTCGTATACATGGACGACCAGATGATGTCATCTCAAACCCCTGGCGAACCAAGGGCTGGGGGGGAGGAGCGAGGTCGAAGGCCGAGCTCTAAATTAAAATGCCCTGCACAGCACGCGACATCTAGTTATTGTATACAACCTATTTTATTTTAAAAATATTTTTAACTTTTTATAAATAAATAAGACGGATAGAAAGTACTTACATCGAAATATATTTTATTGATATTTTTTTATTTATTTAAAATATATATTTCATTTTGTTGACGCCACAATTATGTAAACTAATAATAATCTGTGGTTTCCTTATCACTTTTAAAATAATACTGATAGTGATAGTAAAAGATCTCTAAGTTAAAACAATATCAACCGAATTTCCGTCGGAAAATATGACATGTTATGCAAATGAGACATGAATAGTAATTATCCTACGGTGAATTATAAATGCGAGCGTTTGTTAATATGATTGTATCACTCTCGCGTTTTAACTATCGCTAAATAAAAAAATAATTTTTTTTTTCTTAATTTTCCCAATTTTTAAGCATGCGAATGCATATTTAAAAGTTGGGAAAAATTTGAATGTAATACTCGAATTGACCAGTCCCCTTTTCTCCAAAGCTTAGGCTTGTTATAATAATATATAATAATGTTATGATAAGGGGGAGGCTTTTGCCCAGCAGTGGGACCTATTAGCTAAATAAATAAAAAAAAAATATGATAATATTGTTAATGTAACATAGGAAACTTCTCAATATTTGTACGCCTAAATTAAAATTACACGGAACCTTTGATGTGGACTCGTGCCTTTTTTTTCACTCCGTTTCGTTATTTCCGACTAATATTCGGTTGATATTTTAACGTAAGATTATTAGGTAAGATAAGACATCAATTAGCATCAGTATCATTAGAAAAGTGAGTAGAACCACAGTTTTATCAGCGAACTTAATTGTGGTGTCATCAAATTGAAATATAAATTATTACAATTCTAATAGATGATATTTCGGTGTTAGTTACTTCTACATCCTTATAAATAACCGTAACATTTAATACATTTTGAGAATATTTTTTCAATAATTAACGCTATCGATTACCCGACATATCAAGAACCAAAAATCTGTACCATGATATACAAAGCAATAGTGTTGATCGTCAGCATGTCAGCCGCCTACGCATTTGACTTGAATGAGGTCCCGGAGGACGGCAGACTGAACTTCACGGGGCTGGCTCTGAAGTACGTGGGTCATGCAGAAGAGTACGATGTGCGTACTATGGACGGCTACATCCTCAAGCTGCACCGCGTGCGCGGCGCCGGGCCGCCCGTGCTCGTCATGCACGGCCTCATGGGCTCCAGCAGCGAGTTCGTGATGCAGGGCCGCGCCTCGCTCGTGCGCGCGCTGGCCGGCGTCGGCCGCGACGTGTGGCTCGGCAACTACCGCGGCAACCGGTACTCGCGCCGCCACGCACACCTCAACCCGGACGGTGTCGCCCGCCACCGCTTCTGGCAGTTCGGCCCGCACCAGCACGGCTGCTCCGACCTCGCCGCCTTCATCGACTACGTGCTCAACAACACTGGACACGCGCAGCTGTCGCTGATCGCACATTCCGAAGGCACATTGATCACTTACATACTCGCCTCTGAAAAGCCGGAGTATAACGACAAAATCAAAATATTTGTCGCTCTAGCGCCGGTGCTGCATTTGCACTATATAACGAAGAGATTGCCTCCAATATTATTAAAGATTGCGTATAGTATTCTTGATAAATTGAAGCGGTACGGAATTGAGGAATTGGGAGAGTACGATAGTATCAGAGGAGCTATGCTGAGGAAAGTTTGTGGTCATACGTTAGTAGGGAGACAGATGTGTCGACAGCTGTTGTTTAACATTCTCGGTTTCGACGCAGAAGGGCTGGAAACTGACTTTATGCCGACTTTGTTTTGGAACTATCCTGCTGGAACGTCGAGGATGAATTTGGAACATTTATTGCAGTACGTTAGGTCTAAATGTTTTGCGAAATTTGATTATGGTCCAATAATGAATTTACAGAAGTATAACTCTAGTGTTCCGCCTTTGTATGATATAAAGAAGGTAACGATGAAAGTGTTTCTGTTCGCCTCCAAGAACGACAGACTGTCGGTGTTGGAGGACACCAGTCGCCAAGCCAAAGAACTGCCTAACGTGGTGGAGTACAAAGTGGTTGATGACGAGTTGTTCAATCATGTAGACTTCGTGTGGACTCACCGGACGAGGGAGATTCAGCCAAAAATTTTGGAGGTTTTAGATAAATACAATTGACATCAATTAAAAAAAAAAGTTTTCTTGTAGTATTTTTTTGACATATTATGACAGCCAATGCCACATAAAAACAAAATTGACCTAGCTAGATAAACATTTTCCTAAAATGGTAAATTTTGAATTACTTGTTATGTAAATGAATAATGACTCGGCAAGCAGTTTTTCACAGTTGTATTAATGAAGGTCTTACTTAAAATCATGCGCATGTTTCATCTTCTCCGCCGCTTAGAACCTGAGATATTAACAATAGTAACAAGCTAATTATTAAAAAATGAGGAATGCAATTAATCAATCAATCAAAGTAAGTTTGTTTGCAAGGAATCTAAAAATTCCTCTCACATCAAAATCTGTTAAGCCGTTCAGGACTTATGCTGGAATAAAGAAACTTACATACTACAAACATACATGAACCCTGAAAACATAACACTCCTTTTTTGGTCAGTCGTGTAAAAATCGTGCAGAAGTCGAAGGAAAAGCTAGTTCATAATAAAAACAATAAACTTAACAATGTTATATGCTCTAGGTAACAGTAACAATATATTCTGTAGAATTATAGACAATACTATATGATTGACAGAAAATAAGAATATAATCAAAAACTTTAAAAAGTTTACAAAAAAAAAATTACAATTAAGTAACATCAATCTAAATCAGACATGTGAATGTCATGCCAAGACAAGACAAATAAATTATATTTACTGATTGATATGACCTGTAAATTTATTTGCCCTAATATCCATAAATATACACGACATCTTTATACATATACTAGCTACCCACCGCGGAATCCCGTGGGAGTTTTAGGATAAAAAAACCTTTATGCTTTACCGGGCTATATTCTACTTGAGTACCACCATATTTGATTACCTATATTTCTCCAATATATCCAACACTTTAGGATACAAAATTTGTCGCGATTGTCGACTCCACAAGAAATCTATGTGGTTAAACTTTTTCTCAATAACAAAGTACTCCTTCACATTAGGAAGCTCCTTAGCTTGAAGCCTACTGTCTGCAAGTACCGACAATCGGTCATTTTTACCAGCAATCAAATATATGTTCATAGTAACTTCATTCAGATCATACTCGGGCGCTATTTTGGTACCGTATTTCTCCAAATTCTTCACTGGACCATAATCGAACTTCGCGAAACGCTTTGATGCCAAAATCTGCAAGAAATGCTCCACGTTTGTTCTAGAAGTGCCAGCTGGATAGTGCTCGAACAGAAGCGGCATGAACTCTTTAACAAGGCCATCAGGGTCATACCCTGATACTAAGAGTAAAATTCGACGGCACATTTTAAGTCCCACGGATTGAGAGCAAAATTTTCTCGTCATGGCGCCACTTATGCTGTCAAAACCAAATAACTCTTCGATTTTGAAGTGCTTCAGCAATCTAAGCATGTCGTAGCCCAGTTTGGTTACGAAAGGCAACGCTTCTATCATCTTATTCAAGTGGCAAATCGGGGCTAAAGCGACGAACACTTTAATTTTATCATTATACTCTGGCCTTTCTGCTGCCAGGATGTACGTTATCATCGTCCCTTCAGAATATCCTATCAGAGACAGTTTTTCTTCCCCAGTCTTGTTTAAAACGAAGTCTATAGTTGTGGCGAGATCGTAACAGCCATGTTCCTGTGGTCCAAACTTCCAAAATGTCGCGTTTTTATCTGGATTTAAAGTAATATGTCGTCGAGAATACCTATTTCCTCTGTAGTTTCCTAGCCAGATGTCATAACCGGCGTTTGAGAGCGTCACAGCTAAAGAATCGTTTCCTCTGATAATAAAGTCATCAGATGTAGTCAGTATGCCATGCATGAGAAGCAGTGGTTTAGTTGTATCACCAGGGATTCGATGTATCTTGAGAATATATCCGTCTTCGGTCGTTACATCGTATTCTTCAGCGACTTTACCATATTTGAGGGCGAGACCAGTAAATGTGTGTCTGCCGTCATGAGACATATGTTTATTGTCGTAAGATAGTACGACTGGTACACAAATAAGGATTGCAACTAGAATTTTATACAGCATGGCGTCAATCTAGCCAACGGAGGTCCTGCAAGACTGTTTTCATCTCCATGTATCCAGGTATCTAGAAAATACGAGTAACAAAGTTTTATAATTGGTTAGTTTTGAATTTTGGTTAGTTGTACTAGCTATATTTCGGGATTTCCCACCATATGTACCGTGTTTTATTATATTATATTATATTATATTATATTATATTATATTATATTATATTATATTATATTATATTATATTATATTATATTATATTATATTATATTATATTATATTATATTAGTTGAGTTTCTTCTTCTCGACCTGAGTCGGTTTTTTTATCACTGATCTCCCGCCTCGAGACCCTCAAGGAGAGGGAGAATCAGGATTTCTGTCAACGAAAATAGTATTTCCCAGAACTTTAGACATTATTATTGAGGTATGGGTGGCTGCCTGTTTCTGTAGTATGTTTACATCAATTTTGGAGTTAAGGAAATTGAGATACCTGTGTAAGCTTTTCGCTATGATACCTGTTGTGCCTATTACTATTGGTATAACTTGGGTGGGCATTTTCCATAACCGGGTTATTTCTTTTTGAAGTAAGTGGTACTTACTCAGCTTTTCAATTTCCTTTTTAATATTATATTATATTATATTATATTATATTATATTATATTATATTATATTATATTAGTTGAGTTTCTTATTATATTATATTATATTATATTATATTATATTATATTATATTATATTATATTATATTAGTATATTAGTTGAGTTTCTTCTTCTCGACCTGAGTCGGTTTTTTATATTATATTATATTATATTATATTATATTATATTATATTATATTATATTATATTATATTATATTATATTATATTATATTATATTATATTATATTATATTATATTATATTATATTATATTTGTTTTTTTCTATTTTATTTTACTTTTGACTGTCCATAATCTACCGGGTGCGGCGATTGAACTGTCCGTCTCTGTCTAACTGGTATAAAATTCGAACCACTATATCAAATGCCGCCAAAATTTCACATGTTGGTCTTTGACATGTTCTCTATCATCATGTGAAGTGATTCTGTTGTGAGAGAAACATATTAGAATTTGGAACAATGGATTTAAAACGAAAATCAGTGTTTGCTCTTCATTTGGAGGGAAAATCGAATATCGAAATACGTCGACCGCTGCCAAATCTTCAATTGAACGAGAAATTTGTGCATCGCACTATTCAACGTTATAATAAGACTGGTAGCGTTAAGAAATGCTACAGTGGCGGACGACGCTGTACTGCAACGGCGCCAGCAGTTGTCTAAAAGGTGCGTCATCGTTTACACAGAGATCCAGCGCGCTCAGCAAACCAGCTCGCGCAGGATCTCAAGGTGAGCGATCGCAGCGTTCGTCGCTTATTGAAGGAACAGCTTAAAGTCAAACCATTTAAAAAAAACCTTCTCAGGAACTCACTGCTTCACAGCGTGGCAAACGGTTGGACCGATCGAAAGAGCTGATTCGCTTGCTCGACTCTGGCGAGCTTCCCAATTTGGTGTTTTCAGATGAGAAAACATTTTGCGTTGAACAGTTTTTAAACAAACAAAATGACCGTATTTGGCTGGATGGACGTGTCAGCTACCATTCAGACGAATTGCAAGTCACTCGACGCCAAGGAGCCGACCAAATCGTGGTCTGGGCGGCGGTATCTGAAAAAGGCCGTTCTCCGCTCGTTTTTCTTCCAATGGGTAGCAACCAAGTCAAAATAAACCAACAAATTTATCGTGACAAAGTCTTGCGACCAGGGCTGATACCATGGGCATGCAACACATTCGGTTCTGAGCGTTGAACTTTCCAGCAAGACTCGGCACCATCGCACAGAACAATTGGAACGCAAAATTGGTTGAAAGCAAACGTTCCAGTGCTGATCGACCGAGATATGTGGCCGTCGTCATCGCCTAACTTGAATCCCCTGGACTTTTGTATTTAGGGTGTTTTACAGGCCAGTGCCTGTGCTAAAAAACACACTTCAGTGGAAGCGCTCAAAGTTACTCTGACGCGAGAATGGAATTGTTTGAGTGACGACGTCGTTCGAGCAGCCTGCGCTTCTTTCAGAAAGAGACTTCAGCTTGTAGTAATAGCTGAAGGAGGATTTATTCCTTCGGAATAAGTCATAATAAAACTTTAAACTTTCTATTTTCACATGGCAAAAGTGAATAAACAAATATTAAAAATAAACAGAAATATTTCATTTTCACATACGGACAGTTCAATCGCCGCACCCGGTAGTGTACCTATGTATAAAGATAATAAAAGGCCCCTCTGGCATGTTAGGCGACCAAGACTGTTTCATGAGTTTCTTTCGGCATTTCTTCTCAGCAGTGGTCGTTCCGAAATGCTAGTAGTTTGTAGCTTCGAGACATAATATACTATGATTAGATAATTAGTTTTATAAATAATTTTTAATTTTGATTTGATATAATATTCAATACATATAATAAAACTGGTACTGGTCTATGTCTGTCTGTACATAGGATATATTTAAGAAAAAATGTATAAGGATCATGTTGGGTCATTTATAGGGAATAGAAGCCATTTTTTTTTAAATTTTGTTTGTCTGTCTTTCTGTTATCAAACGTGCATTATGCAAAAAAAAGCACGTACATAAATAAATTTATTTATTTGGAGGCTTATACCCATCAGTGTGTAGCAGAAAGCTGACGATGATGATGGTGAAATAAATTTGATGAGATTTTCATAGTTGCAGTACTGAAGGCCTAACTTATTAATTCTGGCGCATGATTCATCTTGGTACGACGACGTTTAGAACCTGAGTAATTAACAATATTAAATTCCGCGCGGACCAAATCGCGGGCATAAGTTTGTCATAGAATAAATAGCAGCACAGGTAGAATAGAAATCCCGAGAAAATATGTAGCATTTGAGAATTATAGTTTGTAAACTTACCAATAAGGTGAACAACTTTTGATTACCACATTTTTTTTTACTTTTTTTTCTTTTTAAACGTCGAGCCTTATCACTCAATGTTTGTCTTATCACAAACTGTCAAACGGAAATGCTCAAGATCAAATGTTAATTATTACAATTTTATGCAAATTATTACACGGTTTAGCGTTAGAAGAGTAACGTCTTCTCTTGAATCCAATGTCAAAGTTGGTGTTTAATACTTAATGGAAGGTTACGTTTATTAAGAAAAAATATATCACTATAAAATAATAATGGAATGTGTGAATGCGTTTGGAAGCTTTCGAAATGTGGTGTTGGAGGCGCATGGAAAGAATCAGTTGGACAGATAAGAAAACAAACGAGGAGGTACTGGATATGATCAATGAGAAAAGAACATTAATCAGAGCAATAGAGACAAGAAGAGGAAAGATGTTTGGCCACCTTATACGACACGACAACTTCATGAAATACCTGATTGAAGGAAAAGTTGAAGCGAGTAGAGGGAAAGGAAAGCCAAGAAGGGCATTTATAGACGAAATCAAAGAGAAGGTAGAGGTCGTGGCGTATAGAGAGGTCAAATCGATGGCAGAAGACAGACATACATGGAAATTACTCCATCACCGACAAGAACGAAATTCTTAATTTTATTGATTGAAAATAATAATGTAAACGTATTTTCAAAATTATACTTTTTGTATTTTACTAGCATCCCACCTCGGCTTCGCTCGGGAGGTACATACATAAATTGTAGCCTATGTCACTCAGGTATAATGGAGCTTTTATTGGCGAAAGAATTTTTGAAATCGGTTTAGTAGTTCCGTAGATTACCGCCTACAAACAAACTCAAACACTTCCATTACGTAACCCCGGAAGCTCGGGGAACAACTAGTATTTGAATATATTTCAAACAAAGTGCATATTAGCGAAGATTTTTTTTGTTACATTTCAAAAAAAAAAAAAAAGCATGGAATGTGCCATCTGCGCAGATTGTAAAAGTCAATCTAGTGATTGGATTTTAAACTGGGGTTTCTTGCCATGGGCCAGCTAACCTGTCCCTATATCTGAATTTCAATTCCACCAATAAACCCACTATTCAGCTAAGCGTAGCTTTTGAGTATCACGATTCTTGGCTCCAGTATGGGTACTTTCCGGAAGGTTATATGGAAAACTAGCTTTTCTTTGCGGCTTCGCCCGCGTGAATTTTCCACGGGAACAGTGCTTTTTCCCGGTATGATAGGTACCCTATGTCCTTCTCAGTACTTCTATGTGTATGCATTTCAGGAAGATTGGTTCAGTAGATAAAACGTGAAGAGGTTGATAACAAACAAATTCACTTTCGCATTTATAATATTAGTTAGGAAGTTAGGATTTGGTACCGGTAACAAGCCCTGCTAGGCTCTGTCTTCCCCTTAAGGGATAAAGACGTGACACTAGCTTTTCAAAAATAAAAATCTGAATCAAAACTTATACCTTCCGCAGGTCTCCTAATCTACGTAACGTACGGCGCGTGGCACAGTTCTGACGCCGTGCAGCTGGCCCAAATGCACAACGACAGCCAAACCGCTCTACTCCACCACAACGGTCTGCAACACACCCTCGGCTGACAGCCACCCAATCAGAGAGAGGTGGTTAGCCCTAGCGGTACTGTTGTCAGTTATATATCTAGCTTTTAAGACCTTTTTATAGTACATTTACAAAAATATGATCAGTCAAGGGACAAATAGCAGTCACACCTCGAAGACCTTATTGCCTAGCTTTGAAGATCTTATTACCTTGTAGATTCTGATTGCACTTTTGACTCTTGACTGCACAGTTTATGCTACAGTACACGGATCTCTAAGCCGTCTAAAACTAGTGGCGAGTTTGCTGTGAATTAGAGTAGGTAGAATGTAGATTTTGTTGATTGTACGTTAGCCGTTTCAATGTTACTCAGTCGTTTAATGAATGGGATTGAAAATGACGGCATAAAACCAACAGGAGTGTTCTTGTTGTTGTCTCTCGCTCGCACATTATTGTATATGAGTGAGAGGCAAATAGAAGAGGTGCAATTATCAATCCCTTTTTTAATGACTGAATAATACACCACCGAAGATTTCATTGCGTATAGTAACAATTTGGGCCTTGTGTCCCGAAAATTGGCACGATTCCCACTAAAAACTATTTTCATAAGTACAAAGCAATGATCAGTATTTTCGTCATAGATGTCATCAGAAGTGGGATGTACGTAACGTTTCGTTTACACTAAGCAACATTGACGCACAACTTAAAATACAATCTCACTTACTTCCATTGACTAAAATAGCATATCGTGCTTTTCAGTCATGTAAAATGTACTAAGCGTGATAGAGCCAATGTTTCCTATTGTAAACGCGGCTTTATGCATCATAGATTAAACAGACAAGTGGTGAGAAAATAGCATGCGCTCAGAAAATGTATGGTGGTGCTGTTAAATGAGCGATGACCTTTAAGGTAGTTTCCTTTTTGCTTAGTATAGTATTCTGCTTTTAATCATTATTTATTTAGAAATAAGAGTAATGTTTAACGTAGAAATGTAATTTCTATATATTGTAGAAAATTTTGGACCACATCTAATTCAATCAAATAGGATTTTTTAATATACGTACAATAATGAACTCAGTATAGTTCGTTAAATTATTTTTTTTATTAAATTGTGCCGATCATATTTATGATCATATAATTATAACGTTTTATTATTTTATTTATTTTTATAAAAAAGTTTAAACAGGAATAAGTTAACAAAAAATAATTATTTTTGACAATTTTACTTTATGCTATCAATAAATTCCAACTAATGCATGTGATGTAAAAAAATCAAGAACTAAGTTAGATCTGAGAACTAGTAACTTAGATCTTTGATACCTATTTATGTTATTTATTGACTAATCTATTAATTTATACATTATATTTAAATTTATATGCATACCAACATAATTTTATTTTAATAAAATTATTACTTATTTTGTACTTCAGAATCTCCGTTCAGTTCCTCTTTTATAATTTATAATAGACTTAATCTAATAAAATTTATCACATACCATTATTTCGAATGATTTCAGTATTAGTGGAAGTGGCTGTGAAACAGCGCAATTAAAATTAAGAAGCCATATCTAATGGCCCAAAATTGTACTTACCTATTTATTTTTTGGTTGGTATTTATATTCAGTGCATGATAGTAGTGTAGTATTTTAAGGTGAATGTAATTTAATTTAATATTCGACCACATGTCAGCACCTTCGAGTGAGGTGCAGACAGCTGTCAAATGGTACAACGCTGTCAATGTGTCAAATTAAAATGACAGTATTGTACCATTGACAGGACCACATTTGCCAGTGGCGCCAACTAGTGAGAGTCCTCATTGAATATGCTATTTTATGATGAAATATTTGGTGGAAGATATTGTTTGTTAAGGCCGATGAGCGCAGCCATTTGATTATTTTTAACAAAAAAAAATTAGCTGTTTTTTGATTTTTTAATAAAATAAAAATTTATGTAGGTATTTCAAGTAGAATCAATACTAAAAAGAAGAAAATAAATTAACTTAATAATTTTTCATCAGTTTTTTATAAAATAAAACGTCACCAAGCTGCAGGCTCTTAACATACTCTCAGAGTATATAAATTAAGTACTTAGTACTGTACTTAGTACCTTAAGACCTACTGTAATAATTTTGGCTGTAAGTACATATGTAGTTTTGAGTAATGGTTTTGATATAATGTAGTTGAGGTTGGCCTAGCCACGGCTATGAGTATTTGTAAGTATTTTTATTTAAATAAATATTGACCGCTTCAAGAAAACACGTTTTTTTTTTATATATAATAATAATATATTCTTTTTATTAAGAGCTTTGTCAAATTGTTCTTCTTATTTAAGAGCTGTGCTCTTGTCGGTGGAGTATACGCCACACATCTATATTCTCGGCTTTATATTTAAAGTCTTGATACGACACGACGTCTGCCTTCTCTTACAATTGGCTTACATAACTCTTTCTTAGTCTCCCTGGACCTCTTCTTCCCTTCAATTATATTTTTAAACAGGTTATTTTGTCGTATCAAGTGGCCAATCATTCTCCCCTCCTATTTTCAATTTCACTGAGTAGATTCCTCTTTTCATTTACATCTTCATTTCACTTTGACAGCATTACATAGTTCAATATTCAAATTTAAATTAGATTCAATTGAGTGCGTGCGTGAGCTCAGGCTCTTATGTGTTTTATATTTATACTAGCTTTTGCCCGCGGCTTCGCCCGCGTGAATTTCCCACGGGAACAGTACCTTTTCCCGGGATGAAAGGTACCCTGTGTCCTTCTCAGTACTTCTAACTATGAGTATGCAAAATTTCAGGAAGATTGATTCAGTAGATAAAACGTGAAGAGGTAACAAACAAACTCACTTTCGCATTTATAATATTAGTTAGGATTAGACAACGATAAAACCATAAATTTCTGTGACTGGTAAATAAAAATGCAGTTTATTATGTCATTATATTTATTTCAAGGCATCTACTTACCAATGGCATCACAGTTTGTTATTACTTACAACTACCTTATATGTTAATTAAAATCACACAGAAAATCACGGTCACATATCACAACGTTGGCAAATGCTAGACACCTAGCTGCTCAGCAAAAGAGCCCTAATGGTGCTCCCACACTGGCAGTTATAAAATGTTAGATAACATTTGCCGTCTCTTTTTTTCATTAACTTGTAACATAATTGTAACAGAGACAACAGGAGCCCTATTTTTGAAAGTGTGACATACCGCCGAAAACGAATAGACTATTATGTCGCACTCGTCCTTTTATGTCACTAAAAACATAAAAGCCGTATTTTTTAAATCACTCGTCTAGCAATGTTGCCAGTGATATGAAAATAATGCGAGAAACAATTTCTGCTCCATTCTACGCAACGAAAACCGAATCGGTAACGATTCGTAAAAACAATGTTCGTAAATTTTCAATCAAAGAGAACGTAAGTGTTAAACGGAACGCAAAAATGAAAATACTAATAAACTCCATCTACATCCGTATCCGGTTGTCTATGTCATTCAAGATTTTGACGTAAAACACGTTCGACCAAATCATACGAAAACGAGTGGTCTAGACCACTCGTTGTCGTTATTCGTCATAGACAATTCAGAAATACGGAATAATGGATATCGAATGAAAAATCATTCGGCTCACGCTTTTTTGGTGAGTCACACTTTCAAAAATAGGGCCCCAGATATTATATATCATTTTATACTTTTATAACTGCCAGTGTGGGAGCACCATTAGGGAGGACTAAGACACCAGAATGGAGAGGATGTGTTTTAATAACCAATAGGATTTCGTTATTCAAAAATGAAATTTAGTTAATAAGCTCCTATTGGTGGTTGAGATCCTCCACCAGAATGGAGAGAGGATATATTTAAAAAAACAATAGGATCTCGTTAAGATTTAAAAGTTATTCCGGAAATACAAAATATATCTGAAATGCTGGGCAGTTAGATGTGGTTACATTAAAATAGAAAAATAAATATATAATCCCTGTTTTTCGCAACATATTTTACATTATTGTCTTTTATACACATCATTCAAATATGGAATTTTATCTTAAAACAATTGCAGATAATTTTGGATTCTTATATACTATCTAAATACTCTCTCTCTCTCTCTCTCTCAGCCTAAAGACGTCCACTGCTGGACAAAGGCCTCCCCCAAGGATGATATCCATGGGGGGTACATGGGTATCTAAATACTATCTAAATATATTTCCATCACGTTCTCTCAAATTTGTTAGAGCGCGATAGCGATATATACTCGTACATATGAGCGAGCGACACAGAGAAAGCTATTCAGAGTATTCAGTTTTTTGCCTGAATTAAAAACTGAGTAAGTATGGCTTGAAATAATTTGCCTAATTAATAAAGATATATTTTGTAATTTAACTTATTTTAAAAGGACACAAATAGCTCTTTAGAGTTTTATAGCACCGTCTCTGTCCTTCTTACGGAAAGCGTTCTTCTCTTTCTAATCCTTGATTTATAAATATAACTTAGTACTTATTAATATTGTCAGTAAGAACCTACATAAATAAATAGGCAAGTCCCTGTTTCAGCGTAATATCTTAATTATTTTACTAAATTAGCTAAAAATATATTATTTCAATTCAAAATACATAATTTGACTGCATAACTAATCTAAATAGTCTAAGTACTTTTCAAATATGACTAATATCTACAAAAAAATAATACATTCAGAACAAAAAATATCACGTAAGTCACGTATCACGCAATGGCGACGGCGACTCTATACATTTTTTATTTAATTTTTAGTGTAGGAAATGGATAAAAAATAAATAAATAAAATACAAAATACCATTGAAATTATGCACGCATCAATTTTTCGTAGAAGGAATACTTTCTACGAAAAATTGATGCGTGCATAATTTCGTCTTAAGTACCTATATCAAGTGTTTGTGCACTAATTTCACATTTAAAGTGTGTCCCGACCTATTATGACAAACACCTTGACCATGATTTGATTGGACTCTGTCATTGCAAATATATATTCCTTTTTTTTTAGTTGAATTTCACCATGTTTGGTTTTTTCTATTTTGTAAGCATTCGGAATAACAAAACCTAATTCTCAATTTCTATAGGTACCCTTTTCATATGTAATGTTATATCTGGTGTAATATATTAAATTCACAAATTATCTAACTTCTTTTGCACTACCAGTGCGGGGGACAATTCGCATTTATTACATTAACAAACAGGTACTACTTTCTATCAAAACTTAGTAGTCATATTAAGTTTCTCCTCTATAAGGCCTTCGATTTTAAGACCTTTCTCTATATGCGTAGTTCCATTGCCGTTGGCTGTTTTATCTATGGGTGTGTCGTGGTTAAGGCCAGCTTTGCCGTTTTGTGTCGTTGGGATCTCTTTAAGGTTTAATGAGCTCTTTCTGATGCCGTAGCAGAAGTATATCAGGTAACCTGTAATGTTTTAAAGAAATATTATATAAACAAAAATTTACAGAACACATTAAGAAATAAATATCTGAGACAGGTATAATAATTTTCCCACCTCACGAAAGTTTGAAATAATTGATCGAAGTAATATTTTAACTAAGGGACCGGATGGAATGGTATAGAACCTTGGAAGTTAATCCGTTCTTCTAGGTGAGCATCAAAAGCAGCATTGCATAAAAACAAGTGTAAGTATAATGCCTGATATAACTTGAGACTGAATGCGCAGTAACAGATTTTAACGTGTCAATCGAAGTGCGGTAAGAGAGGGAAAACTCATTTTGTTTTGAACTGTACATAGATTCCATTTATTTCAATTTGGTCTTATAATATATTCAGT
Source organism: Ephestia elutella (assembly GCA_018467065.1). NCBI lineage: Eukaryota > Metazoa > Arthropoda > Insecta > Lepidoptera > Pyralidae > Ephestia > Ephestia elutella. The sequence goes on from CM031571.1 coordinate 18,325,180, forward strand.
AGGCAGAGTTATAAGTAGTAAAATGTCCCTCACCTACAACCAGCCACACGATGAACCGGATCCAGGTCTGGTGGTCGAGCTGCACCATCAGGTACAGATTCATGCACACGCTCAGGTACGGGACCAGCGGGACCAACGGGACCTGATTCATACAATAATGACGTTAACATAGAATAGAATAGAATCACGCCTTTATCCCTTACGGGGTAGACAGAGTTAGGGTCGTGAGACTCGAAGGCGTTAACAACTTACTTTATTTCTTTATAATTAGGAACTCACTGCACTGACAGCTGCCCAAGGCGTGCAGTGAGCTAAAGTAACATTAATTAATAAATTAACACTCGTGCTGTGTGTGTCACCGCCGCCGAGATCAGCGGACGATAACGCAACTGCCTGTACACACTAGGCAGGCACATAAAAACGTATTCTAGAATCTATTAATAATTAATCTTATTTATAGATGCAAAAGATTAGATGTGGATGTTTGTACCCAATCACGCAAAATATACTGGATGGATTTCGATGAAATTTGGTATATATAACCGAGAATAGCACATGATGATGGTACTCACAGAGAAGCTGAGATGCTGGACCCCGTGTCTGGGCTGGCGGTACAGCACCAGCAAGAACACCAGCAGCGCGGCCCCGAGTGTTCCTACCACAATGTCCCGCGCATGACCCCCTGATTCAAATCGCAGTAGGACGCAGGTTACTAGCGCTAGCACGACTGGAAGAAAATAAAAGAACATAAATAGTTAGGACTTCAATTTTAGAAGAGTTCAATTCGATCGAGTTGCATAGTATTTTTCCTAAATCCTATCCCACGGCCATCTTCCGGCTCTGCTAGACTTTTTTTTTAACTAGCCTATAGGTTCGATCGACTCGTTTCTCGTGTTTTTATTTGGCTCTGACCAACATCATGTCATAATAATATCGAATTTTCCTCCTGTTTACAGCACCTAAATGATAATTGATGTCATATGTATACCGAAGTAGTATGCAAAACTACAATGACTCACATAAAAGCAAAATGGTGACTTTAGCGATGGTAGCAGAGAGAAAGTTTGGCTGCTTGAGTCCCAGCAGGTTGAAGGTCTGCCTCGCGACGGAGTGCGGGGTCTCGGAGACCGGCTTCGTGGCTTGCAGGCTGCGGGCCGCCGAGTCTGTATCTTCGTACCTGGATTGGATAATTCAATATAGCTTTTGGAACGTATACTAACTGCAACTAATGTTCGAGACAACAAAGTTCGCGTGACACTACAGGTGTTATATTATCTGTGTGCTGATTCGCGTCAGGTGGTGCGTTTGTCGGCGTTATGGTATAATAAAAATATTACGATGGGAAATCTCCCAATATGGGATGTTGTTCCAACAACAGCCCCTCATATTGGTGGTATTTGAGAATTAGAATGGACAGCAGCTCAAATCTTCAAAACGCGACCATTTCTTCAGGATGTATTTGTTACATCAAGATATGTTTACCTGAGAATTAGTACGCTGGTTGCTACGATGGTGTATGCCAACAGTGTGCCAATCGACATCATGTCTATGAGCTGATCCAGGTCAAAGACAGCCGCCATTAGTGCTGGAATAAACACGCATATTAAAAATTACATTTATGCTACATGCTGTTATTCACTATCTAGGATCAGAGTGATAGAACTTTATAATTGTAAAGGAAGAAATTTGAAACAACATCGAATCTAGATTTCTAAAATTCAGATCTTATGATCGAAATCTAAAAAGTTAGATTAAAATTTAGATTGAGTGAGAGTATTACAAGTGACGAAAGAAGTCAATTTGCAACGATCTTTAAATTTTGACATTACTTTCCCTGTTATGTACAAGACATTAAGTGGCATTTTTCTCTCAAGTCCCAAAACAACCAGAAATTTCTGTAAGACGCTACCTGAGAAGAGCCCACTGAGTATAGTAGCCAGCATGGGCGTCTTCGTCCAGCTGTTGATCCTGGCCAGCGGCCGGAACAGCACCCCGTCCGTGCCCATCGCGTACAGCACGCGCGGCAGCGGGAACATGGCACCCAGCAGGCTGGTGCACAGCGCGAACACCGCTCCTATTGTCACGATCCACTTGACAGCTGTCAGCCCGGTCTGCGCGAACGCGTACGGGAAAGGCGCGTCGGCGTCCTGAAGGAAGATTTAAGCCCCATTTATAGGCGCCACACACGATCAGTTTTAACTGACAGTTTTCACTGAACAGTTTTAACTGTCAGTAAAAACTGAGCGTGTGTACCATGAAAACTGTCAGTTTTTGTACAAAAACTGACAGTTTTCATGGTACACAATGTGATCGTGTGTGGCGTCTATTAGACAGTGCAAGTTTCTTATACATACACGAGCAATAATTGCAGTTCAACAATTTACTATCAATTGCAAGCAACTGTTGTTTAGACCATGCAAGTAACTTTTATTGCTTCAATTTAATTGTATGCAACAGGCAAGAATCTTCACCGTCTAAATGGACTTTAAAGTTTAACAAAATTTCAGACGACCTCCGTGGCGTAGTAGTAAAGACTTTGCCCCTGAACCAGGTGGTCCCGGGTCCGATACCCGATCAGGTCAAGATGGAAAATGTTTGCAATGCATTTAATTTTATCTCGAACTTATTTTGGGGCTAGCTCAATCTTTGTTTTGCCCGTATAAGTATATTTATTTATTTCTAAGAAAGACTTTGTGTATATCATTTCGTAAGTGTAATATTTAGAACTATCAGGTAGCCAATAAATTAACAATAAACGCTACATAACTCCAGAAACTTAATACAGTACAGCAATTACGTCTTCATTTCCTCATCTTTACCGAGTTGAAAATGGCAATTGAATCAAATGGTCAAAAACCATTTAATTCAATTGGCAATAAATAGAGAAACCGCCTTATCACGTAGATCCACTACTGTGCAGAAAGAGGGGTAGCTTCCACTCCTTACGGAGTAGACAGAACCAAGAGTCGTGAGACTTGAAGGGCATGATGGTGATGGACACCAGAAACTTACCTGCAAATAATACGGCCACATCATAGTGAGAACCGTCGCGATACTGAAGTAGGACACGAAGATAATGATGAGAGAGAAGACGATAGACAGTGGGATGTCTCTCTTGGGGTTCTTGGCCTCTTCCCCAGTGGTGGCGACGCAGTCGAAGCCGACGAAGCCGAAGAAGCACTTGGCGGCGCCCGCCATGACGCCCGCCATCCCGAACGGCATGAACCCGCCGGCGCCGGCCTTGTCTCGGTACTCTGGGGGGATGTCGGACACGGGAATCCGCCAGTTGGCTGGGTCACCTGGTGGGGAGAATTTTGGGATAAAACGTACCCAGGTTATATTTTGCCCTCGTACCAAATTTCTACCAAAAAATCTACTTAGGACGGTAGACGGATATCGATGAAATTTTGCGTGATTAAGTAACATACTCCCATACTAATTCACACAAACATCCAAACTTTATCTTTATTAGTCGGAAGTGGGATTTAGTTTCGATTGTCCCAGTGTTTGATTGTTTTGTGCTGTTACTCTTAAAACTTGTAATCATGGACGTGTCATGGACATATATTTTGTTTGTGATTTCTCATTTTATGGCGAACCAGGATATTTTGTACTTGTTTATCAAGTGTGTTGCCAAGTCACGCAGCCCTACACACACTTACCAGTGTGTGTAGGGCTGATGTGTGTGTGAAGTGTGTTAAATTAACGCACAGGTGTTAACTAAACACACTTCACGTCAAAATAGCGAAAATATTTCAATCATTAGCATAGACATTCGTACAATACGGCAACGGCCCGTAAACACCACATTTTCCGAATACATTATAGTTGTTGACACAACAACAATAGATCACAGGAATAAGTATTAGGCTAGATACCATATCTTCACACATTTCAAATACCAGAAGAACGTATCACATTGTGAATTCATTAAGGAAATATCCCCATCAGCGTAACTAACGAGCCTTGTAGAATTTTGACAAGTTGTATAATTTTTGTATTGTTACATTCATTTTATCAAGACTTAATTCTAAGTGCGATATCAAAATCGTCCTAAAATTAAGCGCAGCAGGTACCTAGCAGTACTAACTTCGTAGAAATATAGGGTGCTCTGAAAACACGGCATGAGATATCTAGCCTAACAAAAACCAATACCCAATACTGTCTAACTCAATACTGTCTGTCAATAATAATCTGTGAGGAGAACTCACTCTTGATGGCGCCGGCTACGATGACTATGATGACGGTAAGCAGGTTGAGCACGGTGAACACGTTATTCAGTTTCGTGGACTCCTTCACCCCGAAGGCTAGGAGAACTGAAATATTCGAGCATATACATTTATATAGATATAGAAAACATAAGGAACAAAAGGCTCATAGTAATTAACATTCCAAGAAAGTCGAGTCGGGACTAATTTACCTAATGAGATACACAAGGATTCAGGTAAATTTACAGAATAAATAATATCACACGATAATGACATCTCATAAGTTACTGAAAAGGATGTTGACATAGTTGGTCGCACATTCGATCACGCTAACGACAGACATTGTCGAATTTCAAGACATAAGTAAAAATGATTCATAAATAGGTAGGTACAATTTTTTTGACGATTCACAAGTGCTAAAATAGGGCCTAATTGTATCTAAAAATGGCTTTGATGGGGAAGACAGTGGTGTAGTCAACAGCACTAAGCCTCCCTAAATTCATTGCGATTCGCCACGTTACCACAGTATGAAAAACAGGTGAAGAAAGATTAGATGTGTATTAATTATGTGGTCGATATTCCCACTCATTGCTCCTTTCAATTCACCTCCTTTATTATGGAATCCCTCCCCGTGTCGCTGTTTACCGATACGTTATTACGAATATTTAGGGTTCTTCATGATAAGAGTAAATAGGCATTTTTTGGGTTTGGGTGTACCACCCTAGACCTCGTCTTTGCTTTCCGTCAATTAATAAATGAAATTCACTAAAGTTAATAATAATGATTTAAAAAAAACTTACTTGTAATCAACATAACGAGAGCAAACGCGAACAAGTCAGGATACTTGGCCATAAAGGAGATATGCATAGGGGCGATCTCCATCATAGTATCCCTCATAGTATTATTGCAGAGGCTGTCGATATAGTTGGCCATGCCCTTGGCAACACTGGCGGTGCCGATGACGTACTCCAGGATAAGGTTCCAGCCGATGGTGAAGGCTATGAACTCGCCGACGCTCACGTAGCTGTACACGTAGGCTGAGCCGGCCTTTGGGACGCGCGATGCGAATTCTGCGTAGCATAGACCTGGAAATTTAAATTTTAGGTCAAAATTAATGCTGTAAGTATAGTAAGCGAGAGTTTGTGAAGAGATTTTGCTAGAATAGACGAACTTCGATGAGATAAATACAAAACTAAAACCTGAAATAGGAAATAGTTAGATAGATAGATATAAGGTTTATTCTCAACCATTTACATTTTGTAAAAAAAGCATACAACAGTAACAATACAAATGTGAAAGTATAAAACAAAATTGAAATGTGCATGTTGAATGTATGTTGTAACTATAGTTAAATAGGTCACTATCTGTAACAGCTTTTGTAACCCTATTTATTGCAAATAAATGATTTTATCTGAGACGTTGTGTAAATATAAACAAAAAAAATTATAAATGCAAATAAATAAAGTACAATAGAGTGCATTTTATACAAAATATATTGGACAGACAGATACAATGTAATCTAGACTTTCAGAATACATCATAAGTAGATGCTGCGCCAATGAACATAAAATTATCTGAAGAGGCACTTGTGTCAACTGTTATCACGTGGTGACTATTATCTTGTCAGAATACGAACTGGTTATTATCAGATCATAAGCTCCTGCAAATAAAATGTCTTCAACAGTAAATATGTTTTAGTTAAAAAAATTACTGCGAATTTTACAGTCATTATTGTAAATGATGCGCAATATATGGAAGATATGATTTTAGAAAATAATCTTTTTGGCAAATATTATTTTTACGCCTTCAAGTGGACGATTGAAGGAAAATACGAATGCCGGCAACTTGCAATAGGGAAAACTAAGTAAAGCTCGATGCAGATGTCTAGTTGTGCATACCAGTCGGTCCATGAGGAAAACGAGGATTACGTAAACGTGACAGCACATGCAATAAACAGATCAATGTCATTTGTCGTGCTTTGAAGAACTTATTGTCAATGTCAAAAAAATTGTTTACTCCTTGTGCTAGTGGGCAGCACTAGCACAAGGAGTAAACAATTTTTTTACTTGCGTGATAACATTGAAGTTAATGATGTGGCTAAGTCTCACACCGTAGTCTCCATTAAAGTATTTTGCCTCTCAACTTACCAGCGAAAGCTGCAGCAAAGAGCCATAAGTACACTCCGAGGCCCAGGGTACTCCCGACCCCCAGCCCAGTCAGGTCGAGTAGCCCCAGACATCTACTCACCAGCGAAAGCCGAAGCAATAGCAGCGACGAGGAAGCTCAGTGTAACAGCCGGCCCCGCCTCTTTCTTGGCCACGGAGCCATACAACGTACACTCCGAGACCCAGGGTGCTCCCGACCCCCAGCCCAGTCAGGTCGAGTAGCCCCAGACATCTACTCACCAGCGAAAGCCGAAGCAATAGCAGCGACGAGGAAGCTCAGGGTAACAGCCGGCCCCGCCTCTCTCTTGGCCACGGAGCCAGCCAACACGTACACTCCGAGGCCCAGGGTGCTGCCGACGCCCAGCCCGGTCAGGTCGAGTAGCCCCAGACATCTGGCTAAGGGCGTGGCGGTGCTGTCAGCCTCCTGACTCTTGCAGCGGCGGAGAGCCGCGAGTATCCGACCACAACCCATCTGGAAAATAGAAAATGTTTTTTTTTGTCACAAAATAACGTGATATGCAGACTCACAAATGAACTAGCCTCGCCCCGGGGCTGGCTTCGCTCCCGTTTAAATTTAGGAAAATATGTACCCTATGGCCTTCTCTCTTAGTATTCCTAAGTAGGTAGGTATGTGGAATTTCAGGAAGATTGATAGATGTTTGATTTACTAGTAGTACCTAGGTAGATATGAAGAGGTAATACTAATTCACTTTCGCATTAAAATGCGAAAGTGAATTAGTATTATCTAAATTCCAACTAATATTAAAATATTAGTTGGAATTTAGATAAGCCTTTCATTTCTTGCCTTTACAAGATAAGAAAAAAACAAACTCAAAATTGCAAACAAACTAAACTAAAAATTGATTTAAATTGAATAATGTAAAAGGATTATATTTCATTTTCAGTTATGAGCTATTGTAACACTGTTTACTTGTTTCTATTAACTGTAATAACATTGGAATTGAAACACGTGTTTCTATATGCATGTGCAATAAGGCTATATGAAGGACAGTCAGTTGTATACGTATATAATTATTTAATAAATTCATCAATAGACATAATAACTATTGTTAAATAATTCATTTATTATGATACTAGCTTTTGCCCGCGGCTTCGCCCGCGTGAATTTCCCACGGGAACAGTGCTTTTTCCCGGGATAAAAAGTAGCCTATGTGCTATTCCAGGTCATTATCTACCTCTGTACGAAATTTCATCGAAATCCGTCCAGTAGATTTTGCGTGATTGAGTAACAAACATCCTCACAAACTCACAAACTCACAAATTCACAAATTCACAAACTCACATCCAAACTTTCGCATTTATAATATTAGTATGGATATATAGATATATCTTGAATACAGCAATTGCTATTGTATATAATTACATAATAATCTAACCACAAGGTACTGGTGGTTGTATCTTAATGGATTTAACGACCCCAATTTAGCAGTAATCTCTTAGCTTGGGACTAATATTAAATCATTCAGATCATTAATAGTAGGTTGGCCAAATAGAGTGTGAGGTTACTTTTCGTTTAAGTCATCACGGATCTTTGTAAATTTCGTATCGGTGCATTCAGAAAAATGTGCTGAACACAATTATTCAAGCACCAAAGTGGTGGGGTTGCTGTGACGTCTAGAAGTCCGCCATACAATTTTTTTTTTCTTATAAACATGCCGTGTGCACAAATATACAAAAATAAATAAAGAAGAATTAGAGTAGGTACGTGGCTCCTCTTGCGGCCTAAAAGTATTTTGTTTGTATTTTTCATACAAAACTTTAACCCATGGCAGACCCATGAACGACCTATTTAGAAAAAAAAGGCTTATTTTATATCGGGTTTTTCATGATGTAATTTGGTATTTTTTTGTTAAAATTTACTTCTGTATATTGAAATGGAACTGGGCGGGCGGGCCATCAGCCGTATGCGAATGGAAAGATCGACAAAAATTTCTAGACATATCTTGGGTCCCGACTGAGGCTAAAAGAGCGAGAGGCAAGCCGAAAATTAGGTGTTCTGACGAATTGTCGGCTTTTGATAGGCGGTGGCAGCAGCTAGCGAGGGATAGAGGTAGTTGGAGAGATAAGATGCGTTTGCCCAGCAGTGCGAACTATTAGCTATATATATAAAAAAAAAATATTCGAACGTCATTTCTTCTAATGAGGCTTTGTTTGCTTAAGTGACTACTCACCTACCTATTGTTACGTCGTCATAAGAGTAAATTAAGATAATAATTTAATAGCTGCAGTAGGTACCTACAGACTGTCCGCATTGTAAAGATACAGTAATTGGAAGTTCAATTAAACAACCAGTTTTGGTGTGCATTAGCATTTTTCATTTTATTCTATTATATTTATGTAATTGGAATACTTATCCCCGGTAAAAATTTAATCAACTAAACATTACCTGCAGTACTATACTTATCCTATTGATAGATAATTTATTTCTTATAATGATCAATGATTTAGCAAACGTTGTTAAAAATGCAAAATGTGTTCTGTATGCTGACGATCTCAAGTTAGTCATGGAAATAAGAAAGCCTACTGACTACCAACTATTACAACAGGACATAGATGCTGTTCAAAAATGGAGTGTTGAAAATAAAATGTTGTTTAATTTAAATAAATGTTCAGTAATGACATTTAGCAGGAAATTGGTAAAATCATGTCACAATTATACCTTGGATGGTAAAAACATTTATAGAGTTGCTTCATCTAAAGACCTGGGTGTAATATTTGATACCAAATTAACTTTTCACAATCATATATTAGCTCTGGTCAAAGATAGTTTTAAACGGCTTGGATTTGTATTACGAAACTCTAGAGATTTTAATAATCCGCACGCAATCAAACTTTTATATTTTGCACTAGTTCGTAGTAAACTAGAGTCAAGTAGTTGTGTATGGAATCCACACGAGGCTTCCTACACGCTTATGTTAGAAAAAGTTCAGAAGACTTTTCTAAGATACTTCTATAAACGCATTTATGGTTATTGTCCCTACTTATATCCTACATTATTCCTACTAGGTGTACTAGGCCTTAATTCTTTAAGAACACGAAGAGATTATTATCTATTAACTATTTGTCTAAAAGTACTACGAGGCTACATCGATACCACCGAGCTTCATAATCAATTGTGTCGTTTGTATGTGCCGAACAGAAACCTTTTACATCGTAAATGTCAATCGAAAAAATTGTTCGCAACACCGATCACACGCACTGTATCTCATGCTCAGTCTCCTCTCTGCCGCATGTTATCAGATCTCAACGCATTCCTGAACCAGGAGCCTGAATGTGATGTATTTGCGGATGGATGGAAGACGCTTGTCGGGAATTGTTTGCTGTTTTGTGAGAATGGTGAATGTGAGTCGACTTGCATGTGATAAAAATGCAAATGTTTCTTTTATATCTGTTTTTCTTTTTTTTTTTTTAAGTTCAATGTATATCTTCAATTACTTAAATACTGTAATTGGCTACGAAATATGTACCGTTGTATTTAAATAAACAAATAAAAAATAAGTTGTTTGTTGGGCCATCACTTGATTTTTACATGGTGTGTCCATCAAATATACCAAGATGAAACATCAATAAAAGAAAATGCCGGCCAACTAAGACAACATCAACCGTATAGCTGAATACTCGTAGGTAGCGTCTGAATGGATTTTTTGAAAATCCAACTTTTGAACTTAGCGAACGATAAAATGATTTAAAATTAAAGAAATTTGATGGTAACAAATTGAAAAAAATCAAATCTGAAAATCGTGATAGCTAACAATTACACATACAGATAACACGTGCACGGCAGTAAAATAAGATTGTTAAGTACTGAATCACGAATTGGGTAATCCAACTCTCTGCTAATAATGAATCGTTCTGATCAAACATACTAACAAACCAGACCACAAAAAAATGTTATGAACGTCCATAATTAAAAAAAAATACTGAATCTTACTCGAATTATTTATACCTAGATAAATGGAACAACATGAAACCATCTTTGTCAAATATTGCAAGTTAACTCGTGGAATCGTTTGATGCCCCTTAACTATTTGTTTAGATTTTTCGTTCTTACAAACATTATTTTTCAAATCATCGTCATCATAAAATTTACGAGCAACGCCCTTGTCGGAAAAGTTTCTTCCATTTTTCTCTCCAAGGATGGAGTTTTCTTCTTGGTACGAAACGACGCTCATTTTCTTCTTTAATTTGCTGAACTCTGCACTTTTCCTGATCTCTCTTTCTTTTATCTTTTCTTTAATAATAATGTTATATTCTGTTCCATCCCAATCCAGTTATTGCCAGCAATATTCTTCACATCCTTGCTTAACCTGGGTGAGAAGTTCATGTGTTGAAAAATTTATCTCTTTTATTTTTCAAAATTCCAAGAAAATTGCATTCACGGTATATGGTACAATCAATTTGCTAGCTGAAAGCACTACAATGGCACGGAATGGCTTTGAAAATCATCTAATTAATGGAGCAGCGATGCGGCACGTATCTCCTAACCTTGACCGTCACGGTCCAGCGCGGCCACCGATCCTGGGGATTCAAACGGCCACTTTGATAAATCTGAATATTTAAAAATTAACCTTATATTTGGCAAAATAAGATTCATTTTCAATTATTAAGCCGTGTGTGGCACTCCACAAGGCTGCTGACAGCTGTTGATTGCATGGCTTTTGTTATTTTTTACTACTTATTACAATTGAACAGTCAATTACCTCACTTAAGTTTTTTTGTGGGCTCTGTACTTGTTTATTGGCAAACGATACAATTTTTGGTACACCAATATGTAAGAACTGTTTTTTTTGCAATTTTTTCAACCACATTAATCTTACAGTAATAGTTCATAAGATCAAGTTTTCTCTGTTTATTTTTGCATAAAGTATGTACTTAGTTAAAGATATGTGAGGTATATTGTTAGAAATAGAATTATCGGTCTATCTTTACTTTATCTCGAGTAACATAACACCAACAATATATTCCAAAGGAAGCCAATCGTATTTTATTTGTTATATTCCGTTTTTCTTTTCTTAATTATTTTCCTTATTAATATCATGCATGTTCTGAGGCATTCGGCTATTTTTCAAGGCTACATAATCTGATCAGTCTTTTGTACCGGTATTTTCAGTCTTTTGTTAATTTGTTTCAAAAGGCTTCGACATGCGCTAATTTACGTACAATGCGTCTCTTATTCTCTTTTTTGGACGGTTAATTACTTAACGTTCGTCGTTCACCACATCCTTATTGAAGTCAACTCTATTTCTATGATATTGGACTTATTTAAAACTGAAATTGAACTCTAAAATTTTCTTCGACGTCCGTTCATTGATTTTGTACCAATTATAGTACCTAGTTGTTTAGGTGTACAAATAAAATAATATCCTTACCTAAGATCAAGTTATTATCTCAGATGCGCCACCGCGGACTGTTTTGAGTTTAGAGGCGTTCATCGTTTCAGACCAAGTACTTAAGTCAGACTAACTCAACTACGCTGCAACGGTACAATGCTGCCTGCTTTGCTTGGATTTGGATTGATCTTTCCTCTTGTCTGGACGTCCTTTTCTTCGCGTGTTGATGGCAAACGTAAACGTGATATAGGTTAAATCATCATCAGTCCTTGCCATTTCCAATTTCAATTGGGGTCGACCCTCCTAATCCTCTTGCGCCATTCGTCTCTGTTGTGCACCATGTCAGGGGTAAGATCCATCGTGTCGCCATGTCTGATTTAATAGGTCCAGGTCGTGAGAGGTCAACCCCTGGACTCGCGTAGTGGACTGGACTAAAGTGTGTAAATAGTTTAAACTTTATATTTTAAGCGACCTGAGTTATTTTAGACTTTGTGTACAGGTACGCTTTGTGACTTTTAAGCGTTTTAGACATTGTGTTCGTGGTTATAGTTTAGTGCTTCCAGACTTTTGGTAAATACTTTTCCGGCCGACACGTATTGTTTAATCGTGCAACCATGGTGCTTACGAGATCTCACGCAGCAGATCCGACATCGGCCGCCGCCGCCCAACCTAATGTGGTGGCGTTGCCGCCGCCTACTCCGGAGGCTGAACATCTGCCTTCACCTGCGCCAGAGTCTGCTTCGCTGCCGTCACCTGCTCCGATCATGATCACAACTGAGCAGCTGAGATTTCTACTGGAAAGTCTTTCTACCTAAGTCATCCTTCTCTGTTATGGGATGTCGTAATGAAGATTTTTAAACAAGGTATTTTGTGCTTCGCTTTCCATGTCAAGACTTAACATTCTGTTACTACTTTTTCCCACGTTCCTTCTTTCTTCAAGCCAGCCTCAAGTGCCTCAAAGCCATCACGGAACAACTTACAATGTCGCAGAACGCAAGCGCAGCTAATTGTTTTACACGCTGATAACAGTTCCTCAAACACTGTCGCCAACCTTCTCAAGAATATCTGTTATTTTCCTAACGTTATCTCTTTCAACTGAGCGTTTCCCGGATGCATCCTCAGCTACAAACAGTATTTCGGGATCAGCTTCCCGACTTTTTCTTTTCACTTCGAGCGGCTGCATCAGCAGCCATTGTTCTTTTGGCTAAGGAATATATTCTGGCCGCGAAATAGGTTAGTTTGGGGTATGAAAAATGTATTCTTCTGTCGATTTAATAATAACGAAAGTAGTTAGTGCTGATTTATCGGCTAATTGGCACATTATACTAATCGAAAAACTCAGGTAATTCCTTGATATTTTATGAAGTATTAGCTACTTCTCGTGGCCTCGCTCACGCAAGAATTTTTAGATAAAAGCACGTAGGGTGTTATCAATAGCAATTTTATCGAAATCAATCCTGTTTTTTGTGTAAAATGATAAAAAAATCCATCTATTGCCTCACAATCTTCCACGTTTATAATATAAGTGGAAGGAAGTAAGATTTTCAAGACACAATGGGCTTGAAATCATCTAAAGATTATTGACATCGCTAGTAAATTAATAAATACTGTAGGGAATTCCCCGCGCATTTTGACGATTTATTTATCAGTTCTATTTGGGACTTTTTCTGTGGTTGAGATAAATAATGAAGTGAGCATATATTAATTTACTAACCTTTATTTAGACGGATCTTTTGCTTATTAATTAAAAACACAAAAACCCGAAAAACAAGCGTCATAATCATCCCTAAATAAGGAACACTACTCAATCAAAAAATCTATAGTGAAATAGTGCGCGACTAAAAAGAAACTGAAAAAATAAACTTACCAAAACAGAAGTAGTTAGTAATAAATAAACACTTTCTCCAACTAAAAGTACAAAATCACTGCGTGACGGTGTACCAAACAGTGACAATAAGATTCTGAAATCCTTTCTTATCGCCTCCGTTTGTTTAAGTGTTATCTTTACGGCCCTGCCAATCCCCGGCGAATCTTCAACTCATCAGCAAAGAGTGTGTTTGATTGTGTGTCTTTTTGCTTTGTTTCAGTCTTGTCTGTTTGATCTTGTCTCACGAACTAAAAATATTCTGTTACCCAGTCAGGATTTTCAAATATGGCACCTTTAGTTCCAAACTACTGCCGCTAGATGGTGGTAGTCGTGAAGTCGTACCGGATGCCTTTAGGAGGAAAATCTGACTCCAGTTTTATCCATAACACACTCAGTATGAAAGACAATGTTACAAAAGTCAAGAATTTCTTCTTCAAATCTCCATAATCCAAGCGAATAAAGAAAGAACTGAGTACCAGTAGGCACCTATCCTCTTCATGACCCTAAGGTAGACTGGTAGAAAATGCTTAGATACGTATTAAGTCCGCCCATTGTACTTTTACACATGTATTTTGTGCAATAAAGTTTAAATAAATAAATATTTAATCGATCAGATCGTAGATTTAGAAGGTCTGAGTCCGTAACGACCTATGATTAATCCATGGATCGGATCTTGTGCGAGATGGAAAAACGAACAGATTTTCGGGTAGATTAAATTTTAAAGAGAAACAGTGTAAGTTTTCCGATATTCCCCCCGCGGCTTTGGGTTTCAGTTAGAGGTTTTTAAATTGCGAGATAAATCTGTTACAATAGTAACAATATCACATTTAAAAAAAACAAAAAGTAATATAGGAATAACTATCAATAGAATTAATTTATTTACTTAAATTATTTCACATATAGTCCTACCTATTTCTAAGCCTATAAATAGCCTTTTAAAAGGCAAAAACGATATCTTTGACATCATTCATTAGCAGAAACTATAAACAATATTTTTATTAGAAAAAAACATCTACTTAGTAACTTTTTGTAATAGTTACCTGCTAAAATCTATTTAGATATTCAGTGTTATCTTTGAAAACAGATTGTTTGCATGTTTGTCTGTCTGTCATTGTTTGTTCTTTCTCATTCGGCTTACAGTGTCTTGGCTGTCACGAGATAAGAGCAACGACCGGTGTGATGCAAGATCCTGGATTTTCGAGACCTTTTAGATCGTCATCATGTCCGCAAGGCACCAACGATAAGTGTCTAAAGGCAACGGTGACGAATCTATAACTTTTCCTTCCAGGGTAAGTACCTTTAATATTAAATTACGGCGTTTAAGATAACAAAGGTTGTACAAAACGACGCTAGGCGCAGTACCGGATCTAAATTGACCTGGTCTCCTGCCGGGGGACGAATGGGTAAGTAACTTTCTAAGGACCGAATCTGCAACTTTTATTCTACTGGACGAATTTAGAGACCGAGTGGGTACCGACCGACTTGTCCAAAGGGACATAGGGGTTCACCATGCAACAGGTATTTTGTATACTACCTGTGCTGGTCCCGCCATCTGCGTCGAGCGTAATATTCCCTATTATTTTCTGTTTTAACATAATATAAAGTAAAAAGATTTCCTTTTTACAGTAACGTTGTGAAATGTTATCAAAATTACTATATTTAGTAGGTACCTATAACAAAACGGTTGTTAATTTGTTAATTAGTACCTACTTTCTTATCGCGAACTTAAAAAGTACATACATTATTTTATTGTTACCTCGATAAGGCGCTAGTTTTTTTCAATTGTCGAGACACACACACAGACAGATTCAGTATATCTCGAGTATATCACAGATATAGGTACCGTAAACTGCTGCAACTTTGCACGGAATTTGACGTTTTTTGCGATTTTCTCGGAACCTATTCATAATGTTGACTCTCAATTGTTTTTTAAATGGAAGACAGACATAATGGCTTGCTATTGAGAACCCAAATCTTATTAATTTCCACCAATTTTCTGAATTACAAGGGCTCAAAGTCGTAGGCAAAGTTGTATGTAAAATACACAAGTTTGCCTAGAAGCATAAATCGATACTTTATGTACTTATCGTTTCCGTTAATTTTTTTTCATGTGCATGAGACAACCTACTTGTCCCTGCCAATTTAATCAGTGCAATATACTGTATCATTTTTTTTATTACAGCTACTAGGCCAAGTTGTAGCAGGTTCTACAGACTTTCCATACAAAAATGTCGTTGACAATAGGGTTGTCCAAAAGAATACAGATTATTATTAATACTTTTTTATAAAAGAAAAAAACCAGATGTCTACTTTCATTAAAAAATCACAATTTTAATGCCTCCTGGTAATAATGTCTCATCATTTTAATCAACAATTATTAATAATCTTAATTTTTGATTGTAGTATAAAAGAAAAGTATACAAAGCGTTGAATCTCTTTACAATTATTTCTACAAAAAATATTTGAATATTGTTTTACAAATTTACAATGAGCACTTCTAATATAACTAGAGGAAACAAATTCTAAAATAAATTTGTAAGCATAATGTAAGCGAGATTCACGCGAGTGAAGCTGCGAGTAAAAGCTAGTTAACAAAATTTGACAACCCTAGACCCAAGCATAGTTATGTCACTCAAGTTTTCAAAACACTACACATGATTGCCTTCTAAGTTTTTTTTGATAAAAAACTATCTTTTGCTTAAAAAAAAACAAGTAATACTAGAAGAAGACAATATTATCCTACCTTAGGCAGTTCATCCTGTGCGAAAACACAGCTTTTTAATAGTTAAAATTCAAAAGTTTTGGAGAGCAAAAAAAATGCTGCCTCACCCGCCGATCTTTGTCGCACAACTGACAGAGTATTAATGGAGTTACAATTACAAAAAATGAAAAATATGTTGCCCAAATCATGAATACTTACTACAGAATGGTAGAAAACGTGAATAAAGCAAGCGAATGCGATATATCGTAATTCAAATGAAATAGGCTATACTTGCGGTATCTAGCCTAATCTAAATCTGTGGTCCCAGTTATGTTTTGTGATTATACTAACTACCACCAAACGGAAAATTGGATAGAATGTAAATAAATATAAATTAAATATATACGGACAAAGACAAATCACACAGATTGAGTTAGCCCCAAAGTAAGTTCGAGACTTGTGTTATGGGATACTAACTCAACGATACTATATTTTATAACAAATACATGTATAGATCTTATTATCCAAGACCCAGGTCAATCTGAAAAAGATCATTTTCCATCTTGACCTGACCGGGGATCGAACCCGGGACCCCCTGGTTCAGAGGCAAGGTCTTTACCACTGCGCCACGGAGGTCGTCAGTCAATGTAATAATACATATGATTCAGAGCAAGCCAATATTTTAAGGTTACTTTGTTTTACCTAAAGGTCAAAGAAGATATTTATTAGTTGCCAAAAAAATAACACTGGGTCACCTTAGCACAATTGTATTCAAGCCTTGTATTGCCAATTTTGGAAAAAATACAAATTGGTCAAGAGCGAATAAGTATTTATTGGTCTCCAAAGGTTCCGACTGCCCAAAACGTAATGTTAGGCCTTCAATTTCAAAAATGTTTTACGTAAAAAAATGCAAAATGTAAGTTTAAAAAACTGAGGAACCACTAGAGAATAGGCAATGTATGTTTTTTTTAAAACGCTTAAATATTTTTCTGGTAGTACCGTAAACTGCTGCAACTTTGCACGGAATTTGACGTTTTTTGCGATTTTCTCGGAACCTATTCACAATTTTGACTCTCAATTGTTTTTAAATGGAAGACAAGCATATTGGCTTACTATTGAGACCCCAAATCTTATTAATTTCCACCAATTTTCTGAATTACAAGGGCTTAAAGTCGTAGGCAAAGTTGTATGTAAAAGACACAAGTTTGCCTAGAGGGATAATTCGATACTTATTGTACTTATCGTTTCCGTTATTTTTTTTTCATGTGCATGAGACAGCCTACTTGTCCCTGCCAATTTAATCAGTGCAATATACTGTATATTTTTTTTATTACAGCTACTAGGCCAAGTTGTAGCAGGTTCTACAGACTTTCCATACAAAAATGTCGTTGACTATAGGGTTGTCCAAAAGAATACAGATTATCATTAATACTTTTTTATAAAAGAAAAAAAACCAGATGGCTACTTTCATTAAAAAATACAATTTTAATGCTTCTTGGTAATAATGTCTCATCATTTTCATCAACAATTATTATTAAACTTAATTTTTGATTGTAGTATAAAAGAAAAGTATACAAAGTGTTGAATCTCTTTTACAATTATTTCTACAAAAAATATTTGAATATTGTTTTACAAATTTACAACGAGCACTTCTAACAACTAGAGGAAAAAAAATCTAAAATATTTTTTTAAGCATAATGTAAGCGAGATTCACACGAGTGAAGCTGCGAGTAAAAGCTAGTTAACAAAATTTGACAACCCTAGACCCAGGCAAAGTTATGTCACTCAAGTTTTCAAAACACTACACATGATTGCCTTCTAAGTTTTTTTTGATAAAAAACAATCTTTTGCGTAAAAAAATAAGTAATACTAGAAGAAGACAATATTATCCTACCTTAGGCAGTTAATCCTGTGCGAAAACACAGCTTTTTAATAGTTAAAATTCAAAAGTTTTGGAGCGCAAAAAAAATGCTGCCTCACCCATCGATCTTTGTCGCACAACTGACAGAGTATTAATGGAGTTACAATTATAAAAAATGAAAAATATGTTGCCCAAATAATAAACAGTTACTACAGAATGGTAGAAAACGAGAATAAAGCAAGCGAATGCGATATATCGTAATTCAAATGAAATAGGCAAATTTGTGTGTAGTTGGATAAGTTGCAGCAGTTTACGGTACGAAAATATTCAAGCGTTTTAAAAAATTACCTACTAATTAATAACCTAGTAATTTATATTTACATTGCCTTTTGAAAAATATAGTAGCTATACCGAGATTACCACGTGGAAGAAACCCACGGACACTGCTAGTATACAATATATTCTGCAAAGGAACATGTATGTTTTACATCAATATGTAAAAGGCAGTGTATTATTACGTCATCACCGGAAGACATCGCCAATGCCGATCTAGCCAGTGAAAGTTATCACATCCTTGCGAATCCATCGAATTTTTATTCAATTTGGATTCGGAAGCGAAGAGACGCTGAGTTTCAACATTTTGATGTTTAAAAAGCAAAAACGAATTTGTTATGATGGAGAGAGAGGCTAAGAGCAACTGATAAATATATCTATTATCTTGCTGCTCCCGTGGGAAATACGGCCCATGTGCTGACCTAGTGTATCAAAGTTCAATACCGACTAAAAGGTTGATACGTGAATGTTTTGCCTATGAAAACTGTAAATAAATAGTTTAAACCAGGTTGTAAGACCGGCATATGTAACAAACGACAAGACAGACGGGCAGCCCATGTGACAGTATATAGTACCTACCCTTGAAGTGGTATACGGAACCCTCAGTGAGTCCAACTCGTACTTGGCCGGTTTCTTTATATCAATGCGTAGGACAGGCGTTGCAACTACGCAGAGAATCTTACGAGAGCGAAACATCGTAGAAAAACTAGTATAAAAATTATTACGTCACATGTCATTTGGTGCAAAGCTGGTGAAGGTATGAATACTCTAAAGAGGAGTCGAGTGGTCTTACCGGTTTTCAAATTAGGTATCATTTTGTGACATTAATTGCTTTTTACATTTATATCCCTTGGCTTAATTGCTCTATAATATAGACATAGGTCAAAATACAGTTGGAACTTTAGCTTTTTTATTTTGTAACTAGCTGTTGCCCGCGGCTTCGCCCGCGTGAGTTTCGCTTAGATGAAAAGTCTTTTTGTGTTCCAAACAGTTTCAGATGTTTCGGATCTTTGATTTTTATACGTCTACAGAAAATGCTCATCACATTATTCAAGTTTTGCTAAGGCGCCATTTCCATTTATGTTATAGTGTAGCTGGTCTCTTGCAGTTCTTCATCAGATGTTCCAGATCTTCAATTTTTATACGTCAGCAGAAAATGCTCATCAGGTTAAACGACTTTTGTTAAGGCACCATTTCCATATTTCTTATGGTTTAGCTGTTCTGTTATGGTTCTTCATCAGGTGTTCCAGTTTTCAAAATCAATTATAGCCTATATGTTGCCCAGGCTTAATAGCTATACAACAAAAAAGTTTCATTCAAATCCGTCCAGTAGTTTTTGCGTGAAACGCGTACATACATACAGACAGATAGACCGACAGACAAGAAATTTCAAAAATTTTTTTTTTGCTTTCTATTGTTCTTTTTAAGTGTCCCTCTATCCATTTTAGTCAAAAATACTAAATGTACAGACAAAATATTATTACTGTTTTATGATATGTATAGATGTATAGATAAATTTTGTAATAAATTCTCCAAACATATTATTTTTTGGCATAGGCTTACATTGATATTCTGGTTTAAGTGTTGTAGTAGTAGGTAGTTCTGTAAGCATTTGTTTTTTTTTTTAACTAGGAGTAATGTAGGACAAGATTATAAAAGAACGAAAATTTAAGTGGCGGCCATTGACGTATGATAAAACAACTTTTTTTGTTTTTTATACTTGATCGAAGGTGGCGGCTCCAAAATTTATGCAAATTCAATTTGCCTTTTCTATAAGTAGAAAATGCAAATTGAATTTTGAAAAACTTGAACTTGTAACTTGATTATGAAATTTCGTTTTTTTTTTAGATTTTTTTTTTAAACTTATTTTAAAAAATATTATTTCAAGTGAAGAGGGAAGGAAACGATTTTATTGTAGGTGTACTGTGTGTGTAGTGAGTACGTTAAGTTACACATATAAGTGAGTAGTTTGTATGACAGTAGTCTAATAAAGGAGTCTACCTACAACCAACACTCGTATCAATAAGTCGTCCATCCTCACATGGCGACCCTGCCAGTTGGCGAGCGATGCACCGGCTGCGAGGCCAAGTAATAAATTAAAATATTTTAACATAAAATTACTTACTTTAATATTAATTAAATTTTTAGGGTTCCGTACCTCAAAAGGCAATACGGAACCCATAAAAGATCACTTTGTTGTCCGTCTGTCTCTCTCTCTATTTTTCTCAGGAACGCTTAAAGGTATCAAGTTGAAATTAATATCGAATACACGGTCTTTTTCAACAAAAAAAAAATCAAAATTATTACGTCAACGCGGTCAAGAGATATTGCCGTAAATGTTGCGAATTTTCGCATATTTTGCGATTTTAGGCAGCAATCAAAACCTATGGGGTACTTCCAGTTGACCTAAAATTATGAAATATGGCAATAAGCAAGGTCTAACAGTACTTAAACAGGAATAAATCTGAAAATTGTAAATATATGTTTTTGGAAGTCTAAAAAAAGTGTTACAAACTAATTTTTGCTCTGAACTCAGTATGGATTATTAGGGATCAAACTCCAAAGTTAAGTCTGTTTTTGAAATTAGTAGATCTTTTAGTGAGAGCTATAATGTGAGATGCTTCGCGTGTACGGAACCCTCGGTGCGCGAGTTTGACTCACACTTGGCCGGTTTTTTTTAAATTAATAGATGTATTTAAAAAAAACTTTACTCGTGTCGACCGCATACCTATGAAGGTGCACGTAAACTAGATGCATGTAAATTCTTTGTGTAATTTGTTATGTAAATAAAGTGATGTAATAATATATTGGCAATATACACTGTATGAATGAGATCTCCAATGCATTTGATTGGACACATTGATTGCAGACCCGGATATTATTAGTATCAAGGTGAACCGCATTTTTATGTACAAAACAAAGGCAAAAAGTTCAAGTACCTTTTACTAATGTGTTTACATAACCGAATTTATTTATGTAGGTATAACTAGCATTTGCTTGTCTTTGTTTGTAATTTCGTCACGATGAGTAAGAGTTATAGTAAACTAGCTATTGCCCGCGGCTTCGTCCGCGTGAATTTCCCACGGGAACAGCGCTTTTTCCCGGGATGAAAAGTAGCCTATGTCCTTCCCTGTACTTCTATGTGTATGCGTAAATTTCAGGAAGATAGGTTCAGTAGATGAAGCGTGAAGAGGTAACAAACAAACAAACAAACAATCTCACTTTCGCTAATATTAGGATTAGGATAGTTCTGCCCGGGATTCGCCTTAATTGTTTTACATAAAATTTTATTTTTCTGTAATACATACGAAATACATGGCGAGGTAACAATAAATAAAACTCATATACTTATAGCAAATTATATTTTAGAATGTCGCGTCTTAGTCTTAGTGTCTTAACATGTGATTTTTCGATGACGAATTTACTTTTATGACGAGTTTACGAAGACAAACATTTTACGACTAATTCTGATAATAGATTGGGAGGAAGAAGATCTATGATAACATAAAGAAGGGAGAAAGACTTGGTTAATTAGGGGGCAATACTAGCTCTTGTGTTTCGACCAATCCCTTCCAGCTCAAAATATAGACAACAAAAATAGTAACCACACTCAGACCCTAGAAAAAAGAACAAAAGAGAGTAAAAGATTATATATTTCTACTTTAAATTGCCTAACATTAAAAACACAAGAAAGACTTACCGAATTAGACGTTGCACTCTCAAAAATTAAATGGGACATATTAGGTCTGAGTGAAGTTAGAAGATTAGGAGATAGAATAGAAGATCACGGAGAATACATTTTATATTATAAAGGAGAAACAAAAGGTAGCTATGGTGTTGGATTCTTAGTAAAGAAATATTTAGAAAGATACATAGAAGAGTTTAAAGGCATTTCAGAAAGAATAGCAGTACTTAACATACGTCTACCAGGGTATAAGGACAAATGGACTATTGTGCAGATATACGCCCATACGGAAAAGCAGAAAGATCACATTAAAGACCAATTCTACGAACAACTGATGTTGGTATTACAAGAAACACACAAAAATCTCATAGTAATGGGTGATTTTAATGGAAGAATAGGGTCCCGACGACTGGGCGAGGAAAAAAATAATTGGCAAATTTGGCTTTGGTAAAAGAAGTAAAAACGGGAAAAGAATGATCAATATGGCCTCTGAAAACAATCTTTCGTTTATGAACAGTTTTTTCCAAAAAGATTTAAAAAACAAGTGGACTTGGTTAACCCCAGATGGGACACACAAAAACGAAATAGATTACATAGCTACAAATAACATAAAAGCTTTTCAAGATGTAAGCATTATAAACCAACTTAATTTTTATACAAACCACCGAATGGTGAGAGGAGTTTTATATTGGATGGAGCCCAAAAAAAGCAGAGGACAATTTAATACCACAAACAATTTTATGAGAAAACAAATTTTACTAAATAAACCAAAAAATAAAGTAGAAGAAATGTATAATAAAGAGATAACCGATATATACGGCCCACTGTACAAGAAATCGCTAAAACCTAAAACAAGCTATATCGAAAGTGAAACCAAATTACTCATAGAACAAAGAAGGTTGCTTTTGAAAGGGAGACGTGACAAAAGAAAACTCAAAGCTATAACAGAAATAAGTAAGAAAATCAGCAATAGTATTAAAAAAGACAGAACTAAAAGAAGGACAGATGTGCTGAATTACTATATAAAAAAGACAGGAGGGGTCAAGAAAGCTTTAAAGGAACTAAGAGAGAAGAAAGAGTGGATATCAAATATTAAGAACAAGTTAGGAAATAGAGAAACGACAAGAAAATCCATCATTGAAACTGCTACTAATTTCTACAGAAAACTTTATTCAACAGAACATAAGACCTCAGATTTAACTGCACTGAATTTAGAAAACGAAGACACCGAAGATATACCAGATTTTTTACAATCAGAAGTAGAACTAGCTGCTAATAGCCAAAAGAACGAAAAGGCTCCTGGTCCAGATCAAATAACAAACGAGATGATCAAAGCATCGATAACTAATCCAGAAAATTTAAAGAAACTCACAGAAATATACAACACGATTTTAAGAACTGAAATTATACCTTCTCAGTGGACAAAGAGCACTATTATTTTACTACACAAAAAAGGAGATAGAAATGTTATTGAAAACTATAGGCCTATAAGCCTCATGTCAAATGTTTACAAAATATTCTCTAAACTTATCTTAAACAGAATAACAAGAATTATGGACGAACAACAACCCATTGAACAGGCTGGGTTTAGAGCGGGCTTCTCAACAATTGATCATATGCACGTAGTAAAACAACTCATTGAAAAGTGCCAAGAGTACGGGAAAGCTTTGTATATAGCATTCGTGGATTATAGCAAAGCTTTTGACTCCATCGAACACCACGCACTTTGGAAAGCTCTCATTCAGCAAGGGTTGCCAAAAAAATACGTGAGATTATACAAAAATATCTACGACAATAGCACGGCACAAATTAAATTAGAAACAACTGGGGAAGAGTTTTCAATTGATAAAGGAGTGAGACAAGGAGACCCATCCTCCCCAAAACTATTCTCCGCAATATTAGAAAGCATCTTTAGGAATCTCGATTGGGAACATTTTGGCGTAAATGTTAATGGCAGGCAACTAAATCATTTAAGATTCGCTGATGACCTCGTCTTGATATCAGACAACGCTAGTTCGTTACAGGAAATGCTACAACAACTGACAGAAGTGAGCAGAGCAGTTGGTCTTACCATGAACAAAACAAAAACAAAAGTAATGTCAAACAGAGAAGAAATTGCTATAAAAATAGACGGAGAAAATATCGAATATGTAAAACATTATACCTACCTAGGCCAATTAATATCATTTAGAGACCAGACTGAATTAGAAATAGAAAGAAGGGTGACAAGTGCTTGGAAGAGATTCTGGTCTCTCAAGGAAATACTCAAAAGTGAACATTTTCCAATGACAGCCAAGAGAAAGGTATTCAACTCGTGTATCTTGCCATGCCTCACA
This sequence comes from Ephestia elutella, assembly GCA_018467065.1. Taxonomy (NCBI): domain Eukaryota; kingdom Metazoa; phylum Arthropoda; class Insecta; order Lepidoptera; family Pyralidae; genus Ephestia; species Ephestia elutella. The sequence goes on from CM031571.1 coordinate 18,349,687, forward strand.
TATGGATGCCAAACATGGGCGCTGACCCAGAAACATCTCCTGAAACTGAGAACTTGTCAGAGAGGAATTGAAAGAAGCATGATAGGCGTCACGTTGAAAGACCGCAAAAACGCAGAAGAAATCAGAGATATAACCAAGGTGGAAGACATATTGAAAAAGATAAAAAGGTTGAAATGGCGTTGGACAGGACACATGACCAGAGATAGCAAGACGAAATGGACGAGAATAGTAACAGAATGGCAACCACGAGATGGAAAAAGAAGAAGAGGGAGACAAATAAAAAGGTGGGCAGACGACATAAGGAAGATAGGAAAAGTTACCTGGACAAGGACAGCCAATGATAGGATGGAATGGAAAGAGCTGGAAGAGGCCTATGTGTCTCAGGACACGCTGAACACTATACCGGAAAATCCGTTGTGTTAATGAGAAAAAAAGTTTTTGTTTAAAATTTGTGTATACATGTATGTGTTTAGCAATAAAGGCTTAAATAATAAAACTAGCTCTTGTGTGTACACTGTGTGGTACACACCATGAAGTACCTACTAAGGAAATTGCCAGTGACCTCGTTGTACAACCTTGGACCTCACGCTGCATATGTGAGCAAAATATTATTAAAAAAAAAACAGTCAAGCACGAACCGTCGAGTTTGTTAAGGTTTACCCTTCAATAACCAAGACACTGGATTCGGTTATGCGCCTATTGCCACCTTCGCTCTGGCCACGTGCTCGAACAGCCTTTGTCTTACCAATTGGACCACATAAACTTTTGTTATCTAAAACGCCGTAATTGAAGCATTAAGTGAAAAGGCCAGAAATTCTCCTAATTATATTTATTTAAATACTCGTTGTTTGTAAGTATTTTAAGTATTATAAAATAATTTATTTAGATCATGATCTAAGTATAAAGAATAGGACAACGCCTGCACTTACTGCCATTGAAATAGAGCCGTGGAGGGAAGGCCGAGACTTTCCGAATTCCGATATATGAATGAGCGATCAGCTGTTACGAAGGCGCATTTAGTTTTGTAACATATAAGTATGTTATGTTCTAAACTATGGGAAGTGTAACATTGCCAGTGCTAATATTGTAAATGGGAAAGTTTGGTGTTACCTAATGAGAACAAACCATGCATCCTCACCCTCACACATCCAAACACTCGCATTTATAATATTAGTGGTATATATGGGACTAGCATGGAGTCGAGGCATTGTTTCCGTGGGAATTTCGTGAGATTCTCTCAGTGCTCTCCTACACTCCCTAAGAAACCTGTATGCTAAATTTCAGTTTCCTACGCGGCTACGCCCAGGGGCCCTATTTTGTGAAAGTGTGACTCATGTATGTATTTATTATTATTATTATTTATGTAAGTATGTAAGTTTCTTTATTCCACCATAAGTCCTGAACGGCTTAACAGATTTTAATGTGAGAGGTATTTTTAGATTCCTTGCATTCCTCCGAGTGACATAGGCTATATGACGTCATCATAAAAACAAAATGGCGGATTATATATGCGATAAATAGCAGACTAAAAAAATAAAATTTGGTCAATCTTATCGAGTAAGGTATCAAATTGAAGGGCTTTAAAAGGCGATTTCAAAAATGTATATAACTTATATGTTTGTATGTACTTTTTGTGTGAAAACTTGTCAGTCGTGTTTTTTTATTTTTAATAATTAGCTTATTAGATTTTGCTATGTCATCTTGACATGTTCAAAACGGGGTCATGTCTTTCAGTAGGCTGAAAATGATGATGACCGACCGTATAATTTATAGATTGTCGTATGTTGGGTGAGTATGATTACGTGTGTTATTATACCTAGCGAATAATGAAAATTACGATAGAAATTCATCGATTCACGATCGGAATTCAAAATCCGCCTAAACAATACTATTGTATGATGAATAATGTAGTTTTTTTAAACAACGGGCGGTTTTTTAAACAATGGAGAAAATGTTTCTGATAAAACGTTTCCTGTGGGGAAATTACTGAAGGAAAAATGTGCCACGACTTGTGATGTGCCGTTCTCGAAATTTCCAAAGAACTAGCGGAAACTTTCTTGGAAATAGTCTCGAGGACGGAAAAAATTCCCCAAAAAACCGAGGGCTTCCCGAGAATTTTTAGAAATTTTCATACACATATGTTACGGGCAACTTGATAAGTCTGGTCCCTGTGAACAGCGACCGGCCTGTATACATAATGCCCAATATGCCCATGTCACAAGGGCAATTTGTTAGGTTAGGTCAGGTTTGTGACCACTTATAGCGAAGCGAGCAAAGCTTCAAACTGCTGATTAATTAAATGGACCACTGGTTGCCGGGCATTATGATATGGAGCGATCTAAGTACCTAAGTAAAATACTAAAATTTATCAAATAGCCCGATGCTCTTGGGAACTATTCATAATACTCGGCCCTTTAATACGGCCGAGTTAATCACGTTGCCCGTAACATACATATTATTACGCCTTTTTCCAGTGGGGGTAGGCCGAGACTAGCGATTTCTACGTGCTACGATCCTTACATATTTCTCTTGCTTCCTCTTCACTCATCACTCTCTTCATAGATACATGCTCTCCGGTTATGAGTGAAATTTTCAAAAGAATAAATTTTCTAGACCGGAATTGCTCGGCGGCACATCGTTAGCCACCCCCATATGACAACCATATGACCACTATATTATTCAGACTAGCCTTTGACCTCGGCTTCGCCCGCGTGACCTTCGTTCTTCACTCACTTCACCTTCTTAGGGGTGGGATTTCCATTACAAGCAATGAATAAAGTAGGTAAACTACGTTTTTTCAATCTTCACAGTACTTTTTGTTAAATTTTGTTGAAAATTAGTCAAATATTAGTTAAGTAAAACATTTATTAACCACGAAATTAATTTCCTCAAAAGTCTATTTTAATTTATATTGTTGTAAAATCATAAAAAAGACATGGTAAGACATAATAAGACAAGTAGGAAAAAATGGACTTTAGTTTACTAGGCTTAGATATGAAAAAAAATAAAGGGTTTTTCCTTTAACACGTGTCATTTGACCTACATTTCTCAATGTAAAGTAACTGAAGTGATAATAACTGTAGTTTTCTTGTTGATAACTAATTTGTAATTCATCAGTATCTATGGATGGAGCAAAGTGGGTTATTGAGTTTTATCAGCGAATGTACTTTTAGGGTTCTTTGGATAAAATGAAAAAAACTATCTATTATTTACCTAGTTTCTTTTACAATCATGTTTTATCCTATAGATACTAAAAATACTAAAATTTTTCTGAAAATTATAGGTATTTATATAGGTACTACTAGCTGTTGCCCGCGGCTTCGCCCGCGTGAGTTTAGCTTAGATGAAAAATCTCCAGTACTCAAAATTTCAGCCATTTGGTTATCCCGTGTCCCGCGGGAATATATTAGGGTACCTACTGGTAGTTCAGTCGCGGTGTTAAAATGAATCAAAAGTGATATTTCATTCAATAAACGATCTTCGTCTGCTCGTTATCTACAATTTCCCGTGTACCACCACTCCCACCCCGAGTCCCTCTTTGTCCTATCCCGTGTCCTGTCTATTTATACCTACGTCAGTGGAAAATGCTCATCAGGTTGAACGACTTTTGCTAAGGCCTCATTTCCATTTATTCTATAGAGTAGCTGGTCTCTTGGAGTTCTTCATCAGATGTTCCATAATCTTCAATTGTTATACGTCAGCAGAAAATGCTCATCAGGTTGAACGACTTTTGCTAAGGCGCCATTTCCATATATGTAATAGTGTAGCTGGTCTCTTGGAATTCTTCATCAGATGATCCTGATCTTCGATTTTAATACGTCAATAGAAAATGCTCGTCAGATTGATAAACTTTTGCAAAGGGACCATTTCCATATTTCTTATAGTTTAGCTGTTCTGTTAAGGTTCTTCATCAGGTGTTCCAGTTTTCAAAATCAATTATAGCCTATATGTTGCCCAGGCTTAATAGCTATACAACAAAAAAAGTTTCATTCAAATCCGTCCAGTAGTTTTTGCGTGAAACGCGTACATACATACAGACAGACAGACAGACAGACAGACAGACAAGAAATTCCAAAAAAATTTTTTTGCTTTCTATTATTCTTTTTAAGTGTCCCTCTATCCATTTCAGTCAAAAATACTAAATGTACAGACAAAATATTTTTACTGTTTTATTATATATGTATAGAATGTATAGATGATATGACATTAATCCATCAACTAAGTATCCTTTTATACTGAAGGTGATATAAATTTTGTATAAAAATTGTTACACCCTATCTGGGTTAAATCTTGAATAAAATTTTAAGATTGGCACCTTCTTTTTATCCTCAAATTCCCACCCGTTCCCATTGATTTTAAGAATCATAAGTCGCAAATAAAGTTCGGAAATCCAATAAAATAACGATGGTCCGATTACTAGAACCACAGTCAAAAAAATGGCCATGGATCGACCAGTACCTCGGCGATCGGACCATGGGCAATAAACGAAAGTTTCAGATTTTCAGAATGGAAACTCGCTTTATAAGAATATATAAATTTACTAGCTTTTGCCCGCGGCTTCGCCCGCGTGAATTTCCCACGGGAACAGTGCTTTTTCCCGGGATAAAAAGTAGCCTATGTGCTATTCCAGGTCATTATCTACCTCTGTACCAAATTTCATCGAAATCCGTCCAGTAGATTTTGCGTGATTGAGTAACAAACATCCTCACAAACTCACAAATTCACAAACTCACAAACTCACATCCAAACTTTCGCATTTATAATATTAGTATGGATCAGATATAAAGTTGCACGTGTTTGATGCAGTTTGCAGATGGTTTGTGTGCACGTGCAGGTGATCAGATATCTTTTATGTACTAAAAAAACCTAATAGTTAAATCAAAGTATAATGTAAGCTATTATTTAACTTAAAGTTTGTTATGAATATGCATGTAAGTAGATATGCATTTTACCTCGAGAAACTAGTTTTTTCATCACTTTTCCTAAGCCTTGTAGTATCTTAATTTAGCCAATAGACTTTCAGAAAAATGTTTTATAAGTGTGGTTTAACTTTTAAAATTAACTTGTAAGCTTAATCAGGCTCTGCCTAAATATCACAAAATTAAATGATTATATTTTTTGAACTAAGAAAGTTTATTGTGGTGTGTCTGATTGTGAATAACCATGAAATCTCGTGGTTGTGTAAACCTTGAGGTTATAAAATATCAGATTACTTAATGAACATTATAATTGCATTTAAAAATCCTGATTATAAACACATAGCTAAGAAAATATTGTTATTTGTCCCTCTATCTAAGGAGCCAACGGGGTAACCAAGACCCCTAAGGGGCAGTTTCTTCTCAGCAATAGTCGTTCCTAAATTTATGCTAGTACCTAGTTACTTTAAAAAACCAGCCACTTGGCCGGTTTTTTTTAGACTTCCAACAACAAATTTACAATTTTCAGATTTAAGTATTCCTGTATCTGTTAGACCTTGCTTTTTGCCAAATTTCATAATTTTAGGTCAACGGGAAGTACTGCATAGGTTTTGATTGCTGCCTGAAATCGCAAAATATGCAAAAATTCGCAACAATTACGTAATATCTCTTGATCGCGTTGACGGATAATTTTGATTATTTTTTTGCTTTCAACTTGATACCGTTCCTGAGAAAAAAAGTTTGACAGACAGACGGACAACAAAGTGATCTTATAAGGGTTCCGTTTTTGCCTTTTGAGGTACGGAACTCTAAAAAAAATTGTATTCTGCAAATTGGTGAGAAAAAAATTAAAAGATATGATCGTAAATTAAACACAAGCTATAGATGTTTCCCGTTGACCTGGAATTTAGGCAACAAGTATTGTCTTGTAGCACTAGGGATCGTGATTGAATCATAAATCAAAATAGTTGTACCTAGTTCAACAAACATATAAATTTAACTTTGCCGATTGATCCCTACGGCCGGGTTATATTTGATAAGTCATTCTTGTACGTATTGTTTATTATATTGAGAAGATACTTAAAGCAAAAAATGACTACAAAAACATGAAATATATATATCAGATGTCACGCGCGCGCCATAGAACTCAATACAAAAGAAATGGATTCTCATACATTTGCGCCATTTTCCTGTCATTTACAAGGCCTACTTGAGCCTTGCATTTTAATGAGTATGTCTGTAAGGTAAACTGCTAAACGTTTTGTTTACTTTAATAGCAAGTTAAACATGCAGTACTAGCTTTTGCCATTGACTTCGTCCGCGTAAATTTAGTTTTTCACCCCCTACGAGATAAATTATGAAAATTCCTTTCTTAGTGTTCACTCACGCTCTGCAAAATTTAAGTTCCTACGTTCAGCGGTTTCGTCTCTGCGCTAATACACGAATAAGTCTGGAGTGCAATCGCCATAAGTAAATTCATACGAAACGCAACTGAACCGCGATCGTTACGCCATTTTTTGGATGTTTCAGTATCGCGGTAATATTTTGACAGCTGCTTGAACCGAAGCAAGATCGTAGATTAACCGAACCGTTGTCAAAATAAAAAGTTCCAAAGAGGCTGCTTTTTTTCGATCGTTGCTTAAACGTTGAGGTGTTTTGTGGAAAATCTATCACTTCCAATATTATTTTCATGGAAATAGCTAATGAATTTGATGTGGCAAAAGCTCGGGCCACAGGAAAACATGAGAATCAGTGAGAATATTAGTGATCGTATTTAGACAAAATGCTTTCATATAGTATAAAGACACAAGTCATTCGAACCATCACAAGCTGCAGCTGCTCGTGAGAACGGACAAAAGGAGCCAGTGGCAGCAATGCAGCATGCCGGCGGCCAGAGGTGTCCTTCAGCTGGAATTAGGACGCGCACGAAGATGCTCTCATAAATCGTTTGTGGTCAAATACGGGCAAGAGCGGTGCACAATTAAAGACATTTTTACATTAGTTTAGCTATTTAATAGTGAATTTTGATTACAACAATAATCTATACAAGTACCTACCTAGTTAAGTCCTTCAATGTGTTTACTTATGTGTGCTTGAACATATTAAAATTTTGTAACGCCGGCCAGTTACTGTGTGCCCAGCCAAGCCAAGCCAAGCTAACCTGTGATACCAGAGAATCACAAGGTCCTAGCCAATGCCAAGGTGACACATGCCAATTCCATAGAAAAACCCGAGTCCGAGCAGCGAGCCCTATGAATAGCTGCGGGTCCTTTTTTTGGGAGTCTATTCTCCTTCTTCTATGTTATTTAAAATTCAATTCTATGTAATTAGAATAGGAAAATCTGTGCGTGTTTGTGTGTGCTAAATAGACTGCTTTATTTGCAAAAGTACTTTTATTTATCCTCTTTTGATGCAATTGATAAGTTTTTTGTATAACATTTTTATAGCTATTTTGCAAGTGACTCACTACCTCAATATAACATTTTTTTAAAAATTAATGTTTTAGATTAGATTTTTTTAATTGTGGAAAACTTGCAAAAATTTTTTCCAAATAGTAAGTAACAATGCTATCATATTATTATACATTCTTCAACATAATCCAACATTACCAATACTACTAGGGTAATACAATTAAGCAAATAAGAGCTTTACATTATCAATTTTTTTCTGAACTGAACGAACAAAAGAATAAAACAAATATGTAGGTATCATTGCATTGTAATAGATTAATGTAATTTAAAAAAAAAAGAACTGAGTATTCCACATTCTATGAAAATATTGCATTGTGCGAGCAAGAAAATTATTGATAAGTGGAAATTGATCTTAAATAATATGAATAGAAAATAGATAGATAGATCAACACTTTATTGCACCATTTACAGAAAATAATGTAAAGTAAGACAACCATTTATTTTGAAGCCATTTATTTTTAATTTAAAATTACATATAGGTAGCTCTATTAATTAGGGAACTGTTTTCAGCCCTTAATTTATTTCCATACTCCGGCTTTTCTGGCTTGTCTGTGGGTCCTGGATGTTCCTGTTGGTGACTATGACTAGACCGAGTGTACTGAACTGAAACAATGCAATAAATACCATTAAGTATAAGGGCCGAGACTTCTATGTGTATGTGAAATTTCAGGAAGATTGGTTCAGTAGATAAAGCGTGAAGAGGTAACAAACAAACAAATAAATTGTTTTATTAGCTTGTTGATGCCATTTATGCCAACCAATTAGGCCCAAACCCGGCACTTTAAATCATCCCATACATGAAAAGTACAAAGAAATTGGTAATAGTTTATACATAGTATTACAGCATATTTATCCTTACTTATTACAAAATAAAGTCCCATACCGCATCTGTCTGTTTCTCAAAAAAATGGGGTGGGTCATAAGGAAAGTTTTAGTTTATAATTGACGCGGGCAAAAGTAGCTAATATTAAAGGTAGTAAGTGCATAGATACATACCTTAGCCCATTCTTTGCTTGTTCTAGTGAGCATTAATCTTTCCCTGCATTTTCTCCATAAGCGTGCCACTGTTACACGTGCTTCCTTTGACCTCACTCTTTTCAATGAGCGAGGTCTTGGTACTGCTCGAGATAGTTCACAGGGAGCTGCAATTGTTCGACACTGGCTTGCCGACGACGTTCCATTTTCAGCAACCGTACCAGTTGGATATTATATATAAACAATCTGCCTCTTCCTCAAATAATTTCATAACCCTGTCCTAGCCCTTCACTTGGGCTACCTTCATCAAACAAATACTATTGTTTATGTCCACTTGAAATGTGAACCGTAGAAGAGTCCATAAATTAGTCCCAAATCACATTTGTTTCCTCTTTAACTCTGCTCATGTTGATAAACAACCATTGTTCCAAGAAAAGCGATAACAGATGAAATATGAAGAAATATCTTGAGAGAGATATCTACCTCTAAAGATAGGTAACGTAAATAAATATTGAGGTAATTATGTAAATATAACCTTAAAAACAAGCAAATGATAGACAAAATGTCAAAATACCTAGTGCGTTCAACAAGGTTCAACATAATCGATTGTCGATTATACTCAAATCACAGGTATTTACAAAAATACTTCACAAATATTAGCGTCCAACTCTAACGTTTCAAGAGTGATCATGTTCCAGTTGCGATTCAAGTTCGATTGTCGTTACGAAGTTACCGCGATTACGAAATCTGCTGAATTGGATCGCAATTCTACCACGGCCGACGTTGAATCGTAACCGATCCTTAATCGAACCGTAGTGTTATAAATTAGCGCGATTGCACTCCTGGTCAGTTACTAGTAGTTTTTAGACGCGACTTCTCAGCCTATGCCAGTATTTAATATAACAGTGAATTCCGCATCAAATTTAATTCAGTAATTTTGTGTAAGGTAATGCACGTGCCTACCTACAGACAGGTACATATAGAAAGATAAAATTTCTAAATAAAATCGTTTTGACTTGTATTGGCCGTATAAAGATCCCTTATATATTTTGCTTTTGAATATCCAATATGTACCTAGATCAGTTTACAGTCTTATAAGATATGTAGAAGATAGAAGTTTTATATCAATCATAAATTATTGATTGCAACAATATTAATACAATAAATAAAACAAGCTTTGAAAGTAATTGTGAAAAAAATATTTTATAGAATATAAATACGTAGGTATTTATATTCTATGACATATTTTTTTCAATCATTTTTTTTATAAGGCCTGGCAAAGGGCTGTTCTTTCCCTTCTGTCTGTTATAAGTTATTGCCATTGCGCAGATTTCATTGAAAAGATACTGAATAAGGATTACCTATTGATGGTTGTAATATCAATCCGTGATCAAATCTCACAGACAAACCATTCAATAAACGTTACCAAAAATTATTGTGAAAATCGTTGTTAAGGTTATGTTTCAGCGGCATCTCACAATTTTTACTGATTTTTTCATAATAAGATGCAAAGTTTATTGTACAAGATTGGCCAAGATGACAGACTCGCCAGGTCAGGGTTGAACACCTATCTCTGTCACTCCTCGAGTAGTAGACGAAGACAAAACACAAGGTCTAATTGATTAGAAAAACACAATGCTATTAGATAACTGGTAATATAAGAGAAGTTTTTGATAACTATTGAATCAAATTTTGATGAACTCCGCGATGTTATATTTATTTTACCATCAAGCATACTAATTTAATTTATACTGTTTTTAACTAATTATTATGGGTACATTTTAGTTTTTAAGTTTTTTTAGTATGGAGTTATAGAATTGTAGAGTATTTGGAATTAGAACTATTTTCTGCGCACCTATGTAGGATTGTTTATTTATATTTATGTAGTAAGTAATTGTACTAATTTCTGTCTTCTTAAGTATTTCTTGTCTTTTCTTTTGTAGTGAAGTGTTTTTGTGCCCTTTGTTTATTTGCACTCACCCCAAAATGATATCTTTTCTCTCTGCATCACCTCTTGGTTGACTGGTAGAAAAAGCCTCCGGCTTTAAGTCCGCCATTTACATGTTTTGTGTAAAGAAGTAAAATTAATAAAAAATAACAAAAATAAATAGCCAATTCATGAGGAATGCTAAAGGCTATCCGTTCCGGACAAAAGCCGCGTGGGACAGCTAGTAATCATCATAAAGATAAAGCAATTCTATTAAATAAATAACTATAGAGATAATACCTAATTCCCACGGGATTGTAGTTTGGGGGTGCAATTAGTTTGACAAAAAAACGTAAAAATTGTTTAACTCACTCCATACAAATACATACATATAGCGTAAGTGAGTGATACGAAAGGAATTTTAGAAATCGACCCCCATGGGATCTTGTTATTACTTTTTGAGTGTGTAGATTTATATCTACCAACCAACCAATACTGGTTTATGTAACACTAGCTTTCGCCCGCGGCTTCGCCCGCGTGAATTTCCCACAGGAACAGTGCTTTTTCCCGGGATGAAAGGTACCCTATGTCCTTCTCCGTACTTTCAGCTATGTGAAATTTCAAGAAGATTGGTTCAGTAGATAAAGCGTGAAGAGGTAACAAACAAACAAACAAACAAACCAACAAACAAACTCACTCTCGCATTTATAATATTAGTTAGGATTAGGATTGTATAATGATAAATTGTTAATATTGTACAGTGAACAAATGAATGAATAAATGTATAAAATGAATGAATGAATCTATAACACACTGTCGTCAGATTTTTTTTAACTCGCATAAATCCTATGGGGATATAATGGGTGAAATACGAAAATCAGACGGGCGAAGCCGACGAGCAAACGCTAGTTTTAATATAAAATATTTATTTGTATGTATTATTATTTATTAGAAGTTTCATATTCATAACCTCTTAAAATGTTCCGGTACATTATAAGTTGAACCCGTTGAACTCTTTTCTTCCAAATATTTCATTTTTTTAATTTTCGTTCACATCGTAATGTAATACACTACTCTTTGTTTTATTTTACAAAGGATATTCGGGATTATCAAGTTAACCGAAAAATTATTAAACTACCTGCAATAAAAATTAGCTACTTACCAGAATTTTTCTGGGTAACCGTCCGAAGTTTTCACAAGCACAGCCAATTTCTTCAACAATTTGGCACAAATTTATAAATTATAAAAACACTAAACCTAAAACCACAGAACTGACACAACAAATCCTACGCGCCGTCACTGTCAAAACACGCAAAACGTAATAAAAAATGGCGCGTATTTGTGCGCACACGACCTGCGCCAGCGCCGACGATTCTCTCACTGAATCGATAATTTTCTATTAGGTTAGCTTGTAAAATGCGGTCAATATTTTATTTTATTTATTTTGTGCAGTGGGTACTTTTGTATTTTTTATTTACACTGATTACAGTATCAAGGTGAAATATATTATTGTATTGAATCAATATATAAACACTATGTGCACCAGCATACATAATAGTATTACCTACTAATTTTGTGATATGCACGCAAGTATATAAAATTATTTTTTTTTAAATAACTGCAAAAAATTGCATAGTATTTTATAAATTAATATAAAACAATAAAATAATGTTATCTATGCAAATAAACGATTCTATTCTATAACCCGTTATCATAGTGCCCAAACAACGAACTATGCCCAAACAATTTTTATTTTAGATTTTTTGTCTGCATGCCTGGCTGTCTGTCAATCTTTTTATACAAGGTAATCTTTGAACAGGGGTTTTAAGCGGGTTTTTGCTGGTTAAGGAAGTTACAGAGAAATATTTAGGGTTCAGATTCAGACCGTGAAAATGAAAAAACCTTAAAACAAACACACGCGGACGAAACCGCGGGCAATAGCTAGTCTGATATAATTGCTGTTTTTGTACTGATTTATAGATGAGTAGTGACTATTCGGAATAATATAAGCCATATATAGAAGTAGCATAGTGGCGTTGTTTCATTGCCGCCTGACATAAGCCGCATATGACTTTAAAGCACCTTATTACTCTCGCACACACTATAGAGTCGATTGAAATTTTTCAATTATATATTTGAAATTTTATGAGTACCTTTCTAATAAAAATATGGTGAAATTAGGAATGTTGGTGTGTGTAACGTTGTGAACTAATTTACCAAATATTACGTGATAGATCAATAACTAAATACATTAACTCGGCACACTTTCATCATCTCTTGCAGACCCTGGTCTCTCGTCATCGATATAAAAAACCCCCGATTGTGTTGCTAATTTCTATAGGTAGTAAATTATATTGCTGTTGTGAATGAAACAATCATTTCACGTGACATTCGAAGAACTACTGTCGGTTTTATCAAATACTTACTCTTCTTCCTTGCCTGTTCCCTTTATTCGGGGTCGGCCCTCCTCGTTCTTAGGCGCCAGGACGTTCTGTTCTGGGTTGTCTGTGTACTGAGCTTTGCACGTTCCATGTCTTCCGTTCCATGTCATGTCTTATCAAATACTTACTATTTATGTTATTTTATATAATACCACTTATAGCTCACGGCTTCGCTTGCGGAAATTTCCTACGGGAATTTTCCGGGATGAAAGGTACCCTATGTCCTTCACAGTACTTCCAACTATGTGTACTTATGCCAAATTTCAGGAAGATTGGTTCAGTAGATAAAGCGTGAAGAGGTAACAAACAAATAAATAAACAAACAAACTTACTTTCGCATTTATAATATTTAGTTAGGATAGGATTTGGTTTCACCCACAGAATCCATACCCTAATGACGACGTCAATAGGTACGTAAATATGTGAACATATTATTGAGAAATAAAATAAATAGGTATTTTTGACGATTACAAGTTATTAAAAGTAATTGGCAGTTGTTTGCAGTCAGGTATGGTACGGCCTTCGCTTGTTTAGAATAAGGATACTTAATTCTCCAAGTAGTTAGCCTCAGGTAGTTCACCTGAGCCTTAGGTCAAAATGCCTTCTTCATATTCTTACATACAGGCATTTAGTTATACAAATTATAATACAGCTAAAGATTTTGTTTGTTTGAACTTGAACGCACTAATTTCTGGCTGATTTGTAAAATTATTTCTGTGGAATTGAGGAAGGCTATCCAGAATTTCGAAATTCACGGGAGCGAAGTCGCGGGTTCAGCATACGACTGTCTAAAAGAAAAGTACCTATGTAATTTCAGTTCAGCTTTCCCGCTATCCAAACAATGTCATCTGACCAGCAGCGGGTAGGTGGTTTACCTGTAGGTATTGTAGTGTGTAATGTAGAATATAAATAATAAGAAAAAATTAAAACAGGTTGGTTGAAACACTGTTTCATTATCTATTACCTGTGTTGTGGTTAAAATGTGTTAAAGAGGAAAAAGACAGACCAAATTGTGCACATGTCTGTACTGTAAGGGACTTACCTCTTATAAAATACTTACGAGTGTTTTATTATCTCGTGTTATACAACGTTACATAAAAATGATGAAAATGTTACAATAAAATTATATGAATTGACGCAAAAGGACGAACTAATGATTTCCAGTGATGATAAGTCTCCAATAATTGACTCTACCATTGGAGATCATTAGCTTTTATCTTTTTTAATGGTTTCCGCCAAAAGAGACTACCTATCCTACAGATCTGCTGTTAGTCTTCTAAACGCCACTTACTTTGAATGAGCAAATACGCACGTCTTCACATCTGCATGTTAGAAAAGACTACTAATAACTCTCCCACAAAATATATCGAATTTGTAACTTTTACACTTCTTTTACAGTCAATAGTTAACAGTTAATCGCAAGAGGAAGAGAGTCATTGGTTTATGTAAGACTCAAGAGTAAAATAGGTGATGTGTAAAATAGTACCTATTTACACTAGGCATTAAATTAAGAGTATTTTTTTCCAAATACTTAGTTCAAAGATAAAACGTATAGAGCAACAATACATAGATTGTGCTATTAATAATATGGTCTGATATTTCAATTACTCAATCGCCAACGTCCATACCACGTTGAAAACACCGGTTCTCGTCCGATCACCGAAGTTAAGCAACGTCGGGCGTGGTCAGTACTTGGATGGGTGACCGCCTGGGAACACCACGTGATGTTGGCTTTTTGAATTTTTTTTCGCTCACGTGCGCTCTGCTACAACGACACGTATGCCCTTGATGAACAAAAAGGGCATAGTTTATTATTTGCTTTCGGATTAAAACGCATAATTAACAAGGCAATCTTTTTTGCCAACTTGAAAAGATGCTCAAAAGAGAAACTTTGCCTTTCTAAGGCGGACGGGGTTTGAACTAAATATAGAGTAAAGAATGGGGAAAAAACTATATGTACCTTTTCAATTAAATTACAACTGTTTTAGTATTAAATACTCATTCATGGTAAGACCACCACCTGCTTCCGGTGAAGGAAAACATCGCGAGGAAACCTGCACATTGGTTGACTGTTTAGTCACAGATTAGTTAGTACCACTAGATGGCGGTAGTCATAAAAGTCATGTCAGATGCCTTTAGGCGACTTGAATAAAATCTGACACCAGTGTTAGTTAATAACACACTTGTTATGAAAGAAACAAGTATTAAATAAATCACTACCTAGTAAAAAGAATCGTATATAAATATGAATGTTTTCGCAAGATTTTGAGATAAGGGGGTCAAAATGGGCACTTTGATGAATCGGAAGTCAGCAATGTCCATTTCAGTTCCTCGCATTTACTAAATATATTGAATGTTGTTGTCTAAATGTTCTCGCAAGATGTCGAAATTAAAGAAAGTACAGTTTCTGCTTCATATATTGCATTTTTTTGTGAGAAGTAGGATAATTATATAAACTTATCCGTCTACCTACCAAAAAGTACCTATTTATTTTTTTCCAGAAAGTTATACGCTGAATTTCATTTGTATTTCTTTAATCTACTGGGATTATTGAAAACAATGGCGTCATTAAAATACGCAAGTTGGAATCTACATACAGATAGGTAAGTAAAATACGACACAATCTAATCACACGCCTATCGTACTCTCCACCTCTATTAGTCATTATAATTTTATTATTTCGAAGTTATCAATAAATTATGCATCCTTATAAGCAATTATTGAAATTCTTATCTTTTTCTAGCATTCCTCAATAGTTACGCAAGACTGATACAAGTATGAAGCAGGTCTTACCTAAGTAAAGTACCTAAAAGTTATAATTCTAAAATTGTTTTCGAAATAGAACAAAAGTTCTGCATTAAGATGCGCCCGGGGCTTCGCTCTAGCAGGAATTTCGGGATAAAAAGTACCTACCCCTATGTAATTCCCGATATTTTTCTACTCGTGTACCAAATTTCATCGAAATTCGTCCAGTAGATTTTGCGTGATCTCTGATACTACAGGACCGATATCAAAAATTATTTCACATTCATAAGGATTGCTTGCTATAGAATCTTCTTATATATACTCTTATTGGTGAAGGTCCTAACATTCCACACAATACATTTCATCTTCGATACACAGCAAAGATAATCAAATACCAATCAAATAAGCGGCGTTATCAGATAAGCAGCCAGTGATCAGTTCCAACACGATCATACAGAAATACGCTGTTCTATTTTACACTCGCGAATATGGATGGATCTTGTGAATTTGTTTTGTGAAAGTGTTAAAGTGAAGGACAATTAAAGGTATTTTTATTAAAAATTATTTCAATAAATGCTTGCATAAAAATGTAACAAAAGTTATGCAAAGACATTTTAGGACTGCGACTGCTGAATAAAAGAAAAACAAGTAAGTAAGTGTACCTACTTATCTTTTTTGTCTTAGTCGTATATGTCCTAGTTCCTTTATCTAAATAAACAAAGAGTATATGAGGTGTAGTCATGTTTGCATTGTTTGCTCAAGTCCTTCTTTTTATCGAGTACCTAAGTAGATTGTAGTCTTGTTATTATCTTTACGTGATTTTGTCTGGGTGAGTAGAGTATATCGTCATACAAAGTGATAGTCATCTAGACCCAATATCTAACCAACCATCTATTGTCAAAATCCTCCTTGATAGATAGATCAATACTTTATTGCACAATTTATAGAAAAGAACATTCAAAGTTGTATCAAAACGCAAATAAGTACCAACCTACCTACCTACATAAATGCAAAAACATATGTTATCGCAAATGCAATTTCTTCCAGCCAACCTTTCCTTGATTTTGCTTTATAATAAGCTATCTTCATTGTCTATCGCAGTCTGTCCCACTAGTTCCATTAACCCAGTTACGTGATGGGACAGGTAGAATGAAATTATCACACATATCGACGACCTCTTTGGCCATCATGCCAGGCTGTCACACCGGAGCTTCCGGGTCGATCCCCGGTCAGGTCAAGATGGGAAATGATCTTTTCAGATGGACCTGGTTATTGGTCCTACCTGGAAAGTAGATAAAGGAACTTTAGGGTCTTTGAGGTTCTCGCCTTTATGAGTACCATGTCCTCGCTTGCGTTGGGAGTGGAGGTAAGACCTGTCGTGTAAAGGTTGTTGTTGGGTGAGCACTTCTTCAATGGGGATAGCGCCCCTTTGCCCTTATAACCTAACTGTTCGTGCCGGGAGGACGCTATCTTTACTTTATAAAGGTGTCGTTGTCTCCGAAGACGTAACAAAAACAGACTTGAGATTGTATGGCAGGCAAGGCCCATCAGACGAGACTGGGGTTTCTGTACCATACTACTCAAATAAAAACCCTTTATATCTCTATATTCCTATATTTTACTCCCGAAATTGGTAAGGCTGGAATTTCGGACTTGGTCTAGCTAGAGAATATTAAAGTCAAAAAGGCTGTACCTGGCTGAAAAACAGAATTTTCAAGTGTAATGGGAGGTATTGCCATACTCGGAAACTATGCGTCATTCGTACTACGAATCACCAGTGACTAAACCATTTATCTATTAAATAAATATTTTCATAGGACTCTTAGGTTTTTACTAGAACGGCTTTCAGAATCCAAAACAAATATTTTAGTTTATATACATACTTATAACAAGTATAGAAAAGGAGAAAAACGTTGTATGATCAGGAGTAATAAGCAATGGAGAAAAAATGGATGACATTAAATTATTTAAAGACAAAACCTTGTTCTCAAAATTTTCCAAATTCTATTTGTATTTAAAACATTTTTTCTTATCAAATATTTAAGGAAATGACTTGTATATTAGTTTTGACTCATATACTCGTTTGTGACGTTCTTTGCTAATCAATAAAAATCATGAAACCTAAACGATATTATGGTCATAGCGTGATTATTTTCGCACAAATTTATTTATCTGGGTAATAACGAGAATTTCTGAAAAAGCAAGGCCAGACTTATGCAGCAGGGGAATCTAAGTAGCTAAAAAAGCAAGGTTAGCGTAAGCTACAGAAACAGAATCTTTGCTGCCGCATTTGCTCAGCGTCTGCAAACGATCGTATCTTCAGTTATTCTTATCTTATCAGCGCCTTATCTGGCAGTTAAAGCGTGCATACCGATCCTGGGAAGACAGTTTTCATCTCGAGTTATGGTGTCAGTGTTCAATTCGTGAGTTTTTATTATTATTTGGTTGGTATTGCTGATAATAATATGGTTATCATATGGTGTTTAAATTAAACATTTTGGGTTGTGCTTCTGACAAGTGTGCATTTTGAAGGTAAGGATTAAGTACGTGACTTTATACTGAGACGAAGGAAGTCGTGAAAGGTCAAAGGTCACTAAGGTCTTTGTTTCGAAGTTTCGAAGAGTAGGTAATATTTTGATTTGAATTTCTCCCCAAAACTAGACACCATTGTACCTAGTTTAATTGCTGTCCATGTCTGTACGTATGAAGATCTGCAATAGACTGACGTCACAAAACACGTGTTCAGTTAAATCACCAAGATCATGAAGTCTTGTGCAACCGAATGAAATGAATGGTTAAAGATAAGGTTTAACCGAGATCTCAATCTATGTGATAAAAAAAATTGTTTTGTACAATTGTTAAAGCGAATTTGATGTTATTAGTAAAAAAATAGAAAGGATTGTTGAGATGGTTCAGGCACGTTGAGAAGATGAATGAAGAGACAAACGAAAGGTACCTAAATGGAAGAGTTGGTCAGCGTCGACCTCAATGAACGCAGATTGCGGACCGTCTTAAAAAAAGAAGATTTGATGATGATATTCTCATCATCATCATCAAATTTAAGAGCGAGGCTCTTGTGGTGTGTCGTGTTATAAAAGATGAAAATACCACTTACCGAATATACTGTAGGAACCCATAAACTAACATCCTAAGATGACTCCTCTGAGTATTCCTGCGTCCTTTCTACATCTTGATTATTACATATTTATAATCTTAAGTGTCTGTCAAAACTAGCAAGGACCCAGGACTTTGTTCACGTGGGAATTTCAGGAAATCCTCTCTTACTGCTACTCTACACTCTCAAGATAAACTTCAGCTTCCTACGCCCAGTAGTTTTGTATGTGCGTTGGTTGGCAGTCAACTAATAATAGTCATTACTATTGTAAACTTTCCTGTAAAAAATGAAATTTATGAAAATGATTGTTTTGGGCAGGTAACGTATCTGAGCTGCCCAGATGTGGGATATTGGAGTGGGCTAATCAATGGCTGGTGGCACGCGGAGCTTGTGTGGGACTGTCAACAGGAAGAAAGGGTTCAGTTCCGCCGAACTGCAGGCTGGGAATCTAAGAAGGTGAGCCTATTGATAAGAAAGATTAGATGATTTAGACACAATGGATAGACTAGAGAACTACCACCGAATAGATGAATGGCGAGCTAGGCCTAACCCCCTGCCCTGCTTGGAATTCAAATGCGACAAATGCTGCGCGATGCTACGCCGTGTTTCACTCGACAATAGTAATATTACATGCGACAACGCCGGCAACATAGGCCCAAGTATGTACGTCCATACATGTGACATTTACGCATAGCGCGGCGCCCGCCCCGCCTCCGCCGCCGCGCTTTACTTCTTTGTCGCATTTGAAGCGTTCTGCCGCCAACGTAGGACGTCGCGTCGGGTAAAGGAGGCCTTTGCCTAGTAGTGGGATCTTCAGGCTCATAAAAGTCCTATATAAGGCTGGATTCCTGCCAGAAAGTTGTTATATCTATATTTTAGTTAAGACGAGGTGCAACCGCAGCTGCAAAAAACAAAATTCATATGCGCTTACCCGCGCCGTGTGCGCGTTGCAATAAGATAGTTTTTTGCACAACACAATGTTCTACTTTCGTTGGCAGGATCGAACAGATTTTGTACCGATTTAGCAACTATTTCTCAAATATCTTTAAAAATATTAGTTTAAAAACAAAAGTGCTCGTTTAAAACTTTAATATAGTATATATATTAACTAATTATATAAAAATATATATATGTTATCGCTGAAAATTGTAAGTTCCATGACTTGAAAGCTGAATTTTTTTCTAAATTTTCGGTGCCTTTAAGAATTAATTAAGCCGAAAATATGTATTTTTATTAAAAAGTACACGATTGAAACCTTAATAAACATCATAATCTATATCCTGTATTATTTTTCCACTTCGTAATTAAACTCTAATTAGGAAAAATTCTTCATGAAAAATTACAATTTTTTCGAATGTGTGCTACGACATCGCCTTAAATGAACTAACTGATCATTACAGATGCCTAAACCACTGGGACTTGGCCGGGCTCGGCGTGGGCAGCACACTGGGCATCGGCACCTACGTGCTCTTGGGCTACGTGGCGTACCACCTGGCTGGACCCTCGGTGGTCCTGTCCTTCCTCATAGCAGCTGTAGCTGCATTATTAGCAGGTACCTACTATTTCATTTTGCCTGGACCATGGCTACTGACTATACATAAATAACGGTAACTAAATATATGCCGTGCCCACCCTTTCTGTCATTCTTCTTCACTTTGATCCATTGGGGAACAATTTCTTTTTTGTTTATGAGCAATAAGGATATTTTGTATTGTTTGTCAATGTTACTGTGGACTACGTTAGAGTCTTTGCTGGTCTGTGACGTAAACCTTTCCTTTGCTACAACTGGTGGGACCTAGGCAGGTGGTAGCAAGCACACTCGACATTGGCACATATAATCTGCTGGTTAGGCTGGTCTAAGAAACAGTCAATGGTGGCTCATAAGTGGTATATGCCAGAATCCAACACATAATAATTTGATTATTAGGTAACACATCTAAATTGACAAGTTTCGACAAAAAGTTGCGGTAAAGTTTTGCGCCGTTTTTTTCCACTTGCCCTTGGCGGTGGTAAAAGTAAAACCTATAAATGATTCTTTGTATCCTATACCTTGACACTTGAATGTTATTTACATATTCCTCATCGTCCAAATCATCACCACTCCAGGTCTATGCTACGCGGAGCTCGGGACTCGGATACCGCGCGCCGGGTCCGCCTACATCTACACCTATATGACGATCGGTGAACTCGCTGCCTTCATTGTAGGGTGGAACAACATCTTAGAGGGACTGTTCAGTAAGTTCTTTAGCATCTTCTTACTTAGCTCCAGGAAGTTCTTTGCTGAATCTTCATCAAATTTTTCTCAGGTTAAACCATATGTTGAATGTCAACAATTACTTCAAACTTTATTACATTCTTCATATCTTTCTAGCCGAGTTGGGATTGGGACCATTCATATCACAAAAAAATTCTTTTCTGTCCCACGTAAACACAAACACCATATCAATCTACTCATTTCTTGTATCTATCTGATAGTTATCTTGTTTATCTTACCTTCTCCAATCGTATCTATTATCGTGACCGTTAGCTACAGATGGTGTCGCATGGAAACCTTACTCCTCAAGTACTAACACCGATTCTACATGTACATTCCAGGCACCGCGAGCATAGCCAAGGGCCTCAGCGTGTACGTGGACTCGATGACCAACCAGGCTCTCTCCGACTGGTTCACGACCGTAGCTCCGATATCAGCCGGCTTCTTCTCGCCACACTTTGATCTGCTCGCGTTCTGTGCTGTGCTGGTTGTTGGAGGTCAGTATTGTCTTCATCTGAAGTTAGTCTTTTGAGACAATTATGTTGTCAAGTGACGTCTTTGGAGAAAATGCAGCAGTGAAGTTTATTGCGCCTTATACCTTAGCTTAAGTAATTTTATGACGACAACCAAAAAACAGGTAGGTATATGACGATTTAAAAGTGCTATTTTTAGCCTATTTAAATAACATAATTTTCATTTCAGTTCATCTCACCTTGGTCAATATTTTCTATATCTAGTTCAAATTTAGATATGATCGAAGATCTAGTTACAAATGTGCTATGTTTGATTTATAAAAACGAATGCAAACGTATGTAATACCTATAATATAACACTATCCATATTGATTTTTGCCTCGTAGACCCGTAAGTTTTTCCTATAAGCATGCTCCCACTACTTTTGGAGTTGTTCTTCAATAACGGCGAACTATCTAATTATTTCTTCGCGGGAAGAAAGCCCAGTCTGTCATGAGTGTGGGGAGCCGGACGATACGGCCCAACACACTCTGGCAGATTGTGCAAAATGGGCCCCTGAAAGGGTGGCCCTGGTCGTGGTGCTGGGCGCCTACGATCTCTCGCTGCACAGCATCATCAGTAAGATGCTGAGCAGCGAGAATCGATGGGACGCTTTCTCCTCCTTCTGCGAGACAGTAATGTCGCAGAAGGAGGCCGCCGAAAGGGAGCGTGAGGCGCGAGCCGATGCGCCTCCCCGACGGCGAGGACGAAGAGGCAGGCGGCGGGCACAATACGCCCGCCATCTGGCCATGTGAGGGTGCCGTAAGGCAAAGTCGGGGGGCGTCGTGGTAGAATGTTCGCGATCCCATGACGCCCCCAGCAACGGCAGGCGCGGTAACGCCGCAGGGGGTTTTAGTGGGTAGTCTGGGCCGTCTAGCGGCCCAGGAGTAACACACTCAGTGCCTAAATGCATTTCCCCCTGCGAAATCAAAAAAAAAAAAAAAGTCCCTTTACAAAAACTACTTTCACATATTATTTTATAGTTTTACTTTCTTATACTATTCTACAAATAGCAATATAATCATGTTGATGAAATCATTCTAGCTACAATAGTTCCTCTACGATTGTAACTAGTTCATTGAAGAACAATTTGTTTACATTTCAGTGCTGCTGGCCGTTGGAGTGAAGGAGACCGCGGCTGTAAACAATGTGTTGACAGTCGTGAATATACTCGCCATTGTCTTTGTGATCATCGCCGGCGCT
Source organism: Ephestia elutella (assembly GCA_018467065.1). Classification (NCBI taxonomy): domain Eukaryota; kingdom Metazoa; phylum Arthropoda; class Insecta; order Lepidoptera; family Pyralidae; genus Ephestia; species Ephestia elutella. The sequence goes on from CM031571.1 coordinate 18,372,246, forward strand.
GTCAAAGGTGAACATATAAATTAATTTCGGGATTTGATTACAATCTATGGCCAGATTTAACATCCAAACTTAAAATACTTAATCCTTTAAAATCCACCGAACTGTAACAACGACGCGACGGTACTAGTCGGTAATTTTTCGGTTTTTCTTTAGTACCACCATTACATTCGGTGGTACTAGCGGGAGATTTACCCTGTTTTCTCGTAGTTTTATTACTTCTTCCCAACGAACTAATATACCATAGAACTCTAACAACGCCAAAAAAATGGTTCCACGAAATAGGAACCTAGGTGGGCGGGGCGTAAAATAGAAACCTCACTTCGCCTCAGTTCGCCGTGGCGCAGCGAGTTCAACGGTTGTACTTGTACCTAACGCATAAGTGTCAATTGTACGTATCATCGAGTAATTTCGCAAGTTTAATTAGCAAAAATAGGCCATCGTATGTCGTAAAGTGGTGTAGAAATCACACAGATATGAAGAACAGCGGAATTACCTTTCTTTCCTTTGCCGAGACTACGTAGTACTTATATTAATTCTGTGCCGAGACTTCAAACGCCAAGCGGCCGGGCCGTTTGTTTGAGCGGTAGCCGGCTGCCGCGGTGTGTTGACCCCGCCCCGTGACCTTGACGCGCCCAATCGTGTACTAGCTTTTTCTATGAGAATGTGTGAGTGTCTTGTTGTATTTAAGTACATTTGTTTGCGTAAATGGAACCAAGATTAGAGCGTTCGTTGTATGAGAGTTACACTTCCATATTTATTTATAATTCAATGCTTCTTCATTAGATTGGAGGCTATTAATATTATGAGATCAGTATGTGATCACGTCAACTTGTTTGACGTTGGCCTCGTTGAGGTCCTCCATGAAGAACTGGGATAGTTACCTCCATAGATAGTTGGGACACGACAGCAGATGAGCCATTGACTGAAAAGCAACAAACTTTGTGGCTAAAATGCCCCACTATTCTCGGGTTTCATCGATCTTAATCCAAGTTCTGTAGCTTCATTGCTATTTTCTTAAAATTCACAATTAAATATCTATCTAGTGCACTATAACAATTATCAACCGACTTCCGTGGCCCAACGTTCATGACGCCGGACTGTCGCACCGGAGGTCCCGGGTTCGATCCCCAGTCGGGTCAAGATGGAAAATGCTCTTTCTCAGATTGGTCTGGGTCTTGGATGTTTATCTATATATGTATTTGTTATAAAATATATAGTATAAAGTATCGTTGGGTTAGTAAATAATAAAAATAAAATGCGCTTATTATCAAAAAATATGCTACAACATAAATTAAACGTTGGTTCCCAAACTAGGAAGACCCTGTATCTTGGGAACCTAGAGCACCGTTAATCTATACAATTTTTGCACATATCACATAAAATATAAATATTTAATATCCTTAAACATCACGTTAGTATCCCATAACACAAGTCTCAAACTTATTTTGGGGCAACTCAATCTGTGTGATTTGTCCGTATATATTTACTATCAAGAGTATTATGTTTTTTCATTCAAGAAGTTCTTCAAAGTATGTTCTTTTCAGCTGACCTTGCAAATTGGTACATAGCGTCCATTGACGTCCCCGAGAACCAGGGGTCGGGCGGGTTCTTCCCGTTCGGCGTGTGGGGCACGCTGCGGGGGGCCGCGGTCTGCTTCTACGGGTTCGTGGGGTTCGACACCGTCACGGCTGCCGGCGAAGAGGTCAGTTTTAGATCAATAGGGATGATGACAGTGTGACCACTTTTAGTAGATTTCTACTTTTTTGGTAGATTTGAGGCATTTGGAACGATATTTTAGTAGTCAGATATTTTAGTAGTAATTTTAGTAGAAAATCGGTATAGTTTAGTAGATTCGGTAGAAAATCGATAAATTAGAAAATTCTTAATAATAGTAATGCAAAATGCAAGTATTCAGGCCAAAAAAAGAAAAAGGCAACACTATATCACTACGAAGTCTTGTCCATATCCAAGGGATTTACCGTAACTTATTATTGAATACGGTGCTATTCCGGTCGGGCATGTTTTTCATACAAAATGTTGAATTTGAAACAGGGCTTAGTAGATTTTGGTAGATTTTAGCAACATTTTTGGTAGATTGTGTGATGAAAAAGTGGTCACGCTGGATGATGATTGGGTAAAAATTAAAATAAATAATGCTATTTAAATAATGAAACATAATAATTGAATGTCACTTTAATTGATCAATTTTGTTTATAACATGGTTTACTATTTTTTAGTTCTTATTAAAATAAAATGGGAATGCTTTTTGACTCCATTAAAAGTGACGTCACTGTTGAGTACTGTCATACAAATCCCATATAAATTATTGTTTTTGACATTTAGAAAAAAGTATCTAATTTGACTTGTTGTCATCTACCCTATTCTATTACACCCGAGCGCCAAGCTTGGTGGAAGTGCATTACTCTGTATTCGTCAAAATGGCGCCAATTTCGGATTGTCGAAATTGTCTCTATTTTTTTATGCTACTAAATTGGCAATGCATGAGGCTTACCTTATGGAAAGCGGTCACCACAGCCTTATGAACGCCTGCAATACCAGCGGTGGCCTTTTTGAATAAGTCAATGTTCTTCTTCACCAATTTGATTCTTACAAGATTATGTTCATCGATTTTCTCCTCCCAGTCTCTTTAAATGGGAGGTATTAGGAGAACCCATAACCGGAGAGCATGTATGAAGAGAGTGATGAGTGAAGAGGAAGCAAGAGAGATCTGTAAGGATCGTAGCAAGTGGAAATCACTTAGTCTCTGCCTACCCCCACGGGAAAAAGGCGTGATAATATGTATGTATGTCCTGTCCATCAGTTTGGGTACATATTATTAAACTTACCTTACCTATTGATAGACTGAATAATAGATTATTTGTGTGGTAGAGCCACGCTACTGGCCAAATTTTTGCTAGTAGCATGAATGGGCCGGCTCGTCCGGGGAAGTACCACCCTCTCATAGGAAATCAACGTTTGAGTAGTTGCCTTAACGCTTCTATGCTTCGTTCGGTGAGTGAGAGAGCCGGAGGCCCACCCCTTCCCCCCACCCCCTCAACATGGCAGCGGAATTTCATAGTAGAGTACCCCAGGAGGGTACCGGTACGTTACGTACAGGAGAATCCCTCCCTGAGCATTCTTGCTTGGGCTGCCCTACGTACTCTGGGGAGGGCAAAATCCCGCTCGTCATTGCTCAAGATAAGGCTACGGCACCCCCCCATGCACACCATGTCCATTTGTGCAATATCAGGGGTATTCACTCAAACCTCAACTCTGTCCACTACCATCTGGAGGCAGAAAAGCCTGCCTTATTCTTTTTGACGGAAACCCAGATATCGTCTCCAGCGGATACGTCATACCTACATTATCCCGGCTATAAAATCGAGCACAAATTCGTGCCACACGCTGGCGTATGCGTATTTGTCAGGGACGATGTCTGTGTTCGCCGTCTATGCAATCTTGAAGGCAAAGACTTGTCCACTCTATGGCTTCGTGTAGATTGCGACGACCACCCTCGTGTCTACGCTTGCCTCTACAGGTCCCACAGTGGTGATGCCGAAACTGACCGACTCATGGAGCATATTGGCACTGCAACGGACTATGTGCTGCGACAGATTCCATCCGCGGAAATAATAATTCTTGGGGACTTTAACGCCCACCATATAGAATGGCTCCAATCGGGAAAAACCGATCATGCGGGTAGAACTGTTCATGCCTTTGCCGCGGCCTATAGTCTGTCTCAGATGGTTTCAGCCCCCACACGCATACCTGATGTGGAAGGCCATACGCCCTCACGGCTTGATCTCCTGCTGACTTCCCATCCGGATGGCTATGTAGTATCTGTCGGTGTCCCTATTGGCTCATCAGACCATTGCCTAATCCGGAGCATGGTGCCATCCACGTGCAAATTACGGCCTCGTTCCGCCAGCTGTCGCCGTGTCTGGCACTTCAAGTCAGCAGATTGGGATGGGATGCGGACCTTCTTTTCATCCTACCCCTGGGGCGAAGTTTGCTTCTCGCTTCGGGATGCTTCTGCCGTTGCCGACTCTGTTGCTGATGTGATATCGCAGGGCATGGAACTTTTCGTCCCAAGTTCTGTTGTGCCCGTTGGTGGCAAGTCTCAGCCTTGGTTTGACCGCTCTTGCAAAGAAGCGTTTTGCCAAAAGCAAGCAAGTTTTCAGTCCTGGTCCAACGCGATGGCAGCTAAGGATCCTAATGCGAATGTCCTCAAAAGGGAGTATAACTTTGCCTCTAGATCTTTAAAAAAAAATGTGGCTACGGCAAAGGCGAAATACATCGGACGAATTGGTGAGAAGCTGGCCAAACTACCCTCGGGTACACGCTCATTTTGGTCTCTTGCCAAAGCTGTCCAGGGCAATTTTTGTCAGCCATCCTTTCCACCATTGCGCACGGCAAATGACACGTTGGTCCATGATGCAAGAGAGAAAGCCGATCTCCTGGGCACCTTCTTTGCATCTAACTCTACTTTGGACGACGGTGGGAAGCCTCCTCCGACTATACCACGTTGCGCGAGTACTATGCCGGACATCCGGTTTACTCAAAAACTGTTCGCAAATCACTTCTCTCCCTCGAAGTCCACAAGTCTAATGGACCCGATGGAATCCCTGCCGTTGTGCTCAAAACTTGCGCTCCTGAGTTGGCTCCGGTCTTGACGCGTCTTTTTCGACACTCCTACTCTTTAGGCGTCGTCCCGTCTGCATGGAAGATTGCTTTAGTCCACCCAATACCCAAAAAAGGTGATCGCTCTGACCCTGGCAATTACAGGCCCATTGCCATTACCTCCTTGCTCTCCAAAATAATGGAGTCCATTATAAACCGCCAGCTCCTGTTGTACCTCGAGGAGCACCAGCTTATAAGCGATCGCCAGTACGGATTTCGTCATGGACGGTCTGCTGGCGATCTTTTGGTATTCCTGACCCATAAATGGGCGAAAGCGGTTGAGAGTAAGGGGGAAGCCCTGACGGCCAGTTTGGACATGGCGAAAGCCTTCGATCGGGTCTGGCATAAAGCCCTTCTATCGAAGCTTCCTTCCTACGGGTTGCCCGAGAAATTATGCCAATGGGTTACCAGTTTCCTCACAGGGCGCAGCATTAAAGTCGTTGTTGACGGTTCATGCTCCGAATACAAGCCCGTGAATGCTGGTGTCCCTCAAGGCTGTGTTCTGTCCCCGACGCTCTTTCTTTTGCATATCAATGATATGCTTCAATCCAGCAGCATTCATTGTTATGCGGATGATAGCACGGTGGACACCTCTTATACCGGTCAAGCTAACATTTCTCGGGCGCGCGTCTCCGAGTGTCGAACAAAACTTGTGTCTGAGGTTGAAACTTCATTACACCAGGTTTCAAATTGGGGTCACTGCAACTTGGTCCAATTTAACCCCAAAAAAACACAAGTTTGTGCGTTCACCGCGAAAAAAAGCCCCTTCGTCGTATCTCCTTCGTTCCAGGGCGCTTCACTAGATACGCGGCCGAAGATCGAAATTCTAGGCGTCGAGATTTCGTGCGACGTTCAATTTCGCGGTCATCTTAAGGAAAAGGCTAAGTTGGCCTCCAAAAAACTGGGTGTCCTAGGCAGAGCAAGGCAGTATTTCACGTCGGCGCATCGCCTTCAGCTATACAAGGCACAAGTTAGGCCGCATATGGAATACTGTTCCCATCTGTGGGCTGGGGCACCTCAATACCAACTTCTCCCTTTAGACCGCGTTCAACGTCGTGCGATTCGCATCGTCGATGACGAGAATCTCGTCAGCCGTCTCGATCCTCTGGCTCTGCGTAGGGATGTCGCATCCTTGTGCATTCTTTACCGAATGTATCATGGGGAGTGCTCTGATGAATTGTTCGACGTAATACCTGCCGCAGAATTTCACCACCGTACCATCCGTCACAGGCTGAAGTTTCATCCATACCATCTGGATGACTGGCTGTCAACCACCGTACGTTTTAAAAGACACTTCGTGCCACGTACGACCAAACTGTGGAACCAACTTCCTGCGGCGGTATTCCCGAACCGATACGACATTGGAACCTTCAAAAAACGAGTCTACATCTTCTTGAAAGGCCGGCAACACTCTTGTGATACCCCTGGTGTTGCAGTAGTCCATGGGCAGCGGTGATCGCTTACCATCAGGTGACCCGCTTGCTCGTTTGCCGCCCTATGTTATAAAAAAAAAAAAAAAAAAAAAAAAGATTTATCAAAGTGACGGTGAATGAAAATATAGGAACTCATAAAATTATAACATACAACAATAAATTTAATGCTTCCTGCTGGTCTGGGAGCGAAGAAAAAACGTAGTATGTGCCCGCTGCTTTTCTTCCCGCGCAGATTGTAAAAGTCAATGGAGGGAAAGGTCTTTAAACTGGGGATTCCTCCATTCATAGGCGATAGGCTAGCAACCTGTCACTATACCTGAATCTCCATTCCATCAGAGAGCCCACTATTCAGCTAAGCATGGCCCTCGAGTCTCACGACTCTTGGCTCTGTCTACCCCGTAAGGGATAAAGACGTGATTGTATGTATGTAACAATAAATTTCCCTTCTTTCAGACGCGAGATCCACGTAACAACGTACCAATAGCGATCCTGATAACTTTGGTGACGGTGTTCTTCGCGTACTCCTGCGTGGCCATCGTCGTTACCATGATGGTGCCGTACTATCTGCAGGTACCTAACGTAGATCTACTTAGAATATTTATTTTATTTTAACCTTATTGTACACATATACCAAAGTACAGTAGGTACAACAAAAAGCATTGTCTGACAGTCAAACCTTATGTTTGAGCAGAGTTCATGTGTTCATGAGAGTACAAATTAATTATTGGTAAATTAAACAGTAATAATTAATATTGTCGACTTAAATCCAATTTCAGTTTTCTCCATATAGATAGTTTCTTAATTCTAAGACACATATGTTGTAAAGTGACGTCTTTGGAGAAAATGCAGCAGTCGAGTTTGTTGCGCCGCCTCTTCTCCACTTGCGCTTTGGAGGCGGTGGTAACCTTAGCTTTAAGTAATTTTCTGACCTTATAACGATTTAAAAGTGCTGCTATTTTAAGCCTAATTAAAAAAAAAACAATTTTCTTCGATTTTTTTTCAAAGTTGCTCCATTTTAGACAACAAATTTTAACTATCCACTGGGGCATTGGCCGCCCCAGTGAAGACATTAAAAATGGCTAATGATGATAACTAGAGAAACTATCAGGTGGATTTGTGGTCAAGACAATCACAAGAAAATCGAAATTTCTCTTCTCGGATCATTACTATAGATAATGTATTTCGAATTTTCCTGATATATCTGGATTATAAATTAAAGAAACTGCGAATAAGCAGAATACCTGTTTAGTTGCTGATCACAAAATAAACATTTAAAAGCCTTGTTATTACGCCAAGACCACAGGGTGGAAACTTACCTACTACTATTACAAATGAAACTGTACATCCGTGAACACGTCAATGTGTGCGTTTTCATAGTCGTAGGCATCCCAAAAAACAACGGGGGAGAAGTGCGGGGTACGCCATATTGCGGGAGGGGCAGGGAGTTTCCTTTCTATACGTAGTACTTATATTAATTCTGTGGCAAGACCATAAATATTCAGTAGAGTATCCGCGTCGCTGATCCTTTTCACTTTTTTTCATGACCTTTAAAAAAAAAAATTCATGCATTCATTAAAATCTTATGCTGGTATGACAAAGCTGATTTCAAATTCAGTATTCGTTCGAGAAAATACATCGCATTCCACATAAATATACTTACTGCATTTATATATTTAGATTTGTTTGAGTAATATGAATAATTTTTGGAACCAAGTGAGGTTTGATCATTGGATAGTGTTGGTGTTATTCTTTAAGTTATTTTTTTCAAAATATCATAAATAATTTCAGGACACTGTATCATCTGTGGCCGGTGCTTTCTCTCTTGTCGGCATGGATTGGGCCTGGTGGGTCGTGTCTATTGGCACCGTCTGTGGGATCTCTGCCAGGTAACGTTTAAGTTTAGACCAAAACGCGATTTTAGATTACGTTTTAGACATACAGAGAACAAAGGCCCATCTGATCTGACCCTGAAAACTTAGTCTCAGTGTGTTCCTGTGTGTGTGTGGTGTGAACCTGTTTCGATCTACGAATGGGTAAAGGCTCATTAGATGTATTGAAAAATACTTTATTTACTAAAAACGGTACAAAAAGCATCACATTCTCTAAATCTCACGTTCGGGAGAAACAGATAATAATCTCCCATCTATTTAGTTTTAGAGAGATCTTACATTCTCTTTTATACTACCTTTTACGTGAAAAATTATAATGTCCGGCGCAAAGCTGCAGGAAAAAGCTAGCAATATTGGTAAATGTTTGTGTACTTATGTCTATTAAGTGGAATAACATGTCATATTTCTTGTATTTACTAACGTAGTTATCGCCGCAGGGGGCTCCTTACTTGTATTTACAAACAGCTACGTTCGAGAAGTTTTATTTATTTATCTAGGAATTATGTTTAGATTAGAGGTCCGTATTTCTACATTATGATGAAAAGCAAATCAAAGGTTGTAAAATATATGAAAAAATTCATACAATTTTGAGTTGTTGCTCCCTTTTCGTCATCATTAGTTAACGACTGCGGATACAGTCGGGATTAACGTTTTCACGTGCATTTTGAAGCACGGAAGAGGAGCACGGAAGAGATTTTTTATCACTAGTAATAAATTTTCGAAATTTTTGCCACCTCAGCTCAGCTTTTCTTTGTGTAATATTTCAGCCTATGCGGAGCCCTGTTGCCGCTGCCGCGGCTGCTGTACGCGATGTCTGCGGACGCGCTGTTCATCAAGTTCTTCGACAAGCTGACCACGCGCAAGTCCCCGGTCATTGCGACGCTGATCCCTGCTGCTGTTGTTGGTAAGTCAATTCCAACACATAACAGTGAATGAATGAATGAAAATTTTATTTGAAAAAGCTTAGCACACACATGCTTATAAGTAGGTATTTAAATCTAAAACTTACAATAAGTGTGCAGAGCAACTACGCTCTGCTACCAGAAAATGTGGCAGCGAGAATCCGGACAAACGAAGCGGCGGGAAGAATTCTGTACCGGAACTTCACCGGGAAAAAACCACCGGTAAAAATAAGTACCGGGAAAAAATCTCCACGCGGCACCACGTTTGCCCGACTAAAACCTAACTAAATTAACGCAGTCTGCTACCACCGTAGCTTATGAAGGGAGCTACAGGGCCCTATATGATAACCTAACCTATAAATTAACTACAATTGAACACTTACCAAACTAAATCTTCTTTCTCTTCGGATCCAAACTTGAGTGTCTTCGGGAAGGGGGAATTCCTAATCACCCTACCTAACCCTTGAGATCTCAATTCCCCAGAACAACTAAATAGATTTCTTCCCGTAGTTTCACTCGGGAACAGCCAGATGTGAACAGCCAGCCACGTTTCACCTCTCACAAGAAAAAGTCACAATAACAGAGTTTTTCACAAACACAAATTCAATAGTTATTTAACAAACAGGAAATTCACAATTATCACTCAAACTAAACAACAAGCAAAAGACGCGAGACCGCTCCGCGTATTAAAATCAAACCGATATCGCCCTGGACAATGCAATGGCGGACCACACGCGACGCCATCCACGCTAGCAATGTGAGAACCCCAAAACGCCTGGCGGCGATAACAGGAAACGCCTGCGTTTAGTTTTACCCAATATATTACAAACATCCCCCCGTCCCGGTCTGAGAAGCAGACCGCTAGCTTACTCTACGGGAAGGCGGGCGAGAGAGGTCACACCTCTCCTTAAAATCGAACCGTCGACCAACACCTCAGCCACACGCGGAGTGCCATCTCCGCCAAGAATCAAACGTAATATGCGAGCTCGTCGCCAAAGCAATGAGGGCAAATTTGCCTCTTTTAACAATACTAAGTCACCCTCCCTGGGAGGCTCAGTCCTGTCTGTCCACTTCACTCTTTGCTGCAGCAAATGCAAATATTCAAGCGACCAGCGACGCCAAAAGTCCTGGCTCATTTGCTGCAACATTTGAAAACGCGACAACCGATATACGCGTTCATCCTTCCACGGGTATTCGGGCAGGGCATTCAACGGCCCTCCCACCAAAAAATGACCAGGGGTGAGAGCTTCCAAGTCATTTGGATCTGGAGATAGCGGACAGAGAGGACGAGAGTTGAGGACCGCCTCAACTTTACAAAACACTGTGGCCAGCTCTTCAAAAGTTAGAGCCGTTTCTCCGATAATGCGGCGGAGGTGGGTCTTTGCGGATTTCACAGCCGCTTCAAAAATCCCTCCCCACTGGGGGCAACTTGGGGGACTAAACTTCCAGGTTATTCCCCTTTGGGCAGCAATTTGACTTAAACTAGTACAATTTTTATCAATAAACACAGAAACATCCTTAAGATAATTTACAGTTCCTTTATAGTTTGTGCCATTGTCAGACCTAATAAGGGAAGGTAGACCTCGACGCGAAACAAAGCGATCCAACGCGGCGACGAAGGCCTCCGTAGTCAGAGCCGATACCACCTCCAAATGGACAGCCTTGGTGGCCAAACAAACAAATACACACAAATAGCCCTTCACAATACGGGCATTACGAAAGGGAGAAGCCTTGATCGAAAAGGGACCGGCAAAATCGGTTCCAACGCCGTCAAACGGTCTCGAAGGTCGGATTCGATCAGCGGGCAAATCACCCATCTGTGGTTGCATCGTGGATGCCTTCAACCTATAACATGCAATACATCGAAACAGAACGCTACGGATTGCTCTTCGGGCAGACAAAATCCAAAACTCGCGTTGCAAAATAGCCAACAAAGCATTGCACCCAGCATGGGCGTTACGAATGTGTCGATCAGACACCAAAAGCTGCACCAAGGGTCCGCCCTTGGGCAACAACAGAGGATGGCGAGTCTCATATGGAAGATCCGCCTTCCGGAGCCTGCCTCCAACCCGAAGAAGCCCATCCGAGTCGATGTACGGGTTCAAACGAGCGACCGCGCCCTTCAACTTAGCGCGTCCGTCGCGCAAAATACGAAGCTCTGACTCAAACCGTCCGGTCTGCGCGACACGGACCCAATGCAACAATGCGCTCCGGCGCTCTTCTGCACCTGCAATCGGCTCCAACCGCTTTGCCTGTGGGTTTCTACAATTATGTATGAAACGCTTAATCCAACTGGTAACACCCAGAAGCTTATCCAAACTGCTATACCGAGCAAGTAGCCAATCCGGCTCCGACGTCGTCTCAGCGACTACAGCATGTACACGAAGCCCAGTCAAACTCAAAGAAGTAACATCTGTCTGACAGACAGGCCAAGAAGTTTCTGATCCCATCAGCCACTCTGGACCCCACCAGAGCGGGTGTGACACCAATTCTGGTGCCGTACAACCTCGGGAAGCACAGTCCGCTGGGTTAAGCTCTCCCGGCACATGTCTCCATGTTATATCAATTCCGATATTCTGGATTTGGGGAAACCCGATTTCCCACAAAAACTCTCAAGGTATGTGGGGCCGCGCGCAACCATGCAAGCGCGACCTGGCTATCCGACCAGGCGAAGATGTCCCGTATCTCGACCGTGGCCGCCAGCTCACATGCAACGTGATGCAACAATTTAGAGAGAAGGTGAGCTCCACTCAACTCAAGCTTGGGAATAGTCAGCCTAGTCCTGATGGGGGCGACCTTGCTCTTCCCTAACAAAAGCGAGACATTGACCCGGCCATCGGCGTCAACTGTCCGCATATAGACTGACGCGGCGTAGCCTCGCTCCGACGCGTCACAAAAGCCATGCAGGCTGGCTCGATATTTCCCGGGGGCAATATTCGACGAGGCAAGGCAATCCGATTGACTTCCTTAATCGATGAAAACAACTCGAGCCAATCATCCAATGGAGAGCCAAACAGCGGCTCGTCCCACGAGACGCCCAAAGTCCAAAGTCTCTGAAGAAGACACTTTGCAGAGAATATCACTGGACTGATCCAACCGCTTGGATCAAACATACGGGCTATTACGGACAACACCGTTCTCTTAGTCCAGACTTTTGGTATTTCCAAGTCCACTTGGAATGTGAAAATATCGGTTAGCGGCTGGTACTGCATGCCCAGCACCGCTATCCTGTTGGGATCATCCACATCCTCAAACAGGTGAGGGTTCTGTTGGTGATCCTCCGGGATCCCTTCTAGAACTTTAGGCTCATTAGACAACCACTTACGTAGCTCGTAGCCACCTGTCTTCAATATTTCAATCAATTCATCCCGCAGTAGGAGGGCCTCCTCAATACTTTGGGCTCCGGTGCACACGTCATCAACATACAAGTCACGTGACAGCACGGAAGCCCCACGGGGAAAGCGGATCCGTTCCCGCTCTGCCAATTCAAGCAATGATCTGATGGCGATATAGGGACTAGATTTCAAACCATACGTGTTTGTGTTGAGTTCATACACCGTCACAGGATCCTCAGGGCGCTCACGCCAGAGTATCAACTGGAATCGCCTGTCCTCAGGATGTATGACTGTCTGGCGGAACATCATCCGGATGTCCGCGCCAAAAACCACTTGATGTCTTCTAAAGTTCAAGATGATGTCAATTATGTCCCTATGCAATTTGGGACCCGAATGCAAACACAGATTCAACGAAACCCCGTTCGAAGTGGGTGCGGACCCATCGAAGACGGTCCTCAATTTGCCTGTTGAGGCCTTCACCACCGCGTGGTGGGGCAAAAAATAATGCTCAGTTGAGCTCCAATCAACTCGAGCCGGAGACATGTGACCCAAATCCTCGTACTCGCGCATAAATTCAATATATTTATCGCGAAGTACGTGGTCACGCTGCATGCGTCGCTCCATGGACAGCAGTCGTTTCTCCGCAAGCGCCCTACTTTGCCCTAGGCTAGGACGAGAGGCAACAAAAGGTAACCTAGTTACAAACCGACCGGAGGGCAACCTCTCCGTGGTCGATCGAAAAAAGGGCTTCGCACTCAGCGTGTTCCGGATCCATCCTGGAACTCATAGGTGGCTCCTCCACCTCCCAAAACCTTTGCATGGTCTTGGCCAAGGACGCAGATGCGACAACCGGTGGCTCCTCCGCGGTGCCATTATCAAACACAGGGCCCATCAGGGCAAAACCAAAAATCGTAGACACTGCCATCAGTGAGGACGAACCCAGAGCCTTCTGTGTACCCAACAAAATCCAACCCAATACGTCCGAGCCCAGGAGCAAGTCCACTGGGCCGGGATGAAAGACAAAGGGGTCGGCCAAATCCAGACCCGAAACCAAAGACAACACACCCGGCGGTATGTCTGTCGAGGGGTGCCAACCCGCAATGGTATCCATTACCATAGCCGAAGTCGTGATCCTCATTGTGGAGGACTTCAGCGAAGAAAAGGTGACAAGTGTCTGGCCCGTCAGACACTTCACTTGTATGCCACCAACTCCAAGAAGTGGCACAGGCGAGTCTTCCACGACTAAACCTAACTGGTGTGCCACTCGAGTGGTAACCAAACTGCTTTGAGCCCCTGAGTCCAACAGAGCTCTCAAATTAATGGCTTCCCCCTACGACCCCATACGCGGACCACCGCGGTAGGGAGCAGAACCGTCCGCGGCTCTGTCCCAGCAAGGGAGCAAGCTAGTTACGGGCTCCCCACTCTCTCCAAACCAGGGGCGCGCCACTGACCCGGATAATATGGCGGGCGAGTGCACATCCCCATCTGAGGGGGGGCATAACCCGCGGCCCGGCCATACATATGGTACGGCGGGTGGTACCCCAGCCGTGGGCACTCGTGCAGCGGCGGAGAAAACCGCTGCGGCTGCATGTGTTGGGTATTGGTAACCCGCGTGGAGGGGGGTGTCCCCACTCTCACGTCCGATCTAGGGCCCCCGCCCATGGGGGCCCCATCCGGGGCCTGGCCAGCCACATACTGGCCATGACCTTGGGGCGCGTGGTCCCGGTCCGCCAAGACCCGCGCCGGTACGCGACCCCTCCCGAGGGGGTGCGACGAGCGAAGCCGCGTCCTCCGTCCGATGGTGGAGGGCTTCGCGCAGGAGCGCCCCCGCCCATAGGGGACCCCTGCCTCAACAACCGGGGGCCATCCCCGTTCCGGTTCATGCAGAGCATCACGTGGTGCAGCCCACGGCATGCACTGCATGGTATGGCCCTGGGACAGTCACGTGCATAGTGACTGCCCAAACAGTAAAAGCATAGTTCATGCCGCCTTGCCATGCGGCGCCGATCTTGTACTGGCAGTCTCTGCCAGTCCCTGCATTGCAGCAGGCTGTGGCCCATCCGGCCACATTGCAGGCAGTCCGCGTCCCCCGCGACTGCTGCCGTGTGTGCAACCCGCACACCAGCTCCACGCGGTGGCGGTTGCCGTCCCTGTGGGGGCTTCCCTCGCCATGAGGGTTCCAAGGGCCTACGTTCAGGCGCTCTGGATGGCGCTGAGTCCGTCATGGTATTCTCAGCAGCCCGTGCCTCAAACTCCAAAAACTTCACCAAGTCAGTGAATGTTGGTAGGGTGGTGCTATCCCGCTCCGCATTTTCGCGCTCAAACCGCGAGCGGATGTCATTGGGCAATTTGCCCAATACAATGTGCACCAACAAAAAAGACCATTGGTCCACCGGCAGCCCCAGTGTGCGGAGCGCGTTACAGGCCACTGTAACGGGCGTGAGCAACTGCAGGCGCAACTGTGCCCTGTTGGCCACCTTGGGCAGGGCCATCAACTGTGCGGCGTGCGCATCCGCTAACAAACGTAAGTTTTGGTAGCGGGAGTTCAATAACTCCCAAGCCGTATCGTACTGGTCGTCCTCCACCCGGAGGTGCTGGATGAGCGACCGCGCTTCATCCTCAAGAGTGGAGAGGAGGTAGGCCATCTTCTGGGCCTTCGACAAATCCTGTCGTGCTACGACCAGGGACTCAAACATATTTTTATATGCTACCCACTCCTCCATCCTACCCCCAAAGTGGGACAGCTGAAGGGTGGGGAGCCGACCAGTAACCGCTGGTCCTTCCTGTCTAACAGGTGTGCGAGGGCTGGTCCGCCAGCCTGTCTCGCCCTTATTGCGGTCACCGCCTCCGCGATATCATCGTGCAGACTCAGGATCTGGTCCATGTCCGCCATGTGACCTGCGTAGACCTCCGGGGTAAGATCGGCTTCGGTAAGCGCCGCCATGGCCGCTTCCGCGCTAATCAATCGTGAGTGGAGGTGATCCGCTCTTAGCAGTATGGCGCCCTCCCTGTCCTTCCGGGACAGGAGTCCTCCGGCCGTCACAAACCATCTCAATTCGTTGGCGAGTGTCGCCCTAGCATTGGAGGCCTTCGCCATCGCGTCAAGTCACAAACAAAAAATAACAAAAGGTAAATAAAAAACAACAAAATCAAGCAACTACACGAAGAACCGCGGTAGGTATGAGAATGGCACAAACCCGGAACGCACGGTACAAACCGCAAACAAATACAAAAAAGGTTACAAATATTCTTATACAAACAAACTAAGAAAAATCTAATAATTTTTACAAACAATTAATTATTTTTTACAAACGAACAAATAGAGGGTAGATAAACTACGCTCTGCTACCAGAAAATGTGCAGAGCAACTACGCTCTGCTGCCAGAAAATGTGGCAGCGAGAATCCGGACAAACGAAGCGGCGGGAAGAATTCTGTACCGGAACTTCACCGGGAAAAAACCACCGGTAAAAATAAGTACCGGGAAAAAATCTCCACGCGGCACCACGTTTGCCCGACTAAAACCTAACTAAATTAACGCAGTCTGCTACCACCGTAGCTTATGAAGGGAGCTACAGGGCCCTATATGATAACCTAACCTATAAATTAACTACAATTGAACACTTACCAAACTAAATCTTCTTTCTCTTCGGATCCAAACTTGAGTGTCTTCGGGAAGGGGGAATTCCTAATCACCCTACCTAACCCTTGAGATCTCAATTCCCCAGAACAACTAAATAGATTTCTTCCCGTAGTTTCACTCGGGAACAGCCAGATGTGAACAGCCAGCCACGTTTCACCTCTCACAAGAAAAAGTCACAATAACAGAGTTTTTCACAAACACAAATTCAATAGTTATTTAACAAACAGGAAATTCACAATTATCACTCAAACTAAACAACAAGCAAAAGACGCGAGACCGCTCCGCGTATTAAAATCAAACCGATATCGCCCTGGACAATGCAATGGCGGACCACACGCGACGCCATCCACGCTAGCAATGTGAGAACCCCAAAACGCCTGGCGGCGATAACAGGAAACGCCTGCGTTTAGTTTTACCCAATATATTACAAACAATAAGTAGGTACATAGATTCAGCAAGTGTGCGCTGCAGCAATTGACAACATTTCATTTTTCTAGCCCCATGTTTTTTTATGCTAAATGAATAGTAACTTAAAAACTAAGAGACCCATGTTTTTTATTTCCCCGAAAATATTATTCTAAGTTATTCAAAATAAATATTGAAATATTAAAAATTACAAAAATGCAAAGAAGGACTTATAACACATATACTTTTGCCTCTGCAAAATAAAAATAAAATTCTAGATTGTCTTTCTTTGATTGACATTTTTGAGTGACATTTGTTTGATTTTATTTATTGTTTTTAGGGTTTCGAAAATCCAAAGTGAACAAGAAACCTTAATATTTTTGCTATTTAATGATAGATGTTGCATCTTATCATTGAATAGCAAAAATATTCCTGGGAAATATTTACATTAAACATAAAGTTATCATACTTATTTTATTCATTATTTATGTAAAACTGGGAATAAATACAAGTTTATATGGCAACAGGATAGGCATCGTCGGAACCCTATGCTCATGGCCCTAAACACGCTTGACCAATTTATTGTTATTTAGCAATATCCTAGCAACGTTATTTTCAAGTCTGAAAAGTATCTCTAAGTTTGCGTTCGTGTGAGGGCGCTACCTTCGTAATAAAAAGGAAATTTTATTTGATAAGAGCTTATAAGTTCCATTTTTTACCACGTGTCAAACAAACTTGGTCATTAAATTTTTTTTCGTCTGAAAATGTTAATTGACAATGACGCCTAATATTTTTAACTTAAAGCAAAGATATAGCGCAGTAAATAGACGAGAATCAAATTACAAACGGTCCAGCAATTGTGAATTTTTTGAAATGTTGTGTAGGATTATTGTGAGTATTCAAAATAAAAAGGGCACAATTGCCAAGTTTCCGCGTCCGTAGTAATCTTAAAAAAACTAAAAAAAATAAACTTTCTTCAGATTTAGGCTCATATTTTCGTTTAGATGCATTTTTGCTAGGAAAGTGTTCTACAAAATCTTGTAGATAATTAAATATCCTATTATTTACATTTTACATTTTGTATCTAGGACTGATAGTTACCGAGATGTGTGCTCATAAAAAAAATTAAAAAAATCTTCTTTTTCTGAAATTTGTCAAACTTTTCACTTCAGAACGCTGTAATCTAGTTATGGCATATTTTAGGAGAATAAGTATTGGAACAAAATTTGTAGGGAATTTAATTACCTACAAAAAGCATTTGCATTTTTCTTAACCAACCCTGCAGAATGGGGAGTAAAACTCAATATTAAAACTACGGAATATTGCTTTTTTTGTTATAATATTTTATTTTCTGCTAACTGCGCCTCGGGTCTTCGCTCCCGTGGGAATTTCAGGATATAAAGTAACCTATGTACTATTTCTGGTATTTTTCTACTAGTATACCAAATTTAATACAAATCCGTCCATAGTTGATTGAATAAAGACCAAAATAGAGCTAAGGGTAGGGTTTACTTACAAATGGGTCAATAGTTCTGAATTTTTGATATGTTATTTAGGATAGTTAGTAAGTGTTTAAAATGCAAGAGGCACAATTTCTCCCCCCTTCCACGCCCGCCATATGTTGGAAAAACAAAAAACAAATGCCACTTTATTCAGATTTGCGCTCTCACCTTCGTTTAGATGCATTTTAGCTACATTAGAGTTCTACACAATGTTATAAAAATAAATTTCCTATAATGTACATTTTATATTTTGTTTCTAGGACTAATAGTTATAGAGATGTGCACTTTAAAAAAAATCGCATTTTTGATCGCATTTGGAAATTTGACAAACTTTTTACTTCAGAGCGCTGTAATTCATTTATAGCCTACTCTAGGAAAATATATATTGGAATACAATTTGAAGAAAATTTAATTACCTACAAAACACATGTAATTTTTTTAACCAACCCTACGGAGGAGGGAGTAAAAGTAAAAGTTAAAATATTACGTTTTTGCTATCATATTTTATTGTCTACTAGCTGCTCCCGGGGGCTTTACTCCCATAGGAACATTGGGATAAAAAGTACCTTATGTGCTAGCCCTGATATTTTTCTACTAGCATACCAAATTTTATCGAAATCCGTCCAGTAGATTTTTTAAGATTGAGCAAGAAATATCACATCCAAACTTTTTTATTTTAAAATCGGGTTTCTGTCCCAATCTTTATTGCTGATGAAGCAAATATTATCTAATATCTGTACTTGATAGTGTCCACAGACACTTTTACAGTGTCCCAATCAGGTACCGGTTACTCACCTGCAATGAATCACACTATAAATGGGAAAGTTTGGGTGTGATGTTTGTTGCTTAATCACACAAAATCTACTAGACGGATTTCGATTAAATTTGGTATACTAGTAGAAAAATATCAGGACTAGCACATAAGGTACTTTATATCCCGAAATTTCCATGGGAGCGAGGTTCAGTTAGTAAAAAGTAAAATATTATAGCAAAAAACAATTTCCGTTGTTTTATCATTTAGTTTTACTCTCCACCTTGCAGGGTTGGTTAAGAAATATGCAATTGCATTTTGCAGGTAATTAAATTTCCTATGATGTCTGTTCTGCTACTTTTTCTCCTAGAATAGGTCATGACTGGATTACATCGTTCTAAATTAAAAAAAATTGACGAATGTTTGAAAAATGAGATTTTTTAAGGCAAAGGATTTTTTTTTTCTCGGAATCTGTCAATCCTAGAAACAAAATATAAAATGTAAATAACGGCAAATTTAATTTTCTACAACATTGTGTAGAACACTTTTCTAGCGAAAATGCACTTAAAAGAAAATATAAGCGAAAAACCGAACAAAGTGGTGATTTTTGTTTTATTTTTCCAATTTGGCGGCGAGTGCAAAAGCTATTCAATTGTGCCATATTTATTTTAAATACTTACAACCATCCTAAACAATAATATAAAAAAAATTGAGTTACTGGACCGCACGTAATTAACCCCTAGGGAAGGTTCGCTCTATTTACTGCGCTAATATTAAAAGTGTTTATTCCTTGTTTTGGAGGGCTCGAATATTTTTGTGAATATTTCGTTAAATAAGCAATAAATAAGATCGGAAAAATATGAATAGTGTTATTTAAAGAAAAATCTCGAACTGTTTTGCGTTTTAAGGTACCTATTCAAAAATGAAATGTTGTCAATTCAAAAAGGCCAAAGCTCAGTGAAATCTTATAGTGGTTCTGTGAGCTGTAGACGTTTCAAGCTTATAGAGATACACACAAAATGGTCATAAGAGCTATAAAATCCAAAGGCGCATAAGCCCTTTTAATCTTTATTGGTCGATTCTGTTATATCGTGAGGTATGTATAAATCATGTATTTTTTCTCGAATCCAATAAGTTTTATTGCGCAGTATAACAAATTGTTTTTTTCATCCATTCTGTTATAGCGTACCGTATTTTCTTATCCCTTATTTCTTTCATAGCTGATCATCAACTAAAGGGCAGGTATCCTCAAAATAACATTTCCTGTCACTAAACCTGAATCTTCATTCCATCAATAAGCCCACTATTTAAGCGTAGCCTTCGAGTCTCACGACTTTTGGCTTTGTCTACCAAGTAAGAGATAAAGATGTGTGTATCTGTAACATTGTCTGATGATATTTCCAGCCGTCCTGTCATCTGTGATGGAACTGAATCAGATGGTGATGATGGTGTGTATCGGGACACTGATTTCCTACACCTCGGTCGCGGCGTGCGTGTTAATGCTAAGGTTAGTTTGCATATACGAATACTACTTATAAAGTGTGCTTAGGTGCATTTGTCAGATTTTTTTTTTAAGTCCCCTAAAGGCAAAAAAAGTTAATCGAGGGAAAGGGCTTGAAACTAGGGATTCCTCCACTCATAGGCGATGGGCTATCAACCTGTCACTATACCTGAATCTCCATTCCATCAGAGAGGCCACTATTCAGCTAAGCGTGGCCTTCGAGTCTCACTCTGACACACAGACTCTTGACTCTGTCTATCCCGTAAAGGATAAAGACGTGATTCTATGTATAAGGCGTCGGACATGACTTAACGACTAACGACATTTAGCGGTAGTTGTCGTATACAAGTAAACTTGCACCTTACTACTCTCTGTTTGGTCTAATGATGAGAATGCCATATTACGGTAAGTCCACCATTTGTACATATTTTTTGTAATTTTGTGCAATAAAGTTTTTAATAACTAATTATTAACACACAACTACCATTCACAATGAGTCAGATTAGTATGAAAATTTATGTGACGAGTTGGATTTGAACCTGGGTTATTTGGACCACGAGCGTCTAAGCACTCGACCGATACAAAATAAACAATTACTATGTAAACATTCTATATGCAGGTATCGATCAGACGACCCCTCCAGTAAATCCAGCACGCTCAGCACGATATTCGGCTGCGGGCTGAAAGCGCCCTCTAGCACAACATCTCGCGTCATCATCATTGCTCTACTGTTATTTAGTAAGTAAACAATTATATGTGTCAAAATCCAAAAATTAAAAAGTAGTTCAATAAAAAAAAATCCCAAGAAAATTAATCGACTTCCATTATAAATCATGAAATAACTTAATTGGCAGATTAATCAAAAATAAAAATGTATTGGCATGCTACTTGTCCAAAAATTGTGTTTCCATGCTGGATGGTTGTAATGTTGCGAGTCTTTTTATTCATTTTAGCATATGCCGAGAAACATAACACACATATACTGATAACAAACAAATCGATTGGAGGAGGCAATGGCAAAAAACGAACCACAAATACAGTTTTATCGTTTAGTACTTATTTGTGTTACCCTTTGATAATGACAATAATTATATTACATAAACGTACGTCGGCATAATTTTCATTAAAGATCAAGATATATTGATTTGCCAAAAAAACATTGTGACACATAGAAATGCATAGATGTTACAGAGCAGCAATGTTCAACCGTTGAAACGGTGTGCAAATTTAGTCAAAGTTTAGTTTAAAATTTAATTTTCCCCAACTTCTTCCTCAGCCCTGAATCACTCCTCACAAATGTCGCACAACCAGCACTAACTTTTCACCACAATATTTCCAGTATGCGTGTGTGTGTCGTCCGCCCTGGTCCTGCTGTACGCGAGCAACCCTCTCGTTCCCGTGCTCGTCTTGCACGGAGCCGGCTTGATACTCATCTTCGTCATGTGCTGCCAGCCAAAGATCGTCGAAGATTTTACTCCTAAGGTAACCTTGGACCTTATACATATACGGCAAATTTTTATCA
This sequence comes from Ephestia elutella, assembly GCA_018467065.1. Lineage (NCBI taxonomy): Eukaryota > Metazoa > Arthropoda > Insecta > Lepidoptera > Pyralidae > Ephestia > Ephestia elutella. The sequence continues at coordinate 18,393,807 of CM031571.1, forward strand.
CCCAGGACAATTTCAAGGCCGGTTCTACTCAGAATCGGGACTTTACTCAAGTAACATAGATCCGGTGAAGACAAAATGTACTGTACAACTAGCTAATTATGGTCAAGAGAAAACCCATCAGTATAAAAAAAAAAGATTTTGGAAATCAGAAAACTATTAGAGACGATATAAGTAAACATTGACTAGCATGCAAATTAAGCTAGATTTACAAATGTAATATAATGAGTAGCTTTAGCACTAATCTCAAAGATTACGTAATACTAACAGTCTATTGTTTTCACAATCTACGATTAAATTCATAGATGCATACAAGTTATGCAATAAAATTTCTTCACAAGAGCATTTATTGATTACAGCTCCGAACAAACGGTACTCTTACTCTGATATTTATTCTTACAGACGCCGCTGGTCCCACTCATTCCCTGCCTTAGTATTTATGTGAATATCCATTTGATGACGCTTATAAACATTCAGACCTGGATCAGGGTCTTCGTATGGATGTTAATAGGTAAGTACAATAATCGACCAATCCATATCCATACTAATATTATAAATGTGAAAGTGTGTTTGTGTGGAGATAGAGAACTGAAAAGTGACATAGGCCTCCTTTTTTTGTGGGCGGAGCAGCCGGCAACAGCTAGACTAAGTTTAAACATTTTTTAATTAACCTTGTCCTTGTCTCATTATTGGGCAAAGATATCCCCATTTGATTTTACTTATCTCTCTTTTATAATAATTTCAGAGGTTAATATTGTGTTTTTCTCTTCAGGAATACCCGTGTACATCATTTGCGTTTGTTGCAAAACAAACGAAAATAATCTAGAAGAAAACATGAAAACATTCGGCTATTATAACAAAAATGGAAAAACTCCTGTTCAAATAGTGATTGAATCACCTACTCCTACAGGTGACAGAAAAATAATAAATGATTTCGGAGCTTTCATTGAGAATTCTGATGAAATGCAAGAAATAAAGCAGCATGATATGGACGAAATATGCGAAGAAGAAGTAATAGCAACAGATGCAAACGCTGAAACAGATGAGATTATAGTTCAACATGCTGTTGTCGAAAACAACGAAGAAAAAGAAGCAAAAATAATAGATTTATTGGACCAAGTGTTGCAAGCAGAAGAAGATAGATATGGCGAAGTTATACATTTAAAAGAAGAGGAGGAAGACGAATCGAAAGAGCCAGTGGTTCATAGAAAGTCGTTAAGTGAATTATCAGATGCTGGATCAGATGCATCTTTAGGTAATCAAGAATTATCTAAATATGATGTTATTGCTCAAGTGCATAGAGAAGATTTGCCAATAGTCAGTGAAGAAGAAGAACATAATGACAAAGAAGACGATGGTGTAGAAAATATAGAAATGGGAGAATATGAACAAGTTACAGCGTTCAACGAGAGCGAAACAAATTCTAGGACAGACGAATCAGGATATTCTGATACAATACTAGATAGAACAGGGTTGAATGATTCTCAAGAAAGTTTTAAAGAAGATACGCCTTACATACCGCCTCCGCCGCCTATAGATGAGGAATATTTTTCTCGACCAAATTTTCATAGGTTTTATTCGATGCCGAAAGCAAAAAGTAAGATGACAACTCCATCTATTGTACCAGATGAAGAGCAGTTACCACCGAGAGAAAGTTTACAATCAAACAGTTCCCAGGGCGATGGAAATATAGTCTTTGGCAGCGACAGGCAGGTACATTTTATGTCAAAACTTAGTGGTATTTTCGCAAACAAGCTAAATACGAACGATGATCAAGAAGAACAAAGAAAGAGATCGCATTCCACTGGTAATGTAGTTGAGGGTACAGAGTTAGCTGTAGTTAGTAGGCCATTAATATTTCAAGAGTTAAATAAAGAATTTTTAGAGAAAAAAGGTAAGGATTTGCAATTAAGACCAGTGAAAGTAGAAGATGAGAAAAGTACAGAAACACAAGAGCCTGAAACAGAAGAAGGGGAAGATTTGAGTATGACAAGGTCTGACCTGAAGTCGAAACTAGAAACGATATTTGCATCAGGCGGTACACAGCTTGTGAAACCTAGATTAATGAAATCTAATCCGCCGACGCCTGAAGAAGCTTATCAAACAGAGCCATCTAGTACAGAAAGTTTACCGAAGATTACAAAAGAGAACAAAAACGACACACTGTCTAGACAGAAAGCTAAATTTGGGGAAGTTTTGAATTCATTCAGACTTAGTTTTAATAGTGACGATCAAGTGTGAAGCGAACAATATTAAATTATCAATTAAGATACTTTATTTTATGTGTACCTAGTCTTATGATTAAGTGCCTTGTTAATCAGTATTGTGTAAATGTGCTAAGTGTAGAAACATCGGGAACGATACGAATTAAAGATTACGATTACTCAAAAACCAGTGTAAATTAACAAATTATGTCGAGCAAAGTTTTTCAGTTCACGATAAAGACTGATGTATGAATGTATGTGAATTGAAACAATAATTGTGAAGCTAAATTTTATTACAAATACAATATTTAGAAAACAATCGCATGAAGTGTTTTGATGTCAACGCGTCTCAGTCGTGTATAACCTTTGAATCACATTCTCCATTTGTATTTCTTTGGCGCACGTCCCTACTAATTCGTCAATGATTTGGTCTGATATCCTGAAAATTGAAAAGACTTGTCAAAATAATCTACTAACTACACTATTTATAAACTAAAAAAGGCGAAATGTCATTAACATAATCGCATAAAATACAGAAAGAAATCGGAAATGACTTCGACCTCTCATTCTCAGCAAAGAAATGAAAACCGAATCAAAAACCCATACATGCGAATCACATAATTTTTCTTTTTAATTTTCTGCTAATGTCCAGAACCAAGCAACTCAAGTCTACATCAGATATCAGAGACAAAGTCGTTTCACAAACTGCATTCAACTACCGTTTAACCCTGCACATCCGATAACAATCAGTTTTGCACTCATTCCGAATCGGGGTCGCAATGTGTGTGGCCCTTTTAGTCCGATCCTTGGCTCCCATCGGAATGCGACACGGGTAATGGTCCGACAACAATAAGACAATTACAAAATGTCTTTAAGCTAACAGTCCAGTTTTGGTCCATTGCCCAACTGATCAGAAATAATTTGTAGAATATGCTTACGCAATCGGATCCTTGCGCCCAAAAATAATGGGCGCGCGATGCGAATTTTAATGATCTATCGATGGGATGTTTGTGCGCCTATTTTTAACTCAACAAACGAATGACAAAGGATCTGTTTTTATTTTGATTTGAATTGTTATAAAAAATAAAATAAAAAAAAAGTATGTTATTTAAATTGTTATAATAGCTAGTTGGAATTAGAAATTGTTGTATTTTAAATGATAGCTAAAATACACAAAAAGTATCCGCAACATGCTTCGTCAAAATGTCCACAGAAAAATATCCACAACATGCTTCGTCAAAAATATTTAGTCTAATAGGCCACCCCGCATCGTACCTGGCTCAAAAGTTTAAGAAAAAAGTTGAATTAGAAGTTGAGTTAAGAATTAGAATGGTTTTACTATATTTTTTATCTATCGTTTTTCTCTGGAAACTTTTGCTCTACTAAACTAACTCTAAATTCTATCGGGTAGAACTCTACTAAAACTTTTATAAATGAGACTTATCTACTATCAGACAGTCACTTCAAACTTCCAGTCTTCAACTACCCAACGGGTTTGAGCTTTAGCTATATCTGATAGTGAGATGTGCGATGTAATGACTTTCGTCTGAAGTTGAAACTACTCTGCTAGCCCGAAAAATAAAAGTAGTAAGTATTCAATAAGATATTGAATACTTACTGTATATAAATGGGATATTAAAATGGGAGAAGTAAATGGCCTTTCAAGTATATGGTCGTTCGAACCAAATGGCCGTTCAAGGGGTGTGGCCGTTCGGAGGAAATGGACGTTGAAACCCTAATACTTAATCACACTAATATAAAGAGAAAGTGTAAGTTTTTGAGTTTGTTTGTAGGCGGTAATCTTCGGAACTACTGAACCGATTTCAAAAATCCTTTCACTAATAGAAAGCTACACATCTGAGTGACGTAGGCTACAATTTATGTAGGTACCTTCCAAGCGAAGCCGGGGCCAAGCGCTAGTATTCAATAATTAGGTAGGTTCCCTATCGTGAGTGTTCCTGTTAGCATTTTAGAAGATTGAGCAATGGAACTCCCTGCCTGCGTCTGTGTTCCCGGCTGCTTCTGGGTAAGCTCGCTAGACTAGACCTCATCTCTGTCCTTGGGCAAGATTGTAGTCAAGAGCAAACACATCCTAACTAATATTATAAATGCGAAAGTGAGTTTGTTTGTTACCTCTTCACGCTTTATCTATCGTACCAATCTTCCTGAAATTTTGCATACACATAGTTAGAAATACCGAAAAGGATACTTTAGGGTACTTTTCATCCCGGGAAAAAGCACTGTTCCCGTGGGAAATTCACGCATAAAAATAGATTAAAATGTAACCTGCTGATGGCCTCCCAGGGTTTCCCGACCAGGCTGTTCGCGTACATGGGGCTCGCCAGCATGTGCTGCACGAACTTGGTGCGGTATTGAAACAACTTCTCAGCCGTCAGCTCGGGAATGTTGAACGTCATTCGGAAACGCTCGCGGTCTTTATGGGATAGGTTCTGGAACAGCTGCTTGGGGACTTTCTTCTGTATGGTTTCTTCTAGTATCTAGTGGGAAGACAATTTATATTGTCACTTTGCCTTTATAGTTAGGGTCCTTAACGTGAAATACGGTCCCATCCGGAAGAAAGCATGAAACTTGGCATGAATATAGCTGTTATATATCTATTTTAATATTGATATAGAAACACTTCGAGAAATGAATGTTTCCCCCCTTTTTATGTCCCAAATCGTGGCTTTTCTAATTTTTTATGAAAACGGTAAAAGCTACGCAAAGCTGTCAAAGACCAATATGTTCTTCATTAAATTCTCTATAATAATGTCATTGGATGTATGTTGATAGGACTTATAGTTTACAAAATATGCCCATGTCACTAAGACGATTTTTTGAGAAATCATGATTTTGGGGAGGGGGAGGGGGAAACATTCATTTCTCGAAGTGTTTCTATATCAATATTAAAGTACATACATATATGAAAGCTACATTCATGCCAAGTTTCATGCTTTCTTCCGGATGGGACCATAAAATCGATTTTTGTTAGGACAAGGAGCCGTACTATTATTGCTACTCGTATTTATATTGCGATGGTCCGCCTTTGCGCTCATTTTTGTTTTGCTTTTTGTTATGTTATTTCTGTGATAGGTCCAATAAAGAGTTCATCTGTCTATCTACAGTGTTTACCAATACGGCAGTGTATTTTTTTTCTTTTAATTTTTTGGGGCTTTTATCTTTACCACAGTGTAAGCAAACTACTTGGAGCATTGCAAAATGAGCTAATTTCGCCAGCGAAAAACTAAATAAATCTAATTCAGAGCATTCCTAGTAAAGATGACGATTTACTGCATCAGTGTATTACCAGTTTTAGCTATCTTTGTTGTATGTAACATGAATGCCGACGCCAGATGGTAGTCGCTAAGTTATGTCAGGTGAATTTAGCGACTTGAAAAGAAGAAGTGGCTGTTAAATTATATGAAATATTTACTCGCTTTACAGAGAATATCCCCTAACATATCATTTATACAACTCTAATATAGTAGGAGTTGACTTTATATTTATCTATACCTTATTTAGCACATACATTTATAATCAATGAGTACGCATTTCATAAGATTTCAAAATACCAAAGAGTGTTCACCACAGTAAACAAATATCTTAACCTAATACGCTTATCTACAGATAAGATTGGTCTACATACATTTTTTATTACAATAATGAAATTACGAGAGCGTACGTGTACCATCACATATATAGAGTAATTTTTGAGGTTATATCTGAATGAAAGATTAATCATTCAAAATACCTAATGGAAAATGAAAATTACTCTTCCCACGATACCCAAAAGCAGCAAATCTTTCAAATGTGCTACAGATAACACCAGCGTCATCATAGATCTAATTTTCATGTCACCTAGAGTCATCTAATTTTACGACTACCGCCATCTAGGGCCTGCAGTCGTATGAACTAAACAGTCAAATAATCTACAGCTCTACTCACCCTGAGCAACTGAGGAGTGCTGGGCTGTCGGGGACTTGAGGATCCGCTGACGCACAGGAGTTGAGCATTCTTGGCACCAGACACTCGTTCGTTGCGACTCCTTACAAAAACCAAAGCACTATATTTAATTTCTTCTAAACTTCTTAATCTCTTCTGCCCATCTGCTCATCTGACTGATGGGCAGATGTTAAAAGAACAGCATGTGTGAAATGGATGGTATTGCCCAAGACCGAGAGAAGCGGCATGAGATGAAGAAGGGTTGAGAAAGGCTGAAGAGAGAGGGAGAGAGAAACTTCTTAACACGTTTATTGCCCATCACGCGACGTCGTGTGTTCCAAGTACTCTTTAGTTTGGCCCTTCACGCGACGTCGCGTAAAGTGTCCGAACAATTTTTTATGGCGAATATTGCGCGAGCCGGAGCGTTATCGCAAATGTCTTTTTTATGAGCGTCTAAAGAAAGGTCTAAAAAAAAAAGTTTTGGGCCACCAGAACAAAAGACCAATTTTAGCGTTGGCAATCAAAGTGTTAAAATATATCGATAACATTTGTGTAGCTGAAGTTCTTTTTCCTGTTAAAGGAATTATTGATATCATTAATATTCTATTAAATAGGTTGGTAGAGGATACATTTTATTTGTTAGTTTTACCTAATATATTGCTGTGTATGTATCCTTATGATTAAATTATTTGGTATAGCTGTAGGTACCTATTTAGTTTTGGTATAGGTTTATTTAGTATAGGTGCAAATAGAGTAAAAAGTGGAGGCACAAACTCTGCTGCAGCATTTACTCAATACACAATCAATATATATTTACACGCAGGCTAACAATAAAATCTAATAAAAATGTAGCTAATTTAACAAATTTAGTTCTTAATGAGAAGTAGAATGTAACGTAAAAATAGTTGGCATCATAATCTCTCCTCAGTTCATCATCATCAGTAAGTACGTCATCAATACCTACGTCGAGGAAATTCTCCCCGTAAGGGGGTGAAAGAAGTTGCGGGAAAAAAACTAGTTAATAAACAACATTATGCGTGAAAAATAACCACCACTAATAAATAAATTATTCACCCTGTAACAGGAGATTGAGATGATGTCATACTCTCTAAAATACATATTTGCTAATATAATAAACAGCAGGGCGAGGCGACAGCCAGGGCGAGTCGTCTAGACGGGACGTGACAAATGTTCACGTCAATGTCACCTTGCCAGCCCAAGGGGATGGGGATTCAGTTTGAGAGAAGAAAAGCGCATTTTTATAAGCTTTTTTAGTTTCCGGTTTCATGTCTGTCTGTTATAAGTTAGTAACACATCTTAGACGGTGCAAGTTTCTTGCCTGTTACATACAATTAAATTGAAGCAATAATTTACTCGCATGGTCTAGCTAGACAACGGTTGCTTGCAATTATTGATAGTCAATTGTTGCACTGCAATGCTTTTGTATGTACAAGAAACTTGTACCGTCTAAATCGGCCTTAAAGACCCCTAACATTTCTATGTTAGCGAAATGGTATGCCTGGTTAGTCGGCGGGTATTAGTTTGGTAATATGCAGTGACCAAGCTAGCTATGATTGAGTTGGAGAGAATGGGAGAGGATCGTGCCGTTAAGAGAGCATACATGTTGGGTCAACCGAGTGGCCGTCGTCGACCAGTCGGCCCAAGAGACATTAGGTCACGTCATGTAAAATGAACGCTGGCGGTTAAGCTGCGCAGTAGGCGATTTATAAGTCCATTTGGTGGTGCGCGGAGCGGGCGCTTCTCGTTTGGCGCACGCGATTGGTTCGTCAGTTGTACCCATCTTCTCGCGTTCTCTTTATATGACGCGACCTGTACCGCTGGAGCGATGAGATTACAAAAAGATCTACAGAGCCTCAGAGTTGATGACTGGCGAGAAATGGTACAACACCACCGCAAGAAATGGCGTCATCCGGTATCGGAGACCAAGATCCATTTCGAGTCGCTACGCCGGAGTAGTAAGTAAACAGCATGGACCACACATTGTGTAGTCTGTATAAGTAATTATCAACTAGAGCAGAGCCAGTAATAAAAGGACCTTTTCACTTATTCGTGCAAACATATCATAACAATGATGGCATGTCCGTCCATACTGTCCATCAAACAATGACATCAGCAAGGTCGTCTCAATCTAGAATGCATTGTGGCAATCAGGGAGCATTATCTTATTAGCGAAACAAATCTGGGATTAACGCCTTGATCTTGTCTTGTCAAAAGTTAAGTAACGCCGCGTGGAAAATACTAGAAAGGGGTTGCAGTCCAGTAGGGAAATGCTGCTAGTATCTTGGGAACACTGCCTCGATGAGGCGCGTTCGAGGAGATTTTTAGTTGTATAAGTTGTAGGATATACCTATTCATTAATTGTATTTTCTTAAATAAATAATTGGCTAGAATGGGGTTGACCTGTTAAGCATTTGAGCTAGTGGTTTTAATAATAACATTTGATGCAATGAATGTTGTCTAGGTACCATTCCAGGACGCAACTGTTGATACTAACATTGACAACTAGTTTAGTTACAGATTATAGATGCCTACATACCTAATATCAAACAAGTTAAAATATGTGCAAGCAGAGTGACAAAATAGATTAGGTATTAAAAAAAAAATAAGATCTTAACCTTAAGCTAGTTTAGAAAGAGAGAAAACGATAGAAAAAAGTATTTATTAATAATCAATTATTTCAGAAAATACTTACATCCATATTTGTTGAATTACGAATCACATAAATTATTATATTTATTATAATTAGATACTGAATATATAAATACTGAATATATATATATATATTTACTAAAATGCTACATCGAATACAGTTTAATTTTAGCCTATTCTCAAGAGGGCACTAAATCGTAGAACACGATAACATAACATTAGCGACAGAATGTGCTGAAGTCACGGAACATTCGCTATCACTCATTGGTGATCTAATACGGGGGTAAGTATGACCTTGACCTTCGGTAGATAAGGGGTTGGGACACGGGACGCCCTGGTACCGGTAGAAAAACAACAGAGTTTGATACGCATTTTATAATATTTCAGTTTATTTTTAGGAAATCTAACAGTGTTATACCATAACACACACTAAAATATTTAAATCGATAAATAACATGATTACATAAATAAAAGTCCTTCATTATATATTTAATTTAACGCCTTCCTTCCGCCACTTGCTATTCCTGACACAGCCGCGGTATTAGCAAATAGCTTAGTTTTATTACCACACGTAGTATTGAAATGACAGCATATAGACTAAAGGAGTTATTATAGCATTATTTTACTTCATGCATACGGAATTGAAATATTTTTGACACCTATAAAAAATAATTCTTAGGATACGATTTATTGATGTGACAGAATTATCTACAAAAGGACTTATTACAGCATTATTGTGGGTACATTAAATATTGTATTCTTATTATAATTATATTATAATGGTATGGTTCGACATTGGAGCCTTCTAGAAAAGAGCCTATCGCTTTCTCAAAAAGTCGGCAACGCATCAGTGACCTTCTAAGGGTCGTTGGTGTCTATGGACTGCGGTGATTGCTTACCATCAGGCAACCCGTTTGCCTACTATTCTATAAAAAAGGTACCTACTTCATGCATACTGAATTGAAACATTTGACACCTACAGATAATATTATTTAGGACAAGTTTTTATTAAATTTTACTGACTGTTGATAGTTTTTTACCTGTATTATCCCACTAATGACAAATGTCATTATGATATGTTGAGAAATTCTAAAATCGTAAATAAAGCATAAAACATGCGGCATACATGTAGTATATCTATAATAGTAACTACTATTGTTCCTCTTTAGGACAATGATAGCGAGTAAGCACGCGTTCTTAGCTCATCCTGGTGTTTAGTTTTCTAATTAAGGATTGACCTTAACTATTAACTATGTGAATGAGATCGTAAAATACAATAAAAGGAACAAGAAAATAGCCTGAAGACAATTCTAGGGATTGGTCAACATTATGATCAGTACCGTACCGATGTAACAATCCACTTAGAGCTTGTTGCGGATGTATTTCTGTAAACCTTTTGACGAAGCGTGTTGCGGATGTATACTTATTCTATGGAGTTTTTGACGAAGCATGTTGCTGATAAATTTTTGTGAAGATTTTTGACGAAGCGTGTTGTTGATAATCATATGTACTTCTTACGTACTTATTGTAAATTCATATGTACTTATTATAAGTTGTGTTGTAAATAAATTGCATATTTGGGTGTTCGAGCCGTTCGGCTTGACCCACTGAGAGATATACGTTCAGAACATCGGCGCCATCTGGCGTAAAAGCCCTAAAGTTGCTTAGCAACTGTCAAAGTATCGTTCACTCGTTCGTTCAGAACGGGTGGAGGGGGTCAGCGTCGGTCGGCGGCGCGTGCGCCCGCCATCTTTAATCAGTACGCTTTTGAATCTCGGCGTCATCGGTTGTCTACGAACAAACTTCGAGAAACCAGTAAGTAAATTGTTTTTCCTTTCTAGGTAACTTACTATGTGGATATCCCTAGTTGCTAGGGAGAATATCCACGAAGCATGGTGCAAATATGTTAAGTTTTTACTTATCATATTGGGACAGTTGTTCCACCATTATCGTCTCGCAACGAACGATTAAGCATCTTAGTTTTTGGATCCCAGTCCATGTAAGATGTGCGCCATGCTTCGATTGCTAAAAGTGCAATCACAAATCGAAAATTATTTTTCGCTAGTTCATTGTTGTTGGTCGTTTCAAATGAAACGTCGACGCATGAACAGGTCGCTTAAGTGAAGCGTCTACATGGTCGCATCAAAAGGAAGTTTCACCGAAACGTCCAGTCGTTTCGAATTGAAACACGAGAAGTTCTAAGACCATACGGTACTATCATCAAGTAGTATGTCGAACATATTGCGACTTTAAAGTCACAAATATATTTCTCCCTGTTGCAGAAATGCCGTCCATGCGCGAGCTGTGCGAAAAACCAGTACCCGACGAGGACAGAGGTTTTTTCCCGAATTATAAACATAATAAATGATAACTACCCAGAAGATTGGGGATCATGGGAAGTCGAAAATCACTCGTACACGGAGTTATTCGGCGAGCGAATTACTTCCGAAGCAGAGAAGAAATTACGATTCGCCATACCAACTACTGATTTGGCCCATGCCTACTCACCAAGCGATCCAACTCTTTCAGAGAAGAAATATAAGCTGCTAAAAAGAAAGCTGCTGGAATGGCCGCTGGGACGAGCCCTGATATACGCTCCTCACTCCTTAATGGAAAAGATTCACGTACAGTCATATACGCCATTTATGAACACCGTGAAATTTTTAAAACCAAAGTTAACGTCAAGGAAAAGGAGCCTGTCTCCCCAACCATCAACATCGTCGTCGTGCAAAAGATCACGCGAGCAATCACTGCCTCGATCCAGACGGACCTTAACACCCCCGCCAATGAGTAGTTCGGACTGCTATACGACTCCTCCGGCAAATCCACGTCATAGCTCATCTGCTACCCCTCGACAAGATAGCATGTTAAATAATGAGCTACAAATGTCATTCTTTGAGAAGATGATGGGCGTTCTTAACGTTAGTGCACAGACCATGGCAGAGGTCGCAAACCAAGTTGCTGATTTATCAGCGAAAGTGAATAACAAATCTGAAAATCCTTCCGAGGCAGACTCGGAATCTGACTATGATCACTCTAAATCCGACGTAGACGGAAGCGGTTCTACAGTTAATCCCACTGAAAACTACCAATCGGATGACTGTAATTTTTCTCCCTGCACAACAGAGGCAGAACCGAAACTGGCGAAAGCGAACCCACGCTTAGTCGAACAAGGTCGAAAGTGTCAACGTCTTGGAGATGGAAACTGGAAGAACGTGCGATATGCAGATGTCCAGAAACATTTCCATACAACTCCGGTGTTCAGTGCCCTAAAAGTTAACTCACTACTTGCCACAAACACTCCTTCATGGAGCTCACTAGGTCATCTCGAGAAAACGGACTCGACCTTGGGTGCAATAACATACGGCTTACTTTTACAAAGAGCTGCATTCGAGGACGCTTGCAAAAAGCTAGACAAAAAGACTCGTCAAGACGTTCAAAGAAATTTCCTAGACGACGGATGTGAGTTTAAGAAAATTTCCGATAATCTACTGCAATATTCCTGTGGAAGAAGGGCCGAAATAATCCAGACTCGAAGGGAAACGTACAAGTGCCCAAACAAGGTGCTGAACGAGCTTCTGCATGAAATCCCACCCTCTGAAACACACTTATTCTCGGAGGATAAATTGGCAGAGGTTATCAAGGAACAAGGTGGCACATACAAATTCTTTCCCAAAAAGACGCTCCCTGGCAATAAATCCAGCAGGAAGAATACAGCGAAGGTATCCAACAACAAATCTGGAAACCCTCGAAATGCTTCTTCAAATAAGCAAAACAAGAAGCATCAGCCAAACCGGAATTTTCGCCCCTCATGGAAGCACGAAAACTCGGGAAACAAGGCCAAACCTGCTCAAACCACTGATAAAAAGACTAAGGTAGCTTCGTCCTTTACTGCCGGGCAACTCAAGTCAAAAGTTAACCTTTGGGAATCACTCGGAGCACCTGATACCATCCTTAAGGTAATATCAGGATACCGCATACCCTTCATAAAGAAACCGCCATTGATTGCACTATCCCACGAAAATACAAAAAATTTTGAACCCAAAGTTTCTGACGCAATGTCAAAACAGATAAATAAACTAATCACGATGGGAGCAGTATCAGTAAATACTTATAAACGCGGTTACTTATCTTCTATTTTCTTAAGAGAGAAGGCAAATGGTTCCCACAGATTAATTTTTAACTTAAAAGGACTAAATTTGTTCCTCAATCCACCTAAATTTCGGCTCATTAGCTTAAGAAAGGTTGCTCAAATCATACAAAAGGATGACTATTTAATAAAAATTGATATATCTAACGCATATTATCACATTCCTATGGCGAACGCTCATAAACGATACTTATCGTTAGCTTATGATGGTCAAATATACAATATGCAATGCTTGCCCTTCGGGCTCTCGAGCGCGCCATCAATTTTTAGTAAAGTAACGAACTGGGTAGCATCTCTCTTGAGAGATACAGGTTTCAGAGTCGTGGTTTATTTAGATGACTTGCTAATTTTGAATCAAAATCCCGAAACTCTGTCCCAGCAAGCTCAAGTAGCAGTTTCGCTTTTGACCAATCTTGGTTGGAATATAAATTTTGAAAAATGTAATTTACAACCTAAAAAACAAATAGAGTATTTAGGCCTTGACTGGGATACAGAAAATAATGTCATAGCACTCCCTACATCCAAAATCCAAAATATAACGAGCACCTTGGTTACCACATTACGTAAAGGTTGTTGGAGCTGGATGGGTGCAAAACACCTTTAGGCAAACTCAATTTCGCTACTAACGCCGTCCCACTGGGACTCCTCCATTGCAGGCGCATTCAGATGGCATCAAGAACCCTACCGGAAGACGACAAACACAAACTTTTCCGACTGCCACTTCCAGTGAAAGAAGAGCTTTCTTGGTGGGTGCAAAACTTGACCACGTGTTCCACTCTTCCAAGTCACTCCACCCACAGCCTTTATAACCACCGATGCTTCGGACCTCGGCTGGGGTGCGATAGTAAACGACAAAAAGCTCTACGGACACTGGAATACCGAGCAAAATCACTGGCATTGCAATCGGAAAGAGTTATGGACAGTCTACGAAGTGTTGCAGAAAGAATGCCAGGAACTGAGCGGGCAAACCGTGGTTCTCCAAATGGACAATCGCACGTCAGTGGCATATATAAAAAAACAAGGAAGCACCAGATCAAAAATCCTGCACAAGATAGCTTCCAAAATACTAAACCTGGCTCACAAACACAAAATAACGATGGTTCCAAAATATTTGCCAGGAAGATACAACAACATAGCGGACAGCCTGTCCAGAATGAAAACTCCACAAGAATGGCATTTGGACGAAACCATACGACAAACAATATTCACAAAGATGGGAACTCCCACGATAGACTTATTCGCAACGAATGTCTCTCACGTTGTCCCGAAATATGTGAGCGAGGATGCCAGAGACCAGATGAGCGAATTCACGGACGCCTTCAGCAGACCATGGAATTACAGCTTGGGATGGATATTCCCACCACCAGCGCTAATCCCACGCGTCCTCCAACACCTGAATGTTTCCCGCGGACACTATCTGCTGATAGCACCGAAATGGGAGCGGGCGTTCTGGAGACCGGAAGTGAAGAAAAGAGCGATTTGCCCACCATATCGCATTCACAACCTCGCGAAACACCTTGTCGACCTCGGGACGAACCGGCCACCCCGGGAGATAAAGAATTTAGCCTTGGAGGTCTGGAAAATACGGGCTGGTCCAGTGAAATAGCCAACTGGAATCAGAATGAACGTAGGTTTCTGGAATCAGCCTGGAGACCGTCATCAATGAAAACCTACAGACAAGCGTGGGATAGTTGGCAGAAATGGGCAACCGAGGGTGAGATACCCATATCCACCCCCAGCCCCAACGACGTAGCTAGATATCTTATTTATCTTAGCGAAACTAGAAAATTGGCTACTCGAACAATTTTGGTACATAAATCCACGATCGCAACCTTCACTAAATTATCTTCCGATGGCTCGCTTAGCAGCCATCCTCTCATCAGAAAAATCGTGAAGGCAATTATGTTAAAGAATCCTCCAAAACATAATCCGTCGACATGGAACATTAATGATCTCTTGGACTGGATAAACAAGCGACCAATTAATGAATCGAGCTTGTTTCAAGTATCACAACACGTTGCAACCTTGCTACTCTTGGCTTCCAGTCGACGCGTCCATGATCTTACATTGCTTCATATTAATGCCGAATGCTGTGAGATGACGGAAAACCGAGTCATTTTTTGGCCGGCTTTCGGCTCAAAAACTGATTCAGCAAATTTTCGACAATCCGGATGGGACCTCATAAAATGTGATAATCTCAAATTAAATCTATGCTATTGGATCCCACTACTGATCAAACTCGCCGAAAGGCGGCGTGGAGCAGCTGCCAATTTGACCAACCTGTTTATCACTACAAGGGGAAAGGTCAAGGCAGCTACTAGATCAGTGATAGCAGGCTGGATAAGACTAGAATTGAAAGAAGCCAATATAAACGGTTCACCTGGCAGTTTTAGATCAGCCGTGGCTACAAACAATTGGTCGAAGAAAGACCTTGATTTAGAAGTGGTATTGCGCAAAGGCAATTGGCGCGGTGCCTCTACTTTTCTAAAACATTACTATAAGGAGATCAAAAATCATAATGCTAATTCTAATTTCACTATGTCTGATTTATTTGATACTGTTTAATTATTAAGAGACTGAGGCAATCAATAAGTCTGATTATTTCATAATCTTTATTTTTTGGTTTTATTATTAAATAATAATATAAGGTAATCCGCTCCTTTTATTACTCGTCTCACTTTGCATCACAGTAAGCAGTGTCAGCGCCGGCAGATAATAAACATCTCACAGTGGGTCAAGCCGAACGGCTCGAACACCCAAATATACGTGTTTTCCCCCCGAAGGGATGAAAACACTTATTTGGGTTTCAGCCAGGAGGCTTGACCCACCATTAAATCCCTTGCCGGCTTCCGCCTCGCCTCGATTCTTCCCGTACTGATTAAAGATGGCGGGCGCACGCGCCGCCGACCGACGCTGACCCCCTCCACCCGTTCTGAACGAACGAGTGAACGATACTTTGACAGTTGCTAAGCAACTTTAGGGCTTTTACGCCAGATGGCGCCGATGTTCTGAACGTATATCTCTCAGTGGGTCAAGCCTCCTGGCTGAAACCCAAATAAGTGTTTTCATCCCTTCGGGGGGAAAACACGTATATTTTGATCATCCACATGATTGTAAACGGCATGTTTCATTTCGCTTTTCCCAGTAAATATCAATAGTCAAAATACTGTGTTTGCTCCATATGTTAGTGCTACCCACTAATGTAATAAATAACATTGCAGTATTCGTTTAATTATTATTCGTTTAGTAATATTAATAACGTTTGATTCGTTTTGATAAGGACTCTGGTTTCATATGATAACTCTCTTCGCTATAAGTCGTGTTTGCAAAAATGTATAAGACATAAGAATTCAAAGAAAAAACGTAAGTGTTGATTGCGTATAAGAACTAGGGCCGCCATTAGAAGAAAGTACTGTTAGATAGAAAGTCATTAGAGATGAGAAGACTATATTAATGATCTTATTAACGTATGTAGTTCACGGGAACTCCCGACAGACTGCCAAACCATAAACAAATAGAGTAGGGACTCGTGTGTGTCGATTCCCGCCGAGTAGTATTGAACCCTTCACGATGCTTGCTATTAGTACTTACATCTACTTGTTTATTATTTTTCAACTTGATAGTATAAAATTCTATTTAGGTATGTCAATTCCTATTAATCTATGAATAATCCTTAGATTACGATAATTCTTAGGTTATATAATTTATACGTTGATTCGTATAATTTCCAGCATATTCATTGAACAATGCGACTACTTAAACTGCAGACTTGGAAGATTACCAAGAATTTCGATTTAATGTAGTAAAAAAATTCATGACAATCAGCTGATTGAAGAGGAATTGACAAATTAACAATATTGGTTGTATTCGTCTATTCCCAGTAGTGAACACTGGCTTTGTCACCACTATAAATAGGAAAATGTGCGGGTATAAATGGGAAAAATAATCCCGACTATCACCACTGGCAAAAATTAGATAAAATAGTTCTCAGTAGTGGTCGTTCCGAAATGCTAGTAGTTTGTAGCTTTGAGATTTATTGTATAAAACTAGCTTTTGCCCGCGGCTTCGCCCGCGTGAATTTCCCACGGGAACAGTGCTTTTTCCCGGGATAAAAAGTAGCCTATGTGCTATTCCAGGTCATTATCTACCTCTGTACCAAATTTCATCGAAATCCGTCCAGTAGATTTTGCGTGATTGAGTAACAAACATCCTCACAAACTCACAAACTCACATCCAAACATTCGCATTTATAATATTAGTATGGATACAATTCTGTAAATAATTTTAACGTGAAAAAGTGCCTGTTAATAAAGCTCTAGTATCAATAAACAAATTTGCTTTCCTATAGTTGTTACACTTTTTTTTTATATATTTTTTTTTGTCCTCATAATTTATTTACAATGTCACAATTTGTTATTGAAAAATCTTAATTGTGGTAGTCATCGTAGTCACACTATCAAATTTATCAATTATTACTGATTATCATATTACCTGGTAAAATGTTTTGACCACTTATCGAGCAATACATAAAATTCCTCAAAACAACTATCTTTATGTTATTGTCATTAATATCTTTTTTTATAACCGACAAATTGTTACATCCTGTAAAGTAATATTTAGCTTTATGATCATTAACACCGAGTTCTGACTTACCTACTCAAATCTGCTGTGTCGTAATAAAAAAAAAAGGCCAAAAACATAATTGTATTCGTAATCAGGAAGAAAAGAACTAATTGTCTATTTTTTTTTGTAGAAATTAAAAAAAATGTTAAGCCTAGAGCCGCATCTAGTATTATTAATGCGAAAGTATCCATGAAAAATCTACCAGACGGACTTCGATTAAATTTGGTATATACATATAGTAGAAAAATATACCTCTATAGGGTACTTTTTATCCCGCCATCCCCACAGGAGCGAAGCCGTCCAAGATTCTACGTTAATAATCCTACTTCACTACATAGTATAAAACAAAGTCGCTTTCTCTGTCCCTATGTCCCTTTGTATGCTTAAATCTTTGCAACTACGCAACGGATTTTGATGCGGTTTTTTTTAATAGATAGAGTGATTCAAGAGGAAGGTTTATATCCCGTGCGAAGCCGGGGCGGGTCGCTAGTATATTATAAATGCGAAAGTTTGGATGTGAGTATGTAAATTTGTGAGTTTGGGAGGATGTTTGTTACTCAATCACGCAAAATCTACTGGACGGATTTCGGTGAAATTTGGTATACGGGTAGAAAAATACCGGGAATAGCACATAGGGCAATTCCCACGGGAGCGAAGCCTCGGGGCGCAGCTAGTACTAGCTAAATTCATCGGTCTATTACTGTTTTTCGTGCAAGCAGCAAACAAACCCATTACAATATTTTAACAATACAATAATTTCAACGCCCTAATATTACTATTATAGAATCCGTCGAAGCCATAATTTCGGTAACATTTCTGTTACAATATTACAGACATACGGTGCGGTTTCCTCTACTTTGTTTAAATCATTTTCCTGTACATTCGGTATATGTGCACCTAGTCTTTGAGCCAACTTTATAAACACTGTATAAAGTTTGGCTTCCACCAAATTTGCACACTTAGCGTGTATTCGTACACATAGCTTTCTCCATTCCACCATTCCTTGGTTTAAATTATTTATTTTCTAAATGATTTATTTTTCAATAGGTATCAAAAGATTCATAGTAATCTGAGTTCCTATTATGTGTATAATCTCAGTTTGTTAATTCATTATTATGACAGAATACTATAAGAATCGTGTGAATGTTGGTTTTGCCCCCTTAGAGGCTGAAGTTTCAAAATTTCCTTCTTTGTAGAACCTTTCCGTAATACATATTTTAATTTTTATGTTTAGCGATATAACTTGTGATTATGGCGGCACTACTACCTATTATATTTACTTCAAGGCATAATTCCCAGGTACTCATGACACGAAATTGTCACCTCTCAAAAAACAATCTCTCCTCACTTCGTTTATCTCTATTTGCACTAGACAGGTGTATTCGAGTTGACAGTGGACACCAAGCCTTACCTGTCCTATCAGTGTTTACGTGTTTTTCCATCCAAGTATTGCGACTGTTCCTGGCCTTGCCCGTGTTAATCAATTTGGACTTTTGATTCTAAGAATAATACTCATATAGATTCGCTATCGAAAATATGTATTTACAATACCTCATTATTAACCCTTTACAAGGCAATAGTTATGTATGTTCAAAAATTATTGGTGGTGAATCTTATCACCGATGCATAAGGGTCAATATTTTAAGGGAATATAGCTTCCACTGCGTTTTAAAGGCTTAAATAGCTGTGGTTAGTGTGCACTATGGGCTCCAAGCAGGTGGAAAAAAGTTTTATGTTATGTATAACAAACAAACAAACAAACTCACTTTCGCATTTATAATATTAGTTAGGATTGTCGTCAAAATCCGGTGAGTGGTTGCGCGTAATTAACAATCAACTAAACATTTATATTACCAGTATTAATAGGCCTAGATGGAATATATCTTTTAATAAATATCCTCATATTCCTTCATCATAGGCTATTACTTTTCAAATCTAATCTTTCTTTTAGATCAATGTAAATGTTAGAATTAAATGGCAATACAGAAGGTATAAAAAGCTTTATAAATTGTACAAATACAAATCAATCTTACGATCTCCAAAGCAAATCAAGACATAAGAAAAAAAATCTTCAAATCGTCACCAAATATAGACTGAAGACTGAAGTTATCTAAAGTCGGATCAGTAGTAATTACTCGGGATACCATAAATGGTCTAAAAATGTGTAGGAGTGACAACGCAGAGCCTATTGCTAATGATTGTTACGTCTCTATCGAACTCGTAACAATAGAAAGAGATGCTGAATTTGCGCCCGTTACTCTTGAAAATCTCTTAATGGAAACCCGTATTAAGATCGATGATTTGTTTTAGCGTTTTGTTATTTTTATTATGACCAAGATTGGTTGGATCTGATCGTAAATTTTATGAGTAACTATTTCTGCATTTAGGAAGACCCGTCCCACCCGAATACGTCATCCGATTTAAAGTAGAATTAATATTTTATGTCCCTCATTTTTCATTATCATTCCTAATGCGCACAGCGAAACAATGGAACTCCCTGCTTGCGTCTGTGTTCCCGAGCTCATACAATCTGACTCTCTTCAAAACCAGAGTGAATAGGCTGCTTTTGGGTAAGCTCGCTACATCGTAGACCTCATCTCTATCCTCGGGCAAGATTGTGGTCAAGAGCAAACCCATCTTTAATAGAAAAAAAAGCTAATCGATTTTCATGTTCAGCATCCGCACCAAATAATAACTCTAGTAAAACAGGATATATTATATCGGGATTTTTAACTGACACCAAAATACTATAGCTCGAACTGACTTTAGAAAGTGATAATATGACATATCAAAAACATGTTGCTATTATATTTTTTAAATTCTAATAGAGTTCCAATTCCAACCTATCATCAAATATTGACTTTGCGTACCATTCGGTTTTTAGACGCGTAGAAATCAAATAAAGAAATTAAGTTAGCCTATTTCTATAGATGATTTAATGTACTATTTAATCTATTTTTTTTATTTATTAATTTTTTCTAATTTCATAATAGCATTTTTTGCACCTCGCAAGCATCTGATCACAACTAAAAATCAGTGTATTGCCCTCCGGGTAATAGTGCCACTGAGGTTGTGACCTTTTTTGTATTGTTGCAGCAAACACTTATTTTTTCGTTTATTTTTCGTTGTTTTGTTACTTTCTTTTAATTAATTGTATGAAACTGTATGTGTTGTTGTCGCTGCAAATAAAGTTTTTTATCTATATACAAAATAAATACAAAAAGGCCCAAGCACTTACCCTGCGGTGTCCCCTCCGCATAGCTGCCGCACGATCCTAGTTACCTCACATCTGGCCGTCGCTCCAGAGGCCTGAGGAAACAAAGTATTAACTAAATTAATAAAAAAATTAATTTTACGTTCGTTAACTGAGAAAATGATTACATAGCACTAGCTTAGAAGCTAGACTAGAAATTCGAGATTCAGGATAATCTATGGCTTTTCTCGTGAATGTTTCTATCAAACACAGAATGTGCGAAACGGAAAAAAAAAGTAGGAAAGCGGACCCTGGGCTCCGACGCATATGCTAAGGATGCAATCGGAAAAGCGCTCAGATAAGAGAGAAAGTTTCTATCAACGAAAGTTTCTATTCGCTTTCCCGCCTCCGTACTGTGCGGTCGAAAAAAATGTTCCTATGATTTGAAAATCTAACGGTCACGGTTTAGAAGACTCATGCTGCAAATAATCCTGAATTAACCCCCGGAGCATTGGATCAGCCCTATGGATGCTGTAATGAAGACAGGCCTGTCAAAAGATCCACCTCAGCAATAAGCAGGTTAGTAAGATTGCCTTAATAAACTCTTCAACATATATTTTTTGGTGACACAGAAATAATTTTTCGAATCGGTCCGGCAGTTCCAGAAATAAGCGCATTCAAACAAACTATCCAGCTTTATTGTATTGATACAGTAGGTATGGATATTAAAAAAAAAACGCGACTGGAATTCTTTGAAATAATAATGATCGTAATTTTACTTGATATTACTACTTTTATCGATTAAACCACTTATCAACCTAATCCGAAGTGATGTAAGTAATACCTACAAATAATACCAAATACATACTTGTACTTCATTAGATGTGCTACATGCCGTGTAATTAATTTATAAAAATAATACCACAGCAAGTAGCGATATAAAAGGTAAATGGACTGCCATAAAAGTATCAAATACGGTAAAGTGACAGATTCCTACGCGTCCATATCCATACAAAATATTTTGCACTTTGAGTAGTGGATTATGGCGCAAAAAGGTTCCCATAGAGCCTTTACATGCTTATGAAATTCTGTACAGATTGCTCTGCGGGTCTGTTTTGGTCATACTTGGGCATTCTATACATTATTGTTGTTGTTTACAATAAAAAAATATATGAAGCCTAGAGAATTAACAGATGAAGCCATTGATGTAGATCAGTTCTGGCTAAACTTGAACTGTAAATTAGCTTTTTCGACACGCGTGAAAATGGTAAATTATAACGACGAACTTTCAGGAGACCAGTGCCCTTTGGTAACAGAATTTGGTAATTTTAAACATTAACATTTCAAACCAAACTAAGCAAAACTATTGATAATTCTTACGCTCATACCAAAGCATAACTCCAAAACAATTTAGAACTAATAAAACTTCGTCTCCAACATCCCGAACCATGACCCTGACTCCCAACATGCAGTCCCCATAAATGCAAAGGTTACGTCACCAGCGATAACGCGACCATAGCAAACCTACACTTTCGACTACTCCACATCAGTAACCTACCGCACGTTGAAGTGAGCGCACGCGTGTTCCCCATTCCAAACACGACACGATGGTAAGTGTTTATAAACTTGCCGAAGATATTTTTACACGACGTAAAACTAACAATGATGACGATGAGTAAGATTTAGCGAAATCTGTTGTGCTTCACGTTTTACCAGGTGCTTCGGTTATTGCAGCAGTAGTTTCAGTGTTAAATATTATTTTTTTAAATGTGTTACGGATCGCGGTAAAATTATTCCTGTATTTAAAAACTGCACTGCTGCAGATTCATCTAATGCAAGCATTTTTTCAGTGTTCTATTTATCTGTTATTTAAGTCTTGACCTAGCAGCTTTTCACTTTGCAGATATTTCTTATATCATGGTGAGTTAATATAAAGTAGAATTCGTTTTGAAAGTGTGAACTTGAAATTTCATAGACAACCCATGCTTGCAACAAGAATTCACAACACCTCACAACAAAGTCTGCCAAAATATTAAAACAAGCTTGACCGTGGAAATAGCATATAAACCTGGTGCGGCAATAATAATGAACATCGAAATACTCCACATTATAAATAAAACGCTTTGTTTACGTACTCCAGTCGCGAAACGGTCTAAAGCAGTGTACGCACGGACGGACACAAACATCGAACGCGAACATTTTTTTGTAAGGAGTAAGGACACACAAGGCACAAGGTTCTTACAAGGCTGCACATTAGCTGACTGTCCAGCTACTGGTGGTATTATAGCTGATGTTGGTAGATGACCTAAGTCGTTAAGTTACGTGGAGACTAGAAAAAATAGAAGTAGCAAGCAATTTTACTCCCAACAGAAAGCAATCAATTTGAATTGCTACAAACATTCTTTTTTTTTTGGACTAACATAGTTCTATGCGAATAATGATGTTGCGAATACTGAATCGCTATATTTTCGTTCGTCTGTGCGCAGTCAGCTTAACCATTGGAAATAGCTGCGCTTCACAGGCTATTATAGGAGTGGATATCTGGAAACCTAGAATTATTAGCACATCTACTAAATTTATCGACTTCACATCATCGAACTATTTCAGAGACAATCAGATTTGCAGGTGTTTAAAATCAATATTGAATGAAAGCACCTAAATTGTTACATAGAAAGCATCTAAACAGTTAATTACCTATCTTTGATATTATAGATTAAACTAATCATTAAGTTGTTTGATTTTTTATAATTTTCTTCTAAGAAACTTTTCCAAAAAACTTAAAAAAAAAACAATTAATGAAATCGGAAAAATCATCTCAAGTTATGACGTAACCAAGATAAATAGGGATCGATTTTGGAATATGACGAAGAAAATCAACGATACATATTCATAGTATAACAATAGTAATCCCCAACCTGCTTAAATTTTATGATAAACAGTGAGATTTTTGTCGCTACTTGTTTCTTGATTTAGTACGAAGTCTGTTTTAACTTCTGTGACCTATTTAGAAAGAACACGTAATTATTTTTGAATCTAACACACTCACTTATAAAAACATTCATTTAATAGCGTAGTTACCTAGTAAATAGGTCAAATCATTACTAAGTTAACACAAATAATGTATGGATAGCTAATGAAATTTAAATAGTTGATACAGGCAGAGCTGAAGGAAATTACATTCCATAACTTTTCGATATTATTGAATTAGCATTGATAAATATGACTGCCCTGTGGCATGCCATTTATATCTGATTGATTTATAACTACGTCGGTATAATAGACCCTTCTATCACAGTATGCGAAGTCGTGCAAACGTTATATTCTGTTAACAATGATAGCAAACATTTTTAATTGAGTATCAACTACGATGGGGATGTTCAATTAAGTTGTGATACATGTAAAAACATTTTGAAGAGCCCGTAAAGACGACAGACACTAGATGAACCCAAAAGGAACCCAAAACAATATTTTTCGAGTTACCGCGCTAAATATTATTGCCGGTAGAAATAGCGTTCCAGATTTATATAAATAATCGTTTGGTGGCGCGAAACTAGGTTGACATTGACGGCCATTTTCATTATTCTCATTTCATTATTGTATCAAACATAAACACTCGTATTTATAGCTGTGATTCGTCTTTTTTATCTAATTGAAATTGATGTGTTTCTGTTTAATAGGATCTAATCAATCAGTCATGTATCGTGAATACATCAATAAATCAAAACGGTTACGTATTGAGATTGTTTGACTGTCAATCAGTATCTAATAAATAATGGCGAACAATAAACTGAAATAGAAATAGCATTAATGTAAATTAAATAATTAAATGTTGTTGTGTGGTGTGTTGTTCATTATGTTGATGGTAACATCAACATTTAACTTAAGGGGGGTTAGGCGGTCAGCGAAAATTCATATGAAGCGGCTGAGGCGGGGGGGGACGTCCCGGTTGCGCGCCATTCACATTTTTATCAAAAAGTTAATAGAAATGTTTAGTTTTTCAAAAATTTAAATCAATCACGAAATCGAAAAGGTAAAATACCTTTGTGTTGGTGATTTTAAAACATTTTTTATTATAAAACACGGATGTTATCTGTATTCATATGAAATTTTAGAATTAACTTTAGGTTTTTATTTCTATCGAGCAAAATTTTTCCCATCGTGTTTTGGAAACAGTCCTCCCTTTAAACATACGTTCTACAATACATATCAGAAATTTCAGGGCGAAAACTCTTCAATTCTTTAAACAGCAGCTTATAGAAAACAGCCAATATTGCCGTTTTCACTTACTGAGAGCTCTTAATTTGCGGCAGTATTTTAGATGCGATTCGTGTAATTTCTGAAGAAAGAGGAATAAAATTATATCGAAATGCTAGAAATTTTGATGTCAAGCGAACATATCACCTACAAAACACTGGCGTTATAAAAACGATGAAGTGGCGATAAAAAGTGCCTAATCTCGGTCACCTTGTCTTGTCAGTTAATATTAATACAAACGATCCAGTGATGTTTAGGCTATTGAAGTCAATTATCCAATCCTGCGTTTGGATTACTTAGACACTTTGTGAAAAAGTCTAAAAATAGACATCTCTACCAAAATTTTATAACGCAGATGAATTTTTATTGTTTGTTTGAACACTACTGTTCAGAGTTCAGTTTAGTAGTCTGTATATGACTGACTACTGCCACTAGAAGGCAAGAAAATTATGACACCAGTGTTATTGACTAAATAGTATAACCCGCTCGATAGGACGAAGTAATGCTTTCTGATCGAGATGGATTAAAGCAATAGTCAAATTTTTAAGAACATTATACAGTTAGTTATTTAAAAAACTTAACTAATACTTAGTATATGATATACATACAGCAATAAATGTCAAATTCTTGTACGTCTCCTTTTGTGAAGTCGGGTACTTGCACAGGAAAATTTGCAGACACATTCAAAGGTGATGCAGTAAAGGACTGCACATTGCACTACTTACAAGGAAACCATTTGGATGCAAATATGTAAACAATTTAAGGCTGATAACCATCTTGGCAATGTTGAAGCCTATAAAAATAACTACAAATCAGTTCTTGCAACCCTTGGCTTTGTCTACCCCGTTAAGAATAAAGACGTGATGCTGTATCTGTACCGAACAACGTGCAACACAACTTACAACAGTGGTATTAAAGTCTTAGCATGACATTTAGCACGTAGGAAAAATTGTGTTATGTGACGTATCATTTTATCAAGGGAATAACTTTCTAGAAATGCATTCAGGATTTGATAGTGCGTATTGATAAACGATAACAATTTACAATCGCTAATTTACAGATACAGTTCGTAATATGGAAGATATA
Organism: Ephestia elutella; assembly: GCA_018467065.1. Taxonomy (NCBI): domain Eukaryota; kingdom Metazoa; phylum Arthropoda; class Insecta; order Lepidoptera; family Pyralidae; genus Ephestia; species Ephestia elutella. The sequence continues at coordinate 18,419,926 of CM031571.1, forward strand.
ATACCCGATTATAGAAAACTATTGATCTATGATAAATAATATGCAACTAACTTGTGACAGATGCAATTACTAGTAACTCATAAAATAGACCAATCTGATGTACTTAAGTATTTTAGAATGATCACCAATACCATACATAGATATCATAGTTCGAGTATAGATAGAAATAAAAAAATATGACCAGTACAAGTTCCGACTTCAGACGAAGGAAAACATCGTGAGAAAACGCCCGCACACTGAAAACCTGAGCAATGAAAACATGTGTTTTCAGCACTCTTATCAATAGGGAATATTATTGCGATGTTTACTAGTATAAGGGGTAAGTAAGAGTATTTTGACATTGATATTATCTTTCAAAGTATAAAAATTGACGTTGACGTGGGAACGGGTGGTTTGTTTACCGCATGTGTTGGTTGGTGCCGCCGCCGTGTCTGCCTCGTGCTTTGCATTATATTCCCTAAAGGTACTATAGTTTGTAAAATGGAGAAAGCAATGGTAGGCCAAGATGTGTTCCATTCCATATAATAACCTTAATAACCACAACCTGAAGGTAATAAGGAATGGAAATGACTAGAATCGCTTGTAATTCTACGTTAAAGCGAAATTATATTCCCTTCAATGGTACAAATACATTAGTACGATACATCGCTACAGAATTTTCCGCCTTGACCTGAAGCGACTGATTGGATCATTTGGATCAAATTCCCACAGTTGGAGATCCTAACGACCTTCCCAGCTACTCGTATTACTCATTGGGATCTCGAATGTCTAACATCTACGTCTTGTATTAGATCAATAGATCGGTTAATATATGACTCAGTTTCATCAGTTATTTTATTAACACTGGATAAAGCCCTTAATGATGAAAGCCTGAACTAGCCTTATGGCTCTTAATAGGAGACAAACGTAAAGAAAACTGCAATACTTTTTTTTTTACTGTATACATTCTTTTAATGATTAACATTATACATAACGCTTTATTTAATGCTATTTACAATTTAGTCCATTATTTTGGAAAAAAATAACTTCAAAATGAACTACTGTTTCCCCTGACTAACAAACAGACATCAAATCAGCTGTTTGTCATGATACCGATACAACAACATGTAATTTGGTTCAATTTATTTAGGGAATGGTGTTGGTTTTGGCAGAGTACTACCTGACAATGTATCATGGGCCGTACACTGCCGTACAGTCAATGGCATGGAACTCTTTGCGGCGTTGTGTGATGTTGATCGTACATTTGAATGCGTGGGACGACGTTTTTAGGACTCTCGCCTATATAGATTGTGAATATTACATTCTAACATGCATTATCGCTTATGTTTCCCGCTGGGATTTCTGGGAATATTCCTCATGAAGTTTTCCTTTTCCGGAAGCAGGTCACCGGAACTACCAAAGATGAGTAATTTTCAGTAAATGTCGAAAACATTTTATAAATCTTCTTTCACCGTTTGAACCACGATGTAAAATTCATCTGACAGCCATAAACAGCCACAAAGGGCCCGATGCAAAGTGACATATTGGACCTTTTAACAATTTACATTCTGAGAACAGCACGTGGGCTTCAAAACAAAAGAGATTTCGCGATTTGCAACTCAAAGAAATTAATTTTGAACGTGGGCAGTGACATTTCAAACTTGATGCGGTAACAGCTTGACATGACTTCGTGGTCATTAGCATAATCTTTCCTTCTTATTGGGTGAGCTCCAGGTTTTTGCTATAGTAAGAATCTCCTGATAAAAAGGTGCTATTTGGACAGATTTCTATAGATTTAATCCATTCCAGTAAAATTTCAAATATCTTTATAAATTGGTAATTGAGACAGAAAACCAAGTAATGATTGATTAGGACCAACAATTGATTCAACTTTTTACCTACATTTTTTTTTCTATGTCACTTCCTCGGGGCCGTTAAAATTACATTCTCATCACCTGATTTACAAAATATGCTACGCGAACTATTTCTGTTCTTAGGGCTGAGGTCAGTACAGTGAACATTGGCAAAGTGCGAGCAATATCATTGTTTCATGACAAGTTATTGCAAGATGGCTGCTATTGAACTGTCTCGAAAAGTTTACGGCATTCGTAGTAAATGTCATCTGTTACTTCCAAGCCTGGCTTTCTACCAAAATTGTGATGTTTAATGTGAAAATGGCAATGAGTAAATTTTACCTGTTCTTTAAAAACCGGGTCAAATGCGACCTTATGCTCGTATTACTTTATTAAAAGTGATGTAATTAATACAATTTGATTAATTACAGGTCCATTACGATATGAGAAACGGACATTGTTGAGGCGCGGTGAAATGTCTTTTTGTTTAAGTATATCAAAAACTTTTAAATAAAATTAAAAAATGATTAAAATACGAAGCTTAGGATTGGTCTCTGCTGTAGCTACAATTCAAATAATAAGCTATGTATGAACCAACTGTTGGTAAAACTAAACTACTAGTATATCCACATTCGGTAAACTTCAATAGTCACATATTGCGTTCGCGATAAAGTTTATCAGATTCAATTAGTGTAGCGGTTATCTCCAAACCTAGCCGCACCCGGCGGATTACTATTTATTAGACTATCATAATAATGAATTTTACACTTTTATATCTGAATTTAGCAGTTATTTACGTGGTATATTATTACTAGCTTTCGCCCGCGGCTTCGCCCGCGTGAATTTCCTACGGGAACAGTGCTTTTTCCTGGGATGAAAGGTACCCTATGTCCTTCTCCGTACTTCCAGCTATGTGTATGCGAAATTTCAGGAAGATTGGTTCAGTAGATAAAGCGTGAAGAGGTAACAAACCAACAAACAAACTCACTTTCGCATTTATAATATTAGTTAGGATTAGGATTGCGCAACTTCCAAAAAAAACAATAAAAACAGGACGATTAGACTAAAGACGAGGTTTTTATACTGGTATTAGGAACTACTACAATAGACATTAGGTTCTACAGCAGCAAAGAGATAAAGAATTTTTAGTAGGTTACAAAAACTAAATTCTTTGGAACCGCCAATTTGATTAGTTAAAATATTTTAGGAAAGTTAGTATATTCATGAATGGTGGTTAAATAACGACACCTGCCCACCCATAGCACATAAGATAAGAAACGTATTTAATTATGCTGAAACAGTTAACCGTGAGTGTTTAGTCTCGTGGTTATCACAAACATTTTTGCAGCCAGTTGAGTCACGCGTCGACCTTGAACCGGCAACTGCATCTTCAAACACATGTCAAATTTGACACACAAATCATTGATTTAAGCACGTTGTTGGACCTTTATCGTCAAGCAGGTGTTCCGACAATGACAGAGTACAAACTTATATAAATTTTCGGAAAATTAAGCAATTAAGCGTTGATAAAATACATTTTGGTTTCTCTTCTCTTTCCGCGCAGATTGTAAAATCAATTAAAGGGGAGGGAAAGCTGGGAATTCCTATCATACGCGACGCGCTTATATCTGAATCTCAATTCCACCAATAAGATCAACATCTAGCTAAAGCTGCCTTCGAAGTCGATCAAATAAAAGCATATAAAAGAAGTTATTTCCTTCTAGAAGGACTTTTTATCGAGTGTGTTATAGATATAACACTGATGTTAAATAAAATGGAAGGAGCCGAAGTCCTCCATCAACACTCAGACCCTATTGGGGTTGGTAGTGAGGTGTGCAAGATGGCCAAATCATCATTTATTAGTCAACTACACACACAATGATTCACGGAAAACTGAAGATACTACAGTCTCTAAATAGGCGCTGTAAATAATAGCACGACCACGCATCTTCATTAATTCTTACATCTATCTCGGCGCCTTTGCCAGAAATCTGCATAAAAATATCTCTTACAATGTGAGCATTTATCGCTCGTGATAATTGTGAAAGTTTATTCGATTTCTATAACGAAGAATGTCACAGAAATTACCAGATCTATGTTAGAAATCGTGTAGATGACGAAGAATAGCAAATTGAAATAGGTCAATAGTTTAGTACTCTTCCTTCATCAAAGAATTGTTAACATTAAAATTAATTGAGGCATTAAAACATTGAAAATTGTGTGTGTAAGAATAAAATTTCTAAAATCTTACGATTTATGTAAATGTAAAAATACTTTGTAAATGTTTATTATAAACTAGTCTCAATCCGGGCCTCGCTCACGTGTGAATTTAGAGACAAAGTACTTTATGAGCTATAAGTTTAACTCTATCGTACGTTTACGAAACTTCATTTAAACCCGTCCAATTGGATTCGCATCAAGGAGTAACAAAAATCATATTCACAAACTTTATAATTATTAAGGTGTTTCACCTCGACACGTTGACTCGGAAACATTTCCATTCAAAGTCGGTTAAACACAGCAATAATTCGCGATTATTATAACAATGAGAATACAATCTAATCAATTTACCAATGACCTTCGCGATTACGATTCGACTACGATTATGATGACATCATTTGTTGACAAGCAAAACTCGAATGAGGATGAAGTGGGCGCGGGCGCCCAATGTAGGAACGCGAAGAATACAGCCGTAAAAGGAAGTAGTTTTGGTAGTTTAGATTGACACGCTATGAGGAAGAGTAATAAGATAGGAAACTTTAGCGAGCCGGCCCAGCTTCGCTCGGGTGAAACCATTTTCAAGATACTTCCTAAATAACAGTAAAAACCGTATCGAAATCCGTAGCATGGTTTGGGAGTTAAAAGCACAGGGAGAGCGACTAATTTACTTAATTTGTAGTATTTATAGTAATTTATTCGACAACTTTGATAGTAATTAGGATATTTTGACATGAATTTAATAGTTTTCATTCGTACAGGACTAAACAATTTCTACTAAATAATTTCGTTTGAAGCCCGTCATTGTACGTAAATAATGTGTCTATTCATTTTGATAAAGCACCATTTAACATTCTACTAAGAGGAAAATCGGAGCTAAATTAGATCAGCGAACTGAAATACAAAACAAACGCAGTAGGTATTTTATTTACTAACAAAATGAATAGGGTTTAATGTGAAAACGACTAGCCAATGGTGTCCGAGTTTACAATTGAAAAGCGTTAACAAGCAACAACTTTCATTCTCCACTTCGCTCAACCTAAGGATACATTAGTGTATCTGATTGTAGTACTTAGGTCATTGCGAAGTCAGATGTAAAACCAAAAGCAAATCCTCCATAACTTGCCAAACAAACATGCAGCTACTGTTTTTGTATCGATACAGCATGCAAATTGTACACGTAATGTTAGCGATCATTAGGCAGACGATTATTTCCTATTGACACAAGTAATGAAGCGAGATGTGCTAATCAAGTTAATTGTTTGTTTCAGTCCGACGGACCGACTATCTGCAGCGGTTGCAATGCGCCGATTCAGGGGAGAGTGAGTATCTTGGAGATCTTCTTCATCATACATAGCTTTGTGTTTATTTCAGATATATTATTTTTTTGTAAAAAAAAATCCATTTCTTTAGAGTTCATGGTCATTGTTGGATCATTATTCTGTTAATGCTACGAGATCTATCAGTAGGGACCTAAAAATGATCATTGACTTTTTATTTGGTAGATACCTACTTGTCTGTATGGTTTTTTTTGTTTGTCTTCCAAATAGCCATATCGTTAAACACAACCTTCGCCCTCTCCTCTTCTTCTGTTCTTTTTTCTTCTTCCCCACTATTTTACTTCGTGTCTCTGCAATTTCTCTATTGTAAGTAATCTACAGCATAGCTGCCAGTAATTTTTACATTTTGTTTCATACTATTTTCTGGTTGCTACTTGATCTCAGTTAAGTATCAGTTGATACTTGATCAATGGGTAAAAAGCGACAGCTAGGACTACTACTAGGAGCTAGGATACGTAACGGGATCACGACAAAGGGCTTCGTCAGGAAAGAACGATGTTGGCTGTAGATTACGTACATATACATAAAATAGTTCAGGGCTGTTTTTAACTGTTTGAAAACGTAACAAGTTTACTTTCACATCCTGAAGATGTCCTATTACTTCCTTGATTTCTAGACCACGTCAGTCTTGACTTAGTAAGGCGGCAAACGGGACAACAGCATCTTCCGAAATCAAAACTAATATCTACCTATCAGGTGTTAATACAACACTAAGTATGTTAATATACAGCTCTCAATACCCTATTTCGGTCGGCTTACACCTATCGCGAAAATAAACGCATATCGATACTTATCACGTTCCTATCAGCGGATCAAGTATAGCCACTCGAGAGCCGGCGCGTACGCTGTGAAATGTGGAATTTGCAATATCCACATTATCCTTTTATTTATTAAACTCATGCACCGTGATCCGTGGACAGGCGGTATTAGATTTTTTATGAGTTTGTCCATAGAGTACAAGCAAACGTTTGTCGTTATCCTGCATAGACAATTAAACATCTATGCGGTGATAATAGCAGCTTTTTAAATTTTGGGTAGGCTGATGTGATTTGTGTATTATTGCATGTACTACGAAAGTTGCAATAATCTTTGATATAGTTTGTCTTGAGAAAAATCCTAATTACTCAAATTTTATATCTATCAGGTCAATTTGATCCGACGAGGACTGAAATAAAGGATTTGGGTTACTATAAAATGCCTGGCACTAACAAACTAGGAACGGGTCTAAAAATAAATCTGAATTTAATTTAGATACATCAATCAGAACATATTTCATCTTTATTATGGCCTATCATCTGCATCCCACATGCGTTCGCACGCAACTGGGTTCAGGTATACAAATCTCTTTTTTATGGGCCGATTGAATAGGAACACATGCGTAGATGTGACCTTCAGGTATCAGCTTAGACGTAATATTAATTTTTATTATTAAATCGATTATGCATTATATTTAACTAACTTCCAACGTATAAGTATTATTACTATCGAAATTCTTATCCTAATAGAATATACCTACTAATACAAATAAACAAATATGGTCAGTACAAAGACAGTTCAAGGCCAAAGCCATGAACTTGACTTGTCAATTGTTCTCATGATAAATGTTACAATGAAGCATCAATTTTATTAGTTTTTATTTTGATTAGTGTTTGCTTTACCTCCTCATTTTTTTATTCTTCTTCAATATTAATTATTACTGCATTATTAAGATAAGGATCCAAATAATCTTCTTCAAAAAAATTTTGTTAACTGGATTATCAACCGAAATTCTTAAGTAGCCTTTCAATTTTCTTTTTTTGCACGCGATTCTGCTCAGTTCAGTCACATCCATTCTCATAGTTTTAGGTAGATTACTCGTTACGTTTTTAGAATCCAGTCATGTCTATTTTGGTGAACAAAGCACACGTCTCCGACGTTTTCCGAGCAATGTCAACTTTCCCGACTCCCTTCGAGCTATTATAGTGACACCTTGACCTTAATCATATGTATGTTTATCAACAGACATTCTTTTTGAATGGGATGGGCGTTGATGTTTTAATTTGACTCGATCATCACGACTAGTTTATGATTAAACATACTTTTGCTTGCTACACCTGCTTGGTTTTCGTATTTCATGATTTACTTAGGTCTCCGATGTTATATCATGATTAACTGTGGAAGTAGAATTTGGAATTTATTATCAGAACTTTTTAAATTTTAAGTCAATATACAGATTGCTTTTGCACCGCATCCAACTCGATTTGTTCTTTTAATTTCTATCTTTCGAATTCCAACTCATTTATTTCAACTAAACCTTTTTAATTCCAGATCGTTACAGCCCTAAACAAGAAGTGGCACCCTGAGCACTTTACGTGCAACACTTGCAGGAAACCCATCGACGGTGCCAAGTTCCACCAGCACGAGGGAGGCGTCCACTGCGTGCCCTGCTTCGCCCAGCATCACAGCCCGAGGTGCCACGGCTGCGGGGAGCCTATCACTGATGTGAGTCTCTTCTGCTTTATCTACATCGGGAGATGTCTGATCAAGTAATGCATCAAGAGCTATTGAAGGTTCAATGATAGTTTCACTAGCATCATAGTCCCAGGTCACAGATTAGGTATTTAATAAGTTTCAGATGTCATGAATTTGAATATGGAGAGCCAAACATTATCATAAGTTTTGAATTGCTTTTGGATAAAGCAGTCTTAGTTGACAAGCTGTTCGAGAATTGCCATATAAATGAAAATTAATGTCGGAATAAACAATCAAATCTTTGAATATTTTATGAGCGTCAACACTAGGTTCATTTTTTATGTTATTCCATAATATTTGTAAGTCGTTCGTAATTCATTAATTTACTGAGATGACAAGTTAAGCGACCGCTAGCACTTATTTAGATATTAAATTAATTATTACTGACTATGTAACTAAATATAACTGCGGAAAAAGAGGACTATATTTAACAACATCGTTTTAATCGAGGAAATAAAACCGCACGCCACGACCACTTATCAAATAGGTATCATACAAGTGGTGTGACTAATTTGGCTTTTTACTGAAACTGTCATTAGATGACGCAATGGATTCAAAACGGTCTTACGGTACATACAGCCCACGCGGGCCAAATGCCTTGGTAGGAAATTGAAAGAAACAAATAAAAAAATACACGTAATGAGTAAGTCGAAAATGAAGTTTTTTTTTTAGAAGTTTCGTCGATACTAAAAACGAGTTCAGTAGAAAATTACGTCATGCTACGAATAAGATTTTGTTTTCATTGAATGCTAAGGTTTTTGACATTTTGTATGTTAAAATGGGCAAGAAGAATGCGGTCAGCGTGACAACAAAAACAAAACTTATATATATAGACTACTAACTGCCATAAAACTCCGGGATAAAAAGTAATAATAGTATTACTCGATGGACAAACCCGTTAATACAATATACTACTTATAAAGTATCAAATTTCAGCATCCTTTCAGCTATAGCTCTCAAGAGGTTAAGACGTAGATAATCTTATACCTAATACGTACGTACCTAACTGAATTTCAAACTTCATCATCAAAATTTAAACACTCGACTTAATTAACTTAAAACTTTACAATCTTATGAAAAACAAACCTTTAACCAAATAAACTCAAATTTAATCGTTCATTTGAAGATTCGAATAAAAAAATATCTTTCCAACCTTTAACCTGCTAATTCGAAGAGCAGGAAGAACGTAAACAACAATATAATATTATCAACTAATTATGTATCCGACGTGTCACCCGAAGACCTTAACATTGACACCTCCACCATAGACGCAGTGTTGTAATGAGTCATCAAGGACACGGAATTATAATTAGATGATTCAGTCTCCGATTTCAACAGTTTAGATTTGGTCAGTGATCTTAATGATTTTCGCGCTGAATTATTCGGATGTAGGCATCTCCAAAATCGTATCTTCGTCGAAAAGCACCTATTTTGTCTGTAATTATTATTATTATGCCTTTACTTTAAATTAGCTTTATTTTAAATATTTTTTCCTAAGCAAAAGCAAAACTTTTTGTACAATATAATATCGAAAGGCTTAATGTATATTTGAAAAATGTTTCCGATCAAATTTAGGTCATATTGCTATGTCCTTGGTGTTATGTTTAAAAAAATTGTATGTAAGTAATCAAGAATAAGTGTTTGATTACTAACGCTTATGTCTGGAGTTGTTCGATTTGATAATTCTTTCTGTGTATGAAAGCTACATTTATGACAGATCAGATCTCAAAATTCCCACGGGATCGAAGCCGTGGGGCACAGCTGCTGGTACACTTAAGAACAAGAACTGATACACTTAAGGACAAGAATTGGTACACTTAAGGACAACAAATAGAGAACAACAATAAGGACCATGACTTCACTTCCACAAGAGTTAATCGACAAATAATTGACTGTTATCATGATCTTAATAACCATATCTTACCGTATTTGCATTTACCTACATGAGAATAGTTAAACCGCGCCAATGAATCCAAGGTCTGCTTAAATTGCAATTTTATCTACTAAAAGCGCTAAAAGGTTCCGTGACTTTAAAATGTACTTTTTGTACGAGTAGCAATAACTATACGAACGGCTATACGAACATTGTGATAATTTTAATTTTATTTTTATTCGCGGCGATGATAACATACTACAAATTCAAAACAGGATAATCATTATAACTAAATATTATAATGACGCAGTCCAATTAGTAAATTTTGGGAAATTCACAGCAAATAGGGGGAAATAAAAATAGGTCAATGACACCCCTGGTGTTGCAGGCATCTTGGCTGCGATGGCGGCTTTCCATCAGGTGGGCCGATTGGCAGTTTGAAAGAAAGAAAGTTTTCCTAATTAGAAACAAAAATTAAAGTATACAATTAATCCAATCAGTAGCGTTTGGCGGAGTCCATTTACGATATCGTTATTTGTTTTGAACTTAAGTATTTTTAATAAAAAATAGAGTAGAAACATTTATGAAAACGACCCAAAAAGTACTTAGTAAATGGTAGTGGCACATCGTATATGGTAATTAAATTTACAATGTTTAAAGGACGCCTTAGACAATTTATTATTCTGCGACATTATATCTATATTAATGACTCTTGTTTGACTTGAGTCATGTCAAATATAATATAACACCAGTGGCTACCAGGTCATATGCTCTAGCAGCTATATATTATGCATATGGACTGCTAATGGTGTTTGTTTTTACATAAAATACGTGTTCTCTGTTCTAGAGCCATTTGTATGTTAGTGGCGCAGAATAATGATGTGTAAACATGCTATTATGTTTGTCAATATTGTTAAGATTAGATCTTTATCTTTAGATCAGAGAGCTTCATCTAAATCTTAGTAATATCAGTGATATATAACAAAATGTGACCGTAATAAACGGTAAACTTCCACAACATGACACAAGCCTCTAAATTACTTTGGGGCTAACTCAATCTGTGTGATTTGTCCGTATATATTTATACCTGCACCTGGTCGCAATAGTTTTGTGAGAAGTGTTTAAGCCCTTGACTGTGGTGTCAAGGAGGCTAGATCAAAACCCAGGGCAAGAGACCAAGCTGCAGCCAACTTTGTTACCCCGCGAGAGGAGCTACCCCCTGGCCATGATTTGCCCGCTTGGAAGACGCTCGACAGAATGCTAACTCAAGTGGATCGGTGGTGAAGGACAACCTGACTAGGAAGAATCAATATAACAAAGCTGAATTGGCCAAATCTCTTTCCTATGTATCATTTACCGTGTGCAAATGCCACCGTAAGTGTGGGAGCAATATTTCTCGACGCTAAGGCTGCCTGACTCACGGTTCACGGAAACCGGCCTTATAAGGCCCGGCGTGGACGAAAGTGAGCCGGGTGTAATACAAACGAGTCATTTAGCGAATTAACACAGGTAGTTGTTAAACAATTTGCTTCAATATGCGTTGAAATCAGAAAGGTTGATCTTGTCGAATTTATGTATAAAGCGGTGGATATCTTGACATAAGTAGGTATGCTTTATTTTAAAATTACTTATTGAAGAAAAGACGTGCTTTGCGTCTGTGATGATGATATAGAGGCAGAATGTAAGAAAAAATACAAAGTTTATTTAAGAAACCACACAAGTTTATTGGTCTAGGCCACAATCAGTTGCACCATTTATTACTTCCTTAGGTTTTCATAAAAAGTTTGATATAAGAATAGCCCAAATCAAGCGTTCAGTTTCTGTTAAGTTCGAGTATAACAGATAAGAAATATAAAAAAAAACAAATAAGTACAAACGATGTCAGAACATCCAAAAATATTTATAAAACAAATAAAACCAGTGACCGCGGGCAACAAAAATAAACTATACGGCGCGCGACCTGAACGAATAATCGTAAAAAATACATTTGCTAAAGAACGTGACACAATATTTGGAGTGTTGACCGATTTTGTCTGTACGTAATTAAACGATGATGACAGTGAAATGTCGCTTGTAAACAAACGTTATTGCACAGTTAAATGTTAATAAAAGGTCGATAAAGTGTGTTTATACACAATTATCACATTTTTGGGGTCATTGGTCATATGCTTTTTTATTGTGTCTGGAGTAGAGTCAAGATGACTCAAACTAGATGGAGTTTTTGGTAAGTTAGTGGATCCTAGCAAATTAGGAAACAGAGACTTATGGAAAAACAAGACATAATGCGCAAACCGCTGGTGAAGGGACATGCCTAGTAAAGAATATGATGATGATCAGATTTATGTAATTGCACGACAAATTAAAATAACAGAGACAAATTACCGAGGCAGGTGAAACTAAATAATAACATAATAATAGAAAAAAATTAGGTAAACCTGTAGAGATACAACTGGTTAAATTCTAAGTAAAGGTGTTTACATTTACACACTGCTAATAGACTTTATGAATTTGTCAAAAGTGGCGTTTTTGTTAACAAATTTTTAGTAGGTACCTATTTCATTAATTCAGATTCTAACTAATATGATAATATACTAGGTACTTTATTTTTAGAGCTTAGCCTAAAGACGCTAGCAATACTTTCCTTATAAGTATAGATAAATCTGCACATCATTAGCTGCCAACAAAGTCGCCATTGTCTTGCTCGCGATGACATCATGCGCAGAAAAACATCCCATTGCGACTCATCCTGACTTGTTGTTATTTGACGATAGTTTTATTTGGAGTTAATTAATTTATGCTACTGATTGAAACGTAACTAATGATGAAGTTAGAATTTGCAGAGTGTTTTTGATTATTATTGCGAATGATTTTAATTTTATTATCCTTTCTAATTGCTCAAGGCTACAAATCAACATTGTCCATTTTGTGTTTTAGACATTAAGTACCTACTTCCAAGACAATTTGTACCAAAATTGTGTGTCCAGTCGACTCTTTTCGGGTGTGTTACAGTCAATCTACATATAACGTCCTTTATCTCAATTTTTAAACAGCCTAACGGCCTCTTGTAAATATTATTAAACAACTATCTACTATAATCAGAGCGTCAGATAAGTAGCTTGACAGCTGCTCTTCCTTACCTTATCGAGTATGTTAAAGATAAAACTGGTGTCAGATTTTTTAGTTTAGTCAACTAAAGGCATCTGACAAGACTTGATAACTACTACCGTCATCTAGCTTGTAGCTATCGTGAAGCGGTGGTGGTCAAGTGGTCAAAAGGTCCCATGTTCGACAGTTAACTTATTGTTATTTATCTTTCCAGCGCGTGATCCAGGCTCTGGGCGTGTCCTGGCACGCTCACCACTTCGTCTGCGGCGGCTGCAAGGCGGAACTGGGCGGTGGCGGCTTCATGGAGCAGGTAATCATTACTATTTATATTTACGTCACTGTTGACACCGTCTGATTAAAGGCTTAGGTTATTGATGGTTAAACAAACTTACTTTAATGAAGTTTGACCATAATTATACAAGACGTTGCTTCCGAAGATATTTAATTCACTAAGCAGCTCGCTCTGCTATGTACCAGGCATGACACAATTTTTAGAGATTCAAAAATAAAATAAAAGAAATTTCGTCCAGAACCGACATTCGCCCATCATACATCGCCGGTCACCGCGGCGAAGGACTTCATTCTTTTAGAGCAAAATTTCGAAATGTGGCGCTTGGGATATCGTTATATGTATTTTACATATTGATTGGGACGGGCGGGTTATAAATATCTTCGGAAGCAACGTCTTGTATAATTATGGTCAAACTTCATTAAAGTAAGTTTGTTTAACCATCAATTATACTACGACGTTGCTTCCTCGATATTTAATTCACTAAGCAGATGTTTAGAGCCATTGCGAAATTTGCAAGATTTTTATTTTTAAATCATTATAATAATAATAATAGTTATTATTTTTTAATGTGAGATATTAGAAGAATCCTTAGATACTTTGATATAGGATGATTAGTTACATGAATAAATACGAATGTAGTTGTATCTACGACTATCTTCCACAAAGATATTAGATTTAAATGAAAAATTTACGAAATAAGATAAAAAAATCTTCGTATAGGCTATATGATGCAATGCCGGTTTTTTCATTTTGTAAAGCAAAATGGTGATACATACAATGTTTAAGTTCTATAGAGTACAGACTTTGGTTGCTAGCCTTGATATTTTGGGAGAAAAAATGTCAAGCAGTTAACAAGAAACAGATTAAAAGTTCTATGAGTATACCCTAGGTATGGGACAATAATTAACATAACCAAATTAACACTATAGTTATTCTCTGTGTGACAGGATATTAAGATTTAACAGGCTTATTTGGGAATAAGATATGTTAACTTTAAAACGTAAATATTTACTAAGAGAGATGGGATGGATGAACATTTTTTAGTCAGCAATTGTGAACTCAACGCAGGTAGATATGTTTGCCCAGAGTTAATTTTACGAATATCGACTAGAATTTTTACTACCTACTGTCAGGAAGCTTTATTGTATTGATTATGAACATATACTTCTGGGTGGTTAATGTGTAAAAGGACACGATACTAATTTAGGATTCTTTACTATAAGTACTAAGTACTCGAGAAATATCTTTACCTGACAAATATATATTAATTTGCAAGGAAAAACATGAATAAGTATGCAAATTTTGAGGTCGGTACATTTCTGTTGAAGTATACTAGTAAAACTTCACTGTTTTAATAGACTATACTTAGCCGAATATATAGGTGAATCGGCCACAGTACGATGATTTCACTATAACTTTTGTTATGAGTACGTACTCGTATGCACGTGCCTTTAGTTAGAACTATTAACGAAATACTGAATTCAACAAACGAAATTCAAGTGTACTTACTGTACAAGCTTATTATGTTTCCGGCAACAAGTACATATTAAGAAGAAAATAGTTATGATACTTAGTTTTCCGAAAGAAGAATCTAAAAGTTATGTAACGTATAGGCAAAGGACGTGTAATGACAAGAGGGTCTTTAATTGTGATTAGATTCTCGATAATAGTAACTTACACGCAAGTCATTGCAGATGACCTTTGCTAGGAGTAATTTGTGATAATTACTGTAGCTGTAGAAAAAATAAAAGTCCATTTTATACTACATTATAACATTATTATTTCTTTGTATCGATCAAAAAAATCGCATCTAAATCACAAAGATCGATATCTATAATTATGCATCAGTTGTTGAATTAAATTTGCGGAGGAAATTTAATTATTAGTAGAATTATGGGGATATTGGTACCAAATATACGAGTATACGTAGAATATTTATCACATCTACGATCAGAAAATAGGTATTGCTATATTGGCTATTTGAATAAATCCCCATAAACAGAAACTAAAAGCAACATAGTGAGTATCTAATTTTGTTCAGTACTTTGCTTGCTCAAGCTTGAGCTAAGGGCTAATGTCTAATTCTTAAGAAACAAGTCTTTGTATCTTACTTTAATTTGTCCAAAAAAAACAGTACTTTTTACTGGCTTAAGGCACTTTTATTCCATTTATAAGGTGCTTTAGAACGTTGCTGTATTACAGTGAACGTAAAAGTCGGTAAATTAGATTGAAAAGCTTGATCATGTGTAAGTATTGAAATATAGTATGTAGTAATAAGTAAGTACACATTCTCAGTTTGTATTACGTATTATTACTTATTGAATTTGGATGAGGTCTGCAAAAAATCAATCAAGAGGCAGAATCTTTATGTATATTTCTTTATGTATATTATAATCTTTATGTATATAAAAATACATGGGCAACTGTCAATGAAGTGAGTTGCTAATTATAAACAGAGAAAGAGACCGGTATCGGGCATTGACCCGATATTGGGTGATTCCGGAGTCATCCGGACTGAAAATGAAAATATTTCATTATACATACTTTTAGGAGAAAATTGATCGCCTGAACAGTTTATTTAAAATACTGTTTAATTTGACGCCATACACAATAGTGACATAAAGTACATTGTTGGTTATGTATATATGAAATATATACACATAACTGATTGATCGATTGATCAGTCAATTTATTAAAAGTATTAAATAAGTGTATCAGTCGTGTATATTGTAAATCCAGGGTGTTTCGTTAGTATAATTACTTACTATGAACGAAACCAAAAAGTTAATTATCTAGTTTATGTATATTTGGCGAATAATCATCTCTATTGATGAGTGGATTTATTTTTCTTAGTTTACCGAACTCCGTATCCCAACTTCCTCTTGGGCTCCATGCGCTTCATCCCAATGTTTAGATATTTGGTATGAGTACATACCTGTTATGATGACCAGCAATGGTCGGCGATTTTCATCAGTCCTGATGTACAAACGTTTATAACAACAGATACATACAGATAATCTGTCACTACCAAGAGTTGTGAGACTCGACTCGCCCGTGTTTAGCTGAAATGAACAGAGCTGAGTTAATACTGACAGTGCATGGTTATAACATCATTGTAGTTCTAAGAACTTACGCAGCCAGAAAAAATAATACTTGACTGTATCAGTCTAGTAAAGTTTTGATAAGTATGAGATACTTAAAGGGTGTTCGAAATGTTTAGTAAGATACACACTTTTGTTACATGGTTATCACCCGATAATATTACTATTTTCATAGTTATACCTTGGATAGTAGTTTGTCTACGATAGCATCGGAGTTCTATTAAGTATATCTGACTGATAATGTGTAGATTTGGCTACAATCGCATTGTAGTTCTGTATGTGCTAATATAAGTGTGTATAAAATAAGTAAGTAAGTAAATATACTTTATAAACCAGGCTACGATCGCGTCGTAGTTCTAATGGGTAATAATGTGTATACCTGACTACAATCGCGTTGTAGTTACATAAGGTAATCATCATCATCTCGAGTCGAAATGGCAAAAATTAGACTAATTAAAATTACATAATAATGTGCACACGCGACTACAATCGCATTGTAGTTCTATATGTGCTGTTATATAGGTGTAGTATACAAACTAGACTACGATTATATCGTAAGTATATTGGGTAATACTTTACTTAGCGCGAATATTTTGTAGTTAGGCCTCTTGATTGGGCCCATTTTGCGTATGGAGACTGGGCGGCCGCATATCTTCTGCGTTGTTGTTGTTCTTCTGTCGGACTATATGTGCTTGACTATAGTGTAAAGCTCTGATTACAATCGCATTGTAATTCTAACCCCGTCTACAATCACATTGTAGTTCTATTGGGTCGCAATGAGCACACGTGATTACAATCGCATTGTAATTCTATATGTGCTTGACTATAGTGTATAACCTTGATTACAATCGCATTGTAATTCTAAAGGTAAATATATATCCCTGTCTACAATCGCATTGTAGATCTATTGGGTAATGCACACTCGACTACAATCGCATTGTAGTTCTATATGTGCATAGCACAGTCCACACGTAGATCACTCGTAGTCCACCCGTAGATCACCCATAGTCCACCCGTAGATCACCCGTAGTCCACCCGTAGAGTACCCGTAGATCGCCTGTAGACTCCTCGTTGACTACCCGTAGACCAACCGCCATCATCATAGCTATTTTAATGTGCCCAATATTGGGACACAGTCCTTCCCCATGGATGGGTAAGGAGGATTAGGGCACCAAGTGGGCCCAATGGGGTTTAATGGGTTTTTAAGACTGTGTGAATACAGCTGAGGCCGACCCATTCAGTAACTAACGAAGTAACGTTAAAATCGAAAAAAGCCGAAAGCGTACAAGATAGGTACGAACGTTTTTATCACAATAAACAATTAAGCAATTGACGTAACGAATAAAAGTTTACTTTTAAATGTTGCAGTGATGACAGCTTTAGCTTGGCTAAAATCTTGTTTACACAATTATTCCAGGGTCTTCATTATAGAATTGGACCCAGACCTATTGCGAATCTAAATTCTGAACATACTTGTAATATCGTAGTTCAATATGTTTAATCTTTCATCAACAAATAACCCAATTGGGCCTTGCGTTTAACTTTTAACGACGGTAAGAACAATCAAGTAATAAGAAGAAAATAATCAATACATATGTAGATTCGTGATTTTGCCACGAAAAAATAAACATAAACATGCGACGCATATTTAGGTTACGATTCATGTAAAATCGCAACTCACGACGCGAGATACTATTCGCGATATTGTATTATGTAATATCATGCACAGACAATTCCAAGATAAAAGGAAGGTAGGTGCATAGTTGGGTCAGCGGAAAAAAAAAATCAATTGGTCTAACGACCGTTGTTTGTTGAGTTTATGATTATATGTTATCAAAGTACCCGCAGGTTTACACAGGTGTGATGTAAAATCACGGTTACGTACGAGTAATAGGAGCCAATGCAACATAAATATGTAGTTATCTAACATTTTGTTAGGCATTATAACTTTTTCAAAGTATCGTTAATGTTCAAACCAGATATTCAGGTAATGAAAAAATACTTACATTTTTCGTTGTTTACGAGTGTAATGAACTTAAAGTACGTCATTTTCCACTGACACTGAAGTTATAAATTAATTTTAAGATATTCCATATACTTGGAATAAAAAGAAAATAAAAAATAAAAATATTGTTGTGTGTTGCCATGCCCGCACACAAAAAGCGAATGAAGTCCTTCGCCGCGGTGACCGGCGATGTATGATGGGCGAATGTCGGTTCTGGACGAAATTTCTTTTATTTTATTTTTGAATCTCTAAAAATTGTGTCATGCCTGGTACATAGCAGAGCGAGCTGCTTAGTGAATTAAATATCGAGGAAGCAACGTCGTAGTATAATTTTCCAATACGCCTATGGCAGTCTTAGGTTGGTTTTAAAGCTAAATGGACAAACATTTGATTTAATGCCTACATCTTAGGATTCATTACCTAAAAATGAAACAGGCTGATCAGGGACTACTACTGTGCTATCACATGGCGGACGCACTTATTGAATTAGTATTGCCTCGGGCACTTTTTGACCGGGACGGCAGTCGATTTTTGATACATCATGATGGGTTAAGGTTTTTTGAAGGTTCCAATCTCGTATCGGTTTAAAAACATCGCCGTAGGAAGTTGATTCCACAGTCATACGTGGCAAGAAGTACCGGAAAGTATCGGTATTTTCCGGCAGTTTGTATGGAGAATTAGGTACTGGTATCAAGCCTTGATCTCAACTTTATTATTATTATTACTTTTTGTGGACTCAAGCACCAGACGGGTGATCAGTCCACTCATTCTGGGACTATTTCACCCAATTCCCCGAGACCTGTATAGGGTTTTGAGTTAACTGTCAACTCACGTTGTTGGTGACCCACTGAATCTACCTGATCTCAACCTTTGTCGTTGTCATTCCAGGCCGGCCGACCGTACTGCTCGTCGTGCTACGCGGACAAGTTCGCGGCGCGCTGCGCGGGCTGCCACTCGCCGATCGTGGACAAGGCGATCATCGCGCTCGACGCCAAGTGGCATCGCGAATGCTTCACTTGCAATGTAAGTGATGTGAACTATGAGAAAAGCAACACGGTGTTCACAGTGGCAACGGCACTAAGGCGTGAAACTCGCCGATCGTAAGGCGATTATCGCACCCCGTCGTACCGTATATGCACCACTGACCTGCACCATCACTCGATGCTAAATGTCACAACAAGCCGATTATCGCACTCGATGCCAAGTGGTACCACGAATGCTTCCAATGTCCTGTTGTTTGGACCATGCAAGTATTTACTTGCTTGCTTCAATTTATTTGTATGCATCAGGCACCGTCTAAGGCCAATCATCATCCTCTCGAATCGAAATGGCAAAATAAGTTTTTTTGGACCAATATTTGGCCACTTAAACCATGGGAAGGGCAGTAGGGGCATGTTAAAAGATAAGCCTTAGATTGGACAGCTCCACAATCACATATCCTATCAGACGAGACCACCTTAAGGCAATGCTTTGTGATCAATGGTCAGAGTTTAATATCGAGCAGGTCAGATATCAAATTTTAATGTAAATGACACTGTTGTACCAACTGACAGGCGACAGCTTTTCCGCGGTTTGCTATAGGGGTGGTCTCAGCCTCCCCGCGCTATCGCTCGTCTAAAATTTGCTACTACGACGCGACTTATGACTAAGTTTAGAACTGATTCGAACTTCATCCATGGATTTCTTGTTAGCAATTGATGAGGGAATAAGTTTCAAAATCACAAAAAATATATTCAAGATTCTAGAGAATCTAGTGGAAAAATCAAAATATATCTAAAATATTCATATTTTTCCAGAAATGCAGAAACCCCGTGACAGACTCCACCTTCTCCGTGATGGACAACAAGCCACTGTGCGGCAAATGCGCTTAAACCACCAGATGACAACAAACCTAAGATTACTTCTATACTCACACATCATTCACTCATACGTTCATATGTGTACACGAAATACATCGGACCCAGTCTACTTTTAGCTAATAGGTCCCACTGATGGGCTAAGGCCTCCCCCTTATCTCTCCAACTACCTCTATCACTCGCTATCTGCTGCCAGCGCCTATCAAAAGCCGACAATTCGTCAGACCACCTCATTTTCGGCTTGCCTCTCGCTCTTTTGCCATGAGATCAGTCTACTATAACCACAAAATAAACTTGTTATTTCTTAAGAGCTGTGCTCTTTTCGGTGGAGTACACGCCGCACCGTTATTCCCAGCTATATTCT
This sequence comes from Ephestia elutella, assembly GCA_018467065.1. Classification (NCBI taxonomy): domain Eukaryota; kingdom Metazoa; phylum Arthropoda; class Insecta; order Lepidoptera; family Pyralidae; genus Ephestia; species Ephestia elutella. The sequence continues at coordinate 18,440,422 of CM031571.1, forward strand.
CGGCTTTACATTTAAGGTCTTGATACGACACGACGTCTGCCTTCTCTTTCAGTTGGCTTACATAACTCTTTCTCGGTCTCCCTGGACCTTTCTTCCCTTCACCTTTCCTTTAATCATATTTTTGAATAGGTCATCGTGTCGCATCAACTAAATAAACTGGTGACGATAGAGTGAAATTATTTTTTTAAATAAATAAAATACAAAAAAACAAGCTTCAATAGTAAAGCCTCAATAGTAAATATGCAAGCCTCGACGCAGATGGCGGCACCAGCACATGGGGAAAACAAACCACTAGTCGCTATGCAACACAAGTCAATGTCAGTTGTCATGCTTCGAATGATTTGTCATTGTCAATGTCAAACACTCTATTCCATATGACAGAGCTGCCCACTAGCGTGATAATTTTGCAGTAATATTATAGTTGCATCAATTTTCGGACGGTCCTTCTATACTTGATTATTATAGCAGACTGAGGTCTTGAGTTGTAAGCTTAAACTCCCTGTCATAATTTTAAATTGTGATAACCTAAATCTATGTACAGGGCTTTATTGTTAGTAAACAGTCTTGGTGTATTGACGTTTTAAGACATTTTTTTTGTAAAAATAACTTATTTTTTAACGTAAGTGCATATATTCTATATTCACGTGCTACAATGCGTATAGATAGAGTTATTACTTTAAGAATTGCGCACTGATTTTGTTTTGTAAATTATATTTATTTTTATCTTCTGTTTAAGTGGACCATCTTAAATAAAATACTTTGGATATAAAAGCTGTTTAATTTACAAGTGCCTAAAAAACGATATTACTGTATGTAGGTACTTACTGATCATTGTAAAATCACGCCGTTCCGAGCAAAATAAGAGAAACGTACTAACTAAAGCGACTATATTGCGTTCCACTTGAAATTCTTTTAAACTTATTTTAGATCATATTTGAGGGATTGTTTATTATGTTAATAACAGTTAATTTTCGCCCCTTTGTATATGCTCAATAAGAGCTAAATTTAAGTGAACTTTCTTACGTTTTGTTAACAAACGAGTAAGGAATATGTTTCGCAGTGGTTTATTTATTTATTTTTCAACACACTTGCTCGTAAAGTGGGTCTTATTACATCGAATTTAGGCCCATAATGCCATATATTACGAAGGTATTACGAATATATTACGGAGGTGTTTGGAAATAAAAATTACCATACTGCGCTATACAAAAGATAGAAAACTAATGCGCGTTATGAATTCCACAAAGCATTTTTAATTTAGCCGCATAATACATATTAGATCAAATAGGGAAAATAACAACAGTTTTTAAATAAGCAAAGGTAATTATTTTTATACAGCCATACTGGCTGTATGGCGATATACCATCCGCAGCGTGCACCGCGCGCTCCCTGCGCACGGCGCGGGACGGCGCGCGGCGGGCGGCGGCACGCGAATAAAAAACAAGACTATATTTATTATGTTGTGTTTGTTAGGGTCATTTTCCGATTTTCGCCGTGTTAGCATATTAAATATTTAATAAAATGTCAACTAGTATGGAAGAATATGTAAATTAACTCCACCTGAAATCATTAACGAGGCGCGTAATGTTTATTGCCTCCAAAATCAAACGTAAGTATTTGGCGGCATGCATACGAATGTTTTATAAAGTGGAGGAATGACAAAAGGGTGCAATCGTTTTCCGATAATTAGATGTGAGGACCACATTAATTTTTTTTACACGACTGACCAAAAAAGGAGTGTTATGTTTTCAGGGTTTATGTCAGTATGTATGTAAGTTTCTTTATTCCACCATAAGTCCTGAACGGCTTAACAGATTTTGATGTGAGAGGTATTGTTAGATTCCTTGGATTCCTCCAAGTGACATAGGCTATGTGAGTTGTCAGTCGTGTTTTTATTTTTAAATAATTAGCTTGTTACTCACAAGTGTGTTAAAAAACGTCGTATGATACACGTGTCCATTTGGTCATTACGCACACTCGGCTTTATTAGCGCGCTCGCCTTCGGCTCGCGCGCCAATCTCGCCTCTTGTGCGTAATGACCAACTTTGGACACTTGTAACATAATGTACTATTATGTATAAAACTACGCAAAACTAAATTATTTAGACTGATCTGATAGAGAACTATGGTATAAAGTCTAATTTGGTTATATTTTTTTCAACACACTTGCTCGTAAAATGGGTCTTATTATATCGAATTTAGGCCCAGAATGCCATATATTACGAAGGTATTACGAATATATTACGGAGGTGTTTGGTAATAAAAATTACCATACTGCGCTATACAAAAGATAGAAAACTAATGCGTGTTATGAATTCCACAAAGCATTTTTAATTTAGCCGTAAAATACATATAAGATCAAATAGGGAAAATAACAACAGTTTTTAAATAAGCAAAGATAATGATTTTTATACAGCCAAGCACTGGCTGTATGGCGAGATACTGGCTGTATCCGCAGCGTGCGCCGCGCGCTTCCTGCGCACGGCGGCGCGGGGCGGCGGGCGGCAGCGCGCGAATAAAAAACAAGACTATTATAGCGGTGGCGAGTGTGGAATCAAAAGTAAACACCGAGCACGGTTATATCAAACTACTTTTAATTCGCAAAATAACAGAAGTATAAACTAACAACTCGCTCGCTACAGTGCGTGCGTCGCGGCGTAAAACAAAGGTACACACGACCTCACCGCTTCGCGTTCCTTGAATAGACTAAAACTAACTTTGTTCGATGAGACGCGCGCGACCTCGACGCGCGCGCTGTGAGCGTCTCGGAGCGGGGCATACCGGATAGCGTGGCGTCTCCATAGAAGCGTATATAATGTTGCCCGCTATATCCTCCCCCTCCAAGTCACTGGATCGACCCGATTGTGACTTGGCTGGTCGACCACGACGACGTTGATGTTCAATAACTGGGGATTCACCAACGTACGGTGTTAGGGCGCTGGCATGATACTTGCCCTTTACGGTACCGTTAATGTCAACGATGACATACGACGTCGGACTACAGACTTTCGCAACGCGATAAGGACCCTCTCGCTTAGGGGCGAATTTGCTTGTGATGCCACGCTGTGCACTACTCGCCACATGGGTCTCCACGAGGACCATGTCTCCCCCTTTAAACGGAGCAACCTGCCTCCGCTGTTTATCGGCGACAGCCTTTCTAACATCCTGTTGCGACTCAATACGTCTCTTGACATCCACAAGAGTGTGAGCAAAATCTCTCAAATATGGTGTTATTTGAGGAACAAAATTCTGCTGCGACACTATGGCTCTAAAATCCGTGTGGGCTGCGAGAGGCGTACGCAACTCACGCGCAAAAGTTATAAAAGCGGCAGTATGACCAGTTCCTTCATTATACGAACTGTTTAACGAAAAACGTACCGTTGGCAACATGTCCGGCCAAGAACGATGCTCAGAACCTACTAGAATGGCTAAGAGCTTTTTTAACTCGCGGTTCTTTCGTTCAGCGGGATTTGCCTCTGGATGATACACCGGTATCAGAGACTGGTGAACCCCGAAAACCAGCATGACCTTCTGCATGACTGCCGAAACAAATTGGGTGCCGTTATCTGAGATTACCCGCCTCGGCAACCCATAACGTAAGAAAACTTCTTCAATTAACATCTTAGCGCAAGTTTCTGCAGTTGCATCACACAGTGCAAACAGCTCCACCCAGCGGCTAGCAGTATCTTCTACCAAGAAAATCCATTTCTCCCCTTTCTCTCCTTCGGGAAGAGGGCCGAACAAGTCCATCGCCAGTACCTCGAAACGTTGCTGGGGCACTGGGGTTTGCAGCAGACCTGCTGGCTTCAAATTGGTGGCTTTATACTTTTGACAAAGGTCACAGGATTTGAGATACTGAGCCGTATATGTTTTCATATTATTAAAGTAATAACGTTCTTTAATCTTCCGCAAAGTCCGCTCCAAACCCAAGTGTCCAGCAGTAGGCGCGTCGTGAAATTGTTTTAAGACATCTGCCTTCAACGACTCTGGGATAACTAACTGGGGCTCCTCAGATTCAGCATCCGGATCACATCTAAAGAGCACGCCTTGAGAAAGATAATAACCTCGATTTGACCATCGAGTATCGTCAGCATTCTGGGTATCTTCAAAGTTCTCGATTATTTTGGCTAAATCTGGATCACCAAGTTGGGCGCTACGAATATCCTCTGGGGCCCACTGAGGAAAATCAACCACGACGGGACAGGTATGAACTTCAGGAACCTGTTCATCAGTATCCGCACACACAGGGCGACTGAGAGTGTCGGCAACTACGTTAACTTTACCTGGGGTGTAGTCTATATCCAGATCAAACGACTGTATTTTTAAAGCCCACCGAGCCAAACGTCCTGTAGGTGTCTTCAATGCCATAAGCCACTTCAAAGGCTGATGGTCTGTGGAGACATGGACCTTCGCACCCTCCACGTAGCCACGGAACCTATCTAAGGCCCAAACCACAGCTAAGGCTTCTCGTTCGGTGGTATTATAGTTACGTTCTGCTGACGTCAACAGTCGGCTAGCATACTCTATTGGCCTTTCCTCCTGAGGAGTAGCTCCTTGTAGCAGCACTGCGCCTAGAGCATACTTGCTCGCGTCAGTACGTAAAATAAACGGTTCTTCAAAATTTGGTTGACGGAGAATAGGACTGGTGGAAAGTCGTAGCTTCAGCTCCTCAAACGACTTTTGCTCCGTCTCCCCCCACTGCCAACGTCGGTTCTTTTTGGTAAGATCCGTCAATGGACGTGCAGCGTCAGAAAATTGGGGAATAAACTTACGAAACCAAGAGCAGGTTTGTAGAAAGGTCTTAAGCATTTTAAGGTTCGTCGGCGGCAACATTTTTAGGACAGCCTCCACCTTCCTAGGATCCGGCTCAATGCCTTGTGATGACACGACGTGACCCAGGTACGTAAGCTTTTCCCTAGCGAAAACACACTTACCTCGATTAGCTTTTAGGTTAAACAGGCGTAGACGATCAAAAACCTGCTGGAGATCCTGGAGGTGGCAGTCCATATTCGGTGATATTACCAAAATATCATCCAAATATGCCAGTACACATACATCCTTAAGACCAGACCTCATCCGGTCGATCAACCGCTGAAAGGTCGCTGGCGCGTTCTTGAGGCCAAACGGCATACGGCGAAATTGGAACGTACCAAAAGGTGTTGTGAAGGCCGTCTTCGGCCTATCCTCCGGAGCAACAATCGTCTGCCAGTAACCAGCCTTTAAATCAATTGTGGACATGACACAACCTACCCTGGTACTCTGCAATAAGTCATCTATGACCGGAAGTGGATACTTATCAGTGCGGGTGACGCTGTTCAATTTCCGGTAGTCGACACAAAAGCGGACCTCACCATTTTTCTTTGGTATCAGCACCACAGGGGAAGCCCACTCCGACTCAGCATCTTCGATGATGTCGTCCTCTAACATCTTTTCTAACTCCGCTCTGATCACTTCTTTTTTTGCTGGTGATACACGATAAGGAGGACTAGCAATTGGCCTGGCATCTCCGGTATCGATACGGTGGACAGCAAACTGAGTGGGACCTCCCCCTGAAGCAAAAATGTCCTCGTTGACATTCAGGAGCTTGGTCAGCTGCTGTCGTTCGTCTGTATTTAAGTGGGACCCTTCATCCTCACGAAGACCCACAGACGAGCAGTGCAAAGGTTGACTTGGCCTACCATCATGTTGTTCGAAAACAATAGGCTGAGGAGCCCTATCGTGATTCAGAAACCAGATACCGCGACAAAAATCTAATACCATGCCAGCATCCTGTATAAAGTTCATTCCCAACAAACTCTCTGTAGCGTTGGGCAACATTATAAACTTAACTTCTAGAGAGACACCGCGCACCCTAACCCTAACTTGCGTCTGTTCCACAATTTGCGCAACTGTCCGCCCGTCCGCATATTTAAGTTGAGTAAATACATTTTCAAATTTGTGTCCATACTTAACTAAATGAGCTTTAAGACTAACACTACCTATACAATGTTTTGCACCTGTGTCTATGAGCACTTTACCACTTTCACCATAAATTTCTATTTGTAAAACCGGTCGCACTCGCGAATCTATATTTACACTATTGACGGACTGAAAAGAAGTCGTCACGGACGGAGAAGGTTCATTTTTTTTACATGTAGGGCAGTTGGATCGAATAACACCGGGTGCGCCGCACCCGAAACACGTGATGGTTGACACGCGCGGCTCTCCATCGGTGTCAACTTTCTGTTTGACCAACTTTTGACACTCATCCTTCCGATGGCCGTATTTTTTACAGTAGTTGCAATGGGGCCGAGACCTGCTATTGTGAGGTGTCCCGGTCGTCTGCGATGTCGTCGCAGGAGCAGATACGGTGGACTTTACAGTAGAAGGCGGTGTTGGTGTAATTTCCTTGAATGTCGATATAGATGGTTTCACATCAGAAGACGAAGGTCTACTCTCATCTAAAATGTCTTCGACACGCCGGGCCATACTTATGAGTTCAGCGAAAGAAGAAAAGTCTGTGCGCGGGACCTTCTCACGAATCCGTCGGTGCAGCAAACCGTAAACCATATCGAGTTGAACGGTCACCGACAGGGAATGGAGGGGCAACTGTGAGATAAGTGCCCTGATGTGGCACACAAAAAGGTCCGTTGGTTCATTACCACGCTGCTCTCTCTCAAATATTCTCCTATAAACTTTGTGCGGGGGCAACCGTGGTCCAAAAGTTTGCTTCCAGTGCTTCAATGGCGGCAGACCAGGTTGGGGTATGATCCTTCACACCCTGCCACCATGTCGCAGCCAACCCGGTGAGTAGCATGGGCAGGCCGCGCAAGGCATTGTCGTCGCTTATACCCACGCAGTCTTTGTACACCTCTATGGCGTCTATAAAAGATTCCACGTTGCTAGATTTCTCACCGTCGAAACGTGTCGTGCATTTAGCAAAATTTCCATGTAAAGGCGTACTTACAGCTGGTGGGCAATTTACCCTTTCCAGTAGAAATCTCAGCTGCTCAGTTGTGATCATGATCGGAGCAGGTGACGGCAGCGAAGCAGACTCTGGCGCAGGTGAAGGCGGATGTTCAGCCTCCGGAGTAGGCGGCGGTGACGCCACCACATTAGGTTGGGCGGCGGCGGCCGATGTCGGATCTGCTGCGTGAGATCTCGTAAGCACCATGGTTGCACGATTAAACAATACGTGTAGGCCGGAAAAGTATTTACAAAAAGTCTGGAAGCACTAAACTATAACCACGAACACAATGTCTAAAAAACTTAAAAGTCACAAAGCGTACCTGTACACAAAGTCTAAAATAACTCAGGTCGCTTAAAATATAAAGTTTTAACTATTTACACACTTTAGTCCAGTCCACTACGCGAGTCCATAAACACCATTCACAAACTTTAAAAATAAAACGGCGTTACGCGTTAGCACACACTGAGCTTGTGGAAAGGTCCAGAAACTAAAACAAAGAATAATCTAAAAAGTCTACTAACTTCTATTGCACAACAAAACAGCCACACTGTCGCGAAAGGTTCACAAATAGTTCATACAAAAAAATAGCAGGTAGGCGTTTCTCTCGGCGTTGGGCAATAAAACAGGGTTACCAAGGGACGCTATACAGCCGAGGGACGCTATGCAATAAACCGTTAACTTTTGTTGCGCAGGACACGAATGAACATGAATTCATAACACAAATACAGTTTTATAAGTCCAACACTGTCACAGAATACTAAGAAAGTCTAGAATCTAGATTTAATCTGAGTCTGACGTGACTACGGAACAAACGGCCTCGTACCGACGTAGCACACGTGAACACGAACACTCAAGTACTGTGTAACAAACAGTCAAACACTGTCACAGTAGGTACACTCAAAAGTCTAGATTTTATAGAGCCTAACGTGACTACGGAACAAACGGCCTCTTAGGTACCGTCGTAGAACACGAGAACACGAACAACACACGCGAAATTTAACGTTGCCCACACGTTGAAGCGCCAATATAGCGATGGCGAGTGTGGAATCAAAAGTAAACACCGAGCACGGTTATATCAAACTACTTTTAATTCGCAAAATAACAGAAGTATAAACTAACAACTCGCTCGCTACAGTGCGTGCGTCGCGGCGTAAAACAAAGGTACACACGACCTCACCGCTTCGCGTTCCTTGAATAGACTAAAACTAACTTTGTTCGATGAGACGCGCGCGACCTCGACGCGCGCGCTGTGAGCGTCTCGGAGCGGGGCATACCGGATAGCGTGGCGTCTCCATAGAAGCGTATATAATGTTGCCCGCTATACTATATTTATTATGTTGTGTTTGTTAGGTACATTTTCCGATTTTGACCGTGTTAGCATATTAAATATTTTATAAAATGTCGACTAGTATGGAAGAATATGTGAATTTAACTCCACCTGAAATCATTAACTAGGCACGTAATGCAAGTAATAGTTTATTGCCTCCAAAATCAAACGTAAGTATTTGGCGGCATACGAATGTTTTATAAAGTGGAGGAATGACAAAAGGGCGCAATCGTTTTCCGATAATTAGATGTTAGGGCCATATTATTTTTTTTACTCACAAGTGTGTTGAAAAACGTCGTACGATACACGTGTGCATATGGTTATTACGCACACTCGGCTTTATTAACGCGCTCGCCTTCGGCTCGCACGCCAATATCGCCTCATGTGCGTAATGACCAACTTTGCACACTTGTTTCGTAATGTACTATTACGTATTTTAGCACAACATTTCTTTTCGAATTTTTATTCTTGTAATATTATAGATTTAATTGAATAAAAGTACATAAATAGTGAGACCAACTAACGGCTGACACCAGTTTTATATTTCTACAACGCGTAATAAAAAAGTACATCGCTGGCTGACGACGACAGTTCGGGGCGAAAATTTAAAAAAAAAAGCGGAACAAATGACGAGTTACATTTATTTCTATAGAACTAACACAGAACTAAGATTTTAACTTATTTATTACTATATAGAACAATGTCAATCGCTAGGTACAGACACACCACTTTTTGTCCGATCGAGTCTGCCGTCAACTATGGTTATGGTCTGCGCGTTGTATGCGTTACTTGTTATGATTGCATAGGTTCTATTTTCAGACTAAAAAGTGCGTCACGGATAGTCTGTCGTCTGCGTCGGGCCTAGTTGTGATATGACTAAAGTTACGAAGTGTTCGCCGCCTCTTCTCCACTTGCGCTTTGGAGGTGGTAACCTTAGCTATAAGTAATTTTATGACGTCAACTAACTATAAAATAAGAATATGACGATTTATAAGTGCTATTTTTAAGCCTATTCAAATAAAAACAATTGACTTTGTTACCAATGACCATCCAATGACATATGTATTTAATTGTTTATTGTTCCTATGATTGACTTATTTTTAATTATATATTTTTGAGTGATTTATCATATTTTTTAAGTATATTTTGAATTATTTGCGGCGAGCCATCTGACTTTATTTGCACACCGTTTCAACGGTTGAACATTGCTGCTCTGTAACATCATGCATTTTATGTATGAACAATGTTTTTTGGCAAATAAATATATTTTTATCTTTACCTTGGTCCTCTCCCGGGCCAGCTCGCACCTCCTCTCTGACGTCACCAGCTCGGGCCGCCGCGCCGCGCCGCGGGCAGACTCACTCATTGTCCTGAGACAAAGCACACAATGAGAAGCGGTGCTGCCCGAGTGGTGGTGACACGATTCTGAAACTTATCTCCGGCAAACGTTTCCCTGTCTAATTGTTCAACGATAGAACCTAACAACTACGAACGTTTCGCCGACAGTACGACTCATTTATGGGTGAACCGACGACAGCCTAACAACTAGATTCTGTCGTTGAAACACCCTTATAGGAATCGAACTGTCAGCGAAACGTTCGTAGTTGTTAGGTTATGTCGTTGAACAATTAGGCAGGGAAACGTTTGTCGGAGATAAATTTCAGAATCTGAAAACACCCCTAGGACACGGGTTCAAAAAAAAAAATTCAAAAATTCTTTATTGAAACTTTGCCTTCAAAGAAGGCTCTTTTTCACGTCGAAAACTAATTATTTAATCTATATTATGTCTCAAAGCTACAAACTACTAGCATTTCGGAACGACCCCTCTGGCATGCTAGGCGACCAAGACTGTTTCATGAGTTTCTTTCGGCATTTCTTCTCGGCAGTGGTCGTTCCGAAATGCTAGTAGTTTGTAGCTTTGAGACATAATATATTATAATTAAATTATTAGTTATCGACGTGAAAAAGAGCCTTCTTTGAAGGCGAAGTTTCAATAAAAAAAATTGACTTTGACTTTGACCACTGCTGACAAATGCCGAAAGAAACTCATGAAACAGTCTTGGTCGCCTAACATGCCAGAGAGGCTATTTATTGACTTTATACATACACTAGATTGTTCAAATCCTACCTGTGCCATATGTGTTTGTAGACTAATCTGACTCATGTATGGTAGTTTTCTAATAGACCACTACCTGCTTCCGGTGAAGAAAAACATCGTGAGGAAACCTGCACATTGGCAGTTTAATTTGCTAGTGTGTATACGGCTACTGCAGCTAGATGGCGGTAGTCGTAAAAGTCATGTCAGATGCCTTTAGGCGACTTGAATAAAATTTGACACCAGTGTTAGTAATAACACACTCTATAAGAAGAAGGAAGTATAGGGAACTAACCTCGGCGATTCGTTCTTTCTTGGCGTTTCTACAGTTCTGGGTGTTTCCACCCTCGGAGTATCGATAATCCGCGGCGTATCGTGTATGGAGCGAGGAGTAGGCGACGTGGCGTCGCTGGCGTACACTGTACGAGATGGCTGTGGCATCTGTATATCTAAACATAATCTATATATACTATACTAACCTCGGTGATTCGTTCTTTCTTGGCGTTTCTACCGTTCTGGGTGTTTCCACCCTCGGAGTATCGATAATCCGCGGCGTATCGTGTATGGAGCGAGGAGTAGGCGACGTGGCGTCGCTGGCGTACACTGTACGAGATGGCTGTGGCATCTGTATATCTAAACATAATCTATATATACTATACTAACCTTGGTGATTCGTTCTTTCTTGGCGTTTCTACCGTTCTGGGTGTTTCCACCCTCGGAGTATCGATAATCCGCGGCGTATCGTGTATGGAGCGGGGAGTAGGCGACGTGGCGTCGCTGGCGTACACTGTGCGAGATGTCTCCGGCAACTGTATATCAACAAGATAGATAGATAGATAGATCAACACTTTATTGCACTATTACAGAAAAGAACATACAACGTAGTAACAAAAGTAAATACATAAATAAATGAGCGCAAAGGCGGGCTTATCGCAAATGCAATTTCTTCCAGCCAACCTTTGGGTGGAAGGAAATATACGTGAAAAACTGTAGGGTGCAGTTAACATTATTAATTACTAGCTTTCGCCCGCGGCTTCGCCCGTGTAAATTTCCCACAGGAACAGTGCTTTTTCCCGGGATGAAAGGTACCCTATGTCCTTCTCCGTACTTCCAGCTATGTGTATGCGAAATTTCAGGAAGATTGGTTCAGCAGATAAAGCGTGAAGAGGTAACAAACAATCAAACTCACTTTCGCATTTGTAATATTAGTTAGGATAAAGGAAGAAATAAATATAAAATAAAATAAACATTTATTTTTGGATTTTTAAGCATCTCAGATGCAATATTAGTACTAAAGTACTCTCATATAGAAATAATAATCATCCATATGTAATTTCTATATGAGAGTACTTTAGTAAAATAAACATTAATGAAAATAAAAATTGAAGATCTGGAACATCTGATGAATAACTCCAAGAGACCAGCTACACTATATCATATATGGAAATGGCGCCTTAGCAGAATTTGATTAATCTGATGAGCATTTTCTGTAGACGTATAAAAAGAAGATCGAAGATCTGAAACGGTTTGGAACACAAAATGATTTTTCATCTAAGCTAAATCACGCGGGCGAAGCCGCGGGCAACAGCTAGTTTAAAAATAAAAAACTCGACGGACAACTTACATAGCCTATGTCACTTGGAGGAATGCAAGGTATCTAACAATACCTCTCACATCAAAATCTGTTAAGCCATTCAGGAATAAAAAAACTGACATACATACTTACTTACATACATGAACCCTGAAAACATAACTCCTTTTTTGGTCAGTCGTGTAAAAAGTTTGCTGTCAAGGGACGCCCGTAAAATGAGCCACGACGGCCGATAACTAATAACTATTTATATCACTAGTGGCTCTGAACTGTACACCTCGCGAGCTTATAAAGATTGCAGATCGAACACCTTATGTTTTTTACACCATATGTTTCCATGAAATATCAAAATCTTGATAACTCCACCATTTTCCCAAAACATGACTCGATATACTTTTTTCTTATAATTTTATAGAACCTGCTCCCAAAATTATATGAGAATCGATTGAGCAACCTCTAGAGAACACAGATATATCCTCGCATAGCTTCGCTCGCTCGGTCAAAAATTAGAGCTGCAATAAACGTTTTGAATTGAATTGAAATAACATGCTTCTATCTATGCTGGTCTGGCAGCGAAGAAAAAACACAGAAAGTTCCAGTTGCTTTTCTTCCCGGGCTGATTGTAAAAGTCAATCAAGGGACATGGCTCTAAAGTGAGGATTTTCGTCATAGATAGATAATACATTTATTTGTATCGATAGTTCATAAGCGATAGGCTAGATACAGATCACTATATCTGAATCTCAATTCCACAAATAAAAAAATATGGCCTTCGAGTCTCGCGACTCTTGGCTCTGTCCACCCCGTAAATAATAAAGACATTAAAATCCGAAATAACATACCTCAGATTGTGTCAAATGAGGCACTTTCTTTTCAATCCTTTTCTCGGCCAACATAATGGGTCTAATCGCCGCCGCGGTCACCTCATGTATATCATTAGATATAGTCGATAAAGCCGCCTTCATACTAGCTTCTTTCATCGGCGGGGTTGTCGATCGCCTTTTAAACTTGGGGGGGTTAGGGGGTTTCTTTTGGGGGGAAGTGGGGGTCTTCTTGGGGGTGGGTCGGGACTTGCGGGGGGTGCTGCGGAGGGAGCGGGGCGTGCTGTCCTTGCTGCGGCGCCGCGGCAGCCTCAGCGGGGGGAGGGGGGGCTCTTCGCAGCTCACGTGGCTTGATGTGCACTGAAATGTTATACAGTATACAACAGTTACTATGAAACTATACAGGGTGTTTTTTAAATCATTGGCATCCTTTCTACTGGTGAAAGTACTCATGTACATGAGCAACTTTTTGTATAGGACCGACTCAATCCGATGGAAAAAAAAAATCTGCTGTTCCATACTATTTTCCAATACCTACTCACCCGAAATGTATGGAACAGCTGATTTTTTTTTCCATCGGATTGAGTCGGTCCCATACAAAAAGTTGCTCATGTTCATGAGTACTTTCACCAGTAGAAAGGATGCCAATGATTTAAAAAACATACTGTATAGTGTTACAAGATATTCAACGAAATATCATTACTTATATCATATGCGAAAGTGAGTTTTTATTTTTTAATTAAATATGGGTTTGCTCTTGACCACAATCTTGCCCGAGGACAGAGAGGTCTACGGTGTAGCGAGCTTACCCAGAAGCAGCCTATTCACTCTGGTTTTAAAGAGAGTCAGGCTTTGTTTGTTTGTTACCTTTTCACGCTTTATCTACTGAACCAATCTTCCTAAATCTGAGAAGGACATAGGCCACTTTCACTCCGGGAAAAAAATATTTCCGAGGAAAATTCGCGTGGGCGACGCCGCGAGCAAAAGCTAGTACAATATAAAATCCTTACAGGCAACTCTTTGTAACCGTAACATAGTTTTGACAGACAATTTATAATATCATCATCATCGAATGGGCGATTTTCTGACAGCACAAATTAAGAAAAAAAAAATTCGATATATAAAAAATTCAATAGATGGCGTTTTATGAAATCCGAGCCGTAAAAAATCACACAGTTTGACAGTTCCACAAATCACAACATTTATATTTTTTAGATGTTATTTTATTTCAAAGAAATGCCAATCTCGTGCATTGTTGCTTTCTGTATAAGCTCGCGTTTTACTAAGCGCCATCTACGAAGCCACCTGGAACTAATATTTTTATTTAATTTAGGTCTCGGAAAATCGCCCATTTAAGAGCGAGGCTCTTGTCGGTAGAGTTCCTTCCATTTTTTCTTTCTCCATTGCCAACTGTTTTATTTCTCGATACGACCCGCACTTTTCCTTTATCATACCTACTACAATTTTAAAAAGAAAGTATTTGTAAGTTTGTTAGCAGGGGGTAATCATCGGAACTACTGAACAGATTTCAAAAATTCTTTCACCAATAGAAAGCTACATTATGCCTGAGTGACATGGGCTACCATTTATGTAAGTATGTACATCCCGTGCGAAGCCGGGGCGGGGCGCTAGTTTATAACAAAGACGTGATATATCTGTAAATCAAATCCCTTACAGTAATAGTGCCGACAGTTTCCACCATAGTCCTGATTTCAGATTCTCTCGTCACCTTGCGTTTGGTCTTGGTGTGGCCAGAATTAGGGTCCCGCATCAGGGGCCGGCGGGACCTTAAGGGAAAATAAAAAAGCCGTTAAAATGCCTGCTATAATATCGTCCAGGATTTGTTAGAAGACATATAAAATTTATTTTGTATATCTGATCAGCGTTAGTGAGGAAACCTGGAGATAGAATGCTAAAAAATGGTTCCACGAAAATGCGAAATTTTGTGAAGATATTTCATGATGACATTCATTCATGATAATCCAGTGGATGGATTTCGATGAAATTTGAAATGTAATTCTTGGCATATAAGTTACTTACTTACTTTGTAACGCTGTGAATTCATGAATAAAGGAAAAGTAAAATCTTATCCTAACTAATGTTATAAATGCGAAAGTAAGTTTGTTTGTTTATTAGTTTGTTTCATCATCATCATCCACAGCCTTCCGTGACCCACTGCTGGGTATAGGCCTCCTTCTGTCTACGCCAACCTTCTCGGTCCTGGGCCATCCTACTCCAGTTGTTGCCAGCAATATTCTTAACATCGTCGACCTATCTAGCTGCCGGGTGCTCTACACTCCGTTTTCCATTTCAGGGGTACCACTCCGAAACAGCTTTACTACACCTTCCATCGTTCCTTCTAGCCAGATGTTATTAGTTTGTCTTCACGCTTTATCTACTGAACCAATCTTTCTGAAATTTCGCATAAACATAGTTAGAAGTACAGAGAAGGACATAGTGTACCTTTCAACCGTGAAAAAGGTCTGTTCCCGTGGGAAATTCACGCGGGAGAAGCCGCGAGCAAAAGCTAGTCTAGATAATAAAGTGGTTCCGTACTTGGGCGAGCGCTTGCGGGCCGGCTTGGGCTTGAGGTCGCGCGGGGACGCCGGCGAGTGCGGCGCCAGGCAGCGCACCTTGGACGTGCCGCCGCTACAATATAATTATTTACAGCAACACGGCAAATTTATTTTTGGATTTTTGAGCATCGCAGATGCAATTAGTACTAAGGTACTTTCATATAGAAATTAGATATGGTGAAAAAATTCCATGCGAGCAGGACTTGAACCCGCGACGACCTTTATACGACCTTGCTCTTCCAACTGAGCTATCGCATTTCAAACCTGCACATCGAAACATGGTAAATTGTTCATATTTATTTATTTACTCGTGTGACATGCATGTCCAGAGTCGCTTTTCGTAATATTTAACTAGTAACTATAACCTAATATCTAAATTCTTAACCCATTGGGCTGCGTTCGCATCCGGAGAGAACAAGTCCAAGGAGTTGCCAGCATATTTTCTTTTGGGCAGTCGTGGGACAGACTGCACGGGTGCACCACAATCGCATGCCGGTAAGATTCGCCAACCACACCTGAACATATTTTCACCGCCGAGTCCGTACTCAGTGCGTAATCTATTTAGTTGTTGATATTCAAATGTACAGTCGGGGGCAAACAAACCTGACCCTTTGAGTTTGTTGCGCAGCCTCTTCTCCACTTGCGCTTTCGAAGCGGTAGAAACCTTAGCTTTAAATAATTTTATGACGTCAACTAACTACAAAACAAGTATACGACGATTTAAAAGTGCTACTTTTTAGCCAATTTTAGCAAATTATTTTCATTTTCATTTTTTCACCCCCTAAAGATAGGATTCATATATTCCCCCGACTGTACGTACAGTGTGTCTTACCCGTACGTACATATACATGTATTATTTATAACAAACTGTTTTTTGACGTGAAACGTCTTTAAAATCAGCGCCATACGGGTACCATGCCAGGATTTCAGACCGTAACGAAATGGGATATATCGTCTCACCTTAATAACTTCAAAACTATTAGTCTTAGAAACATGAATCTAGTATCATTATTTAGCTTATATAGTCAGTTTGGTGTTAAGACCTTGAGATAAGGTTGGAGCCCTACGGGAGGGGCGGGGGGAGCCGCCGCGTGAAATTACGAAAAACGCCGTTTTGAAAATTTCAATTTAGTATTACTCACGACACATTAGTGATAGAGCGATGATTTGTTCGTTTACTTATAGATATTATTGAGAACTATTGATTAAATTAAAAATAAAAGTAATTTGAATAATATTTGTACTTAAAAATAACCAAAAAATAAAAAATTACGTTTTGAGCCACAGCCCGAGCAAAACCCAGGATGAAATATAAGTCACACCTATCATCGAAAAGAGGAAGTTCTAGGCTACACACTGGTATACAAATATCCAATATCGGTCGAGCGAAGCAGATTTGTCAGCGTTTTTAACACCATCAAGACGAAACGGAATTTACTTCTTTTTCAGGGAAAGTAACCTTAATCCTGAAGACATCAAATTTTTATTTAAAGAAACATTCCTTTATTTAAAAAATAATTAAAATCTGCATTCAAAGATTTTTTTAAAATTCATTTGCCACGCCCGGGAATCTAACTGGCTACAATCCAAAAAAATAACACCTGGATTTTTATGGAATCAATCGATGGAGTTAATCAAAAGGATCAAATCTTTCTAACAAACATTATAAATTAAATTAAAAGGAAAATGGGAAAACTAAACCTAATAGTAGTTTTTTGTCATTAAATTACGAATATAGGTAAATTACAAATCCCATTTGACCAACCCCATTAGACAACCGGCATATCTACACTAGACGAATGCAGGTCGTTGCCTGGCTTGGTGTTATAATCATTTATTTATATATATTGGCCCGCCTTAGCACAGATGAAAATGTTAAATAGGTATACTTTATTGAAGAACTTTCCTACCTAAAATTGAAAACCGCATCAAATTCCGATCAACTAATATACACAAATAATATTAAATTATATAAGTAGGTACCTAATCCTTCCCCATGAATCACTTTGTCTATTAATGAAAAGTTGAAGCTGAAGTTCAGTAGTTTTGAGTTTATCGGAAAGACATATAGGCGGCGCCGCCAGCCGTCGTCGCCCCGCCGCCGCCGCGGGAACTTACATTTATTTATTATTTTGTTATTTATTAGCCATCAATATCCCAGTACTGGGCAAATGCCTTTCTCTCTTTAATCCAAGACTCTCGATTGGAACTTTTTATTTATTTACTATGTATTTACTATATGACGACGCCAGCGCGTGCACCAGACGGGTGATCAGTCCACTCATGCTGGGACCATTTCACCCAATTCCCGAGACCCGTATAGGGTTTTGAGTTACCTGGTAACTTACGTTGGTGGCGACCCACTGAAACTACCTGTTACTTTGCAGAATTTTAATAACTGCCCTATTGTAATGTCGCTCAGATCATTTTCAGATAGGGCGTCTGAGCCCATTACTTCTCTCCTCGCAGCAGCGTAAGCGGGACACTCTGCTACTAGATGAAAGCTAGTTTCCTCTTCTTCCAGGCAGCTGGGACAGATAGGATCTCTTTGCTTAATCACTGTCAGGTGTCATTTCAGTTGGCAGTGTCCTGTGAGGATTCCTATGATGATTCCAACGTTATTCCTACTCAATTTAAGTAGATGTTTTGATTTCTTTTGGTCTGCTGCTTTGATGAAGATTTTAGATTGTCTTAGACTTCTAGTTCTTCTCCATCTTCTTTGGATTATTCTATGCTTGATGACGCCTTTCGTTATCCCATAAGCTATGGGAAGTCTGGGTTCAGGTCCCACGAAAGTTTCATCTGCTCCTTTCATAGCAAGTTCGTCTGCTCTTTCGATTAGAACTTACATAGTATTATAATATTATGTTCTTAATTATAAAGTGACGGTAACCGCGTCGCTAGGAGACAGCATCGATAACATCCTCCTGGAGAGCTGATTTGAATCACACTGCTATTATTGTGGCAACGAGATAGATTTGTGTTTTCCCATGTTGTCCCATGGCTTAACAAACTCAACAACAAACAACTTCAAACTTGAACAATATCGACTCCGCGAGCATTGCTACCGAAGATGTACTTATTTCAATGGACATAACAGGCAAAGATATACATACAACCCATACAAATGTGGAATCCGTTTACTGAACTGGGGAACTTGAACAGTAGTCAAAGTGATGTTATGCAAAATCATTGGCGATGGCGGATAATCACTTCAAAACTATATTCGAAGAAAATCCGTTTGTGTTATCTTGCAATGTTTGTGATCGACTTTGGTTCGAGAGAGATTTAAAGTAAGTAAAAGACCACAACATTTATTTCCTTAATACAAAATTTCCCAGTGAACATGTAGGGGACTTCGCTTATGTCTGTAGACATTTAAAACTTCATAAATTTTAGTTTTGGTAAATAATATTTAGCGAACGATGTATTTTGTCATAAGATATTTTATCTTGCCATGTTTTACCAATTGAAGTCTTTGTTAAGTAATTTGTTTGTAAAATCAATTTTTATCTAGTAATTTGTTTGTAAAATAATCATTTTATAAAAAGGATTAGCTTGTACACCCAGATGTTTTTAAAATGTGTAGTTTATAAAAAACATTGTTATTAAAATGACTGTTATTGAAAAAAATATTTTGTAAAGCGTGGGTACCGTCTTTTTTGTATCATCTTGAGTATATATATACAAGAATATCACAAATAAATTATCACATCAAACCAAAAACAGCCTTATCCACATGCAATTTATTTTAAATGTTATATTTTTAAGTTACATGTTTGTATAGAATACAATGTGTATGTTTGTATAGATAAATCGAAATAGACCATTTTGTTTTTCTTTCAATCTAATCTTTAAAAGCGACTCGCTGACATAGACGTTTCACGTTAAAACCAACGGCCGTGTCCACGACACAGCCCCACCCAATTTTTTTTTCGCTGTTTTTAACAAATTATATCAAACTAGCTTTCGCCCGCGGCTTCGCCCGCGTGAATTTCCCACGGGAACAGTGCTTTTTCCCGGGATAAAAGGTACCCTATGTCCTTCTCCGTACTTCCAGCTATGTGAATGCGAAATTTCAGGAAAATTGGTTTAGTAGATAAAGCGTGAAGAGGTAACAAACAAACAAACCAACAAACTTTCGCATAAATTTATAATATTAGTTAGGATTATAAACATCCAGATCCAAGACACTACGACAATTAAATTTCTTAGTAAATAAAAATGTCATACCTGGAGATTTCTTTGGACGATTTAGGCTTCAGATTGACACGCATCGTGTCGTGTAAGGAATACATCGACAGACGGGTTCCTATAACAAACATTATTAAACATTACTAGTGGTTCTGTAAACAGAAGAATGCTATAAGCGTTAAGTCCGCCATTTATTCTAGATGTCTTTTTGGTGTAATAAAGTTTTAAATAAATAGGTAAATAAAACCTCGTGGACAGCGCTCAATCAGGAGAACGCCGACGTAGCATTTGCGACAAAGGCGCAATCCATTATAATATAAATAAGTTAGTCATTAAGTATCAGCTAATAAAGTCAGTTATATCAGTTCTAATCATTTTCGGTTTCATTCACAATCAGTGATAATTCTCACAATCAATCAATCATCAATTCATCATATCATAGTGTAGGGCGGTTTCATCACCTACAGGGGAAAACCGATGTTACAGCAAACTTCTTCCTATTTTGCCTAAGTTTAAAAAAAATATATAAAAAGCTTTCGACATAAAATTTCGAATAAATCAAGGAACACGTATGCCAAGTTTCGTATAAGGATCCGTTTAGAAATGCGCAAATGGTCATCATGCCCGACTGTCACACCGAGAACTCCCGGGTTCGATTCCCGGTCGTATCAATATGGAAAATTATCTGAAAAAGATACCATCCGGGGGCTACGTGCGGAAATATCACAATTAAAAAGTAATAATTTCGAATGTAGGTCGCCACCCGTGGCCTCCAACATTAACACGCATCGTGGAGCGCAAAATGCAAATCATCGCATCATGTGCATCGGCAGTTTTGAGTTGGCGATTTTCGAGTCGCCGCCTGCAGCCGCCGGCTGCACCCTGCAAGGAGCGACAACACGGAGCACTGAGTGCATCAACCCTGACACGTGCATATGCCGCCGTAATTATTAAAAAAAAAACACGACTGACAACCCACATACCTTATGTTATTCGGGCTAATGCAAGGAATTTAAAAATACCTCTCACATAAAAATATGTTAAGCCGTTCAGGACTTATGGTGGAATAAAGAAATTAATTACATACATACATGAACCCTGAAAACATAACACTCCTTTTTTGGTCGTGTTAAAGACAGCCTGCGAAAACCTTCTAGCAAGGACATCAAGGCTGTGAAGTTGGTTCCAATAAGGACCTGTGCGATGAAGAGTGCTTCATAAAAAAAACGGAGGAAGAAGCCGGCCGAAACCATCTTGGCAGCGCATCGACTGGACAGAACTTCCTGTTGCGTCCGGAAGTAAAGTCGAGCAACTCTACATAACCAGACTGCACTGGTATACGAGGGTGGAGGATGTCGTCGATTACGTGCTGAAAAAGTCTAACTTTACTCTCAGGGTCGAACGGTTGACATTTCGCCATAAGGTGAATTTTAATTCATTTGTGCTGAGAGTGCCGACCCATCACCTGGAGAAGTTCATGAAGGAGGGTTTCTGGTCGCAGGGAGTCGTTTTCCGGAAATTCCGCGGACGGCTGCCTGCTGATACAGCGCGCCTCACGTCGCCGACTATACGTGTGAGTGTGACCTAGTTTTCTTTTAAGATTTTATTTTATGTATTTTAGTTAAATTTAAGTAAAAGTTAAAAAGTATGGAATACCTGTAACACAAGTTTTTATCACTTAGCACAGGACTCCAGCACTTATACTATATATTATAATAAAATAATTTAATTTGATTTGATTTGAAAGATCCATGAGTGATTTGTCCATATATTTTTTTATACCTATTATTTTTTTATCTATAAATTTAATAGGGTATTTGACAAGGTGTAATTTTTCAACATATTTTTGAATAAATGGAAAGATCATATACAAGTTTTATAACAAACTGTTTTTATTTTTTGACGTGAAACGTCTTTAAAATCAGCGCCATACGGGTACCATGCCAGGATTTCAGACCGTAACGAAATGGGATATATCGTCTCACCTTAATAACTTCAAAACTATTAGTCTTAGAAACATGAATCTAGTATCATTATTTAGCTTATATAGTCAGTTTGGTGTTAAGACCTTGAGATAAGGTTGGAGCCCTACGGGAGGGGCGGGGGGAGCCGCCGCGTGAAATTACGAAAAACGCCGTTTTGAAAATTTCAATTTAGTATTACTCACGACACATTAGTGATAGAGCGATGATATTTTCGTTTACTTATAGATATTATTGAGAACTATTGATTAAATTAAAAATAAAAGTAATTTGAATAATATTTGTACTTAAAAATAACCAAAAAGAATTTAAAAAAAATAAAAAATTACGTTTTGAGCCACAGCCCGAGCAAAACCCAGGATGAAATATAAGTCACACCTATCATCGAAAAGAGGAAGTTCTAGGCTACACACTGGTATACAAATATCCAATATCGGTCGAGCGAAGCAGATTTGACAGCGTTTTAACACCATCAAGACGAAACGGAATTTACTTCTCTTTCAGGGAAAGTAACCTTAATCCTGAAGACATCAAATTTTTATTTAAAGAAACATTCCTTTATTTAAAAAATAATTAAAATCTGCATTCAAAGTTTTTTTTAAATTCATTTGCCACGCCCGGGAATCGAACTGGCTACAATCCAAAAAAAATAACACCTGGATTTTTATGGAATCAATCGATGGAGTTAATCAAAAGGATCAAATCTTTCTAACAAACATTATAAATTAAATTAAAGGAAAATGGGGAAAACTAAACCTAATAGTAGTTTTTTGTCATTAAATTACGAATATAGGTAAATTACAAATCCCATTTGACCAACCCCATTAGACAACCGGCATATCTACACTAGACGAATGCAGGTCGTTGCCTGGCTTGGTGTTATAATCATTTATATATATTGGCCCGCCTTAGCACAGATGAAAATGTTAAATAGGTACACTTTATTGAAGAACTTTCCTACCTAAAATTGAAAACCGCATCAAATTCCGATCAACTAATATACACAAAATAATATTAAATTATATAAGTAGGTACCTAATCCTTCCCCATGAATCACTTTGTCTATTAATGAAAAGTTGAAGCTGAAGTTCAGTAGTTTTTGAGTTTATCGGGAAGACATATAGGCGGCGTCGCCGGCCGTCGTCGCCCCGCCGCCGCCGCGGGAACTTACATTTATTTATTATTTTGTTATTTAATAGCCATCAATATCCCAGTACTGGGCAAATGCCTTTCTCTCTTTAATCCAAGACTCTCGATTGGAACTTTTTATTTATTTACTATGTATTTACTATATGACGACGCCAGCGCGTGCACCAGACGGGTTATCAGTCCACTTATGCTGGGACCATTTCACCCAATTCCCCGAGACCCGTATAGGGTTTTGAGTTACCTGGTAACTTACGTTGGTGGCGACCCACTGAAACTACCTGTTACTTTGCAGAATTTTAATAACTGCCCTATTGTAATGTCGCTCAGATCATTTTCAGATAGGGCGTCTGAGCCCATTACTTCTCTCCTCGCAGCAGCGTAAGCGGGACACTCTGCTACTAGATGAAAGCTAGTTTCCTCTTCTTCCAGGCAGCTGGGACAGATAGGATCTCTTTGCTTAATCACTGTCAGGTGTCATTTCAGTTGGCAGTGTCCTGTGAGGATTCCTATGATGATTCCAACGTTATTCCTACTCAATTTAAGTAGATGTTTTGATTTCTTTTGGTCTGCTGCTTTGATGAAGATTTTAGATTGTCTTAGACTTCTAGTTCTTCTCCATCTTCTTTGGACTTTCATTCTATGCTTGATGACGCCTTTCGTTATCCCATAAGCTATGGGAAGTCTGGGTTCAGGTCCCACGAAAGTTTCATCTGCTCCTTTCATAGCAAGTTCGTCTGCTCTTTCGATTAGAACTTACATAGTATTATAATATTATGTTCTTAATTATAAAGTGACGGTAACCGCGTCGCTAGGAGACAGCATCGATAACATCCTCCTGGAGAGCTGATTTGAATCACACTGCTATTATTGTGGCAACGAGATAGATTTGTGTTTTCCCATGTTGTCCCATGGCTTAACAAACTCAACAACAAACAACTTCAAACTTGAACAATATCGACTCCGCGAGCATTGCTACCAAAGATGTACTTATTTCAATGGACATAACAGGCAAAGATATACATACAACCCATACAAATGTGGAATCCGTTTACTGAACTGGGGAACTTGAACAGTAGTCAAAGTGATGTTATGCAAAATCATTGGCGATGGCGGATAATCACTTCAAAACTATATTCGAAGAAAATCCGTTTGTGTTATCTTGCAATGTTTGTGATCGACTTTGGTTCGAGAGAGATTTAAAGTAAGTAAAAGACCACAACATTTATTTCCTTAATACAAAATTTCCCAGTGAACATGTAGGGGACTTCGCTTATGTCTGTAGACATTTAAAACTTCATAAATTTTAGTTTTGGTAAATAATATTTAGCGAACGATGTATTTTGTCATAAGATATTTTATCTTGCCATGTTTTACCAATTGAAGTCTTTGTTAAGTAATTTGTTTGTAAAATCAATTTTTATCTAGTAATTTGTTTGTAAAATAATCATTTTATAAAAAAGGATTAGCTTGTACACCCAGATGTTTTTAAAATGTGTAGTTTATAAAAAACATTGTTATTAAAATGACTGTTATTGAAAAAAATATTTTGTAAAGCGTGGGTACCGTCTTTTTTGTATCATCTTGAGTATATATATACAAGAATATCACAAATAAATTATCACATCAAACCAAAAACAGCCTTTACATGCAATTTATTTTAAATGTTATATTTTTTAAGTTACATGTTTGTATAGAATACAATGTGTATGTTTGTATAGATAAATCGAAATAGACCATTTTGTTTTCTTTCAATCTAATCTTTAAAAGCGACTCGCTGACATAGACGTTTCACGTTAAAACCAACGGCCGTGTCCACGACACAGCCCCACCCAATTTTTTTATTTTCGATTTAATTACCTAGTTATCTCAAATTGAAAATTCATAGTACCGGAATATGCCGACCAGTTACCGAACACTTCCGATTAGCCAGGTGACGTCACACGTGTTTTCCCTACTCGGTGCGCCTCTCCCCGCCGGCGCTGGGCCCGCGCGGGTGTGGAGCTCGGGTTTGTTTCGTGAACTGACAAGAAGGTGATCGGATTTTTTCGGGGCATCGGATTTTTTAGTACTTTTAATTAGATATAACTTGATAATTAGGTCGAAATTTTAAAAAATAATAGTACATTACTGCCGCGGCCTATAATGACTACTTTGCTGGTCGCGCTGATGATGGCCGAGAGCGCAGCGTAGCTACGCTCCAGGCCGACACAGCGCGGTCAGCGTGCAGCACTTGATGGACGAGCTGAGATGTCGGCCGAGACCGGAGCTCGAGGCCGACACAGCGAGGACAGCAAGGGCTGCAACGATGACCAAGCTGGAAGGCCTAGAGCGTAGCTAGGCTAGCGTGAGGCAATCATTGCGTGACCAGCGAAGCAGTCATTGTGGGCCAAGGCTTGTATAGTGCTTTACTCAAAAATGCAAGTACCAAATCTAAATAAAACCAGCAAGTAATTTAAATAAAAATATATTAATTAACTAGAAATTTAATTAAAATGACAATATGAAAAGTACAGTTACTAAAATTCAACACCGACTTTCCCGGATTGATGCACAAATTTTTCATATGCAAGCTTATATTTTTCGTTTGAGTTTCGCGGTATCCAATTTTCAACCACTAATTTCGCTTTATCTTTAATGTCTGGCGGTGTTAAACACAATGAATCGGAGGAATTTTCGCTTTGAGACCTCATTTTTAGCTAAAAAGTCACTAAATAAAAACAAAATTTTCGCTGAACCGCGCTTTTGTTACTTCTTTGTTTTTTTTTACAATGGTAGTTGGAACTATACAGCCAAATATGGAATAAAATCTTTTTGTACCTCTCTCTATGCTATCTCTATAAAATACAACCAGCTGTGTTATAAAATCTTTTTGCATTCGATTTTTAAAATGTTGAAACGTCAAAATAGCGGCCGCCAATGTTTTGCCGGCCTGTTAGAGCGGCCAGCAAAACTTTGTCGGCCGCTATTTGAAAACAGAACGGCAAGATCGACTTTGCTCAAACAAGGTTATCAAAATAATGACACCTGCCACGACGTGACGACATTACATGCATTTTTGAGTAAAAAACATTGTCAAATACCCTATTGAACCTTACCAGAAACAGAGTTGCCGGCGCCCACGTGGCTGGACTTGTGCGTCCAGCTGCCGAGAGTGCTCTTCTTGCCCTTGCTCTTCAGGCTCTTGCGGGAGTGGGACGTGTGCTGGGGGGTTAAAACTTGATGAATAATAGGATCGAATTCTCTTTTCTTGAACACTTAAAAATTAACCTTATAAGTGGTACAATATGGTTCATTTTTGAATATTTAAAAAAAGAGCATACGAGGGTCGACCGAGGGGCCGTCAACCAGTCGGGCGCCAAAGGTACCGCTGTAGCGATGAGGTTTTGAAAGACCTACAGAGCCTCAAAGCTGACAACTGGCGAGAGCTGGTGTAAGATCGTAAAAAATGGCGTCATCTCGTGTCCGAGGCCAAGATCCACTTAGGGTCACTGCGATGCAGTAGTAAGTATGAAATAAGAAATCCTATCCTATCGAATGCGAAAGTGAGTTTGTTTGTTTGTTACCTCTTCACGCTTTATCTACTGAACCAATCTTCCTCAAATTTTACATACTCATAGTTAGAAGTACGGAGAAGAACATAGGGTACCTTTCATCCCGGGAAAAAACACTGTTCCCGTGGGAAATTTACGCGGGCGAAGCCGCCGGCAAAAGCTAGTAATATTATAAATGCGAAAGTTTGGATGTGAGGTTGTGAGAATGTTTGTTACTCAATCACGTAAAATCTACTGGACAGATTTCGATGAAATTTGGAATACGGGTAGAAAAAAACCGGGAATAGCACATAGGATACTATTTATCCCGAAACTGGCATGCTAGGCGACCAAGACTGTTTCATGAGTTTCTTTCGGCATTTCTTCTCAGCAGTGGTCGTTCCGAAATGCTAGTAGTTTGTAGCTTTGAGACATAATATATTATGATTAAATAATTAGTTATCGACGTGAAAAAGAGCCTTCTTTGAAGGCCAAGTTTCAATAAAAATTTTGACTTTGACTTGACTTTGAAATTCCGACAGGAGCGAAACCCCTGGTGCGCAGCTAGTAGATCATAAGTATTTAAAAATGAACCTTTTATTTTGTAAGGTTACATAGAGGATTTCTTCGTAAACTCGCTTGTCAAGCCTGGTTTCCGGAAATTCCCACAGAGTAAATTCAAGTACTCACGGTATTCTCAGTGCTGTCCATGTAGCTGGATAGTTTGGCCGCGTACTCGTTGATGGCCTCTTCCAGGCCGTCGCACGACGGGATCATTTTCTGGTGGGAAAATGACGCATCATATAACATCATCATCTCGAGTCGAAATGGCAAAAATTAGATTTTTTTCGACCAGTATCTGGCCGCTTCCACTTCTATCGTTGGTTTCATTCATCATATAACACACTGGAGGAACGAGGGTTAGCGTTTTTACGTTCACTAGTTGGTGTTACTGGAGTGTAGTCCTGTTAATGGTACAACACTGTTATTTGAAATTGACACATTGACAGCGTTGTTCCATCCGACAGATGGCTGCACCTCGTATGTGATTATATCTGGGTATCTGGTAGAATATAGAAACGCGATAGCCATAATTAGATAGATAGATCAACACTTTATTGCACCATTTACAAAAAAGAAATACAAAGTAGTAACAAAAGTAAATACATATATAAATTAGCTAATTTCTTTTGAAGTTTCCAAGTGATGAGTGTAGACGAAGCAAGAGAGATCTGTAAGGATCGTAGCAAGTGGAAATCGCTAGTCTCTGCCACGGGAAAGAGGCATGATATGAATGTATGTTTCCAAATGGAATCCGTAAGAGGCAGCTGGCGGCACAGGCTCACCAGGCTGCGCAGGGTGTCGATGCTGTACTGTACACTCACGTCCGCGCTGAGGTTGCCGGCCACCACGAGGTGCTGGTGCGAGGCCGCGATGCCCTGGCGGCACAGGCTCACCAGGCTGCGCAGGGTGTCGATGCTGTACTGTACACTCACGTCCGCGCTGAGGTTGCCGGCCACCACGAGGTGCTGGTGCGAGGCCGCGATGCCCTGGCGGCACAGGCTCACCAGGCTGCGCAGGGTGTCGATGCTGTACTGTACACTCACGTCCGCGCTGAGGTTGCCGGCCACCACGAGGTGCTGGTGCGAGGCCGCGATGCCCTGGCGGCACAGGCTCACCAGGCTGCGCAGGGTGTCGATGCTGTACTGTACACTCACGTCCGCGCTGAGGTTGCCGGCCACCACGAGGTGCTGGTGCGAGGCCGCGATGCCCTGGCGGCACAGGCTCACCAGGCTGCGCAGGGTGTCGATGCTGTACTGTACACTCACGTCCGCGCTGAGGTTGCCGGCCACCACGAGGTGCTGGTGCGAGGCCGCGATGCCCTGGCGGCACAGGCTCACCAGGCTGCGCAGGGTGTCGATGCTGTACTGTACACTCACGTCCGCGCTGAGGTTGCCGGCCACCACGAGGTGCTGGTGCGAGGCCGCGATGCCCTGGCGGCACAGGCTCACCAGGCTGCGCAGGGTGTCGATGCTGTACTGTACACTCACGTCCGCGCTGAGGTTGCCGGCCACCACGAGGTGCTGGTGCGAGGCCGCGATGCCCTGGCGGCACAGGCTCACCAGGCTGCGCAGGGTGTCGATGCTGTACTGTACACTCACGTCCGCGCTGAGGTTGCCGGCCACCACGAGGTGCTGGTGCGAGGCCGCGATGCCCTGGCGGCACAGGCTCACCAGGCTGCGCAGGGTGTCGATGCTGTACTGTACACTCACGTCCGCGCTGAGGTTGCCGGCCACCACGAGGTGCTGGTGCGAGGCCGCGATGCCCTGGCGGCACAGGCTCACCAGGCTGCGCAGGGTGTCGATGCTGTACTGTACACTCACGTCCGCGCTGAGGTTGCCGGCCACCACGAGGTGCTGGTGCGAGGCCGCGATGCCCTGGCGGCACAGGCTCACCAGGCTGCGCAGGGTGTCGATGCTGTACTGTACACTCACGTCCGCGCTGAGGTTGCCGGCCACCACGAGGTGCTGGTGCGAGGCCGCGATGCCCTGGCGGCACAGGCTCACCAGGCTGCGCAGGGTGTCGATGCTGTACTGTACACTCACGTCCGCGCTGAGGTTGCCGGCCACCACGAGGTGCTGGTGCGAGGCCGCGATGCCCTGGCGGCACAGGCTCACCAGGCTGCGCAGGGTGTCGATGCTGTACTGTACACTCACGTCCGCGCTGAGGTTGCCGGCCACCACGAGGTGCTGGTGCGAGGCCGCGATGCCCTGGCGGCACAGGCTCACCAGGCTGCGCAGGGTGTCGATGCTGTACTGTACACTCACGTCCGCGCTGAGGTTGCCGGCCACCACGAGGTGCTGGTGCGAGGCCGCGATGCCCTGGCGGCACAGGCTCACCAGGCTGCGCAGGGTGTCGATGCTGTACTGTACACTCACGTCCGCGCTGAGGTTGCCGGCCACCACGAGGTGCTGGTGCGAGGCCGCGATGCCCTGGCGGCACAGGCTCACCAGGCTGCGCAGGGTGTCGATGCTGTACTGTACACTCACGTCCGCGCTGAGGTTGCCGGCCACCACGAGGTGCTGGTGCGAGGCCGCGATGCCCTGGCGGCACAGGCTCACCAGGCTGCGCAGGGTGTCGATGCTGTACTGTACACTCACGTCCGCGCTGAGGTTGCCGGCCACCACGAGGTGCTGGTGCGAGGCCGCGATGCCCTGGCGGCACAGGCTCACCAGGCTGCGCAGGGTGTCGATGCTGTACTGTACACTCACGTCCGCGCTGAGGTTGCCGGCCACCACGAGGTGCTGGTGCGAGGCCGCGATGCCCTGGCGGCACAGGCTCACCAGGCTGCGCAGGGTGTCGATGCTGTACTGTACACTCACGTCCGCGCTGAGGTTGCCGGCCACCACGAGGTGCTGGTGCGAGGCCGCGATGCCCTGGCGGCACAGGCTCACCAGGCTGCGCAGGGTGTCGATGCTGTACTGTACACTCACGTCCGCGCTGAGGTTGCCGGCCACCACGAGGTGCTGGTGCGAGGCCGCGATGCCCTGGCGGCACAGGCTCACCAGGCTGCGCAGGGTGTCGATGCTGTACTGTACACTCACGTCCGCGCTGAGGTTGCCGGCCACCACGAGGTGCTGGTGCGAGGCCGCGATGCCCTGGCGGCACAGGCTCACCAGGCTGCGCAGGGTGTCGATGCTGTACTGTACACTCACGTCCGCGCTGAGGTTGCCGGCCACCACGAGGTGCTGGTGCGAGGCCGCGATGCCCTGGCGGCACAGGCTCACCAGGCTGCGCAGGGTGTCGATGCTGTACTGTACACTCACGTCCGCGCTGAGGTTGCCGGCCACCACGAGGTGCTGGTGCGAGGCCGCGATGCCCTGGCGGCACAGGCTCACCAGGCTGCGCAGGGTGTCGATGCTGTACTGTACACTCACGTCCGCGCTGAGGTTGCCGGCCACCACGAGGTGCTGGTGCGAGGCCGCGATGCCCTGGCGGCACAGGCTCACCAGGCTGCGCAGGGTGTCGATGCTGTACTGTACACTCACGTCCGCGCTGAGGTTGCCGGCCACCACGAGGTGCTGGTGCGAGGCCGCGATGCCCTGGCGGCACAGGCTCACCAGGCTGCGCAGGGTGTCGATGCTGTACTGTACACTCACGTCCGCGCTGAGGTTGCCGGCCACCACGAGGTGCTGGTGCGAGGCCGCGATGCCCTGGCGGCACAGGCTCACCAGGCTGCGCAGGGTGTCGATGCTGTACTGTACACTCACGTCCGCGCTGAGGTTGCCGGCCACCACGAGGTGCTGGTGCGAGGCCGCGATGCCCTGGCGGCACAGGCTCACCAGGCTGCGCAGGGTGTCGATGCTGTACTGTACACTCACGTCCGCGCTGAGGTTGCCGGCCACCACGAGGTGCTGGTGCGAGGCCGCGATGCCCTGGCGGCACAGGCTCACCAGGCTGCGCAGGGTGTCGATGCTCTCACGCACGCAAGCAGTCTGCTCGATCGATTTGTGGAAAATCTGCAACCAAATGTTAAACCTTGTAGCGATCTACCGCGACACAACAACAACGCTATAACAGTTCACAGCAAGGAGGTTAATAGATGCTCCAAACAGATGACTGATTGAATGTAAATAAAGGATTATCTTATCAAAAAACAATTCACATTTGGAAGTAGATTTGGATCACCATCAGGTACATTCTGATTGGTTACATCACAATCATACAAATTGTATTCGCATGCAAAAAATATTCTCAACTCTATTCGATTAATGAGTCGTATACCTGGAAAGTCGTATATTGGGAAAGAGCTGGATGAGGAATGCTCAAGATCGTAAGGAATGGCGTGTGCCTAAGACCTACACTCAGCTACCTGGGTGAACAACGGTTGAAGAAGATACCTGGAAAGCCTGAAACATGTTCTGATGCAGGGAGGCGATGCGCACCATCTGCGCCTGGAACTGCGTGTGCTTCGCGAACGGCAGCGCCACGCTGTTGTTGCGCTCGAGGTCGTTGATCTGCCGGCGGGAACTAGCTTCAGTCAAACCACACCCCGGACGCTCCATACAACGCTCGCTAATTTACTACTACCAGCCCTGGTATAAGTGTCAGTAATGTCTACAACGAAGTGCAGGGTGGGGTGCGGTATTTGAAATGAGTGCGGGGCGGTGAGTGGCTGTTCTGTATAATAGTACTATTTTTATTCTGTAGTCAAACAGTTTATTCCACTTGTGTACAAAGCGTAATTTTGAGCACTCTGTAAGTACATAAATCATCATCAGCCATTTTAATTGCCCCGCTGCTGATGCACTGGGCTTCTTTATGGATGGATAAGAATGGGTCGTGGTGGGTACCACGCGGACCCAATGCGGATTGGTGGGTTTTAACAACTGCGAATGCAGCTGGGACCAACGGCTTAACGTGCCTTCCTTAGCACGCAGAAGCTCGAGATTATATATTTTTGGTCAACCATACACCGTGACCCAAAGACTTAATAAGAGCGCAAACCACTGCGCTGTCTAGCTTCTCAGATATGGTCAGCTGCAGAGAAACCTGACCCCCAGAGATAGGATTCGGTAAGATAGGAAGTCAAGTTTCTCTGCATCAATTTCAATTTATTTATTATTGCTTCGATGGTTAGATATATATAGATCACACAAAACAAATGATATAGAAAATCTCATGGACCCGGGTAGGGCACTGCAATAAATAGCAATTTAAATAAAAATAATTACAAGTTTCAATTGACTCATTACAAATCATAATAATACTAATCCTAACTAATATTATAAATGCGAAAGCAAGTTTGTTTATTTGTTTGTTACCTCTTCACGCTTTATCTACTGAACTAATCCTCCTAAAATTCGCATACACATAGTTCGAAGTACTGAGAAGGACATAGGGTACCTTTAATTCCGGGAAAAAACTTTGTACCCTTTCCCACGTGTACAATATTTTTTCCCGGAATTCACGCGGGCGAAGCCACGGGCAAAAGCTAGTATTTAAATAACAACATCTGACTGTACATACCACATGAAACTAATAACAACGTGGGCTACCTGTCTATTCAGCTGGTACATGTGGACTCTGTTGAACCTGGAGCTAAACTCTGCGGAGCGCCGACACATCTTCACCAGGTCTTCGGGGTCTATGTTTATCACATCGCGACGTTCCAGGGCTAGCCTGAAAGGGAAATATGGGTATAATCAAGATTAGAGAGTGATTAGTGTAGAGGAAGCAAGATCTGTAAGGAGGAAGGATAAGGAAGGAGAGGAGAGGATCTATAAGGATCGTAGCAAGTGGAAATCGCTAGTCTCTGCCTACCTTCACGGGAAAAAGGCGTGATAATATGTATGTATCAAGATTATATGTATATAGAATCTTGATATTATGTGATAAGTGAAAGAAACAATGTGAAACCAATGTATTTCCCAATCTTTATATACTATTTACACTCCAGTATTTGACAAAAGGTATTTTGTAAGTAAAAAAATTATGTAGATAAAAGATTTTTTTTTTATCGAAGCCTACTTGCAGTTGGTCGCTACGTCGACACTGCTTCACCGGAGGAAATATGGCGACAGCCTCGAGAGCCATACAGCCGAAACAGTAACAGCACATAGGGCTCCCAGGTGGGAACGAACCTCGGCTTTGGGCGTTACTCACAAAATGGCAGAGCGGTATATTGCTCAATTTGCCTGAAGGGCCTGAGGGGAAAAACGTCCTGGTGCCGTGTCGGGCGGTACCGTGTGAATGTTGAAGCGGTCCTACTACTTCGCACTCGATTCCGTCGAGTGCGGTGTTTATTTGAATTACCCTGAGCCCTACTATTACCTCTAGAGTGATCGGAATGAGGATTAGCAACCGTAATGGGGTCGTCTGGATCGGTAAGAACGTGCCGCGGCCGGTGGTGCCGGAATCGGCGGGAATTCGCGGTGTTGATTCGGTAATCGGCTGCGTGCCTGATTAGCGGATTTGGGTGGGAGGAGTAGCGCTCGAAAAAGCGTTCCGAGCATTCCTTGAAATAGCGGACCATCGAGGGGAGCTCTAGGTCTCTGAAGATAAAAGAAAGGAACAAAAACCCTTGTCAATAGTTCTACAAGTTGCTCATAGATGGCGCTACTAGAAAAAGTAAAAGTCGCTATGGTTGTGTTTGCGCGCAGAATGACGTCCGCGGAGTGATTTGGTCAGAGCATACTTACCTGGCATAGGGGACACCGTGATCACGAAGGCGGTTCCCCCAGGGCGAGGCCTGTCCATTGCACTGCGGACGGGTTGACCCCTGCGATTATCCCTAATGTGGATAACTCGGATGCGTAATTTTTGGTAGTGGGGACTGCGTACGCGCCGTCCCCCTTATAAATACTTATAAAAAAACAATACTTACACAATGTTTGCAAGTTCTTCACTCATTTTATTCCTCAAATCCTTCACCTTCGCGAAGTAGATGCTGTTTTCTATCACATTTGCCACGTTTTCTGATGATTTGCCTATAAAATTACATCATACTAAAATATGAATTAATGCGAAATGTTTTCGGATGTTTGTTAGTCTAAAAAGACATTCAACGTTGACACAAAACAGACATCTTGAGGGCTGATTTCATCGATCTTATCGAAATCCGAGTTTATGAAAACCAAGTTTTGTCTAAACGAGATTAAAGGTTTTCTTTAATCTCGAATACATACTAATTGATTTCTCCAGCTTATTTTGATCGCGTTTACGAAAACGCAGTTTACAGAAACGTAAGTATGAAGCATAGACAAAAAAATTGTGATGCGTTTTGTTTCATATTTTTTTAATATTTATTTATTTATTTCCATGCTACAATTTAATAGAAATTACAACTAAAATTAAATTTAATATTTTAAACAATATATTTTGTGACATTTACAATACCGGCAACGCTTTTAGCACATTTTTTTTCAGTAACTAAACGTATCTGCCCAAACTGTCACGAAGACGTGACGCATTATTGTGTCGATTGTTGTTTTCTGTTGTTTAAACTCGTTTAAACGAGCTAAACGGCGGAAATCGGTCGGTTAGGTTCGAAACCGAGATTAGCTTTAACTGAGTTTAGTTGATGTTGGTGAAATGCAAACTGGCGCTTTAAACTCGTTTTTTCGGCCAAACGGAGATTAGCTTCAACTAATCGCGATTAGCCTTAGGGCCAATTTCACCGATGAAACAAGTCACTTATAAATGCCCCCTGTTGTAGGCAGAATTTAATAATAAAATGTATTGATTCAAAATAGTCCACTTCTTAGTAGCATTAATATTGAGAGATTTCTGCATGATGTTAGATCTATTTTTGGCAAAGTGAGTATGTTTGTGAATACAATCAAATCGGTGGGGCACTACTGCTAGTAATTAAAAGTGGTATCACAATGGTACTCACTAGAACCTTTGTCGGGACTAATGGCACGCGAATCTGGCGAATGTTCGCGTACAGTCGACGGACTTAGCGAGTCCGTCCCTTCGTCTTCCGGAGCTGTATGTACAAGAAAACTTCGATTACCTACTTATTAAACTAGTGGCTGTGAGCTTTAGACCTCGCCAGCTTATAGAGATTGCAGTTCGAAGGAACTTTTCACACCATATGTTTTTCATGAAATATCAAAATCTTGATAACTACGCCATTTTCAAAAAATTCCAAAAATATTACTCGACTGATTTTCATGTTTGATTGTCAACCTGCTACAAAAATTTCACAAGAATTGGTTGAGAAATGCGACCTCTAGAGAAGAACACATAGATATACCAAAGCATTTCGGGCCAAGCTGAAACTGCCAATTAAGTATGCCACAAAAATAGTGATAATTTTAAAATGGTAATTATTTTTTTTAATAATTAATTACCTCTTTTATTGTTCCCGTACACTCCCTAAGGAACCTGAATGCCAAATTTCAGCTTCCTACGCCCAGTAGTTTTGGCTGTGCGTTTTGTCAGTCAGTCAGTAACGGAAAAATTATTATATTTTTTATTGAAGTTACTTTAATTACACTAGTATTACAGTTTATTCGCTCAAATAGTTTGGGCGGCGGCAGCGGCTTTGTTATGCAACCGCGCAAACTATTTGAGCAACTAAAAAAGCTACTATAATACAAACCAGACTTTTCGTCCTCTTTGTCGTCGAAGATGGTGAACATGTCCTCTTCCTTGTCGACGTCATCAGCAAAGGTCACCACGTGCGCGGCCGAATCGCCGCGACCCACCTCCCCAGTTTCCTGTAATTATTGCTTTCCAATATTCCTCTCTTTATCTTTCTCATTCAGTGAGAATTTAATTGAAACAAACAGAAATAGGTCTATTCACTTGCAAGATTTGACTAAACTCCATTTTTAGGGTTTCGTACCTCAAAAGGTAAAAAAGGAACCCTTATAAGATTCACTTTGTTATCTGTCTGTCCGTCTGTCTGTTAGTATGTCAAACTTTTTTTCTCAGGAACGCCTGAAGGTATCAAGTTGAAATTAATATCGAATACTCAGATCTACGGTCTCTTTCAGCAAAAAGATAATCAAAATTATACGTCAACGCGATCAAGAGATATTACCGTAAATGTGGCGAATTTTAGCATATTTTGCGATTTTAGGCAGCAATCAAAACCTATGGGGTACTTCCCGTTGACCTAAAATTATGAAATTTAGCAAATAGCACGGTCTAACAGTACTTATACAGGAATAAATCTAAAAACTAAATATGTTATTGGAAGTCTAAAAAAAAAGTATTACAAACTTATTTTTACGCTGGATTCAGTATGTGTCTTAGGGATCGAACTGCATAATTAAGTTTGTATTTGAAACTAGTTGGATTTTTAGTTAGAGCTATAAGGTGTTATGCTATGCGTGTACGGAACCCTCGGTGCGCGAGTTTGACTCGCACTTGGCCGTTTTTTTCTTAATTTTCCTATTATGTAAACAATTGTCACAGTACTTTTTGTTGAATTTTGTTGAAAATAAATCATATATTATTTCAAAACTTACTACAACTAAACATTCTAAAGTAAAACATTTATTAACCACGAAAGTAATTTCCGAAAAAGTCTATTTTAATTTATATTGTTGTAAAATCAATAGTGCAGATGCTCCCAACTTATTAACCATGCAAAAGAAATTAATTCGAATACTAGTAAATATCAAAGAAACAGAAAGCTGCAAACCACATTTCAAAAAATTAAATATACTTACCCTCCCCAGCTTATATATATTCGAGATATGTAAATTCGTCCGTAAGTACCCAGAATTATACACAAGACGCGGAGATGTAAATTCCAAATATACTATACGACAGAAAAATATGTTGTTACTACCAATTAGCCACTTAAAATTAAATTCAAATAGTACATTTATAATGTCAATTAAAATATACAATAAATTACCAAAACAAATAAAGGACGAAGAAAATGATAAACAATTCTATAGAAAATTGAAAAAAATCCTAATTGATAAAGCTTAATATAATATAAATGACTACTTAAATGACGAATTCTAAATTTTGATAATACCTACTAATCAATTAATACCCAATAATACCTATACCTATTTTTTTTTATTACAAATTATTAGTTACAAGAAATTAAGATTTATATTATGCTATATGATGATGATGATTTTTATTATGTTATTAATAAAATGAGATGATGCGACCTCCTCTTTTCTACCCAAGTTGCTGTGCCCGACAGGGTCCATAAATGTACTATCATTTATTTGTCACCATATCAACTTTATGGATGCAATAAAATATTGAGTATTGAGTATTGAAATCATAAAAAGACATGGTAAGATTGTTTACATAATAGGACATGTACGAGCATCGTACAATTTTGTTGCGTCGGCAATAGTCGGCATAGGTCGTCGCCCTACTTTTATATTAGAAATGAATATTATAAATTATGTACTTTGTAGTAAAATAACGCCACTCTCATAACTAATCGCGGACAAGCAACTTTTGAACTCTGTAACTTAAACTTAACTAATAAACTTAAACAATAAGGATTGTGGTTTTACGGTCATCTCAACTACCAGACCTTCGACCATACAACCGCTTTGGTCCTTCGAGTAACTGGGCATAGTGAGTTGTGTCTTTCCTTACGTTAGCGAATCGGTTTAGCTGGCTTTCCACAAGCGGAATCCCCCAGTTAAATTGAGAAGGCGCACATAGCGTATAGGAGAGATTCTCGCTACGTCTAACAGAGGACTACGCGCTCTACGTGGTCTTCGTGAACTAACTACCTACGGCAAACTACAGTCAACTTAACTTTAACTTTAACTACGACGTCAACAATGGCCATTAACTTTGAAGAAATCTTAGCACATCAAGATGAGTGCTTCGGTAACATCAAGAAACTCTGCGTCAACTACAAAAAAGATGGATCGGACAGGAAAACTAAAAACTACTTAACTACAAGATTAGCTGCCTTGGAATCTCACTGGGCTGAATTTAAGATGAACAACGAAAAACTTATGAAACAAGAAGACAAGTCTCACCTTTACTACGTGAACCAAGTTTTTGAGAAAACTAGAACTCTGTTTGAAGACGTCCGCAACGATATTCAAGAGCGATTGGAGAAACTCGCTATTGACGCATTACCAGAAACTCAATCATCGCTGAAATCAAACTTTGATTTTGATGAGATCGAAAACACTATCCACGACACTCCTACTGGTATGAAAATACAGAAACTGAGTGGGGAAAAAATCCAGGAACTACTAAAACAACAACAATGCAACTTTAAAGCTTTTGAACGGTCAGCTAAGAAAATAAACGTGGAACTTTTATCCGAGAAATGGGAACTGGAAGATCATCTTAATATTCTGAAAGCAAAATGGGACACAGTCGACAAAACTCACTGGAAAATTGACTTCATACTTCAAGGCTCCAACCCGCAATATCAAACGCAATATTCGACGTGGGAAACAACATACGACAACCTAAAAAGAGAAATAAATAAAAAAGTCTGGAACAGCGCACACTACGCGAAAACTACCCCAAGAATTGAGATCCCTGAATTCCACGGTAGCTACACTCAATGGATATCATTCAAGGATCTATTTACGGAAAGCGTACACACCAACCCTCTTCTATCTAAAACTCAGAAGATGCAGTTACTGAAGTCGAAACTCAAGGGTGAAGCTGAAAAACTCGTCCAGCATCTCACAATTAGCGCTGAAAATTACGACTCATGTTGGGATATTTTACAACATCGATACAACAACGAGAGACTGCTGTTTACATCATTTATGAATACGCTTCTCAACCAACAGTCAATTCAACAGCCAAACGCATTTAACATCAAAAAATTACATGACGTCACACTGGAATGCTTGAACGGCTTTACTAACATTGGTCTCGACATAACTACTTGGGATCCGGTTATCGTTCACCTGATCAGCCAAAAACTTGACAGCGCAACATACGGAGATTATATAAGAGACTTGGAGTCACCGAGAGATCTTCCCAACCTTGAAGAATTTATAAAGTTCCTGGAAACTAAATTTATGGCATACGAAACAATGCAGAGCAACCAGAATCAAAAACAAGTGACTTTGGGCAAGCCTTCAAATTTCAATAATCATACAACTTATAGATATAACAACAAACCATCATACAATGGACAACTAAGATTCAATAATTATTATAAAGGTCAAAATGCCTACAGGTCAACGCACTATAACAAGCAAGAAATAACGCCAAAAACCTACTGTATGACTGCAAAAACATGCCCGCTCTGCAAAACAACCAATCATGTGTTAATGCAATGTGACAAATTCCTGAGCATGAGTTCGGATGCACGGAACGACACTGTTTCGAAATTGCAAATCTGCAAAAACTGCTTATACAGCCATGGAGATAAACAATGTTTTTCAAGAAAAACTTGTAAAGAATGCCAAGAATCTCATCATACTCTCCTGCATCAAGATGCAACTCCAACAACTAGCAACAACGGGGAGAGGTCCATCACAGCCTCCAACCGGGGGAACCGAGCTGTTAACAATATAACTAACGACTGGAAGGAAGTCCTTTTAGCTACTATCAAACTGCAAGCAAGATGTATTGACGGAACTTATATAACTTTAAGAGCTCTACTTGATCAGGGCTCACAAATGAACCTTATCAGCGAAGATGCTGCGCAAAGGTTACGCCTACCACGCCAACGATTCAACGCAGGGTTCAAGAGCGTTGGGTCCATCAATGGCAAATGCAAGGGAGTCATTAACTTAGAATGCAAGTCGCTACACTCAGATGAAGAGTTCAGAGTTCAACCTTTTATTATAAACAAGCTAATTAACAACTTACCAAACACATCGTTTTCTGCGCAAGGATGGAACTACCTGAAAAACTTAAAACTAGCTGATCCCGACTTCAACATCTCCGGACCTATCGACATGCTGTTGGGAGCAGACATGTATTCGGAACTAATCTTAGATGGACTTATAAAAGGAGAAAACGATTATCCCATTGCTCAGCAAACTAAGATGGGCTGGGTATTATGCGGCAACGTAAAAACTTTCAACTGTAACTTGACAATTATTGATCTAGAACAATTAACAAAATTTTGGGAGTCTGAAGAAATACCGGAGGGATCAACATTAACAAGCGAGGAAGAATATTGCGAGAATCACTATAAACAAACTACTGAGAGACAATCTGATGGAAAATACATAGTAAAAATGCCTATGAAACCTGACTACGAAAATAACATATGCAATACACGTCCGCAAGCTATTTCACAATTTTATCAACTTGAGAAGAAAATGGAGAAGAATGCTGATTTTGCTATTGAATACCGTAAATTTATGAATGATTACATAACTATGGGCCACATGATTTCACGAAAGAAAACTACTGAAAAACAAGTATACCTACCACACCACGGCGTACTGAAAACTGAATCTACTACCACTAAGTTAAGAGCGGTGTTTAACGCATCTTATAAATCTAACAACAACAATCACTGCCTCAATGATTTAATGTACACTGGCCCTAACTTACAGAAAGATATGTGCTCCTTACTAATGAATTGGCGACTTTACAAATATGTTTTTACTGCTGATGTGGAAAAAATGTACAGGAACATCATGCTTAACGAAGAACAGCAACACCTACAAACGATTATTTGGCGCGACACGCCCCATGAACCACTGAAGGAATGGCAACTTACCACAGTTACGTACGGTATGAAGGCCGCTCCTTACCTCGCTATGCGAACCCTACACCAGCTCGCCGAGGACGAAGGACATGCGTTCCCGGTCGCTGCTAACGTACTACGAAACTATTTTTATATGGATGACCTCGTTCACGGCCAGGATAACATCAAAGACGCTAAACAACTTATACATCAACTTATTGAACTTATGAAGAAAGGAGGGTTAAACCTTAGAAAGTGGTCGAGTAACGAGTCTGCTATATTAAATGAACTTAAGGACGAACAAAAATGCTCAAAAAACACAATAAATTTTAATCAAGACGGGAGTTCAACGAGCCCGACAAAAACTTTAGGTATACGGTGGAACCCGAAAGAAGATACCTATTTATTCAACTGGCAACTACCTGAAACAAAACGAATAACTAAAAGAGCGTTACTGTCAGAAATAAGCAAACTCTATGATCCCATGGGATGGTTATCCCCAACGACTATCAAGGCGAAACTTATTTTTCAAAAGGTGTGGTCTACAAAACTAGAATGGGACGAACGCCTACCTAACGAAATAATCGAAGAATGGGAAAACTTAAGAAAAGATTTACCTAACGTAAACAAACTTTCATTGAGAAGATGGATACACTGTAACGGAGACAACATCGAAATTCATGGATTTTGTGACGCAAGCGATAAGGCGTATGCGTGCGTCATATATAGCAAAACACATAACGAAACTGGAGAGCCCGTGGTGACGCTACTTGGCGCGAAAACAAAGGTCGCGCCACTTAAAACAAAACTATCTACACCCCGCATGGAACTCTGCGGAGCTGTATTACTAAGCAAACTTGTCAAAAAGGTACAAGAGACATTCATAAATAAACAACTTAACATCTACTGTTGGACCGACTCGCAGGTCGTCCTTGCGTGGCTACAGGGAGAAGTTACCAAATGGCAATGTTATGTAGCTTCAAGAGTAACATTTATAAACAAGACACTTCCCGGCGTTCAATGGCGTTATGTGAAGTCGGAAGAAAATCCAGCAGACTGTGCATCAAGAGGACTCTCACCATCTCAACTTCTAAACTTTAAACTCTGGTGGGAGGGCCCTCAGTTTATTCAAACCAATGATGAAGAAAAACTATCGCAACAGACGAGCGGTTATGTAACAGAAAATGAATTAAAAACAAAATGTCTAGCCTTGCAATCTGACACGCAAACAGACACGAGTATTATAAGTAATTTATTGCATAAGTACAGTGCATTGACTCGAGTAATACGAGTAGTCAGCTGGTTGTTACGTTGGACAAATCAACTTAGAAACAAAAACATAACAATGGGAGATAATTTATCGATAACGGAACAAGAAAAGACCTTGAAATTGATCATCAAGCAAGTTCAAGCAAATAGCTTTGATGAAGATTTACAGCATCTGAAACGAACTGGAACAGTATCAAGGAAAAGCAGATTACTCACCCTGTCTCCGTTTCTCGATACATTTGGACTGCTACGTGTAAAAGGACGATTGGAGAACTCAACCCTGCCTCCTGAAACCAAACATCCGATCATTCTTCCATCATCGGGAAAGTTGACGGAACTGATTATAGACGAAGCGCATAAGAAGACTCTGCATGGAGGAGCCCGCCTTACTTTGGCTAATATACGACTTCAGTACTGGATACTTGGGGGAAATGCTACTGTAAAGAAATACCTGCGACGCTGTGTGAGATGTCATCGGTTCAAACCGCACAGAAACGAGCAGATAATGGCAGATTTACCCGCTGAAAGAGTTACACCATCAAGACCTTTCACTAACACCGGGATTGACTTTACCGGTCACGTTGACATCAAAATAAATAAGGGCAGAGGCGTCAAAACATGTAAAGCGTACATAGCTATATTTATCTGCATGGTAACTAAGGCCGTGCACCTGGAGCTTGCATCCGATCTTAGTACGCAAACGTTTATAGCAGCATTTAGAAGGATGTGTTCACGACGAGGAACACCGACGAACGTCTACACGGACAACGGAACTAACTTTGTGGGAGCGGAAAAACTTTTACGCAAGGAATTCGAAGAAAACAAAACTCTAACATCATCTGAGCTACGAGCAGAAATGACTCAACAAAGCATTAACTGGAATTTCAACGCACCACTGTG
Source organism: Ephestia elutella (assembly GCA_018467065.1). Classification (NCBI taxonomy): domain Eukaryota; kingdom Metazoa; phylum Arthropoda; class Insecta; order Lepidoptera; family Pyralidae; genus Ephestia; species Ephestia elutella. The sequence goes on from CM031571.1 coordinate 18,482,933, forward strand.
GCCGACAGCAAATGGTCTATATGAGGCTGCGGTGAAGTCTATGAAGTACCATCTGAAAAGGGTTCTTGGGGAACAAAAACTTACCTTTGAACAATTTACAACACTACTTACCGAGATTGAAGCCTGCATGAACTCTCGTCCTTTGAGCCCGTTGACAGAGGATCCAGATGACCTAGACTATATCACGCCTGGCCACTTTCTCATTGGCGGCCCCATTATTTCACTACCGCTCAAGGATAATGGCTCCAACAAGATGGATATCGTCAACCGCTGGAAGCTTATAGAACACATGAAGTTACAGATTTGGAAGAAATGGTCAAACGAATACTTACATCAGCTGCAAACACGAAGCAAGTGGCAGAAACCTAGGAAAAACTTAGAAGAAGGAAACCTAGTACTTATACAAGAAAATAACTTACCGGCTGGAAAATGGGCCCTAGGCCGCGTCACTGAACTGCATCCCGGAGCCGACGGCCACGTACGTGTTGTCACTCTAAAAACTAAAGGGGGATACCTGAAACGGCCTATAACAAAACTAGCTCCACTACCAGTAAACGATTTCGAACAAAACATGTTGATTCAAACTCCTGCAACACGATCCACCTGCAACATCAACACAAACTAGCGAAAAAGAAGAAAACGTTAAAATAAGATCAAAGAAAACAAGAAGAAAAATTAACTACTTCACTCTCCTGGCAATGCTGTTTATGACCTTTACGGGTATCTACTGCGAAACAATTGGCTACAATATTACGAACCTGCAACAAAATCAGCCTATTTATTTTGAAGAAACAGAAAATCTTCATATCATTCATGACAAATGGACGATATTAACCTATTATAATTTTACTACCTATTGGAAAGTCTCACATGACATAACAACATACATCGACAAAATTGATAGAACGTGCAAACGGATGACTCATGCGCCTTGTGACGCGATGGTGAAACAACTACGTCATGAATTGACCCATCTAACTGAATACAACACGCTTTTACTATCACAACACATGGCCAGACGCCGAAGAGGCTACTTCGATGGAGTTGGAAACCTGATGCGCTCTATGTTCGGAGTATGAGACAGTAAATTCGCAGAAAAGTACGAGAGAGATATTGAAGCATTACGAACAAACGATCGCCATCTACTAGAACTGATAAAGAACCAAACATTTATTGTGGAAGCTGAGAACAATATTATTAAGTGAAGAAATGATGAAACAACAATTTCAAGCTATACATGCCTACATGGAGCAAGCACACTCGATACCATTTAACTAGTGAATTTTTGTTTTTATTTGTAATGGTTGCTTGTCCTCGTTCCTAGTTTCGCCCTCGGGAACATGTACGAGCATCGTACAATTTTGTTGCGTCGGCAATAGTCGGCATAGGTCGTCGCCCTACTTTTATATTAGAAATGAATATTATAAATTATGTACTTTGTAGTAAAATAACGCCACTCTCATAACTAATCGCGGACAAGCAACTTTTGAACTCTGTAACTTAAACTTAACTAATAAACTTAAACAATAAGGATTGTGGTTTTACGGTCATCTCAACTACCAGACCTTCGACCATACAGGACAATTATAAAAAAACGAACTTTACAAACAAAAAAAACAGACGACAGGCACTGGGACAGGTGAAGCTAAATAAAATATTATCTCTGTAACCTGGGTTCCACAATAAAGATTTGATTGATTGATAAAAGCTTGTAAAAATGGCGCAGGTCGTTTAGAACCTAAGATTTTAAAAGTCAATTCTACACGGACAAAGTCGTGAGCAAAATACTAAGCTAAAAAAGTAAAAAAATATAAGATCTTTAAATTAATGAAACCTGGATTGGAAACGGAAGTAAAAATGAAATAATGTGAATAGTCTATTCATTTTAGATTATTTCGCGGCAAAATTATTTATCATGCTTTATTGTATCTGGGTTATGCCTATGTATGAGTATACATAGTCATTCATAACACAGATACAATAAAGCATGATAAATATTTTTGCCAAATTTTCCATAATAGAATGAATATAATAGAAAGAAATAAATAGCACTTGTCAATAATTCCACAAGTTGTCGCTAGATGGCGCTACTAAAAAAAGTAAAAGTCGCTATGGTTGTGTTTGCGCGCAGAATGACGTCCGCGGAGTAATTTGGTCAGAGCATACTTACCTGGCATAGGGGACACCGTGATCACGAAGGCGGTTCCCCCAGGGCGAGGCCTGTCCATTGCACTGCGGACGGGTTGACCCCTGCGATTATCCCTAATGTGGATAACTCGGATGCGTAATTTTTGGTAGTGGGGACTGCGTACGCGCCGTCCCCCTCATAAATGTTGGTTACATAAAATTTGAATTGGAGTTGTGATTGAGACTGAACTAATTTTGTTTAGCGAAAATATTTAAAAAGCATTTAATAATGTTGTCAATTGTATAGGTATAGATAGTCTCACCACAATTTTAACTTCTTCCTCTTCAGTTTCCTTCTGCATCTGTTTGAGCTCCACTTCCATCAGCTCTTTGAGACATTCCTCAGGAAGTTGTTCCAGGAACTGGTACGGGTCATCTGGAACAGGATAATGGCAATTCCTACTAATATTATAAATGCGAAAGTTTGGATGTGAGGATGTTTGTTACTCAATCACGCAAAATCTACTGGACGGATTTTGATGAAATTTGGTACATGCGTAGATAAATACCGGAAATAGAACATAGGGTTACTTTTTATCCCAAAATTCCCGTGGGGGCGAAGCTATAGTATGAGTTCAGTATTTCTTCTCAGCACTGGTTTACATAAAATAAATTAATGGTTGTTGCAGCTTTATATTTTTTAATTTTTATTTTATTTTATAGGAAGACGAAATTATCATTAATCTTAGATGTATAAATAGAATAGTTAGCAAAGAAGCCACTATTAATAGTTAGAATAATCAAAAAGAATAACAACATAATATAAGGTTACAATCACAGACATCATCAAAAAGGAATTGAAAAATATCCAAAACTTTTTTTTTAAGATGTGCTTGCTTTCAGCATTATTCCAGTAGTATTATAAATGGGAAAGTTTAAATGTGTGTGAGAAACTATCAATATGTTTGTTAGAGCAAAAATATTTAAAGTAACATCTCCATTTTTGAATGTCCCAAGAAACCCAAGGCAGATCCAGGACTTTCTTCTGGGGATCAAAGGCAGTGGCGGACTCAAGCTATGTCAGAAACTATTAGATAAGTTTCTCCATCCACAATAGGTACACAAAATAGCTGCCTAGGGGCCTGCACGTGCCCCCGTGCCTTCCACCCTAAATACGCTACTGATGAAACTCATTACAAATAAAAAATGACATCATTCTGTCCATCTGTTCATATCATGTCCATATGACGTGAACTGAGTCTGTCACTTCTTTTATTTTTAGGGTACCTATGGAATATTTACTTTTACATCTGTATATCTTTTATTTAAGCAATAAGTAGGTAATATTCCTAAACATATTTCTCAATTCCTAGTACAATTAGTAAGGTAGTGGCCATTATGTAAAATCAAACATACAGTGTGCATTTAATTTTCTAAAATTCCAGAATTTCACAAGGTAAGTACTTCCTGCTACAGTCATGTAATGTGTTACCTAATTGAAAAAAATATGCTCATAAAATTTCTTCAAAAGGAAAGAGACTCAAATGATGATGATGTTGATGAGTTAGGTTAGGTAGTTACCCTTGCACAGTGTGGTGAGTACATCGTTCTCCTTCTCCACAAACTCCTCCCAAATCCGCTGCTCCCTCTGTTTCAGTCGGTCTCGACGACTCGCGCGCCATTTTCGGGTCAGCTCTTCCCCTTCTATGTACTGGAAGGTAGAACAAGTTCGCTTTTGAGTTTAATCTATTGTAAAGCCAACCCCACAAATTTTATAACTACGTATACCTATTACCTTCTCTCAATCTGTTCCACTAAATTTATCAAAAGCAAGGATAGACTTAAGTTGTGTAAATTGACTAGAAAAATGACGCCATAACAAATTATAACCAAACAAACCTGCAGACTTTCCATAGAGAGATTCTCTTGCGGCATGAAAGAAAATCCACGCACACAAGTTTCCATTGTCGAGCACGTAAAATTTCACTTTAAGAGCTCCGTCCACATTAGTGATCTTTCGTTTTATTTAGACGGACAACAAAAACTTTAATGTAAACAAATAGCAAAGCAATCTATCAATCAAAATTCAAATTTGACATTTCTTTCTCTATTGTTTTGCTTTTTTTACACGTATGTAAGACATCAACTAACGTACTTTTAATTTATTTATACGGTATACAAAAAGGAAACTTCTTAAAATTAAGAAATATAAGAAAAACATTATATATTTTCATTAAAAGATACTTTTAAGGCAACGATTTACTTTTAATATGCGTAATTCGATTTAAAGTATAGCTTCTGTGAAATATCCAGAATTTAATTTCCTGTGTGTATTGCTCGTTGCTAGGCAACGCTTGACGCTTCGAAGTCACAACAAAAATCGTGATTTCATCAAAAACTACTTAAAAATTAATGAAATATATATTTTTAAAGACAATATTTTTATGTATATTTTAAAATATGACATGAATAATCGTTTATAATAAAAAGTATGTTTCTGCAAATTGTAAAGTACACCTACTACATACTACTAAACATCGTACACTCGTGACAGGTGCGAGTTTTAAGAGTCGTGTTGTAATGCAAATGCAAAGTGAATTACATTGATAACCGTAGATGTCTATCGGTTTAGGATCTTCGTGTTAGTGCACTATGTTATTCAGTGCAAGGCCGCTGTCCGGCATGGGAGCGGCGCCAATGCCAGCTTTACCCAGTCATTTCCCCCAGTGGAGCAGAACAGCAATTTTGACTATTTCAAACGGCATCGAAGAAGAAAATGAAGAGGTAAAAGATTTATTGTTTTTCTAAAATATTTTGAGTTCATTTAGTTGGTTATATATGTAGGTACCTTACTAGGTTTAAAAGCAATAGATAAATAGCTAACCGGTGCAGCCGCATTCGTAGCTCTAAAACAAATCACAGTACAGTAGTGCCATGGTGAATTGGTGAGTGCTAGAGATGGGCGCTTGGATAAATTTCCGGAAGGTAAAAATGGGAAAGAATGGGTAGAATTGGTAAAAATTAATTTATACCCATTTATACCCGATATTTTTTATTTATACCGGGAAGAAATTAAAATGAAAGTAAATTATCCTTATTTTCTTTAATACTGATAAAATAATAATTAAAGTATAAATATTAGGTGTGTTTTAATTATAAGGAAGATAAATAACTAGTTGTTTTCGGTTCAAATATTAAAAAACATAAACAACAGATTTAAAATCTATGTATTCAAATAATATTTTGAAAATAATGATGCATTTTTAGTATATGGCTGTTTAAAGTAGAATTAACAAAAAAATCAAAACATCTTCAGTTGTATTATAGACTAACTTTTGCCCGCAGCTTCGCCCGCGTGAATTTCCTTCGGGAACAGTGCTTTTTCCCGGGATGAAAAGTATCCTATGGCCTTCTCAGTACTTCTAACTATGTGTATGTGAAATAGGAAGATTGGTTGAGTAGATAAAGCGTGAAGAGGTAACAAACAAACTCACTTTCACATTTATAATATTAGTTAGGATTTGGAGGTAACTTCGCAATATTTTTCTATCGAGAAAATTTTATGCAAGCGTGTTTTTGAGAGAGTTAGTAATTAAGTTCCATAACGACCGGTCCTGCGCTGCCCGCATCCGGTCGTTATGGAAATCCTTGGGGGAGGCCTTTGTCCAGCAGTGGACGTCTTTCCTCTGACAGAGAGAGAGAGAGTGTAATTAAGTTGGCTGACATTCATGTAAGGCGGGCCTTTCGATTCGATGATCGCCTAGCCGTTCAGTAGAATTCCGGCATTTGGCAAACTTGTTCGTCGCCCCGGCATAACATTTATCGTCTAAAACCAGTTGGCTGCGAATGAGTCAGAATAAAGATACCTATATCTTGTCAGGTCTTTTTGTAACCAAAACGTAAATTGTACACTTTATAAGTACTTTTATACACAGTACTTAATTTAAAAACTAAATATGTGCTTATTTCATAATAAATCTTAACGATATATTGTAAAATATCGTAATTACAAACATTTTAATTGATTTTAATTTTTACCCGGTATAAATTAAAAATTCCTGGGAAAATATGGGTATAAATGGATAAATTTCCGAGTCTCGGAAATTTATCGGGTAAATGCCCATCTCTAGTGAGTGCTGATGCATGTAGGTACATAGTAAACGGTCGACAACAGAAGCTTTTAGGAGAAGAATTTAATTTTTTAGGGCAGTCAAAACTTATTCGACTGCCCCAAAAATTAAATATTGGTATCTTTAGTCAGTTCGTGGACTGCCCAAAGTATATATTTTTGAAGGAAATAAGCAAATAATCCTACACAATATCACAGAATTAATATAAGTACTACGTACAGAAAGGAAACTCCCTGCCCCTCCCGCAATATAGTACCCCCCCCCCCCCACACTTCTCCCCCGATCTTTTGTGTATTGGGACGTTATGTTATGACTATGAAAACGCACACATTGACGTGTTCACGGATACGCAGTTTTTCATTTGTAGTAGTAGTAGCATTGAATTATAAGTAGTAGGTATATTTGACGCCCCGTTTCTATGAAGCGCCCATGTGACAATATGTAGCGCGTCTGAGATGTTTGCTGAATACGGATGACTTTTATGCCATTAGTTAGACCCAAACGAGCCGCCTCTTTTGTGCACAGACTGAGGGGCAGTAGTAACAGCATCCTGCAGGCATTGTGGTCGAAGTTTGACAGCACACTCCTTTCTTACTGGAGTGGTATTGTGATCGGACTCGTCAGCTAAATATCGCTACTTGCTCGACTTTCTTTACTAACATAGTTATTAAGTCAAATTAATACTAACAAAAAGTGGATCTTGGTATCTGAATAAATAGATATCATTTTATTTTTATTTTTTAATATGATTTTACGTCATCATAATATAGGTACTTAGGTAATGTAATTCATTTTTTGTAAGCCAGAGTGAAAACACTTTCACTAGCAAATTAAATAATATTGTACAATATGCTACGTACGTAACGTTTAAGGCAACCCACACGACTTTCACTGTATTAATTTATTGAAATTAATTTCGGCTATCTATCAAAAGCATACATTGCACGCAATATTGCTTAATTAAGTAGGTGTCTAAACATTCAATGAAAAATAACTTCGACCAGTTCATTGGCATAGAAATTACTATAGGCGAAACAAAGTTCAGTTCCATAACAGAACTGACCTAATATTTATTACAACTAGGATTCGCATGCAAATACAGTGGTGGAATTTCAGCCAAGCGAAATAAAGCCATTATTTGAATGCTCAATGATATGCCGTAAAGCCATCAGAGGAGTTGGCATCGAGCCACAGCTGAATAGTGACAGACGAAGCCCGTGAGTCAGCGGTAGCACAGAGGAGACAAATGTTAAGCCGATGGTGTTTCATCTATTCAACCGACTTCCTTTATTTATAGATCCCTACTAGGCTACAACATTGCCAGTAGAGTAAATACACACTGGTCATCGCAAACTCCATGGCTTTACATTTAAGCATCAATCTCGTTAACTTATGGCAAATATGGTTTGTTAAATAGGATTCATCACGTAAGAAAACGGACGAAGTGAAGGGAAATAGCGGAAAATTCACATGTAGGATTTTTTATACATTTTGAATCCATTTAATCGCATTTGCATAGCTTGGACTTTGTATTTCTCTACTCTACCGTGGTGGTAGGACGGAACCTGAGTGCGGCGGCGCGATCGATAGATACTGCACCCCTCCCCGCCTCTGGCCTGCACCTGCCCCGGGCATCCGCAGCCCTCGCTTACCGTCCGCCAAACGACAAAATATCTAAAGAAAAATCGTGAAAACAATATAAAATCCTGAAATTCAGTGCTTTCATCTAACGTCAATTTAACCGGTCACAAACATTATAGTTCACTAGTTCAAGGTCGAAACAGTCATCGACCTTAAGTTTAGGCGAAACGTTCTACCTCACTCATAGTAATAGTAAAAGCAATACTTGTTTGTTATGTGTTTTGAGCCGCGAATCTTATTTTTAATTATTACGTGAAGTGAGCAAGGTCGTATATTTCGCCGTGCACAAATGTTGGATCTTTACCATTGCAAACGCGAGCGTGCTCCGAGGCAGTTCACAACAAAGGAGATTGTGCTAATTGCCTCAACCGCAGATTAAGCCGCCAATCGCTCCGATAAGTGGTTATAAAAATTACTGCAGCGATGGCATCTAAAGTGCTTGTGCCGGCTGCTCCATTTACCAAATTGCAGGTAAGTGATTTAGATGATATAACATTATTTAAGTATTAATGCATCAAGTATCTCCTTAGTTAACTTATGTATTTCTGCTATTATGGTAGGTACTATGGTAGGCAAGCTTAGTCCTTTGTTAGATAATCGGCTGGTTGAGCTAGCAGACAAAGGATAATGGTTAGGTCAACGACATTGTCAGAAGTCAATGCATAGGTCATACGTATGGGGTTTTCCCACCGCGGTCAATAGATGTCATTAAAAAAACATAGTTCTACCTCTACCGCGCTTTATCTTACTGAAATTGTTAATTTAGATTTGAATGAATCTAGTCAATCTATTACGATTTTAAATAAAATACGCATTTACTTATATATATCGACGTTAAAATCAATATAAGCAACAATTTCACTACAACAATTTGGCTACTAAAAGCTACACAGTCTATTTTAGTTCATAGATTTCCTTACTTTGAATACCTAGGTACTTAAGTATGCCTTACGCCATTTAATTTTGGAGGCGAAAGCACACCTACTAATAGAGTTTAGAACACAGTCCATATTATTTTGAATATTTAGTAAGTAATAATTACGTCGAAAGTGTAAGCAGAGTAATAAATGGCACTTTCACTATATATATAGCATTATTTTTAATAGTTCTCTCGTTTAAAATGTATGCGTCATGAATAAAATTCAACGAGTTCCAAAATGTAAAGTATTCGAACAATAGCAGCATTATTCATATGGCTACATGAGCTCACTGACTCCACGTGCTACGAATTTGCACAAGGACTGCAATCAAGTTTATGAGTACAACATAATCTCATTCAAGTTAAAACACGGGTTATCAAGAATAAACAATAAGGATAAAAAATCAAAGCAAATAGAAATATATGTCAGCAATTGCACACCGATAACGAAATTTGAATACGAAAGGAAAACGCAGAAGTTAAAGTAGCGTAGATAGGACAGAACTGACGTGTTAAATTTGAAAGCCTATGCTATCATATCAAAAATATCCTATCCACCTATTTACTTCATCAGTCTTATTTATTGATTTTCAGGTGAAGAAGTCGCCACCAGAATCAAATGGCAGTGGATTCATAATAAGCAGTGGTGATGCTGCAGCCAGGGTTGCACATTTGGAGCACAGCGTGCGATTCCTGCAGGAACAGCACCGACTTATGCTGAGTGGCCTTCACGCTGAAATTGAAGCATTGAGAGAGAGGAACAGAGGTGAGGGATTGTGAAAAATCGTAATTTCCTGATAAATTGTATACTTACACAACCTAAAAAGGAATTTATTGAATCATCCTAATAATAATGACGATTATTGAAATGATCATCTCGTGTTGATAAATCTTATCTTATAGCAGACGACACATTATATATTTTGATCCTGGTTGATGATATGTACGGTTTTCATAAAGTTACTTTTAATGCTGCATTTACGTCAATCGTTGAAATGCCATTAGTCTAAACACCTACCTACCACCAGTTACGTTTTTTTGACATAACAATAATATTACTGTTCAAAATCTAAAGGTATTATCGACATTAAATGATTTATGATATCAAAACAGTAACGAGCCAAAGTAAAGATAAAGAAACACCAGAACTGCGCGTGTTATGGAAATAGAAATGCATCATCAGATGCCTGTTCAAGATAGTCGCTGCTCGCACTGGATCTAAAATTACAGTGTTGTCGGTCTTAATTGGTATCGTATATTGTAAGTTATACAAGATCGAAATGGAACATGGAACTAGAAAATGCACAAAACAACAGAGATACCCCTTAATAGATCCAATTTGATATGAAATCGGGATTTCACATACCGTGCTGTTTTTTATGTAACATACATATAATACTTAAAAATAAACTTTTATCGATAAGTTTGTATTCTCTTTCAGACTTGCAATTTCAGTTGATATTCAATAAGGAAGGTTCTCCTAAGATAGCTACAAGTACACCAGCTTCAGAAGACAGCGGTGAAAGTAATGAGGTAAACATTATGACTCTAATATTTTTACTTTTCAAATTAAATGTCATCAGTAATAATATCTTACGGTGCACGAAATCCTGAACCTAATTTGCTTTGTGTCATCGTCAAATAGAAAGAGGCTAACCTGAAACGTGAAGTGAGCCGTTTGGAGCGCGAGGCAGCTGCAGCTCGAGGCGAGGCCCGCGCAGCCGAGGCACGAGCGCTGCAGCTCCAGACATTGGTGGACGCCCAGGCAGTGTATGTTCAGATAAATTTCTGTTATCTAACTGAAAACTGTAGATATATCATGTTATTAAAACAAAATATTGGATTGTCTATGAAAGATTTCTTTACCTTGCTTGGTTGGTAGGTACCTAATTCAACGCTGATTGCAGTCAGCTGTGCATTTAATGTAGAATTCAGTAATTCATGACTGACAGGTCCTCCATCTGTCAGTCATGAATTACTGTAGCAGGCCTTTTCCAGCAGTGTCTTTGTAGCCGTTTTAGCAAGAAACAGCCAGTAACTATAATTACTGGCTGTTTCTTGCTAAAAATTTGAAGTGAACCTATTGAAGCAAAAAATTTTTGAGCTGTTTCAAAAAGACTAGTCAAATAGCCTCTAGGATTATTTGACTAATGGTTTTGTTTTTCAGGAAACTTCGCGAACTCGAACTGAAGAAATGCAGCAGCTGCCACGAGGAGTCGCAACTGGAAGGCGTGACGGACGGGGCCGAAGAGAGCCGAGCAGAGCTTCGTGCGCGACTGTCGGAGGCCGAGCGTCTAGTGCGGCGCCTGCGCGGCGACGCGGAACGCCAGCGGAGAGAGGTACTCGCGGCCGCCGCGGGGGGCGCGGTCACTAACCTCTTGTTTGACGGCGCGGCCGCGCGACACGCTCACGTATGTCACGCAACACGTTACAGGTATAGACGCGGCCGCGCACACGATCGCACCCGGTTTTAGTGGATGTTTTGCACGATTGAAGTATTACTAGCTTATATTTTTAGGTTCGGGATTAATATTTAACAAGTAGATCGTAATGCAATGGAATGTTGTTAACTTAGACAATGCGCTGTGTGCAGCTGTGTCTATAGCTGAAAATTGTTGCACAAAAGCACTAGCGCGATTTAAACTATGCAACGTATTGGCATTATCCTTTACTAACCGTAATAAATAATACTAATTAGGCAGTAGAATAATCCCTCGCTAATTCTGTAAAAATCTTCTTGAATTTCTATTAGATAGCAATATTCTCTAATAGATGTATAACCAGTATAATTATCCTCCATACAAATACCCTCTTATATTATTAAAAAATCCTTCAAAACTTATACATATATACCTGTTAAATGTAAAATTTTATACAATACCGTTCTCCAACAATAGACATACCTGTTAAATGTAGACTAGACTAGACTAGACTAGACAAACTTTATAAGTGAATACGTAAAAAGCACTATATCTCTCTTAGCACTTTTATTAACCGCATTCAACCCAGCTCAAATTACCGTATCGTACCTTAGTTGCAGTGTATGAAGAACTCTCTGCACGCGAGTCTGCGCGCTTCAGGCATGGACGGTGCGTACGGCTACCAGAACAACTACCACTTCCCACCGGTACACACGCCGGATTTTTGGAGAGAGCCACTTAGAGAGTAAGTATAATAAAAGCAAAATAAGGTCAACAAGTAATGAAACTGTTCCAATTTGATTAAGCACCTAAGAGAAAAAAGCCTTTCACCTATCTAACCTTGCTCCGATGACATAAAAAAGTAGAAATGTATAAAAGAGAAGTAGAAATTATTGTTAGGCTACAAAATGTTGCAGCCCAACAATAATTTCTACTTATTATTGTTATGAAAAGCACGCACCTTATTTGGTCGTATAGATTATCGTTCGAAGTACGAAAACCGGAAGTAGTAGTTTTCTTTTTAATAATTTTAAACTGCCCGAGTTTTATTGATACAGTCACGTCATGAAAAAAAGTAAAGCTATGGTTTATGGTGGAAACTTAGAAATAGAAACATTCATGTTATCTCGATGATGTTTAATAGTTTTTTTGGTTTGATTACGTCCATGGTTTGATCTGTTCACGGTTTGGTTTGGACGGACATGGAAGATACATATTAGCACAGAATTAATATAAGTGTGATATAGTTAGTATAAACTTTAATTTCCAGTTCTCGGTGGCCGTTGAATGCCCTTGATGATAAATTTCGTCAATGGCTTCAGCTTCAGTAGGTACCCTACACTTGCGCCGATTGCGGCACAGGTACACGAGGTCGATCACCGGCGTTTTTCGCTCGTGTAACTATGTACACAAGTGTACGATCACGAAAATTTGCGCGAACGGCCGTAATCAGCGGCGCAAGTGTACTGCAGCCATCACATAGAAGACATTTAACTTTCAAAATGAATAATATAAGAACGTCTGTTTCCAGAGACTACGCCATAGTGGGCCGCGGCCCACGAGGCAGCCGGCGGCCGCTCACGCTGCCGGAGCTCTCTGGGCAGCAGATCCATCGCTCCACCGTGTATGCCAACAGTAAGTTCGCATTTATAAGCCACAAGGGTATTTGATCTACCGCTTACCTAATAATAGGAAACTGCTTGGGACCTTGTCATTATTTTATTTTTCATCTTGGCCAGAGACCATCTAGCTCGCACTTGAAATTGAGTAAAGAAGAAATCATTTAACGTGGCCTAAAGTTTATTGACGCCTATGTACCAGCGCACTTATCCTAAATTTTATTAACGACTTTCGAAATATAAGAAAATTATCGCTAGATGAATTTCACACGATAATCGTGGTAACTTATAATTTTCATTCATTTCAAAAGTGTGTCGTTTGTTAGTAAATTAGGATAATCAGATGCAGAAAAACCTGACCTCCTATTTTCATTTTATTTTTTACTAGCTGTCGCCCGCGGCTATGCCCGCGTGAGTTTCGCTTAGATGAAAAATCTCTCTTGGAGCTTTTCATCAGATGTTCCAGATCTTCAATTTTTATACGTCAGCAGAAAATGCTCATCAGGTTGAACGACTTTTAATAAGGCGCCATTTCCATATATGTTATAGTGTAGCTGGTCTCTTGCAGTTCTTTATCAGGTGTTCCAGTTTTCAAAATAAATTATAGCCTGAATGTTGCCCAGGCTTAATAGCTATACAACAAAAAAGTTTAAATCAAATCGGTTCAGTACTTTCGGATATTAGCGGATCATACATACAGACAGACAAAAAATTAAAAAAATATATTTTCCTGTCTATTATTCTTTTTAAGTGTCCCTCTTTTAATTTAATTTCAGTTAAAAAATACAAAATGTACAGACAAAATATTTTTACTGTCTTATTATATGTATAGATAGGAAGATCAACAGCTACAATTTTAGTCTTATGTACCTTTAGAATTATCTCACCAAATCATAATCTCAGCGGTATAATGCGGCAACGCGTTAATCCTCTTTCGATCTATTTTTTGCGTGCGCCGCAGTACCTTTTCTCTTTTCTCATCTGTCACAAATTTAAATTATACTTATTAACTTCTATTTGGATGACATTCTTGGCTCAGTTTCTGAATACGATACCTAATACTTATAACAATGTAATAAACAATTATCTGATTATATATAAGACCCTTACAGGGTCAGGATTCTCTGCATCTGACTGTACATAGATATCATTGAACTTTAAGGCAACGTTAAATGATTTGTACTTAGAATTTGTTGCAGATCATACACGGCCTCGAGCGAACGGATACGAGCCCAAGAAGAAACCCAACGGAGAAGCAGTCCACATGAAGTCGCCAGAGGAACCCACTTGTAAGACTTCTTTATTCACTGTTATAGTGAACTTGGGGCTTTTTGCCCCAAAAGGGCCCTGGGGGTCAAACGGCCACTGATTTATTTATTTATTTATATTTTTTATTTACAAGGAAGACCAAAACTTTTTTATAAATTCTATAGACAACAAATCAAAAAACAGATGATAAATATAATCCATTTCCCATTTTTACAAGAATATTTAAAAATGAAACTTGCAAGTAATTACATAAGGTTCATTTTTGAATATTTAGGAAATAAGAAATTGATTTTATTCCAATTCATTACAGAGGCCGTTTTAGACCCCCTGAATCTGGAAAGCTGGGGTGTTACGGATTCCTTCAGCAAATTAAATATGTGCTTACGCATTCTCGGCTGAGACTCGCCTGCTTTCTCAATGCAAATGTTACAAAAAATCTACATCCGCAACATCCCTGCTGGAATGATAAGAATGGGTCGCCACGCACTATTGCAAATTCTATGTAGGTCCTTTGGGAGACAAACTGGTAGTACTTAGTACAGTGGTTACTAAACTGTGCTACCTACAAGATAGTTACTTCATTTTAAAGCGCTTTAACTTGATATTAGAGTAGGTTTAAACACTTTCTATTTTTTGTCCAAATTGCACATTTTTTTTATTTTTTTGTTCCCCTTATTTTTTGATTTTCAGTAACCCGAATAAGAGCAACATGCACGAACGAACCTAAATCGCCGGATAGACGTAAAATAGACCGTATGCCCATATACCCAGAGTTGAGAGTTGTGGTCACTAAAATGATACCACACGAAAAGGGTGAGAATTCCAATGTTTAGAGGCTGATGGTGCATGTCTGGGTGTAATATGTGCTTTGGGATATGGGAACTATGCATTTAACCTGCTTAGACTACTAATAAACAAATCTTGTGTCAAAAACTATTCAAAAATAATTGTTTAAATAAAATGTGGTATTGGGGTTTGGGCAGAGTCAGACTTTAATTTTAAAAATATAAAATAATATGCACCTAACTTGTTTGGTTACAACTGGTGTGTTTATTTGTAAAGTCAAAGTCAATCATTTTTATTCATATAGGCTTAAAAATAGCACTTATAAATCGTCACATTCTTGTTTTTTAGTTAGTTGACGTCATAAAATTACTTAAAGCTAAGGTTACCACCGCCTCCAAAGCGCAAGTGGAGAAGAGGCGGCGCAACAAACTCCACTGCTGCATTTTCTCCAAAGACGTCACTTTACAACATATGTCTTACAATTAAATGACTGTATAAGTGGACGAATATACGAATATTATATATATTTAACAAGATAAAAAATATATACTTATAGGTACCTACAATCAATACCAATCTTTTAATCAGATTCATCCATGCACGATATTTTGTAGAAAAAAAGACTCTTTTAAGCTTTATTTTTAATTTATTTGTAGAATAACTTGTATCAACCCTTTAGCACACCTTCCTATCAAGTTTTGGAACTCATAATTTGGTTTGGGCGTTTACAGTTTCGACCTAATGTAACATTCTGTACTAATATAGGTACCTACATACTCGTTTGTAGCTCTCCCCCCGCGCTATATCGCTCCGCTGACACCTAAAATTCGCTATGACGCACCTTGTGACTAATACAGAACCTGCATTCTATTTGATTCTGTAGTTCAAATAATAAATTCCACCACTAAAGCTTTGCTTGTTGCAGCTTCGACGTCGGACGCTCGCCGCCCGCGCAAGCACCACCACCGCAAGCACGCGCCGGACCACACATAATTTACTGACCCTACCAACAGGCAGTGTACAGAGGAGAAATGTAAGCAGAATATCATCACAGAGGAGATTAACACAGAGACAAAGCTTTATATTATTTCAGCTATGATTCTTGAAAAAATATTTAATTATAGGGTTTAATAATTTGGTTGCTTAAGTTAAATCTAGTCTATTTGGTCTGTGGTTAAATACAGAATTTGACAAAGTTAATTTGCAATCTGAATAATACCGAGATAATTTAAGGTAACAAGTGTTATAAGTGTCCATTACTAAACTTAAATACATACCACCATATTTTTCACAGTAGATATGTATTCACAACCGTTGTATAACTTCAGATAATGCAAAATGTTCCTAATAAGCCTTCGGGCTCTAGGCCTTAGTTGTTTGGAAAATTAACGTTTAATACGGTACTGTAAAAATAGTGAGTTTCTTACGGAGTTTATTCACAGAAGTGGTTGTTCTAAAATTCTTGAAGAACTATCAATTAATGAATGTTATTCTATTTGGTTAATTATTTTTTCGTACAAAATCGTTTTTTGTCCTTATCGTTGCTGCATTGTATAAAGCTAAGTCTCTGTACATTTTGATCCTCTGCAACCATACTAAAAGTTTATTGGAGTGGAATTTAATGATACTAACATCGTAGCAGCATAGCAAACTGCCCAAATTCATTGGAATTTAGCAATTATCCCCTTGACATAGAATTAAATTTCGGGTGAATTGCTATGCTGTCGTTTGCACGATCGAACTATCTAAGTAACAGCAAAGTAGCATTTTCGAATTCATAGAACGATGCATTATATGAATTACTTAATGTGAAAATATAGGCGATGAATGAAAAAATGATTGTGAACATCGTTAATAAAATTTATAAACTACTAGCTTTCGCCCGCGGCTTCGCCCGCGTGAATTTCCCACGGGAACAGTGTATTTTCTCGGGATGAAAGGTACCCTATGTCCTTCTCCGTACTTCTATTTGTATGCAAAATTTTAGGAAGATTGGTTCAGTATATAAAGCGTGAAGAGATAACGAACAAACAAACTCACTTTCTCATTTATAATATTAGTTAGGATATCGCTATAAAAATGTATCGAAACATATTGGAAACTATTAGACATGAACAATCTAACGTATTTTTGTTGATAGTTTATAATCTGTCATAACGATGTTGACAATCTGTCTGATACAGAGGTTGGGACTAGATGAAGCAATAACTATAATTTTGCTTTAATAGCGTGTCAAATAAGTCTGAAGTATGCATTTCGCATTTTATACGTATTGTTATCACGTGAAATGTAATTTTAAATTGAAAAAAAAAAAAAACAAACAAACGAAGCCCCCAGGTTTTTTTTTAAATTAGCTATTTTGTAAGTTACTGCCTTAACTTGATTACTTATAAATTATGTTAATTCCATGTATGTAATTTTAATCAAATGGTGCATAACAATCATTATTAGACCTTAACATCTTATTAAAAAAACACATTTTGGTATCAGACTTTTAGGCGACAATATTTAGATCTTGTTATGATTGTTGATGTTTTATGTGAATATTTAACAGCTTGCTTTAAAAAACTAACATTGTGTAGCATTTGAAAGCAAGATTTGTTAATTTTGTATTATAAATTTATGTATGGTTTATAAGCTCCTATTTACTTGCTATTTGTGAGTAGGGAGACATTAAATTCCTTATAACGGTTTTTCCACAATAAACCCAGTACGGACACAGATGAAAAATATTTTGTAAGAAATCATTTTGTCTCACTCATACTCATTCTATGCGCGTGAAAAATAACATGATTCGTGTACAAAGATGGGTTTACGCCGATAAGAAACGTTTATTCTCGGGCGTAAACCCATCTGATGTTGGGTTTACGTCGGGCAAACCTTTTCTTCCCATTTATTCCCAGGCGTAAAACCATCTCTGTTTGTGTATGATGCTGAGCAAGAAAGCAATAATTACCTGACATGACATTCCTACGTCCATCGTACTACGATTGCTTTTCTTGCTTTTCTTTACGCTTAGGAGACTCTTTACTTATCAAAGAAATACACTACGTTGAAGTTGCAGGTCCTAGTAACGTCCCAGCTTACAACGTCAAGCCAAATTGAGCGTTGAGATTTATGCATCAAAGTCCAAAGTAGCTTGACTTCATAGCAACATATAGCCACGTCTCGGAACTGTGACGGGTTTATTACCGATTCGCCTTGTCTCTGTTGCACGTAAGATGTATGAGTGAGATAGACTGAAATACAATTAATTCTACTGGATTTACTGTATTCCCTATTTGGACTATGACATTTATCTTGCGAGTAGCTTTCGATTCTGCGATAGACTATAGTTACGATAATGTAGCTTAATTTGTAGATATCGTACGAATCAGGATCATTGCAGACATCAAAAAGATAAATATGTAATAATTTTTAGTCCTTTATTTTTTAAAGTTCAATAATTTTCTAAAATTTCGTAGATAGATATTGTCGTCATAAAAAAATGTTTCCATTTTTTATTGCGGTGGGTAACTTAAGTTTTTTATATAAGATTGTCCGTAATATTTTACATATTTTAACTGTATTATATTCAAAATAAATGTCTGCAATAATCCTAACGAACTAATATCGGAAATTATATAAATCATATAGGTTTCTTCTGTAGATCCTGTGATATGATTTCAGGAGCGTTATCAAAATTGGAACTTTATGAATCGGTCGTTTGGTATCGAATGCTCAACTCTTTGGATTATTTCAAATTTAATTTAGTAAGAAAATGTAAGTGGGGTGTTTTAATTGACGAATGTACAAAAAAACAACTTTATTTATAACTCAAATGCTCGATATCTCTTTCACACACATAATAAAAATTAACAAGGATGTTTTTTCTGACTTTTAGTCCAAAAATCCCCTGCCGGGGATGCGGAGGGAATTCAAAGATAAAAGTTTACAAATCTCCTAACCAGGGGAGCCTTTAAACCTAAGTACCTTGAAAAGTTTGTCATGAAATAATCTGGATTGATTTCCTTTTCAACCGACTTCTAATTAAAAAGAGGAAGTAGTCAAGTCGGCTGTATATATATATATATATATATATATATTTATTTCTTTTTCACTTCTCATGCTCTGAAAGTGCTTATTTGTGCAGGATATAGGCTGCACAAAATCGAATTTTGTGCACAAGGGCATTAACGTATCTACTCATAAATGTATCTATATTAAGGCACAGATAATGAACCATACAGCCAAACACGATAAAAAGTTCATAGATAGAATTTGTCATTTTATAATATTTACTTTTAATTTATTTGCCTTATGTGTTTTTAAGACATAAAAAATATTAAAATTTAAATTCAAGTACGGTACATATGTTATTTAATTAATTTAAGAAAAATATTATTACAAAATTAATTTTATAGTAGGCTGTATGGTGTGCAGCCCAAGCCTATCAATGTCGTAAGATTAAAAAAATAAAGCGGCGGGAAACAGCTCTTGAATTTTAGTGCGTTTATTAATTTCTTTAATTTGATTTATTTCCTCGCAATCGAAGTGAAAAGCAGAGTTTATAACTCGTCCACAAAACGATTTTTATCCTCGACATTACTATCAGCCCTCGCCTTCGGCTCGGGCTGCTAAAAGTCTCGGATAAAAATGATTCGTTTTGTGCACTTGTTGTAAAATCTACTATTATCTAACAATGCCTGTTAATGGGTACCACATAGGTACTACAAAGCGATGGCATCAAAGATTATTATACTAGGTTATTTTTGTCTTTGAAACTGACTATTATTACACTTTACAATAACTATAGTGTGAGAAAAAATAACTTTCCTCTCAACGTTTTCTTGTCAACGTAATGTGAATTTAAACAATACGACTTAAGGTACATTATCGTGTGTGAAAGCAATGTCGTGTATTTTAACTGTGGTTATGAATTCCACCTACCATTACCAGTAAAAATAGGTAAAGCAATTAATTTTTGTTTTGCCCTAAAATGTCTTTGTGTTTATTATCCTAATAAAAGGTCTATTTATACTAGATATAATTAGTAAATTATATTAGTCTACATAGTAACATTATTACGCCAATTCCATCTGGACTCAAAGCAAAATCTTGAAGGCTACATGTTTGACGAAACGTTGACTATTTCAGATTTGTTTAAAACATGGGATAAAAAAACTTCTATCCACTGAAATACTAGACATGTAGACAGATTTTTGGTCGAAAATATAAAGATCATTAACATTGCTTTGTATGTATGATATTGATCGCATTTTCAGATACAAGAGGAGCAGTGTATATGTACCAATTCAAAAGAACGCCAACAGTTATCCGAAAGTCAAGTATCTAAACATCAAACGACTAGTGAACTGGTCTAGTGTGAATAGACCTTAACTTGTGAGAGTGAGTTAACTTTTAAATGATATATTTGTAGCCTTATCCATATTAATCTAATTATTACGATTTATTATGAAATATTATGATAATTATTGATATAATAATATATTTATTGCGACATAGCTGGTATGTTTTATTCCCACCCATTTCTTGGTCCTATACACATACCCATTGACACGAGTATTGATATACAATGGTGGTCAGATAGTCACAGCTCAGATGGCGTTGAACCAAGGCTTCAAATCAAATCAAATCAAAATATCTTTATTGTCAAACATAGGTCAAGAGGTCTTACATCTATATATTGTTTCACTATGTCTCAAAGTAACCTCGTTTGTATGAAAATCGACTGGTGTCCCTAATTATCTGACCACTTCTGTACTATTTTAGACCTTTATCACATTGTTAGCACCCATAACCGGAGAGCATGTATGAAGAGAGTGATGAGTGTAGAGGAAGCGAGAGAGATCTGTAAGGATCGTAGCAGGTGGACATCGCTAGTCTCTGCCTACCCCAACGGGAAAAAGGCGTGATAATCATTGTCTTAAAGACCAATGTGAGACCTTGTGATTGTATGCACCTTCAAACTAGAAAAAATCAAATAAGAATCCAAAATCTACAACCACCACCACAATAACTAAAAACTTAACAATAAAATACAAGCTAAATCAGTTTAAAATATATGTATTATCAAGAAATTCCAATCATTTGTCCAAAAAATTCTTTCTGATCACAACATTTATACAATACTCCCAATAACCACAACAACGATTCCACTAAAATTTTATTTTCTGATAGTAAAATTTTAGGTAAACTTAATTTGTACGCATCATCCGCTACAAAATGGTTTAAAATTACCGAACTAATTTTTTCACTTATCACAAGATTAGCTAAAGTTCTAAATAAATACACTAGTTCACAGCACTGGTTTTGTTTGCAGGTAGATACATGTTTCACTGTACTCACTGTGGTAGTTTTCAGTAGTTTTTGTAGGAATTGCTCGGGAAGTTCTGTTGTTTCGAAGTGATTGTGGCAAGACAGGATGAACAGGAGCTGGGACGATGCCATAGAACATTCTAGTTTGAATAGAGCTTCCATTAAAATTTCCAAATGTTCCACACTGAAATGAAGTACAAAAGAAAAGTTAGTCTCAGAGGGATAAGAGAAGTATTTTCCATAGACATTGGTAATAAAATGTCATTCAAATGAAAACATAGTTTCTAACTTTATGGTATCTTCGAAAACTATACTAAACTGTACATTGTCATTGCGAAGTAGGTCTTTGCCCAACAGTGGGATACTATCCTAATCCTATCCTAACTAATGTTATAAATGTGAAAGTGAGTTAGTTTGTTACCTCTTGATGTTTTATCTACTGAACCAATCTTCCTGAAATTTGGCATACAAATAGTTAGAAGTACAGAGAAGGACATAGGGTACCTTTCATCCCGGGAAATACACGCGGGCGAAGCCGCGGGCAAAAGCGGTTTCCTTCAAAAAAATGTATATATGTTGTTTATAGTCACGAGCATTAATATTTAAACACATCGATCTTTAAGACAATACAATAAGGTCTAAAATTGTATACAGTCAGATGCAAAGAAACCTGACCTACCATATCTCATACAATCCTATCTCAGGGGGGTCAGCATCTCTGCATGTGACTGTACATATCAATGTTCGATGACTGTACCATTTTTATTTATTTACAACTTACAGCTATCATGACAGGTGAACCTAATGCGATAGTGCAGCTTATTTTTACATATAATAAGAGAGTAAAAATATATTGTCTGTACATTTTGTACATTAAAAAAAAAAATTTTGAATTTTTTGTCTGTCTGTCTGTTTGTATGTATGATCACGCTAATCTCCGAAAGTATTACTTTTTTTGTTGTACAGCTATTAAGCCTAGGCAACATTTAGGCTAGAAGTAATTTTGAAAACTGGAACACCTGATGAAGAACCAAAACAGAACAGTTAAACTATAAGAAATATGGAAATGGTGCCTTAACAAAAGTCGTTCAACCTGATGAGCATTTGCTGCTGACGTATAAAAATTGAAGATCTGGAACATTGATGAAAAGCTCCAAGAGACCAGCTACACTATAACATATATGAAAATGGCGCCTTAGCAAAAATTGTTCAACCTGATGAGCATTTTCTGCTGACGTATAAAAATTGAATATCTGGAACATCTGATGAATAACTCCAAGAGATGAGCTACATCATAACATATATATGGAAATGGCGCCTTAGCAAAACTTGATTAATCTGATGAGCATTTTCTGTAGACGTATAAAAATTGAAGATCTGTACTTAATCCTTGGGGAGGCCTTTGTCCAGCAGTTTTTTTCATCTAAGCGAAACTCACGCGGGCGAAGCCGCGGGCAACAGCTAGTTACTAATATTTACATCCTGTAACAATTTAGTCCTGTACTAAAACTACTGTGTACACAAATGATGTCGTCACCTCAAATCATCCTTGAGTTGGCTAGCGAAGTGCACCATCGCGTACAGCGCCGCGTCCCGCACGTCCCCGGCGCGGCACAGCATGGCGGCCAGCCTCGGCACCGCGCCTTGTGCCGCGAGCAATTGGGCCGCGCGCGGGCCCGCCCCCGATACGTTGCCGAGTGCCCACGCGCATGTCACCTACAAGCGGGGACGGGTTTAGCGATAGTTTTTTTTTTTTTTTTTTATTAAATATGGGTTTGCTCTTGACCACAATCAGTTTCATGATTATAAACACCTGCTTAAATTGAGTAGGATTTAGTGGATTGCCATCAACGTGAACTTCTGTGTCTGGGAGTGAAGAAAAAACATAGAATGTGCCAGCTGCTTCTCTTCCCGCGCAGATTGTAAAAGTCAATCGAGAGAAAGGGCTTTAAACTGGGGTTTCCTCCACTCATAGGCTAGCAAAGCAACCTGTCACTATACCTTAATCTCCATTCCATCAGAGAGCCCACTATTCAGCTACGCGTGGCCTTCGAATCTCACGACTCTTGGCTCTGTCTACCTCGTAAGGACGTTAAAGACGTTAAAGACGTGATTCTTTGTATGTATGTATGTGAGTTATCAGTTAAAAACCTCAAAACCCTATACGGATCTCAGGGTGGGTGAAATGGTCCCAGCATGAGTAAACTGATCATCCGTCTGGTGCTTGCGCTGGTGACCCCAAAAAGTAAATAATAATGAGGTGGGGCAGAACAGAACACATTTCAGGCACAGGGTAATATAAATTGCTTCATTCAAAATGTATGTAATGTTTCAGATCCATGCCCTGTCTGGCTTGGCTCCGCATACGGCACAGCGCGCTCGGCCATTACTCACTCACTCACATCATTTGTTAGTTCAAATGCATCTTTGTATCATTTCATTGAAAGTGAGACTTTTGAGGCCTATCTAGTTATCAAAAAAACCAACTGGAATGAATCTCAGCAGACATTTGTACATAGATATTAAATATATATGAACCATTTATTCATAATTGTCCTATTAAAATTCAATAAAGAGTACTGTGAATATTGTTTAATATAAACAATATTCACAGTACTCTTTATTGAATTTTGTTAAAAATAAATCAAATATTAGTTCAAACCTTAACATTCTAAAGTAAAACATTTATTAACCATGTAAGTAATTTTCTAAAAAGTCTATTTTAATTTATATATTGTTGTAAAATCATAAAAAGACATGGTAAGATTGTTAACATAATAGGACAATTATGAATAGAAGGACTTTACATATAACTATCTCACCGCTAGTTCGACAGTCAAGCTATCAAGAGCTGCAACAAGATATGACCCTGTAGCTTTGGCGACTGCCACACACGACTTGGAATCACCCAGGGCTAGGTTGCAGCAGCATCCTGCAGCTGCACATTGTCGCTTTACATCCATACCTGGGAATATTAGTAAAGGGCTGTTGAAACAACATCATGGTAATTGTCAGAAAAACAGAAATCAGGCCCACTTTCAATTTAACAGAATCAAAGATCACACTATAAAACAAAATGTAAACCCCCTAGATGTGATTCCCATCACATCTAGGCATCTTGACCTCCCGGTTAAGTTGTTAAAACACATTCTCATTTTAATTCTTAAAACTACCAAAAAAGAGTATGATTTCAACTACTTTGCCTACAGGGCAACCCTAACAAAACAACCCCTATTTTTGGAAGATGTAAGCATCCAACTGTGTAGGGCAGTTGTTAAAATTCTGCAAAGTAACAGGTAGATTCAGTGGGTCACCACCAACGTGAGTTACCAGGTAACTCAAAACCCTATACAGGTCTCGGGGAATTGGGTGAAATGGTCCCAGCATAAGTGGACTGATCACCCATCTGCTGCTCGCGCTGGGGTCTCCATTTAGTAAATAATAATAATCCGACTGAGTAGCTACTTCCTTCTACTACTATATTGGTCTTACAGTCTACAAGAAAAAGTTATTCATATGATTTATAGGTGCTCGAAAGAAGAGGAAAAGATTACCTGATATCTCTCTAACCAGCCCCCGTAAGGCTCCATGAGTACCTAAGACTATACTTAGATTTTTCTTATCTTCTACGAGTGCATTCTTTAATAGCTGAAGTTCTGGAGTGGAGACCTGTGACTTGCTTTTCAGTCGATTTGCTATGTCTGCTATTTGGTCAGACGATAAGCTGGAAAACAATTTGTTTGCAAATTAGATACAAAAGATTTAATTTTACAATAAAATATTACGTTAGGTATATTGTTATTTTTCAACTACCTACCACTAAAGAAACTGATTTCTAAGAATATGAGTGAGAAAAATTTTTAGTCTCTCCGTCTGCTATACTATTTTGTATAAAATTATCTTAGATTAATATAATTAGTTACAAAGTACCAATGTATTATTAGATTATGTGTTAAAAAGTATGTAGGTACATACTTTACCTTTTATTTTCTACTGAGCGCCGAGCGTCACTTTCCTCATTTCTCTGCATTCGACGATTCAATTTTAAAAGGTTTCGTGTTGATTCTCTTATGAAACTTACTGGCGCGTCTTCCATTATGTAAAATATCCCTGACTGAAGTGGAAAATTATTTACTTTATTAATTTTTGGTCTATCGCCATTCAAAGATTAATTTTTAGCAAGATCATGAAATTTTCTCTAGTTTCTTTCTATCCAACAACAAAACAAAAACATAACCTCTCTCTCGACTACTCGACTACTCGACTACTTCCTTCTGTCAACTGTTACTATACCGAGATGACATGACATTGACATTTTATTCATCATAATTTTTTACTTCAGAGGGCTCAAATAGCCTAAACCAGGGGGCCGATTCCACTAATTATAAACCCGAAGAGCCAAAGACCAAAAAAATTGAAATAGGTATGTACATATAGTGACAAGATTAAGACTTCTATGTCTTATTCACAGAAGTAATTTTTTTTTTAAATATACGCAGAAGAAACACTTCACACACACTCTGATTATATTTGACAATATTTGCATCCTGTTCATGATAAGGACTGTCACATAACTCTGTCCCTTTCCTTCTTTAGCATTGCAATGTATTGCAACACGAACCACTACACTGAAAGATTTATCATCCAAGCCGAATTTTTCATGCGAAATGATCCTTAACTGTCATATTTAATGTGTTGTCACAGTTGTCATAAATATTTAAAATTATTTTTTACTGTTTTGTGCTTTTAAACTCAATAGAAATGATAAAATGCAACGTGTACAATATGTGGAAGTGTTTCATAAAAAAATATTCGTGGAATATCGTTCCTTCGGTAAGCAATACAGTCATGTTGTTTTGACGTGCCCAATGATAATATACAATTTCGTGTTATTTTTGAAACAATAACCATTATTAGACATGGACGTAGGAAAAAAGAACGGACGGAGTCTTGGCTTAATAAGGAGTGAAGCAAAGCAATGGCGGCGATTTACGATTGTGTGAGTTGACGGAGAATTGCCATACGCGGAAAATTACCCAACAATTATCCATAATTACAAAAATATATTTCAATTACTAAGTATTTTTTTTTTGCATATTTTGGCATTTTGTCTGTAATATCAATTCGTATTTATTGTAATTTTACATTTTAAAATCAAAATGCGAAAAAGGAAAAATAAAACAATCAGTAATTTTAATCATTTATTCGTAAATGTTGGCCTTAAAATCCCTTATTTCGGGTAAGCTTTTTATATATTTGTCGTTTGCTTTCACAAGATTTTGATATATTTTCTTGCTTAGATATTTACTAGATCTAGTGTAAAATACGCTAAAACGGCAACACTGGCCGTCTTACTTTGCTGTGGGTGTGTGCGTGCGCTCGTGTCGGTACAATACGCCGGCTTACTTTGATTGCATCACTATTAATGTTACTGAGGCGGTGTCCGTTCTTTTTTCCTACGTCCATGTTATTAGACTTTTGAATGCTATTTATCAGCAATATCATTATTTATTTTATAAAGTAGTGTAGTAATTATAACCATTTCATAAGAAATACTACAAGTAATTTAATAATTTTGTAAATAGCATACATCATTTGACAGATCCAGTTTTGTTTACTACCTATGGCTGGGCCGAATCAAGGCAAATATACGAATTTAGTACCTATTCTATAAAAATCTCAAGAATTCTTTCTTGAAGATTAAAATGCACATTTTATAAAAATACTGACAGTGAATTTTATTTCAGGACAAGGAAAATATGCCAGAAAATAATATCTCAAGAAAGAGAACTGTTATGGGGAGTATTTCTCTTAGATTGGACACTCACGATCAAATTTTGGAGTGACGCGACGCCACAGTTTTACGTCTGGACTGACGCGAAAACTGATCGTCAATGGCCAGCAGCTGGCCATTGACGATCAGTTTTTCGCGTCAGTCTAGACGTAAAACTGTGGCATCACTCCAAATGGTTTTAGGCCTACTAGAATTCCCCACTCACTAACGTCACTCCGGCTCTTCAGTTTTCGATCGGCCGGGCTGAAGAGGTGACCTTATATGGGCTTAAACAAGCTAATTATTAAAAAATAAATTGAAACGTTTATTCGGATTTGTTATTGAAATGAGTATTTTGCGTAGCATATTTCTGAAAAAAATGTTAGTACAATTTTGGTATACCTATTTGAATTTTGCTTTTTAGTATTTTTTAGTTAGACCGGACAATTTTTTGGTATTTTGTAAAATTTTAAAACGGTCACACTGACTCACATAGCCTATGGCACTCGGAGGGATGCAAGAAATCTAAAAATATCTCACATCAAAATCTGTTAACCCGTTCAGGACTTATGGTGAAATAAAGAAACTTACATACATACATGAACCCTGAAAACATAACACTCCTTTTTTGGTCAGTCGTGTAAAAAAGGAATCAATTCAATCACGTCAATTTGTTAATTGAGTTATCGCTAGAACCAAATGACTGGACAAAATATTTTTTTGGTCAGTCGTGTAAAAAAGGAATCAATTCAATCACGTCAATTTGTATCGCTAGAACCAAATGACTGGACAAAATAATTTAAGGATGGACGAAACGACATATTTCAAGCTTTTGAAACATAGGTATAACTCCACAATATATTGCTAAACAGGATACTAATATGAGAGAAGCTATTAGCCCTCATGAGAGATTGACAACCACTCTTCGTAATTAGCATCGGGAATGAGTTACGAAGAATTAAAATTTCCAACTGCAATATCTCCACAGCGTCTAGGAGTCATTATTCCAGAAACACGCTCAATCACCGCGAGCGATGCGAGCGAACTGACGATTGGAATGACGATCACACACTCACGGGCAGTTTGGCGCGATGCGCCGTTGGATTTATGGTAGTAACGGAAAATTTCCGTGGCGCGTCGTCAGTTAAAACTCTGGAGTGATGATTGGACACTCACGATCAAATTTTGGAGTGACGCCACAGTTTTGTGTCTGGACTGACGCGAAAAACTGATCGTCAATGGCTAGCTTTACGTACTACGAGTACCAGGGGCCCTATTTTTGAAAGTGTGACTCACCAAAAACGCGTGAGCCGAATGATTTTTCATTCGTTATCAATTATTCCGTATTTTTGAATTGTCTATGTCGAATAATTCGCAAAGAGTGGTCTAGCTCTAGACCACTCGTTTTCGTATGATTTGGTAGTCGAACGTTTTTTACGTCAAAATCTTGAATGACATAGACAACCGGATACGGATATAGATGGAGTCTATTAGAATTTTCTTTTTTGCGTTCCGTTTAACGCTTACGTTCTCTTTGATTGAAAATTTACGAACATTTTTTTTACGATTCGTTACCGATTCAGTTTTCGTTGCGTAGAATGGATCAGAAATTGTTTCTCGCATTATTTTCATATTACTGGCAACATTGCAAGACGAGTGATTTCAAAAATACGGCTTTTATGTTTTTAGTGACATAATAGGACGAGAGCGACATAATAGTCTATTCGTTTTCGGCTGTAGGTATGTCACACTTTCAAAAATAGGGCTCCAGGACAGTGAATGGACGCCAGCAACCATTAACATCATTGCAATGTTTCATTGCACATGATTTTTAATAATTTAAAATAAATTTTATTGATTTAATGACTAGTATTTTTTTCCCAAGGATAGAATTTCCCATCGTAAAAAGCTGATGCAGATCCGTCCGCATACCGCGCACGGCTTAAGATTCAGCGTCTCAAAATTTTTGGTTTTGCTACACTGTACCGAATATAATTAATTATCTTAGATCCGACCCTGTATTCTGTCGTTGTGTGAATAATAATCTTAGTGTGTGTTTTTGCCATGCAATTTCAAATGACATGTTCAGTCTGCTTACTATTATTATATGTCTGTGCTTCTGAGACACAACATCTAAAAGGGCCTGGATGCATGCTTTTCTACGTAAAAAAATTGCTCCATTGAATTAGTTGTAGGAAACGTTCAAAAATATCAGGAAACGTGATGAAGTAAAAAATCCTTAACCCTACTAATAATAGTTAGGTACTTACTTACTTAAAATAGTAGGTATCCTAATTGTTTGTACTTATTTTAGTTTCACGTCAAAGCGGCAGAACCGATTTTGAACATATTTAATACTAGCTGTCGCCCGCGGCTTCGCCCGCGTGAGTTTCGCTTAGATGAAAAATCTCTCTTGGAGCTTTTCATCAGATGTTCCAGATCTTCAATTTTTATACGTCAGCAGAAAATGCTCATCAGGTTGAACGATTTTTGCTAAGGCGCCATTTCCATATATGTTATAGTGTAGCTGGTCTCTTGGAGCTTTTCATCAGATGTTCCAGATCTTCAATTTTTATACGTCGGCAGAAAATGCTCATCAGGTTGAACGATTTTTGTTAAGGCACCATTTCCATATTACTTATAGTTTAGCTGTTCCGTTATGGTTCTTCATCAGGTGTTCCAGTTTTCAAAATTAATTATAGCCTATATGTTGCCCAGGCTTAATAGCTATACAACAAAAAAAGTTTCATTCAAATCCGTCCAGTAGTTTTTGCGTGAAACGCGTACATACATACAGACAGACAGACAGACAGACAGACAGACAGACAGACAGACAGACAGACAGACAGACAAGAAATTCCAAAAAAATTTTTTTGCTTTCTATTGTTCTTTTTAGGTCTCCCTCTATCCATTTCAGTCAAAAATATTAAATGTACAGACAAAATATTTTTACTGTTTTATTATATGTATAGATTAGACCTTGGAGCCTTGGAGACAGGCATGTTTCCTATTATTGCGAGAAGCAACCTAGCAAGTTGATAATCTCTATTGAAAACACAGAATTATAATAATAGTAAGTTGAGTAGTTTAAGATCTAAGCGTAAAACCGCGGAAATGTTAAACTCTATAGGACTAGTAAGCAACATAAATAGGATATATAGGCCTGCGGAAGTCCTTGTTGCTAAAGTCAAGTTTTGATCAAGTAATTTAGATAGTGTTTGTTTGTATTGTATACAGAAATTGTGGATCTTTTTAAGCCTGGAGTTCGTAAAATTAAATGTCATTGAAAAGAAAATTTAAGGAATGATTTTTTTTCTATACTATGTCTATGAGTTAATCCATAGTTAATCATAGTAGATTGTGAAAAATATGAACTATAAAAAATAAAAATAATATGGTACCTACTAATGAAAAACTTTGAAACATCAAAACTTTTATTTGCATCGTTATAATAAGTAGATAATACTTTAAGTATATTGTATGTAATATATACAGGGCAAGCAAAAGACTGTAGCAATGAAGGACCTAATCTTAACTTTAGTTTATATTTAAACTACATAGGTACCTAATTTTGTAATTTGCAATATAAATAACTATGGGTATATTAAATCATCTCACTTACCTACTAGGAAGAATAGGGTATTAGACCGAGAGGTCACGGGAATTTTCGTAACGATCAGGGAAACGGATAGACTTGATTTTATGGGTTGTAGAGTAGTCCCCTAATGTGAATGATGTCGGTCTGCCGGCTCTCAGTGGTAGCTTCTTCGAGCTATAGGGCCTGGAAGGTGCTTCATTGTTGCGAAAAAAAAACGATCTGAGAAATGGTTAGTTTTAGTACATAATCAAAGTATGGCATCTCCGCATGTGAAACAAGTTGGTCTGCCGGCTGTCAGTGGTTGCATTTCAGAGCTATGAGGCGCGCAAGTCACTGCATAGTTACAAAAAAAAAACGATAAGAGAAATGGTTAGTTTTAGTACCAATTGGAAGAATGGTATATCCACAGATGAAACGAGTTGGTCTGCCGGCTGTCAGTGGTTGTATTTCAGAGCTATCATCGTTCACGTAAGTCGCTTATTTAAGGAAAAAGTCTAAAAAAACATTGAAAAGCGGGAAAATAGGCGAATTTTTCTAGTTCATGCCAGCCGCTGTCGTATCTGCGTATGTTTGACCCAACCTCAAACTTGCGCCGCGCACCACCGCACTGTGGGGAAAAAATCGCCTCTAGAGAAAAAAGGTTTCTTCAGAAAATCTACGTCGATTTTGGTAAAAGCTGATTATGTATTTCATTTTTGATCTTAATAAGAAGACTTTTTATTAATACTATTTTTGCTAACATTGCATTCTTTTAATAGGTACTAAAACTGACCATTTCTCTTACCGTTTTTTTCGTAAATAAGCAGTGACTTTCGCGCCTCATAGCTCTGAAATGCAACCACTGACAGCCGGCAGACCAACTTGTTTCACATGCGGAGATGCCATACTATGAATATGTACTAAAACTAACCATTCCTCAGATCGTTTTCTATTTTTTGCAACAATGAAGCTCATTCTAGCCTTAATAGCTCAAAGTGGCAACCACTGATAGCCGGCAGACCAAATTGTTTCACATGAGGAGATGCCATATTTTGAATATGTACTAAAACTAACCATTTCTCTGATTTTTTTTTAAACAATGAAGCCCCTTCCAGGCCCTAGGTATAGCTCGAAGTGGCAACCACTGAAGGCCGGCAGACCTACTTGTTTCACCTGTGGAGACACCATTCTTTCAATAAGAACTAACACTGACCATTTCTTTTACCGTTTTATTTCGTAACTATGCAGTGACTTTCGCGCCTCATAGCTCTGAAATGCAACCACCGACAGCCGGCAGACCAACTTGTTTCACATGCGGAGATACCATACTTTGAATATGTACTAAAACTTACCATTCCTCAGATCGTTTTCTATTTTTTGCAACAATGAAGCTTCTTCTAGCCTTTATAGCTCAAAATGGCAACCGCTGACAGCCGGCAGACCAACTTGTTTCACATACGGAGATGCCATACTTTGAATATATACTAAAACTAACCATTTCTCTGATCGTTTTTTTCGCTACAATGAAGCCCCTTTCAGCCCCTATAGCTCAAAGTAACAACCACTGACAGCCGGCAGACCAACTTGTTTCACATACGGAAGTCAAAGTCAAAGTCAAATCATTTATTTTGTGAACATAGGTTTACATAGAGAGGTGTTATACATTTAAAATGAATTAACGGAGATGCCATACTTTGAATATGTACTAAAACTAACCATTTCTCTAAGCATTTTTTTTCGCATCAATGAAGGCCCTAGGTATAGCTCGAAGTGGCAACCACTGAAGGCCGGCAGACCAACTTGTTTCACCTGTGGAGACACCATTCTTTTAATAAGTACTAAAACTGACCATTTCTTTTACCGTTTTTTTTCGTAACTATGCAGTGACTTTCGCGCCTCATAGCTCTGAAATGCAACCACTGACAGCCGGCAGACCAACTTGTTTCACATGCGGAGATACCATACTTGGAATATGTACTAAAACTAACCATTCCTCAGATCGTTTTCTATTTTTTGCAACAATGAAGCTCCTTCTAGCCTTTATAGCTCAAAGTGGCAACCACTGACAGCCGGCAGACCAACTTTTTTCACATACGGAGATGCCATACTTTGAATATGTACTAAAACTAACCATTTTTCTGAGCATTTTTTTTCGCAACAATGATTCCAGGCTCTAGAGCTCGAAGTGGTAACCACTGAAAGCCGGCAGACAGACTCGTTAACCTGTGGAGACACCATTCTTCCAATAGGTACTAAAACTGACCATTTCTCTTACGGTTTTCTTTTCGTAACTATGCAGTAACTTTCGCGCCTCATAGTTCTGTAATGCAACCACTGATAGCCGGCAGACCAACTTGTTTCACATGCGGAGATGCCATACTTTGAATATGTACTAAAACTAACCTTTTCTCAGATCGTTTTCTATTTTTTGCAACAATGAAGCTCCTTCCAGGCCCTAGGTATAACTCAAAGTGGCAAACACTGACAGCCGGCGGACCAACTTGTTTCACATGCGGAGATACCATATTTTGAATATATACTAAAACTAACTATTTATCTGATATTTTTTTTTCGCAACAATAAAGCCCCTTCCAGGCCCTAGGTATAGCTCGAAGTGGCAACCACTGAAGGCCGGCAGACCAACTTGTTTCACCTGTGGAGACACCATTCTTTCAATAGGTACTAAAACTGACCATTTCTCTTACCGTTTTTTTTTTTCGTAACTATGCAGTGACTTTCTCGCCTTATAGCTCTGAAATGCAACCACTGACAGCCAGCAGACCAACTTGTTTCACATGCGGAGATGCCATACTTTGAATATATATTAAAACTAACCATTTCTCTATCGTTTTTTTCGCAACAATGAAGCCCCTTCCAGCCCCTATAGCTCAAAGTGGCAACCACTAACAGCCGGCAGACCAACTCGTTTCACATGCGGAGATGCCATACTTTGAATAAGTAAAGGTGAAACGAGTTGGTCTGCCGGCTCTCAGTGGTTGCCACTTCGAGCTTGTTGTGAAAAAAATGATCAGAGAAATTGTTAGATTTATTACATGTTCAAAGTATGGAATCTCCGCATGTGAAACAAGTTGGTCTGCCGGCTGTCAGTGGTCGAATTTCAGAGCGATGATGCGCGAAAGTCACTGCATAGTTACGAAATAAAACGGTAAAAGAAATGGTCAGTTTTAGTACCTATTGAAAGAATGGTGTCTCCACAGGTGAAACAAGTTGGTCTGCCTTCCTTCAGTGTTTGCCACTTCGAGCTATACCTAGGGCCTAGAAAATTGCCTTGAGGAAATGGCCTTCATTGTTGCAAAACAAAAATTATCAGAGAAATGTTAGTTTTAGTACATATTCAAACTATGGCATCTCCGCATGTGAAACAAGTTGGTCTGCCGGCTGTCAGTGGTTGCATTTCAGAGCGATGATGCGCGAAAGTCACTGCATATTTACAAAAAAAAACGGTTAGAGAAATGGTCAGTTTTAGTATCTATTGAAAGAATGGTATCTCCAAAGGTGAAACAAGTTGGTCTGCCGGCCTTCAGTGTTTGCCACTTCGAGCTATACCTAGGGCCTGGAAAATTGCCTTGAGGAAAATGGCCTTCATTGTTGCAAAAAAAATTATCAAAGAAATGGTTAGGTTTAAAACATATATTCAAAATATGGCATCTCCGCATGTGAAACAAGTTGGTCTGCCGGCTGTCAGTGGTTGCCACTTTGAGCTATAGGGGCTGAAAGGAGCTTCATTGTAGCGAAAAAAACGATCAGAGAAATAGTTAGTTTTAGTATATATTTAAAGTATGGCATCTCCGTATGTGAAAAAGTTGGTCTGCCGGCTGTCAGTGGTTGCCACTTTTAGCTATAAAGGCTAGAAGGAGCTTCATTGTTGCAAAAAATAGAAAACGATCCGAGGAATGGTTAGTTTTAGTATATATTCAAAGTATGGCATTTCCGTATGTGAAACAAGTTGGTCTGCCGGCTGTCAGTAGTTGCCACTTTGAGCTATAAAGGCTAGAAGGAGCTTCATTGTTGCAAAAAATAGAAAACGATCCGAGGAATGGTTAGTTTTAGTATATATTCAAAGTATGGCATCTCCGTATGTGAAACAAGTTGGTGTGCCGGCTGTCAGCGGTTGCCACTTTGAGCTATAAAGGCTAGAAGAAGCTTCATTGTTGCAAAAAATAGTAAACGATCCGAGGAATGGTTAGTTTTAGTATATATATTCAAAGTATGGCATCTACGTATGTGAAACAAGTTGATCTGCCGGCTGTCAGTAGTTGCCACTTTG
Organism: Ephestia elutella; assembly: GCA_018467065.1. Classification (NCBI taxonomy): domain Eukaryota; kingdom Metazoa; phylum Arthropoda; class Insecta; order Lepidoptera; family Pyralidae; genus Ephestia; species Ephestia elutella. Next base: position 18,517,800 of record CM031571.1, read on the forward strand.
AGCTTTAGGGGCTGAAAGGGGCTTCATTGTAGCGAAAAACGATCAGAGAAATGGTTAGTTTTAGTATAAATTCAAAGTATGGCATCTCCGTATGTGAAAAAGTTGGTCTGCCGGCTGTCAGTGGTTGCCACTTTAAGCTGTAAAGGCTAGAAGGAGCTTCATTGTTGCAAAAAATAGAAAACGATCCGAGGAATGGTTAGTTTTGGTATATATTCAAAGTATGGCATCTCCGTATGTGTAACAAGTTGGTCTGCCGGCTGTCAGTAGTTGCCACTTTGAGCTATAAAGGCTAGAAGGAGCTTCATTGTTGCAAAAAATAGAAAACGATCCGAGAAATGGTTAGTTTTAGTATATATTCAAAGTATGGCATCTCCGTATGTGAAAAAGTTGGTGTGCCGGCTGTCAGCGGTTGCCACTTTGAGCTATAAAGGCTAGAAGAAGCTTAATTGTTGCAAAAAATAGAAAACGATCCGAGGAATGGTTTGTTTTAGTATATTTTCAAAGTAAGGCTTCTCCGTATGTGAAACAAGTTGGTCTGCCGGCTGTCAGTAGTTGCCACTTTGAGCTATGGGGGCTGAAAGGGGCTTCATTGTAGCGAAAAAAAAACGATCAGAGAAATGGTTAGTTTTAGTATATATTCAAAGTATGGCATCTCCGTATGTGAAAAAGTTGGTCTGCCGGCTGTCAGTGGTTGCCACTTTGAGCTATAAAGGCTAGAAGGAGCTTCATTGTTGCAAAAAATAGAAAACGATCCGAGGAATGGTTAGTTTTGGTATATATTCAAAGTATGGCATCTCCGTATGTGAAACAAGTTGGTCTGCTGGCTGTCAGTAGTTGCCACTTTGAGCTATAAAGGCTAGAAGGAGCTTCATTGTTACAAAAAATAGAAAACGATCCGAGGAATGGTTAGTTTTAGTACATATTCAAAGTATGGTATCTCCGCATGTGAAACGAGTTGGTCTGCCGGCTGTCAGTGGTTGCATTTCAGAGCTATGAGGCGCGAAAGTCACTGCATAGTTAAGAAATAAAACGGTAAAAGAAATGGTAAGTTTTAGTTCTTATTGAAAGAATGGTGTCTCCACAGGTGAAACAAGTTGGTCTGCCGGCCTTCAGTGGTTGCCACTTCGAGCTATACCTAGGGCCTGGAAGGGGCTTCATTGTTTAAAAAATCAGAGAAATGGTTAGTTTTAGTACATATTCAAAATATGGCATCTCCTCATGTGAAACAAGTTGGTCTGCCGGCTATCAGTGGTTGCCACTTTGAGCTATTAAGGCTAGAAGGAGCTTCATTGTTGCAAAAAATAGAAAACGATCTGGGGAATGGTTAGTTTTAGTACATATTCAAAGTATGGCATCTCCGCATGTGAAACAAGTTGGTCTGCCGGCTGTCAATGGTTGCATTTCAGAGCTATGAGGCGCGAAAGTCACTGCTTAGTTACGAAAAAAAAACGGTAAGAGAAATGGTCAGTTTTAGTACCTATTAAAATAATGCAATGTTAGCAAAAATAGTATTAATAAAAAGTCTTCTTATTAAGATCAAAAATGAAATACATAATCAGTTTTTACCAAAATCGACGTAGATTTTCTGAAGAAAACCTTTTTTTCTCTAGAGGCGATTTTTGCGCGTGCGCGGCGCAAGTTTGAGGTTGGGTCAAACATACGCAGATACGACAGCGGCTGGCATGAACTAGAAAAATTAGCCTATTTTCCCGCTTTTCAATGTTTTTTTAGACTTTTTCCTTAAATAAGCGACTTACGTGAACGATGATAGCTCTGAAATACAACCACTGACAGCCGGCAGACCAACTCGTTTCATCTGTGGATACACCATTCTTCCAATTGGTACTAAAACTAACCATTTCTCTTATCGTTTTTTTTTTGTAACTATGCAGTGACTTGCGCGCCTCATAGCTCTGAAATGCAACCACTGACAGCCGGCAGACCAACTTGTTTCACATGCGGAGATGCCATACTTTGAATATGTACTAAAACTAACCATTTCTCAGATCGTTTTTTTTTCGCAACAATGAAGCACCTTCCAGGCCCTATAGCTCGAAGAAGCTACCACTGAGAGCCGGCAGACCGACAACATTCACATTAGGGGACTACTCTACAACCCATAAAAGCAAGTCTATCCGTTTCCCTGATCGTTACGAAAATTCCCGTGACCGCTTAGACTATATAGTTTCTATAACAAATTCGATAACAGTTTTGCCTACTCACATAAAATTAGGCAATTTCACATTTATAGCTTCTAAGTATAGTTCTATAGTAGGCTGGGCCTTGATGAATCTGTCACCCGTAAACTTTTATATAGGTACATATAGATATAGATACTAGCCGCGCCCCGGGGCTTCGCTCCCGTGGGAATTTCGGGATAAAAAGTACTCTATGTGCTATTCCCGGTATTTTTCTACCCGTATACCAAACTTCATCGAAATCCGTCCAGTAGATTTTGCGTGATTGAGTAACAAACATCCTCACAAACTCACTGACTCACAAACTCACATCCAAACTTTCGCATTTATAATATTAGTAGGATAGATAGATAAGCTTTTGCCCTTGGCTTCGCCCGCCCAAATTTCATTTTCACTCATTCCATCTCGAATAGGGAGGAATAGTGTATAGTTTCTATAACAAATTCGATAACAGTTTTGCCTACTCACATAATATTAGGCAATTTCACATTTATAGCTTCTAAGTATAGTTCTATAGTAGGAATTCACAAAATGTTCTTCATAGTCCTCACTTACGCTCTACTACCTATTTAAGGTGGACGCAAATTAACTACAATATGGGCTGGCTCCAGGGGGCTAAATAAACGTATTGGAGATAAAAATTTGAAAATCGATACACAACCTACTTAGTTAGTTTTTTTTCTAACAAAAAATATATATATTATTAAATGATGACATTTAGTTCACTGCTTTCGTTATTTTGTGCTCTGGCGATATGTATGAATATTTTTACGAGTTTCACCTACACTTAACTATTTTACGCAAAGCTGTGTTATAATGTTACGGTTTTCAAAAAACAAACGTTATTTTTTCTCGAAAACTAGGCGTGTAGAAAATTGAAAAAAACCACTGATATCGTTTCTAAATTATATCATTAAGGATAATTTATTTATCAACATGAAAAGTTGTTTTAGTACTGCCCGCCTCTATTTCGTAGTGTACATACTTCTTTAAACTTTCGAGAAGAAATTATCTAAATGACTGTGAAAACCGCATCAAAATCTTTTCGAAAAATTACTTCTTCTTGTCGAGTCGCAATAGCTATCAAATCAGTTTAGACCAGTATTTGAAAAAATGCTACTATATTTTAAAGTACAGTGAGCCACATGGAAAAGTATACCACCTGAAATAAGTTCCACTAGCTATAAAAAGTGGTACCTATACTTTTCTATATGGCCCACTAGGTGTACATGTGTTGATTGATGATAATGTACTTAGTCGATGATTACGATATATTACATAGTTAGGTAATGATGAATACTTTAGTATGTGCACACTAGGTACCTATATTAAACTGCTAGAGGTAAGTACTTATAAGTATTATCTCCTAATAAAGATTCTCAACAAAAATTTAAATCTAATTTTGATTAAGAGAACTATTATCCATAATTCATTTAGTTACAAGTAAAGATATATTTAATTTAAATCTACTTCAATAACTGCAGGATTGAAATAGTTACCTAAGGAAGAAATTAACACATTTTTTTCAAAAGAACAATCTATCTAATTTTTGAAATGTCATTACCAGTCTCAATTTTTATACAAGTTACAGCCATTTTTCACTTCATTTCTACAGTCTGGGCTCACTGCTCTGCTCTGTACATATTTTGTTATTATATTATCTTATAATTATATATTTTATACATTTGATATAGGTAGGTACCAAACAGAATTTTATAAAAGACGTTTTCCTTCAAAACATCGTATTTACAGTACACATCACTATTTGTCTTTAACTGCATATTTACATACATTTGTCACTTATATACAAATAAGTATTTAGAACAATATTAAATAAATAATATTTACATATTTGTGCTAAACACAGAATTATAGTATTTATGGTAAGTAATGCATTATGAATAAAAATGTTTTCGGCTGTAATTTACAAAGCTTATTAATTACACAGAAATTTGATTTGAATTTTTGTTGTTATGTTAAACTATCAGTTTTAAAGGGAAGATCTATATACGCTCATCGTAATATACCATCTTAACAATTTACATTTCATTCACTTATACTTTGACTTCATTCAATTTCTTTTAAACTACCACCGGTTTTCGTTCTCTTCCTTTACAAGAACAACTTTTTTTCCTTAAACTAGTATTTTTCTTTTTCGGTACAAATTCGTTCAGTGATCTTGAGGAATTTCGTTGCTATAAGGTCTCAGATTTATCGTTGGCTGTATTAACATTGTTAGCTTTATCATTTTTAGGTAAAGCGTTAACGTTATTACATGGAATATCTGGTTTTTCTTCTTTGTTCTTTGCGTCTCCCTTCTCTTTCTCACTGAACAGTTGTGTTTGTCCGTTAGTAAGCTTGATGAAGTCTGCTGGATCAGTTTGAGTTTCCTTGTCTGCACATGCAGGTTCTGAAAAATATAGAAGATGTACCTAATTGTATACATATATAACTAGCTTAAATAGGTAAGTCAAGAGTTAAAAACACTTTCCCTTGATATAATTTTGCTAAATTCGTATTATATTCCTGGGCTTTCCTTTTTCCTGAATTACATAGAACTTGTCAAACCATAAAGTTAAGCAATAAATTTAACCTTATGTGTCAATATTGATTTAGTGGACATGAATCTTATAATAGAGCCAGGAGGAGTCCAAATTATAATCCCAAAAATTAACTGAAAGGTCAAAACAACTCACTTTTATTCTGTACAGGATGTGCTATAGCCGGCGCGGGCGCAGGCTTCCTGCTGTAGCGCACCGGCATGATGCTCTGCCGCACGTTGCGCTCCGGCCTGATCAGGATTATGTACAGCTGAAATGATAATGGTGAATATATTAATAAAAATGGGCATTGTCAGATATGATCTGCAAGGATAAACCAAGCTACCAATACAGTGGACAAAAATATATTTAGAGGGGATAGCCCATATGAATCACAGATATTTTCCGAGACCTAACTAAAGCGTTAGATTACGAAGTCATTACAAAAATATAAATGACATAGTAGCTTTATATTCTAAAACTTCTGCGAAGATGATATTAAAGAAAATTATACAACATTGATTATACAACATTGATTCCGATTTGATTCATAATCGGAAATGTTAGTAGAGTAATATTTTTGGCTTTTTTGTGTGGACATCCAACAGGGTTCCATTTTTGGCCCTTTGACGGCCATGCTGGTGACGCGCAGCTGGACGTACGAGGCCGTGCCGAAGTACAGCGGTGTGAACACCAGCTAGATGAGGCAGTAGTTACTGAATATGGTTACCTTAGGAGAGAACAGACAAACAAGCGTGACGCTGGCGCTGAGCGAGATGGTGACGGCCATGCTGGTGACGCGCAGCGGGACGTGCGACGCCGTGCCGAAGTACAGCGGCACGAACGCCAGCCAGATCACGCATGTTGTATACATCGTGAACCCTGCAAGTTATTGTTTAACTTAAGACGATGATGTTCAACTTTAAAAACTAGTTTTAAAAATTAGACTTTAGGTGTATGACTTTGAAGATTTTAATAAAAGCTGGGACTATTTATCTGAAATTCTATCGCTACAGCAATCACCACTGTGTGTCTACCGTAATTATTTGCCAGCATTAGGTATATGTCATGATCTTGAGCGTGATATGCTTACTTTCGAGATATTTCCAGTAAATATTTCTCATCATCACCATCATCATCAAATTTAAGAGCGAGGCTCTTGTCAGTGAAGTTCCTTCCATTTTTCTCTTTCCATTGCCAACGGTTTTACTTCTTGATACGACCCGACGTTCACTTTTTCCTTTATTTGCCTCATGTAGCCTTGTCTTGGCCTTCCTGGGCCTCTTCTTCCTTTTACTTTTCCTTCTATAATGTTTCTAATGAAGTCATCGTGTCGTATCAGGTGCCCTAACATTTTTCCTCTTCTGCTTTCAATAGTTTTAATAATGCTTTTTTTTTTCTCCTATTCTATTTAAGACCTCATTGTTATTCTTTCCTCATTTGTTATTCTTTCTGTCCAACTAATCCTTTCTAATCTACGCCAACACCACATCTCAAATGCTTCCAACTTCTTTCTTTCTTTTTTGGTGAGTGTCTATGTCTCGCATCCAAATATTTCTCGGTAAAAATATATTGCATTTACAGAGGACATCAACTTTAGACATAAAATCAACATTGTGGACATATTACGAGTTGCTAACATGGTAGTTAAAGTTATTACCGCATTAAACTGACGTCTGCGTAACTAGACATCCATGAATTAACAGCTACAATGTAAAGCTAATCAGCTAGTTAGCCTGCAACAGCTAAAGGCAATTAGCTGACAGTGTTGCATACTAATAACCTCAAGCACAGAATAAGTTAGCTCTGCCTACAGAAGGTTCATTCTCGAACAACAGTTGCATGAAATTGAAACTTGATACGTGACATCAAGCGTTCAAATTTCATTTTTGCGACTTCGCATCGGTCGCATTGCTTTAGCTTGCAGCTTACAATGTCCCACGAAATCGAAATATTTTACGAGACATGAGAGTTCACGTTCCGTTTACATAGCGCCGCTAACTTAAACCAATTTAGCTATGGACGTGGTGGCATAACTGAAATGGAATTAATCGTTCAGCATTGTATGGAAGTGGTGAACCTTCGTGGGGTCTGGGTGCCATTGTACCTACACTTCCGAGCCTCCTGTAAAGATATAAAAATGGTTGTTTGCCTACTATTCTATAAAAAAAAAAAAAAAGATATAAAAGCTGTCCGAAGCAAAGTACCTAGATACATTTTAATTAGCAGCAAAATTTCGTCCAGAAATGAAAGAATTTCTGCGAAACGTAGCGAAAATAAATTCGAGGGAATTAGCGTATACTTTTTACTATAAAAAGAACGGCTGTAAAATGTAGAAAACTCGTGTAATTTGGAGTATTCCGTTGCAAAAATATAAAAATTGTACTACCGCCGCCCGTGGAGAATTTGTAGACTAGCGTTATCTTTAAATTCCTATTGTTTTCTAGCACCATTTGACTGTAGTGTAGCAGGTCAACATTTTCGCAAAAAATACAGCAACCTTAGATTTTTACGACGCAATTTTATTTTTATTAATGCTCAAATCAAGTCAAGTGTTAGTCCACAGCCCCTATTATCTTTCCCCTATTCATTTTCATTTGTGTGAAACATTTTCGGTAACATTTTCAAACAATGCAATTGAATTTTTTGTAGTATCTTGTCTTGAGTTAGGATCTTTTATTTACATTTCCACCAATAAATGCAGATTAATCAATGAATAGCCTGACAATATGATGCATCTAGTATAGTAAAATATTTCACGTAGGTAGATTCCTATCTAAATAGATTAAACTGGTGATCATAATTTAATAACCAAAGTAATTTAAAGAAAGCCGCTGAAACAGCAGTTTCTATTAATGAATTGCTCTTCATCAAATACTCCAATTCGGTCTTTGACAGGTTCTCCGTACAACCCCAGAGACCCAATCTACCAGGAACTAACAAACAAACACATCCGAGTGAGAACAATACATTGCTTGCGATGACATTATTGATTCGACTCAGGATTAATGAGGTTTTGACGAAGGTACTCTTGACAGAGGTGTATTGTTTACTTGGCTGGAAATTGAGGCAATTTCTAATTTACAGCCACAGATATTGCTTATGCATTTTAAGGTTTAACCTATTCTAATTAATATAGCATGTTCTTCGTGAAATACATTTAAAATAAATTTTGATTATCAGGAACTTGATTCTCGTCGAATCCTAGAAGAACATATTAAATTTACAATATTAACCTAAGCTATACTTAGAGATAGATTTAAAAAAAAAACGTTTGTTGGATATCTTTCCGATATGCTTGCAATTGAAAGGAAGGCATAGACAATAGAGACAAGGATACGAAAGAGTCTACTACACTATATTTATGGAGATCAAAAACAAGAAACACTAAGGAGATGATTGATACAAGGTAAACGATCGGAGTGGAAAACCATTCAAGAGGCATACGTTCAGCAGTGGACACAAATATGCTGAGAAGAAGAAGAAGAAACGAACATTAAAGCAGGCACAGCTAAGGATGTAGATTTAAGACATTTATTTATGTAGTGTTTTTAGTTATACATGTATATTACTAAAGAGTTGCTAATGAAAATCTTACCGATATGCTTGCTCTCGTTGAAAGCCTCGGGTATCTTCCTCGTAAGGACGGCGTAGACAGTACAAATGAGGATCAGCACGATGGGGTAGAAGAAGGCGATCATATAGGACGCGTCCACGTAAGAATCGCACACCAGCATATTGTCCTCACGCGTGGGGTAGTGGAACATGGCGCGGGCGGGGGCGACGATCATCCACACTACCACGATTAGGACCTGTTGGGAGAGATTCAGAATGGCGAAATTCAGAAACAAATTACAGTAACACAAAAAACGCAGTTACCTACCCAAAATATTTGTTTGGTAGATTAAAAATTTGATCATATCTATCGTCACCATATATTGCGATGCTCAGATCTTTTTTCAACTGCTGGGCTTACCGTGAAGGTCATTTTTAGGGTTCCGAAGTAAACAAGGAACCCTTATAGTTTCGTCATGTCTGTCCGTCCGTCCGTCCGTCCGTCCGTCTGTCTGCGGCTAATCTCAGAGACTACTAGTACTAGAAAACTGTAATTTGGTAGAGATATACATATTTATTACGCGGAGCGAAACTGTAGAATAAAATTAGGAAAAATATTTTTTTAGAGTGCCTCCCCTATACCTAAAGTGGGGATGATTTTTTCTCTCGATTATACCATCGTGTGGGATATCATTTGATAGGTCTTTTAAAAATATTATGAGTGTCTGAAGAACATTTTTTGATTTAGGGATCCGTGTGCGAAATATTTAACTTTAAAGTGACAAATTTTGTTAGAGTCAAGTGTCCCCCCCCTCGAACAGGAAAATGGTGGAGGGTGGATACATGAAACAAATTATAATAACTAGCAAATATAATGAATTTAAAAGGAAAATTATCACGGCTATGAAGACTTTACGCGTTAATGAGTAATAGACGATAAACTTACAAAATTGATTTTAGTATGAAAAATATTCGTAGGAATAATTTTCATTCTATATGATGGTATATACTTAGGTTATTTTCATTAGTTATATAAAAGTGGAAGTAAATAGAAGTTAATGTGTCCGCATTTCTACAGGATAGGTACCTTCGGAACCCTACATTGTTCGTGGCCCGACACGCACTTGACAAATTATTTTTAATAACTATGGGTCGACTGTACAAAACTAGATCGATAGATTTGGTGTCGAGCACAAAACTAGATTTCGTATACAAACCAAGTACTAAATAAGCCACTACAAACTTTTATATGGGATAACTCTATTTACTACCTCACTCTCAGTCGGCATTATCCTAGTTTTGCATTTGTTCAAGGGGCTAGAGGTTAATCCGACCCTGAATTCATCAAAATGTTTTAGTTTCAGTACGGACTGCTTTCCGTATCCGTCATCTGGTGCGACCATAGACAGTTGTTTGTTTAGATATGTTGTGTTATATCTTTACATTCCTATTTTCATTTTTAAACTTTTTAAATCTATCTCGTCCCACAGGTGGGCAAAGTCCTTCATCCGATCTGCAAAAATGGACCTTAGATGGGTATGAATTCTTGACATAAGGCAGCGTTAAAATATTCAGGACAACTGGGCGCGACATAATAGCTACACGATTTTATACACGACATAGAGCCACCAGTGTTTCTCAAGCTGAAAATATTAACAAAATCCGCGAAGATATAACCACTATAAAAACCCAGGTAAATAGCATTGGTGAAACAATCGAGAATATAATCTCAGACCAAAATGATACTAAATTAAGACTGAACAATTTAGAAACATTAACAGAAAATATAGAGAAGAAAATAGAAACCTTAGAGTCTGACATAAACAAGTTTACTAATAGTACATCACCGCTAGCTACTACTCCATTACCTACAACAAGTTACGAAGATATAGTAAATGAAGTCTACGCGCGTAATGTCCGATCCAAGAATATTGTCATTATTGGTATCCCTGAGCCTAGGTACTACTGCAGGGACTGCGATGGAACGTCACACTTATAACAAAACAGAAGTTTCTAAAATTACTAAAACAATTTACAACGACTGCCCAGAACCATCCAAAATTATCCGACTTGGAAAATACAAACCTGGACATACTCGCCCTATCAAAATCTGTTACAACTCTAAAGAAATTGTGAAAAATATACTTTGAAATAAAAATAAAGCACAGTTTGATAATATAAAAATTTACTCCGATCGAACGCCACTTCAGAAAAAACAAATGCAGAAATTAAAAGAAGAACTAGAAAGTCGCAGTTCTACAGGAGAGACTAATTTGGCCATAAAGTTTGTCAAGGGAATTCTAAAAATTATTCATAGAGAAACAAAGAGAAAGGACGTCATCGACAAAAAAACAATAAGACTCAGCGGCTCTATAGCTCGCCAAAAAGCAACACAGATAAAATAAAATAAATATCAACAGAAATAAAAGATGTGAAATGTAATTTAAACAGATGGACAAATAAGTAATGAGGTGACATATATATATAAACCTACCGAAAGAAATTATTTAAACTATACTGCATAAGCATAATGATGTATAACAAACGCAAAAATTACATAGCTGACGCATTTAGTTATACATTCTTAATCCATGTGTTGCCCGACGAGATTGTGGTGCATAGTCGATGACGTCACTCGATTAGTCTGCCAGCTAACTACCCACCTAATATTTATATTTTTAAAACACTTACTTGCAATATGAAACGATGCTATTAGTTTTATTGTACAAAACATGCCCATTGAGTTATTTTGTTTTTTAGTTTTTTAGTTTTTCTCAGTAAGTGAATTATTGTTGTTAATTCTTATGAGAAATTAATAAAGTTATTCTAAACCTATTTTCATCCAAACATAGTCTACTTTATACTTGAGACACAGAAATCATAATTACAAGATTAATATTAGGATTTTTAAGTTTGAGTAAAGCCCTGAAGCACAGCATGTGCAAAACAAGAGGCACGAATATATTGTTACTCACTAGTTTAGATATCTGTTCAGAGATATATCAGTGGGTCTGACCCAATAAATGTGCTTATCCTTGTAACGACAGCAGCGTCATGTTATTGCCAAAGTTCACGGGTGGCCTTCGACGCACGTTTCAATTACTGCCGCTAATTAGGGAATTACCACAGATTATAGGAATTACTAGCAAATCCGGCTGTGAAAGCAGTCTTGGTGACTGAATTTTACTGCACAGCAAATAACGGTACACGGTACACTGATCCAGGGAATTTATGGATCGCAATACGTGTGTAAAGAGGCAACATACTCGCAGTACAATGCATACTTACAAACAATTATTTCTATGGTCATTGAGTACTATCAACCAGTAAGCGTAAATGAAAGTTAATTAATTTATTGTATTTTTAAAGTTTTAAGGCATTTATTTATTTATTAAAACTTTATTGTACATACAAAAGTACAGAACAAAAGGTGGACTTAATGCTAAAAGCATTGTCTGACAGTCAAACCTTAGGGTTGAGCAGAGAGTTCATGTGGGTGTAAATAAATTTTATTATACAAATTAATTATATTGCATGCACGGTACTTTGAACCTGAAACCCAGTACTGTAATTTGTTAGTAACAGCACCGTAATTTAATTTATCAACCTGGTGACACTGATTTCTTTCTAGTCTAATTCCAATAAATAAATTAGATATAGACGTTCAAAAATTGTAATGAACCAAATATTTACACAGTGTTTGGTAGTTCGATACAAAGCCTTAAAACGACGCTAGTATAGTATTAGACCATTTAGAGTCATTAAAGTTGTACTTGAAAACTCGCTCATTAAATAGTATTTGGTTGAAAGTGCTTGATTTTTATGTCGAAGATTAGGTCCAAAAAAAAACAGAAAACATTACAAAATATTCACATATTCTTAACATGTTATTCTTTTATCTTTCTTGCGATGATTTGACTTTATAATAACTTCAGCCAATGCGATCCCAAGGAAATAAAATAAGTAAACCAACTCGCTTCAGTGATACGCGCTCGAACCACGAGACATAAATCAAAGAAAAGTGAGTTTGTTTTTTTCTTCGCATCGAATAGACTGAAGCTCTTTTAGTATAAAACTGTATTGTGATTGTGTGTTTTGTAGCTGCAAATAAATATTTTTATCTAGCTATCTAGTAGTCATGAAAGTATGACGCGCTATGGCTGGAGAGTGGCATGAAAAATAATTAGAGTGAAGAATGTGTTGACCACAAAAATCAGTCAAACTATCTAAGTCCTATAGAACTTTGACGATACTATCGATATTATACTAAGATATTTGATACTACAGAATTATCGATAGTATCGATACTCAATAAGAGCACAACTTACGACCAATACTTGCATTGATGATAATGATATTTAGAGACACTGTGGAGGCTGATCTGCGTGAGCTGGGAGCGGGCAACTGGCCAACCATCATCGCGTAGAATAGAAGTCTATGGCGCCAAGATACACTTTGGGGTCACTGAGCCAGCAGAGTGAGTAGTGACTGATAATGATATTTACCTGTATCGATACTAAAGCAGCGCAGATGGCGAGTTGTGAACTGGGCGAGATCAGGATGGGTCGCTTGGCGGAATGTTTGCTAGCGTTGAAGATCCTCGAGATCCTGTTAGTCTTGGTGAGGAGCGCAGCATACACCACGGTGAAGCAGAAACCGGTGCCAAACCTGTGGACGACAATAAACTTTAATTTGATTAAAACTAGACCACTAACATAACGTGAGGAACAGTGTGTGTATGTGTGACAATACCGGTGAGTACCTGTATCTAAAATCATAAAGACAATAAACTTCACCTATTAGGTTTACCTGCAGTCTTTTGTATATATCCACTATGGAGTGAGTCCTTATTATGGGTTATTTTTGTAGATTCTTATATGGAAATAAATTTCTTTAACCGTAAGGTTACATTATTATTTAAATTGCTGCACTTGTCTTGGTGTCTAGATAACTGTTAATCTTCTCTTCAAGTAAGTGTCAGATTTTATATAGGTCACCTTTCAATCAAGTTTGCCCAGGTTTTCGGTTTGACCCCCCCGAACGGGTTCCCATCTTGTAGCGATGGGGGGGCTCAGTACCAGCGGCTTATATCTCGGCCGCAGGGAAGCTAAGAGGAACCCATGGCCCGGGAGTGACGACCCTGGGCCGGGAGGAGGCCGCTGTCAGTGGCCTGGCTGTGAGAGTAGGGGGCACACACTCCCTACCCTCACAGTCGTGGTAGGGGTCGCGGGGGAGGAGGAGTGCCGGTATCGCGGTGCGCCGTTCTCCCTATCCTCCGCGACCGAGCGTGGCCGTGGCGCTGAAACGGTGTCGGTGGGGCCGCAGGGGAAGAGGCGTGTCGGTATTGCGGTGCGCCGCTCTCCCTGTCCTCTGCGGCCGACGCGTGGTGGGCCTGTCTCGGCGCCAGTGGATAGGGACAACCTATCCTCTGCGGCTGTGATGTGGTAGGGCCTGACTTAGTCAGGTCCCAAAAAGTTGAGGGCTGGTTGGGTGGCGGAAACGGGATTCCGTCGCTCGGCTTAACGGCCCTCGGGTGGAAAGGCGCACCGGTGTCAAGTGTGCCTTTACTCTAGCGGGAATTTTGGAGTTTATCCCGCTGGCCGCTCCGACCCTCTCGCTGGAGAGGTGCTTCGTGAGCGAGCCGTGCTGGGGCCGCCGTGGTAGCGGCCGCCGCGCCAGGGCTGTGGAGCGAGAGTAGCACACGGTCCTGGCATGTATGCGGTAGGGGTTGACTCCGTGTGGTTTTAGTGGGTTCAATTCCCACATACCCGTCCGGCTTCCCGTGGTTGGATGGACGAGACGAAGGTCTTTCCACACGTTAAAAAAAAAAAAGGTTTTCGGTTTGAAATCTTGGAGCAACATGGTCTTCCGCGTGTAGCGAAGTCTGTGTTATGTTTAATTTGACAATACAAAATTGGCATGATATTAGATAGAATCGCCATGTAAATCATCGCATCCATTTAATCTTATAAATGTTATGACTACGAGTTAACGGTACTGTAAATGAACTATGTGTATTTAGATACGCCAAAACTATTACCCACTATAGGACAGGCGTGTAAAACACGGCCTGCCACCGGTGGACAAACGCACAGCCAGCTCAGTGGTGCGTTATGTAGGAGACTCCGGAGTGGGTCGGTGGGTTCTTGTCGCTCTGTGGAATGTTACATTTGAAGAAAGAGACCAGGTGTATGTTGTGTTTCAATTCTAACCAAGGGCGCCACCAACTATTAGTTGGAATCAATTAAACAAGTTAATTGTTTATATATCAAGTTAAATATATTACAGGAAAATATACATATTTGGTAAACTCACTTTTTAGTAGATAAATATTCTTATTCCTTATTACTAATTCTTTCTATAGGAATGTTTTAACAAATCCTTTCTTTTCTCACATGTTTCTTAAAACAAACTAATTAAGACTAAAGTCTAATTATCATAACCTATGAAAACACATGACATAGAAAAATGTCCTTATTCTTAAAGTTGGTTATAAGACCTACCTTTTAACAAAGGTTGAGAGCGTCCTCTCTAGGTGATAAAACTAGGAACAAATCATATTAGGCAAGGTCTCTGCCTTAAAATAAATTCTAAAGTTTAAGTTCTAGTTATAAAATGGATATTACTTGGTAAATCCCATTTAGGTCCCTTCCTTTTCTTCCAATAAACTGCATCACCTCGTCATTCCCAGTAATGTAGGAACAGCTGGGGGTCCTGGATTGTTGATTTGGAGACACCTGGCCATGCGGTCTTATACCAGATGGTGGTCGGCAATCCTCTTTGCTTACATGAAGTGTTATTGTTTTACTGGGATAAATAGGGGTTATTTATCCAAAGAAGGAGATTACCCTTAGGGTCAGGGTCATTGTAACCAGTATGTACAACGAAAAAGAAAGAAAAATATAAGTGGGCACTCATTCTGAAGTAGTCATGTCACGACATCAAATCACGTGCCAGAGCACGAGGAAAAATAGTTTAAACGAGTAAACTAATAAAGTATAACACGTGGAACGTGGAATATTGAAAAATAAAGCGTAAACTAACAACTTAAAACCTAAGTTTAAAAGCGGTGCACTCTGAAACAATAGAGAATGCCATTAACATCGTGTCTACAATATTCATAGGAAAACTAGCAGAACACCAGAGAGATGAACTCACATGACCGCTCCACCTTATCCTCCGCTCATGGAGGTTCTAGATTGCGAGGCGTGGAGCCCTGCGGCGTGTTCCATCCGAAAAGAAATCCAAGAAAGATCATCTTGGTCGGGGTCTATCTCCTTTACCACGTCAGCCTAGCGTTGACACGAAATCAGAGACAACATAGATTTCGATCAGAGACAAAACCGTCGAAGTGCGGCATTCATTCATCTCGGAGAAAAAAGATATAGTTAATCTAATAAAATCCTTGTTCAAATTATTATTCTATAAATTTTGACCAATTACCTATATTATTTACAAATATAAGTAAATAAAAAACATTCTACCAACGCGTCCGTCGCAACACACCACCTATGTATAGGGACCATTTCCAAACGTCTTCGTCAAATGTCACTGTCAAACGTCACTGTCAAACATCCAAGGTGACGGGTTGACGTTACGGAAACAAACAGGTGTGTTTGTTTTGGAAGACGATTAATGACCAAAAGCGTTAAAATAATAGCTAAATAAACAATTATGTGTAATGAATGTGCGAATCAACAAACGTAAGTGCAGTATACGTGAAATTTAACACGGTTGTGTATAATACACGCAACAAAACATAGAACTCAAACAGCTTTATGTCTGTTTATTGAGTAGACGTCCGTAACATCTGCTAAGACTGAAGCTTGTATTGCGGATGCAACCCTAGATTGCGGTCTGCAACACTCTGAGACAGACTGGGAGACAATGTACATTGGAGACATTGCATAGCATCGGATTTAAGCTCTAAATGTGACATCTGAACCAACGCACTTCTTAACTTTTTTAGGTATATCTTTTGCCCGCGGTTTCGCTCGCGAAATTTCCCACGGGAACAGTGATTTTTCCCGGGATGAAATGTACCCTATGTCCTTTTCCGTACTTCTAACTATGTATGTGCATGCAAAACTTAAAGAAGCTTGGTTCAGTAGATGAAGCGTGAAGAGGTAACAAACAAAAAAAATCACTTTCGCATTTATACTCGTAATAATAGTTAGATAAAGTAATGGCCTTTGTCGAGTAGTGGACGTCTTTCGGCTGAGAGAAGAAGAAGAAGAAGAAGAAGAAGAGGAAGAGGAAGAAGAAGAAGAAGAGGAATGGTCTATTAAAACTTATGTAAGATTAGTCTACAAACTCACAAAGAACGAGTTATATTTGGAGCTATCGATTACAGGTGTCATAACGAAATTTCTGAGTTGAAAATTAGATAGTTGTGGGTTATTTATAAAATGACCCTTCTTTTATACACGCCTTTAATTCATCTCTGTCTTTTCTTAGATGAACTCGAGTCAGGCAATACGCCACGTCATCCAACTCATTACACCTGACCCACTTACGTGAGGTTAATACATTTGTATTATGTGGAGCGGCTTTGTTCTCAAAGAGCTCCGTAATCACGCCATTGAAAGCCATTCAATAGAACATTCCCGAAGCCGGGACATTCCTAAACGCGGTCCAAGCAACGGTTCTGGAGAAGCCATTTCCAATAACCAATGAATGTGACACAGATGAAAAGGGATCTATAGATGATGTACAACAACACAGAAAACAGAATAAGGCAGAACTTTATATTTCACAGTGGGCTCAAATTTTATCTCCCAATTTCAGGATGTACTTTCAGTACCCATGTGCTATTCCTGGTATTTTTCCACCCGTGTACCATATCATCGTAATTCATCTAGTAGATTTTGCATGATTAAGTTACAAACATACTCACATTCAAGCTTTCGCATTTACATTTTGATGGAAAAGGCCAGTGGTTAGAGCAGGAAGTGTCGGGTTCGGCTCGGGTTGGGTTCGGATATTGGTACAAGTCTTCATTACTCATTCTGTATTGATTGTATTAGGGATGCGTATATCTAATTTATACCTCCACACAACACATGTGACGTCACAGACCGTGTTGGCGTCGGGTATATTTTGGAATCCAGAAATTGAAAAGTAATTCTTCAACAGCATATCATTATCCAACACTTGTGACGTCACTGGTCGTGTTGACATCGGGTATAATTTTGGATTTAGGATTTCGCGCGTAGGTATTTTAAAACGCACCCGACCGCAACGTTCGATATGGGATCGTTCGGTAGATAGGTACCTATTCTTTTACACGTTGCTGTTACTATTTTATTTTACTAAACTAGTTTATTTAAATTTTTTCCCCTTTCTTTTTGAGTTTGTGAAGTGTATAAAATGATAAACAAAGCCAGTTTAGAAGGTATTATAACCCATCACTGAGTTTTATATTTTCACAGATTTTGATGTGAGAGGTATTTTTGGATTCCTCTAAGTGACATAGGCTATGTAACGACATCATAAATGGCGGATTATATAAGCGATAAAATAAATAGCAGACCAAAAAAATAAAATTTGATAAATCTTATCGAGTGGGGAATCGAAATAAAAGAGCTTTAAAAGGCGATGTCAAAATTGTATTTTTAACTTATACATTTGTATGTACTTTTAAGTAAAAAATAATACAATAAAACCCATATAGAATACCCATATAGTATGGCATTCAAATGACTTGAATGTTAAAATGTATTGTAAGTTGTCAGTGTCTTTTTTATTTTTTAATAATTAGCTTGTGTTTTTAGGTTTTTTATGTGTGAAATTTCGATATATTGTAAGAAATATGGTACTAAAACTATATAATTATGTAGATAAATATATATAGTATATACATTTATATAAAAACAACAAAGATTTATAAAATAATTATTAGAAATAATGAGGGTAAATGAATAAAAATGTTTCTTCAATACTGAGTTATCGTGACGGTAGGAAGGGATTCAACGGTCACTTCTTGTTGAGCCGCCATGCAGTAAACATCGCACGAAAGATAAGTACTGTTCTATGTTGTAAAGGTTATGTTTGAACGCAGGATTAGTTGTTCATACTGCTAGTAAAGTTAAATTCTATATAATAGTTATTGCAATGTATTCGTTAGTGCTTAACGATTATTTTATTACTCATCAGTGTTGTTCAAGGGTAGAAATAAAATTAATGGTGTCACTTTGCAGAGTAGCATTCTTTACTATTGGTTTAATCGTAATACTTATTATCCTAGATGTTTGTTATTAGAATACATAAAGAGCCTTTATAAATATGTATTTAACAGTAGTTACTCGATTACAGATATGACATGGTTATGGTGTACTTATTGTTAACTGATAATGTAACCGTTACATACACAAAGAACGAACTAATAAATAAAAATATATAACAGACCCCTCTGGCATAATAGGGACCAACACTGTTCAATGAGTTTCTTTCGGGGTTTCTTCTCAGCAGTGGTCGTTCCGAAGCCCTACTAGTAGTATGTAGCTTTGAAATTAAAAGATATTGAGACACAATTCAGAATAAACAACTTTAATTGGAAAGTTTTAATAAAAGTATGTGGATTAACCTACTTTGCTTTATTTATGACCCTAGTTATATACCTATACTATAACCTCATCCTAACAATTTTTGACAAGCACATTACCCTCCTACGCACTTTACACATTACCCTCCTTCGCACTTTGCGCAGTCGGGTAAAAAGGAACAGCTTTTTGAGTTTTCAGATTCGGTCCCATACAAAAAGATTTCAACATATTTAAGGGTACTATACTATAGCAAAATAGAGTGTCCTAATTAAAAACCATAGAAAAATGTTGCCGTTGGGAATACATTATAGTACCTATAGCAAAACGGAGTGTCCTTTTATAAAGTATACCCTACAAAAATGTTGGGGGTATATTTTGGAATACATAACACGGCCATATATATTTCTATTGTATACCCGAACGTAACTCTATGGAGCGTTGTGTGGAGGTATAAATTAGATATACGCATTAGGGATATGAAGTTCCTTAACCATTACCGGAACTATTAATTGGATATCCGAAATAAATCTATCCCTTAATTGTAATCAGATAAAAGTTTGGAATAATTTCCGATAGGGGCATACAGGCAAACTTTCACAATAATACAGATCGTACAGTTTACTAGTGTTTACGACTACGATGGTGGATGGTAGTAGTTTTAGCCTTCAGACATATAATACACAATGATTTAATAATTCGTTTTTGACATGAATAAGTGCCTTCTTTGAAGGCCCAGTTTCAATAAAGAATATTTGATTTTGAGTCGACGAGTCAAGATGCCTTACATGAGAAAAATCTGATATCAGTTTTATCTATAAAACAAACTCAATGAGAGTTTTTGCCCGAAAGAGCTAGCTACACAAGCAGATTGCTTTTAGTTTTGTTTATTATTAATAAGTTATACTGTATAGCGATGTTATTCTTGGAAAGCTAATATTCTAAACCGAAACTATCGTTCTCAAAATATACTCGTAGCCGAGGTAAGCGTATCTGTAATAGGTATAATATAATTACCTACGTACGAAACCAAACACGACGGGGTTGCTCGTTTATAATATGATATGGGAAATTACTCTGTAAGTAATTGCTCATATAGTGTAACCTAGCTGTACCCCGTGGCTTCGCTTCAGTGGAAATTTCGGGATTCTAATAGCCTTACTCATGAGTGTGCTTATCATACACAGGAATAACAACAAACCCTTCAAATTTATTATATTACTTATTATAGTTACTTACGTTGACATTTAAAGTTTAGTCAGAAACAGCAATGTGAATCGTATTTATGTTTATAGACAGACAGATCTCTAAACATGAATAATCTTAGAAGCATAAGAAATCTTGCAGAATTTTCAACCCTCTACCTTATTCACTCAACTCGTGAAAACCCGAACGAAAGGCCAGTAGTTAAGGTCTACATCGTGTACATATAGACAGATAGTAAGGTAAGGACAGCAACGACCTTGCTTGTCACCCTTGCCCTAGAAGTGTCAGCCTTTGTTTATTGTATATTCTATGTCGACAGAATATATAATAAATAAGGGCCTTTCTGAGAAAACCTTCTAACACAAATTCTGAAAGGTGGTCTCTACATGCTTCAGATTTTTACTGTACAAATACTTGTTGCGTGTTGTGTCGAGGAAAACCTTAAATTAAGGTTAGATATGTTATTTTTCGTGTACATAATTTGTTTGTTGTTAATGTGTGCGTTGATATTGTTAATTCAATCAATATTAACGCAAACTTAATACAAAACAATATTGCTTTTCTAGTCCCTTTGCGGTTTTCAATAGGCTATTTTGTTATGGCATAAAGGTATAATTAAGTGGCTATTTTTGAATAAATATATAACGTTAAGTTTGAAAAACTTCAATAAATCTATTGTTCTTCGATAGAAAACATTCAAGAATCATGAAAGTCTGCTCAGAAGTTTTCAATTAGTTTTTGGAAAGATGTTTTTCTCCAATAAAACTTTATTTTTCTTTCAAATTAGATCTTATAAAAGACAAATACTTTTAATCTCTTATATTGTTCGAGGCAGAGTATTGAAATACTGAAAATTAAGGCTTACAGCAGGGTAACTATATCGATTTTTTTACACGACTGACCAAAAAAGGAGTGTTCATTCAGGGTTCATGTATGTATGTTAGTATGTATGAAGTTTCTTTATTCCATCATAAGTCCTACAGTTCCTACACGGCGTAACAGATATTGATGTAAGAGATATTTTTAGATTCCTTGCATTCCTCAGAGTGACATAGGCTATGCGAGTTACAAGTCGTGTTTTTATATTTTAATAATTAAATTGTGTATATAGATGTAAAATGATGTAAGTACTTCATTTTATTTAATGTTGCCAGCACTGGCACGCCAGATATACAAGCATTAAAAATTCTCACAAAAGGTGCAGTGGAGCAAAGAGAATGTTTCGACGGATCGTGCATTGAAGCGACGGGGGAAAACGTTGTCGAAGAGCCACGCACGGATTTTTGTAAAGCCTAGGGTTGCCTACGCAAAATCAAATCAAAATCAAATCAAATGATTTGACCCGTGTGGTTCCCGGGTTAGAATAGGACCACTCCATCTCATTCCATGGATGTCGTAAGAGGCGACAAAGGGAAATGCTTCCGATGGGCAGCAGCGTCGGAAGCTCACAAAGCTAAAAAAAACGCGCTTGCCAACCCGCCTGCCAAGCGTGGTGAGTATGGCAAATCCCCCCAAAATCTTGGGGGAGACCTTTATCCAGCAGTGGATATTTCGCGGTTGTAATGATAGTATAAAAAAATAAAAAATAATAAATAAAAATAATAATAAATATTAAAATATTTATCTAATCATTCATTAGTATTATTTGAATAGGTAGCCAAGTGAAAGCGTGTCAGCGTTTAGGTAATATCTATACTGTCTGGAAATGTAGTCGTAGAATTAAAAAGAAGGAAAGTTATAAACTACTTTTTCTTTCTTCTGTCTACACAAGCTCGGCCATAAGGCACTTGGCCAGTCTAACCTGAACGGTACTTACTCTTACTAGGCGGGGCATTTAAATTTTTTTCACCGACAAATTCGTACAACCATGATTCTTATACTTAACATTATTTTGATGTTTTTAGACATCCTTATATAAAAAAAAAGAATTTTGATGATCCGATATGAAATGGGAGGGGTAAATAAACTATACTGAATTGCTCGTAAACAAAAAAGTTTACAAAAGAGATTACTGTTCACAATTAATTAATAAGACTTCATTTACCTGTAAATAAAAGTTGGCCGGTTTATAATAAGGCTTTCTAGTCATAAAATGTATTTTTAACGTTAGAAATGTCAATATGGTTTTTATTAAATTACAGGAAATCGGGTTCATAAACATGAGTCGTTTTTTAAAATTAAGATTGAATAATTCACATTACGTACGAATATACAATTTTCTCGACTGTAGAATTAAAAAAATATATTAAAAGTTAATAAAAAAAAAACTGTTGTAGTCACCCCTATAAAAATTGAGGATATGGTTCATTACAATAGTATACGAATAATATATAAAAGTCACCATTGCTGGATTTTTTGTTTTTGTACAGGATGTTTTTAAAGTTTAAAAATTACAACTCATTAAAAAATCCATTTCGGATTGTTATTTATTGGTGATTTTTTAAATCAAGCTTTTATTATTCGTAAGGAAACATGTAACAAAAAATCACCCTGGTAGGATTTTTTGTTTGAGAGTTATAACAATATGAGTCTTATAATAGCGTTTAAAAAAAAACGACGGTGGTGATTTTTTTTTACACTTAAATTTGTAGTTGTAATATCATAATCTATGTAGTTTATAAAAATCACCATCGTAGGATTTAATGTGACCACCGCCATACAACTGAAAATTCACAGCCCCGACTATACCGTGTATTTTTTTTTGCCGTAGTCACATTTTCTCAATGCAGAGGCAGACTAAAGAGGAAGTAGCGAGATAATTTTCAGTCATTAACCCACTAAGAGGCAGTGGTACACAAAATAATTTTTGAAAAATACACACATCGAGTAAAAAGTATCAAAGTCAAAATAAATTTTAAGAATAGCACTATTAAATCGTTGTATAGCTATTGATGGAGGAAAATTACTTATAGCTAAGGTTACCACCGCCTCCAAAGCGCAAGTGGAGAAAAAGCGGCGCAACAAACTCCACTGTTGCATTTTCTCCAAAGACGTCACTTTACAACATATATGTGTCTTATAATGATTGAACTAAGGTTAAATATACGGTTATATCTAAGAGTCTAGTTGCCAAACAAATCGTGCCAGCCCTTGCAGATCTGAACAAACCTGGCGAACGCAACAAAATATACTACCTAGCAAATTCTCACGTGCGCTGAGCGGATTGCCGGCTTGTTGCCAGCGAATAACTTTGTACATTTGCTCTGCTACATCTTGCTGAAGCATTTTTGATCGGATTTAAAAGAGGTTATCAGTTCAATTGAATACGAGCTTTTATTTCACCTACTCCAGTGTTTGTCTGGTGAAACTTTTCAAGTTAAAGAACCATTTCTTTGTTTCTGATAGAGCTCAATTTTGCATTTGTTGAATCAAAATCTATGATTGGGAGCCGATTAAATGATTGAGCCGGTCGCTTGTTTCTATTTGACAAGGAAATTTGATTTAAGTTAATGTTGGGAAGCATTATCTAAATCAAGTTTGATTTCTTTTGACGAAAAAGTTTTTCCTTTGACTTTACTTTTATGCCACAAAAAGAATATACATTACATACTGAAATTAGCACTGACAAACCGCAAAGCTGGATTATCAGTTAATTTTAACATGAAGTCTGTTTATTGTGTCATTACAATTGTATTTGT
Source organism: Ephestia elutella (assembly GCA_018467065.1). Classification (NCBI taxonomy): domain Eukaryota; kingdom Metazoa; phylum Arthropoda; class Insecta; order Lepidoptera; family Pyralidae; genus Ephestia; species Ephestia elutella. The sequence continues at coordinate 18,541,478 of CM031571.1, forward strand.
ACAATAAAGTTCAAATAAAGGTGACGCTGCAGAATTTTATTTTGAATAAACGTACAGATAGAAAAACAAAACGCCTAGATGAATCATAACAAGCAATTGGCAAAATAACAAGGTCTGACCAATTACAACCACCGCGGATCGTTAGACAGACCGACCAATTTAATTGTGTGCTAAATAGACAGTTTTCAGGTGGTGTTTTAGGTCGAGCTAAAATTGGCTTTATTTCGAAGCTACGCTCTCGTGTATTGATTACCCATAGGAACCAGGCGAACCAGGATTAAGCCAATGAGGATCCTGTAACTAATGTGAATGGTCTTGATTGGAGCTAGCTAGTTAGTATTAGAATTAGCGTTGGCTTGTTGCAAATGTGCTGGGATTTTAAATTGCATGGACATTAACTATTGTTGCATTCTGCTCTAATGCGAGAGCGGCAAAATCTATAAGTTTTGTGCCTGAGCTGGTTTTAATACTTTCGTATTTCTTCCATTGACGTATCAAACTTCTTTTGTATAACCTATCTAAGGCTTCAAAAGACCCAGGCTCACCAAGTTCTATAATTTACTAGTTATGTCAACAACAGTTGCGCATCTTTTATCTGATTGAATACACACCAATGTATCAATAATAAGGCAATAAATTTATTTCGCCGCCCCGTGGCATTATCTGTTTGTGATAACATGTCCGCGGGCAGCGTTGTCGGTTATTGAATTAGCGTTATTTGTTTACGAGAGGGTTCGTATTCAAGTTTGGTGAGCATTTTAGTCTACAATTTGATTAGTTAATCTGTTAAGTTAGGTGACAGTCTAAGCTTTGAACCTTTCAACTATCAAAGCTTAGAACCGACAGCTAACCGCGGATTGCTTGACTATAGTACTTTTTTACAGGGATTTCGGATGTCAAGATTATCGTTTTAGTTAAGAAATTTTATGATAAATATTCAGTACCGACTGAATGTGATACAAAGTCAACAGTAAACCAACTCACCTCTGGATCGAGCACAAGATATCAGTGGGACGGAAGACCAGCGCGAAGGTGACCAGGTAGCACATGAGGATGCCCGCGAGCAGGATGTACGATAGCTCTCTCCCGCTTGCACGTACAACTGGAGTCGAGCTGTGTCGCACCCAAACTCCACCTACAAAGCTGGAAAAGGCTTAGCTGTTACAAACACATCATTATTGGGACATTAGGGATGGAGTGGCAGTCGTGTAGAATAGACTGACTCCTTTTTGCGGTATGAGGACCTTGAGATATACCTAAGGCTTGGATAAGCATTCGGTTAAAACGGCCTATATGTGGATATATGAAGGGGTAGAAGTTTCAGCAATTCGGCAACTCGACAGGGGGCTTGATAATCGCTTACCTTGCTCGCTTGCTGATGATTTCTCCTGGTGATCACCAGATTTCTTCTGGACACAAGTGGCTCCTTCGGAAGATACTGGCTCTGCGGCGAATTTCAAAACGGCGCGCGCGCGGGCCATAGAGGCGCTGGACACACGCAATCACAATGACGTACGGATCGAAACTGGAATGCAATCACTGTCGATGCTTCCGGGAGGGCGAGTCGATTCTATCTCGCTCCCTCATTTGCCCGCAAAGGGGACAGCGATATCAAGTTGTCTTGTCACCGAATCGGAGAGAAAAAAAAGGAAATTATAAAAAAATTAGAGGCTGAAGGCCTCAACATAGCTCCCCGCCTTGAAAGGTCCAGAGCTTTCAAATTAAAATATAGACAAGAAGCTAGGTGGATAGACTAGATAAGATAAGATAGATTAAGCTAGGAGGATAAATTGGAGGTAATAGCGGTCTGAGAATATCAGCGAATCGATATCAACGGTAGAAATTATGATTAAATAAGCGGTTTAATTAAATTGCGGTTGATTAAATTGCGGTTTGATTAAATTGCGGTTTGATTAAGTTGCGGTTTGATTATTGGGTAGGCAAAGGATACAGCTTTGTGACAGGACGCTTATATGTGCCTGACACAGTCTTGACTAAAGCCACGCGAATTATACCATCCGATCCAGGAAACACCTCCTTTATGACACCTAATGGCCAAGTCAAGGGCGGTACGTTATCTTGACCCAAGAGAACGACAGTGCCTATCTCTATGGGACGATCGTGAGTGCACCATTTCTGACGGACTTGCAGCGTATGCAGGTATTCAATACGCCATTTTTTCCAATATGATAACACGAGTTGATCCAAAAGTTTTTTACGCTTTGTCAAATTCATACTTTCCTCTGTCAATTCAGAAGAAGGTAAATAAGTAATGGGACTGGACATTAAAAAATGAGCCGGCGTGAGAACGTCAGGATGCGGATCAGATGATAAAACACTAAGAGGCCGTGAGTTCAAAAGACATTCTATCTGTACGAGGACAGTTAAGAGCTCCTCATAAGTGAGAAGCTGCTTTCCTATCACTCGGTACAAGTGCGCTTTGATACCTTTGATGTTGGACTCCCAAATTCCTCCGAAGTGCGGAGCTCGGGGCGGTAACGTTTTCCACTCAATTCGACATTTCAGAAGTTCTTCTTTGATGTCGGTCTGAATGCGCGAGTTTAATAAAAAGAGTAGATTTCGTTCAGCCGGGCCTTAGCGCCAACGAAATTGGTCCCGTTGTCCGAGTACATGACAGACACTGGACCACGGCGGGACATAAACCTCTTTAAAGCTGCAAGAAAAGCTTCGGATGTGAGATCCGAAACTAATTCTATATGAATAGCCTTAGTGACTAGACATATGAACAAGCAAATGTAGACCTTCAGCGAGCGTTGGCCTCTGCGACGCATAGGTACTCGTATGTATGCAATAGGACCCGCTAAATCAACCCCAGTGTGTACAAAGGCTTTAGCGTCACGCACGCGATACTCAGGCAGGTCAGCCATTCTGGGTGTCGGGTGAGTAGGCTTAATACGAAAGCAAGTATTACATTTGCGACAACGCGAGCGAATGACTGTCCTACCATCCAATATCCAAAATCGCTGCCTTATGATGGACATTAATAGCCCAGGACCTGTATGGCAATAAGTGTTATGGTAATGATCGATAATTAAATCAACTATGCGGGCGCGTTTGGGCAACAAAGCAGGATGCTTCGCTTTGTAGGGTAGGTCCGATTTGGAAAGTCGGCCTCCGATGCGCAAGATTCCGTGATCGTCAACAAATATGGACAAACTGCGCAACCTTTTAGATGGAAGTTTGCCAGATTTAATTAAATCTAATTCCGTAGAAAAATGAATGTTTTGAACGATTTTGATAATGAAATTTTCAGCGGTTTGAATATTTTCAACAGCGTTACGACCACTCAATCTTTTTGTGAATTTAAGAATATATAGAAATACGTGTAATAATTTGTTCCATGAACACACGCGGCTGACTAAGGTGTCCATAATATGTGGTTCCGCACGGGAAGCCTCAACAACAAAGGTTTTAGATTTCAGTTCCGGTAATGTCTCACATTCCGTCGGAACAAATTTCAATGGCCATTCATTTATAGGCTGACGAAGCCAGGACGGGCCGTTATAATATAAGGAATGTACAATTAACTCTGAAGGCAGCATGCCACGTGAAAGACAATCGCTAGGATTCTCTTTCCCTGATACGTGATTAAAACAAGCGGCAGGTAAATTTTCCTGAATTTTTGCAATGCGGTTGCTAACAAATATAGACCACCTATGAGGGGCAGAATGGATCCACGAGAGCGCAATAGTGGATTTCGAAAACGCATAAGTACCGGCAATCGGAATGCGGGCAGAAAGCTTCTCTCTGACAACCTTAACAAGCTTAGACAGTAACAAAGCAGCAACGAGTTCTAATCGAGCTAGTGTTGTTACTTTAGCGGGGGAAACCTTGGATTTCGCACAAAGAAGGCGGACCGTTATGTTACCTTGAGTATCAGAAATGTGTAAATATACACAGCAACCATAGCCACTAAAGCTAGCATCACAAAAGGCCACAATGTTTACGACAGATTCTGCAAAAACTCCAACATGACGTGGGATTTTAAGAGCAGATAGTGCGGGAAAATCCCGTGCTAACGCAGTGAAGCGGTCTATGATTGGCTGCGGAGGTACCTCATCCCAATCTATCTTGGCTAACCAAAGTTCTTTAATAAGTATTTTAGCGTACAAAACGACCGGCGCTACAAGGCCAAGTACGTCGAATAAGCGAGCAATTAATGATAAAATGGTGCGTTTTGTACATTTACTGTCCACTGGGCTGGTTGTCAAAGAAAAAGCATCTTCAGCGGGCTCCCAGGTTACCAAGGATTTTAAAATTGTTAATATTGTTATCCATACTAGAAAAATTAACTGATAAGCGGTGAGACGCAGGGAGGGTCTCTAACAAAGCGGGTGAATTGCTGGCCCATTTGACAAGGTCGAAGGAACCTAATTTAAATAAATCAATTAAGTTGTGTGACAACTTTATAGCGGTTTGTTCATCAGGAACAGAATAAACATAATCATCCATATAAAACTGGGTTTCTACCAATTTGGATGCGTCCGGAAAGCGGTCGCTATGCTCACACGCCAGATGGCGTAGTGTGCGCATGGCTAAGTAAGGGCTAGACGCCAATCCAAAAGGCACGCGGTTGAAATTAAAGGTGCGAATAGACTCATTCTTATTGAAGCGGAATAAAATTCGCAAGTATTCGCGGTGATGTGGATTAACACCGATTCTTAAAAACATCTGTTTAATATCTGCGGTCATAGCTATGGGAAACGTACGAAAATCAAGTAATAACAAAAATAAGTCGGCCTGTAAATTCGGCCCGACATGTAAAATGTCATTGAGTGACAACCCTGAGTGCGTCTTAGCGCTGGCGTCCAAAACCACACGAATACTATCTTTGTCGGGCCTAATGACCGCATGGTGCGGTATGTAATAGCCCTGTTCTGTTAATTCAGAATCAGGTACTTCCGATAAATAACCCTGAGATATATAGTCGGTGATGGTTTTATTATAATTTTCGCGTAGGGTTGGTACGTGCGCAAATTTACGTTCGAGGGCCAACAGGCGGCGGTGGGCGACTGCACGAGAATTACCCAACTCAGAGGGGTTCCGCGAAAAGGGTAGGTCAACAAAATACCTACTGTCTTTAAACGTGACGGAAGAACAAAAAATGTCTTCGCACTCTTTTTCGGATGGACTAATAAGCCGTGAAAATGGTACTTCCTCCAATTCAAAGAACTTCTGTAAACCCGACTCAATGTCAGTATTAGTCAGCGCGGTAAACGAGGAAGATTGAGAAAACGAGTCACAATGACCTGCCGCACCTCCCATCAGTACGTAACCGAAGCTAGTCAGGACAGCTGGGGGGGCGCTACTGCCCGACTCAATCATATTACCTAAATAAATATATGGAAAAAGTTGCGCGCCGAGAATAATGTCAATATTTCCCGGCACATTCCAAGTTAAATCGGCTAGTGGTAATTTATTTATATATGACATGTCGTCATTTAATTCAATATAATTCGCGGGTAACTTACCTGTGATGCAATCTACCACTAACGCATGAATATAATATTTATCTTCGGGGTTAACGCGCGATTCTATTGTTATATGTATATAACCATGCACTAGCTGCGTGGACATTCCAACACCCTGTAACGATGAGTTATGTAGCTTAACTATAGGTAAGTTCAAACGCTTACAACAATTCAAAGTTATTAAATTATTCTGAGACGCACTATCTATCAAACACCTGACCACAATTTTGTCACGACCATTGTTGTCAGTCGCATACACTTGAGCCGTAGACAATAAAACATAATTTGAATTCCGCATTCCTGTGTTTAACGTCACAGAAGTTATATTTTCTACTGATGGCGAGGGCTGGGCGCGCGCAGACTGCGTGGCGTCTGCTCGATAACAAACCGGTTTGCCGTCGCCTGGCGCTGGGTCCGATTTGCTATTCTCAGAGAAATGCAACAATGAATGGTGCTGTTTTTTACAAAACTTGCATGTCGAATGCGACTTACATTTATTCAATGTGTGGGTTAGGCTTAAGCAGTTAATACAGGCACGCTTTGACTTAATAAAATCGAAACGAATTTGCGGTGTACTCATATTTTTAAATTGCTCACACCTAAACAATGGATGTTTTTCGCCTACGCATATTGGGCAGGGCGTTTCTATTTCACACCGTGGCGCGCTATTTGATATGAAAGTTTTTGAAGTACTAGGGGGATTCGTCACTCGCGTTTCAAACCGCGAACAATTATTAGTATGTGATCTTTCGCGTGCCTTTATATGATCTTGTATAAAAGATATAAATTCTGTATAAGACGGCAATTCCTTCCCACTAATATGTGTTTCGAATAGCTGGGCTGTTTGAGAGTCAACCTTTCGTAGACCACAATGTAATAACATAAAATCCAATAATTTAGGTATCTTTAGCTGCTTGAGCGCTGCAATAGACGCCGAATATTTTTCAATAAAAGTGTTTAAGCTAGCGGTATTATTGACACAATTTTTAATGTCCAAAATGTTGTTTAAATAATGAATACCTAAAGTGCGATTATCTTGGTACTTCTTAACGAGAGAATCCCAAATTGTATTATAAGTTTCTCCCGTGGGAACAATACCTGCAGTTAATTTTAAAGCACTGTGGGTAAGTTTGCCCATGAGATATTGGACACGCTGCGAGTCCGTCAGATCTGCGTTACGTGAATATTACTACGAAATATTTCGTAAAATATCGGCCAATTTTCAATTTTACCATCAAAGGAAGGTATCTGTATAGGTGGTAATTTTATAGGGCCTTTCTTAAGTGACACGCCAACGTTAGTCTTATCTCTGGCTAAAATTAGATTACGTTTGTATTTAATCGCTGAATATAATTCTTCGAACGAGTTTAAAGCCGCGTAATCGGGTGGGGTTTCTTTCAGTTCAAAGTTCAACTCATTAATATGTTCTATGATTACTTCAAATTTGTCATAAATTTCGCTGATAGTCTCAGATTGGGCTAGAAATGACTCATTCGAACGATAATCGTAATTAGAAATGCCTTTGCTTATATCGTATAAACGATTAATTCGTTCATAAATAGCTTCTTTTTTGGCAATGAGTTGTTTTAATTTGGCTTCGAGTTTGTTAGAAGCCATTATTGGAAATTACTATAAGAAAGTATATGGAAGGTGAATTAGCAAAATGCAATTAACAAGATGGCGGTTCGTGGCACTAACGCCGAGGCGAAAGTACATATAATATTAAAAGCTGGACAAATCCGCTCGTAAAGGACCAAATTATGGAGTGGCAGTCGTGTAGAATAGACTGACTCCTTTTTGCGGTATGAGGACCTTGAGATATACCTAAGGCTTGGATAAGCATTCGGTTAAAACGGCCTATATGTGGATATATGAAGGGGTAGAAGTTTCAGCAATTCGGCAACTCGACAGGGGGCTTGATAATCGCTTACCTTGCTCGCTTGCTGATGATTTCTCCTGGTGATCACCAGATTTCTTCTGGACACAAGTGGCTCCTTCGGAAGATACTGGCTCTGCGGCGAATTTCAAAACGGCGCGCGCGCGGGCCATAGAGGCGCTGGACACACGCAATCACAATGACGTACGGATCGAAACTGGAATGCAATCACTGTCGATGCTTCCGGGAGGGCGAGTCGATTCTATCTCGCTCCCTCATTTGCCCGCAAAGGGGACAGCGATATCAAGTTGTCTTGTCACCGAATCGGAGAGAAAAAAAAGGAAATTATAAAAAAATTAGAGGCTGAAGGCCTCAACAAGGGATAAAAAAAATTAAATTGCGGATTGCTGTCCCGAGAATTCTTATCTTTCAATCATTTATAAATTATCTTTGATAATTTTCTGGGTCCTCCAATAGCCTTATCTATGAACAACATCAGGATATCCCAGGTAGGGGTATGAGAGCATCGAAAACAACACAGTAAATGATTGACAAAATGACTACAGCAAGGCGGATACAATCAGGGGTGCTGCAGTCTATTAAGTTTTTGAAGTGGTGAAGCAATACCTAGAAGTTGTCCGTACAGCTACCTGCTCAGCTCATTACGTTACACACTACGCTGGCCGGCAGTGAGTCCTGGTCTATTCCGACTTACGCAGTGATCGATCAGTATCCCTACAGAAGAGAAGGACATAGCGCCGATGGACCAGGCGGAGTCAGGCCGCAGGTAGGCCTCAGGTATGGGTCGGCAGTGAGTCCTGGTCTGTTGAGAACTTTCAACTTACGCAGTGATCAGTAGCCCTACAGAAGAGAAGGACATAGCGCCGATAGCCCAGGCGGAGTCAGGTCTCAGGTAGGCCTCAGGTATCAGTAGACAGTGAGTCCTGGTCTGTTAAGATAACTTAAAACTTACGCAGTGATCAGTATCCCTACAGAAGAGAAGGACATTGCGCCGATGGCCCAGGCGGAGTCAGGCCGCAGGTAGGCCTCCGGTATGGGCCGGCAGTGAGTCCTGGTCGGGTCTGGCAGCGTGCCCCGGGGACAGACCATGCATGCTGTCTCCACGAAGGGGGAACGGATCTGCGAAAGTAAATTCCAGATTACATGTCTTAATAGAAGCAGGGTTTAATAGGGATAGGCTGTATATATTGGACGGAGTTGATGATGATAGATATTTTTAGGTAGCCTCTAGGTGTTTAGTAGATCTAGATTCAAAGAGACATAGATTAGAAGAGTCATGGAGTTTCTACCGTGAACCACGAGAGGTCAGGGCGTAAATTCCACATTTCGTTGGGTGGATGCCGAAAGATTATTTTGTGTGTCGAAGATATGGAAGAAGCCTAAGTCTTACATATAAAAAAATGTTAAAGCTCAGAAAATGTTAAATAATCCCGATTCAACCTTCAAATTAAATCCAACCAAAAGTTATTGCGTGACAGATATTTAGATTTATGTGGCGATACGGTAGTTTCCCTTGATCAAATCCTGTCATACTCATTTAGTATTACGAAAATTAATCTTGCAAAAATAAAAGTAATATTATTAAGGGTATTTTTGGAAAACTCAGCAATTCTCAGTGAATGTGACGTGAATAAATTGAAATTCGATTGTAACGAGCCCGGTCTGATTTAGGTTCGCCACAAACGAACCATAATTAACGGTTGCACACTGTTCGAGTAAACGGTACATTAACTTTTAATTATTTTAATTGTTGCAGAAGGATAAAATTACGCTTAAATAATGCGCATGAATGACGACTACATACCCAAAAATTCGAATGAAAATTGGGTTATAAAAATAGCCTTCAAAACAGCACTTTTATAAATTGCCGACGGAAAAAGAGAAGCAAAGGTCGCATTCTCCCACCATGGACTAGTGCAGTAAAATCGGACTGACGACGACGTGGTGTACATCAAAGGAGAACGGTGCAAAAATATCGGGGGTTGGGTCGTAATGTTCCTTCTTTTATCGCTACCGGTCCTCCGATCAACTAGGACTTCCGCGCGGAGTCCTAGTTGCTCAATGCTACTGTCACATGGGCGTAAGGTAAAAAACTATTTCACTGTTTAGAATAGAATAGAATAGAAATAGGATAATTTTCTGTATACAATCGTCCTTGTAGTCTTAACGAAACGGCCCAGGCACATATTTTGACTTAGGTACTGAGGTGTAGAGTTGTTAAGATAGGGCTTGTAGAGTTAAGGTGTGTAGAGTAAGAAGCTTGGTTTTACATTTAATCTCATATTGTTTGACAGTGCAAGCCAATGGTCTCGTCTTGGCAACATTGTTAACTCGCCTAATGTACACTAAACCCAATCCCAGTGAATGATTGCCTAGTCACTGATCTTGTTACACGTCAGCCATTTCTATTCTTACAGACAGATAAATTAATGTAATGGGTATTATAACTAGCTGGTCCAAACATTATTATCACTACCATTCATTATCAAATAGATGGAAAGTAATATCTATGTTATTCATTGAAAGTCTCAAATATATATAGTATCTGTTTTTACATGATTATATAGTATCGAGCTGTGCTCGGCTTTTACAAATTTTCTGACTGAACTGTCGCGTGTCGGTCCTAAGATTCGAACCAGCCTGTGCTTTTTTAAGTCGAGCCTAATCGACTAAAGTCCATTGTTATGTAGTAATAACAGATTTTTAAGAGAAGTTAATATTTATTTAAAATTAATAAAAAATACAATTTAAATATGCTGCCTGCTCCGCACCACTCCTACTTGGCTGTGTCCAGAGGAGATCTCCGCTTTTGATGGAGTCCTGAAGTCTGCGGCGGAGTCTATTTTAAACGTCTCACTCGACGAGTCCCAGTGGAGTCAAGCATCTCTTCCAATAAGGCTTGGGGGGCTAGGGTTGCGGCGCGCTCAGGATGTCGGCTTGCCGGCTTTCTTAGCGTCGGCGCATGGGGTTGCTGACCTTGTTGCTGTCATCCTTTCCTCCAATGGTGACAGGGTGAGCATTAGGGTGGAGCGAAATTACTTTTTTCTGATTTTTAATTTCTAATAGTGAAAAGTTTATGCCTTTTGGTCTCAAACATACACATTTAAAATATAATTTGAAAAAAAAATAGGGTAACCGTCTCCGCAAGGTCATTGAACTTTTACGAAAAGTCGATTTTGGACTCAAGTTTGTAGATTTTTAATTATATTAAAATAACAAATATATGTATAATTAATATTAATTTCGGAAAGGAAAAATCATCTATTTTCGATAAAAAATAATAAACAAGATGCAATACTACGTAAAAGAAGAGTTCGGGGGTACAAAGGAGGGTCAGTTTTCGCATGAATAATTGAAAACGCGCTTGACAATTTTTTTGACAAATATCCTATAAATTCTTAGTACTATAATGGAAAAAGCTCGGAGTGCCTGTAATGTGTCTCGGAGTGTCCATTAATTAATGATTTTTGTAAGTTAAAGTCAAATGTTTTACCAACTTTAAAAGATATATGAAGTTTTAAGAGTTGACGAGGTAAACTACAAGAACGTCAAAAAAACACCCTATATTTTCGGAAATTGTTAAGTTTTTCATAAAAAATTAAATATTTATGGCTTACTGCATCTATACCAACAGTATGTAATACTTTCCAGAGTTATTTAATTGTTATCAGCACATCATAAAAAATGTAACCTGCTCAAGTCCATCAAATGAATTTCATCTGCAGACTTGAAAAGTTTTCGACGGGATGGTATGATGCTTTTTGATATTTTGGCTTGCAAATGGAAAGATTTTACTCACTGCAACTGTCCAAGATATACGAAAGTGTCAAAACGTGAGCAAATGTTATTGATTGTAAAGAAATAAGCTCCTAGAAATATTCACAGATTTAGTACGTATCAGCAATAATTTCAGGCAACCCTCCCGAAGATTTAGGCTTTACGATACGTGTACAGTTAAATAGTCGCATGCCCGTTGACTGAAAGGTAAAAATCGACTGTTTGGTTTATTCTGCGATGGAAAAATCATCACTTGACCTGATCACTGCGGTTACATTAATTGTGAAACTATATGCTCTGTTGTGGTTCTGTATTAAAAGAAAAACCATCAGAGTAAAGATGGTTCTCGGTCTCTTTTTAACATTATTATTTACGCGACACCTTCTAGAAGATTTAGAAAGCATATTAGATCCAGTCACTCAAAGAAATGGCTATTTTGTGTACAACGACAATATTTTTGGCTATGTTAATTGTCACGTGAAAGCAAATTCGTGAGTTGGATGCTCGTCGTAGTTTGAAGGCACGCAGTATTGCCACATCAACAACCCCAAGATTTTTTGTAGTGGCAGATATTTATTTTAATATTTTAAATGATATAGAAACAATATATTCGCAAAACGATGATTGTATATAGCCACAATTTTTCATACAATTATCGACTAAGGAAATTGGCAGTATAGTACAACCTGGTGGCGAGAATCAGCTGTTATTCTTATGAATTCTGTGTCCCATGCAATCTGTTCAATGAGCTGTGAAGATCACAGATGAAGTAGCCACTTAACATTGCACTAAAATATCTCATTTGAGAGCGATACAGGCTGAATTGGAATGAAGAGAGAAAATGCCGAAATTTGACACTAAGTGTCATTTTTGAGAAAATTAATTTAATTTTTGTATGTTATTTTTTTTACTTTTTTCATTAAAACATATTATTTTATGCTTAATTAACATATTTTGTGTTAATTCACATAATTTGAACCCGTTTACATGTCAATAAAAGGTCTGACAGGTAAAGCAAATTTTTCAAAAATTTTAATACTTTGAAGTCAGTGCGGAGGCAAAAGATGTTGTTTAATTTATATCAAAATTAACATATAGTATTAATTTCGGGCAAGACACAAATCCCTCACTATTAGAATTCAAAATAAAAATAAAAAATATTCCCCATACATCCGCGCTCCACCCTAGTGAGCATACCGCATGTGTCGGGCGCGGAGTCAGCTTGGTCGGCCGTCAACGCGGGTTTGCCGTTCCCGGTGGCCCTTTCGAATCAGCGCGCGTGGGATGAAGTAGGTGCTAAGAGAATACATGGAGTGCTTTTGGGCGAAGCCACAGGAGGGGACTGTGCAAGACTTAGGGCCGTGTCGACGCCGGAATCGGGTGCGTGGTTACACGCTCTTCCATCACCACACCTGGGCACTTTGTTGGATGACGACTCCTTGCGGGTGGCCGTGGCGCTCCGCCTGGGCTGCAGAGTGTGTGAACCTCATAGATGCATCTGCGGGTCCATGGTGGAAGCCGATGGTTACCATGCGCTGAGTTGTCGTCGCTGCGCAGGACGGTTTCCACGTCACCACGCGCTCAACGACATAGTCCGTCGAGCGTTTGTCTCTGCTGGGGTCCCCTCTGTGTTGGAACCGCCAGGCCTCTGCAGATCAGACGGCAAAAGGCCGGATGGTCTTACACTGGTGCCCTGGAAGTGTGGCAAGTGCCTGGTTTGGGATGCTACGTGCGTTAACACTGTGGCCGCAAGCCATCTGGGCCGTACGATCGGGGCAGCGTCGGCAGCGGCTGAGGATGCAGCTGAGAAAAAGCGAATGAAATACGCAATTTTGGAGCCACACTACTTTTTCGTGCCAATAGCCGTCGAGACCTTGGGATGTTGGGGCATGGACGCTAAGCGCCTATTTAGGGAACTCGGGCGCAGAATATCGGAAAAATCTAGCGACTCCCGCTCCTGCTCTTTTCTGGTGCAAAGGGTCGCTATTGCCATTCAACGCGGCAACGCGGCCAGCGTTTTGGGCAGCTTTGCACCGGAAACTTTAAGGGGCGGGTTATAATTCTCTTTGACCATAGATGTAATATGTGACATATAAATTTTGTAATGTAATTTATTAAATAAAAAATTATAATTGGCTTAATTATTGTTATTCAAATAGTTTTATGTATAATAAACTATTATAATGAATCCTTATTAAATTTAATGTACCTGGTGTGTGCAATAAGGTTCACTATCGAATGGAGAAATTTTCTTGAGTAAAAACACTTGTGGTTTGTACGAATGTTTATTAGCGACTGAGGAGTGAAGACAGACATTGAATGGAAGAATGATCTCTTCATATACGTACATATAGGTAGTTAATGCATTCATATTTACTTGTGTAGTTTAGAATCGAACATACCGCCCACCAAAGGACCATATGGGTCCTTTAAAAATTACAATGTATGAAACAAATGCAAAATTGTATACAAACAAAGTCTTTATGAATATGCATAACTACACGATAGCTCAAGTAAATGTAAATATCAAAAAAAATCTTTAAATTTAATTCTGGACTTGTAAATAATACAAAATCTGTAAGCAAGTATATGTAAATTTTCACAAAATCTTAAGTGTAAATCTCAATATTAATTTATCTAATTGGCTGGGCTCTTTGATAAAAATAAAAACATGTAAAATCACAAAGAATCATCATCATTCACTGGAAAGTAACATAATTTACTAACAGTCCTTTTAATTATATTACCATCACACTTAACGCTGTAGTCACGTCATCAGACCCAGGGTGCTTCTCAACTATTCGGCCTAAAGCCCATTTTCCTGGTGGCAGCAGTTCATTTTTGATTAATACAATTTGTCCAATATCAAATTCTTTTTGTTTCTTTAACCATTTTGGCCTTTGCTGCAATCTTGAAAGATATTCTTGCTGCCACTGATGCCAAAAGTCACCGAGCAGCTTTTGTGTGTATTGCCATCGCGTTAAATTTGTGGTTTTTACATTCAGTAAGTTAGGAGAAGGAACAACATTAGATTTGACCAAACTTTTCCCTCGTACTATCCAATATTTAGACCTTATGTAACACATCATCATTTGGATTCCGCCATGCAATGTCTTCAAGTGGGCATCGGTAACAATCATAGAAGACAATTTATTTGCATGACTCAATATAATTGGATGTTTGTTTTCTTCATCTATATCTGCATGCCTAAGTCTTCCGCCCACCCTGAGGATACCTTCATTGTCTACATATGGATTTAAGAATTTCAAACTGCTTTTCTTTCCCACTTCTTTCTTACTTTGTAACGCCTCTATTTCTTGTCCGAATTCTTCCTTTTGTACTTTGAAGATGCAAATGTGTAACGCATCTTCTAATTCTTTAGGAGTAATAGCCGTAGGATTTTCATTTTGTAATTTTTTAAAATTCGAAAATCGTTTACACAAACTAATTGTTTTCAGTAACTCATGTAACGTATCAAAATTGTCAAACAGGTGAGTAAAATTCTTTTCTTTTTCTCTTTCGCTATCAATTTTCAGGTTGACTTGTAGTTATGATTATCTTCTTTTTTTCCAGGTCTGTTTCAGCAACGTCAGGAGTTCTCATCGGTATATTGGGTTGGGATAACCATTGCGGGCCTTTCCACCACAGACAACAATCTTTCAGATCCTTCAGCAGCATTCCTCGTGATGCAATGTCCGCAGGATTGTATTCAGACAGCACGTGAAAAAATTGTTTACTGTTGAGATTTTCGATGATTTCCACCACTCGGTTGGCCACGAATGGTTTCCACCTATACGGTTCGCCGAGAAGCCACGAAATTACAATGGTGGAATCTGTCCACGCAAATACTTGAGACATTGGAATTCTCATCGACAGTGTTACTTGTTTCAGCAATCGTGAAAGCAGCACTGCACCACAAAGCTCTAAACGAGGCAAAGAAACAGTCTTTAACGGAGCAACTTTTGTTTGTGAAGCTATGAGATGAGTTTGTATAGTTCCGTCAGGTTTGGTGACTCTGCAGTATATCACAGCTGCATATGCCTGCATGGACGCATCGCTGAAGCCATGAATTTGAATAGCTTCCTTCTCAGCAGTAATAGTACTTAACCAACGATCGATATGTACTTGATTCACATTATTGAAGTCAGATCTTATTGCAAGCCATTCATCTTTTATTTGCTGGCTCACTCGGTCGTCCCAACCTACTCTCTCAAGCCAGAGCTTCTGTATAAGCATCTTCGCTTTCACTATTAATGGTGCAATCCATCCCAGGGGATCGAATAGCTTTTGAATGTCTGACAGAATATTCCTCTTCGTTATGTCTTCACTTCTATCTTCAAATACAGCCGAGTTGTATTGGAATTGGTCAGTTTTCAAATTCCACAAGATGCCTAGCGCTTTTGTAGTACCATCGATGTTTAAATCCAAGTGTACATTTGCTGATCTTTCAGATGGGTCGATGGATCTCATAAATTCGGCGCTATTGGATGACCACTTTTTCAGTTTAAATCCACCTCGGTGCAGTAACATTTTTAGCTCTCGACTCGCATGTATAGCTTCTTTAACTGTATCAAAACCGGACAGTACATCATCTACGTAAAAATCTTCTTTGGTAATTTTTGCAGCTACAGGAAACTTATCACCATCATCAACTGCAAGCTGCGTAAGAGTCTTGATAGCAAGGTAAGGTGCGGACGCCGTTCCAAATGTGACTGTGAGTAGTCTGTAGTCTTTTACAGGTTCGCTAGGATGATTTCTCCACAAAAATCTCTGGTAGTCTGAGTCTTCTTTGGCCACTAATATCATGCGATACATCATTTGGATGTCAGACACGAAACATATCGCATGCATTCGCCACCTCATTATCAAACTTCTAAGATCACCCTGAAGCAAAGGTCCCAGCATCAGTTCGTCGTTCAAAGAAATTCCATTCGAACCCTTCGCCGATGCATCGAAAACAACGCGCGTCCTTGATGATTCCTTTCCTTCACGGATCACTGCAAGATGAGGTATGTATACAGATCTTTTTGTATGTATTTCTTCTACAGGTACTTCTTCAGCATGTTTTAATTCCTTGTACTCTTCTATCACTTTAGTATAAGCTTCTCTTAGGCCTGATACTCTATTAAACCTCTTTTCTAGTAGATTAAGTCTATGTAAGGCTCTCTCTCTTGTATTGCCATCTGGAGACTTGGGATTTTGCGTTTTGAATGGTAGCTTTACGATGTATCGTCCGTCTTCAGTTCTTGTATAATTCTTCTCGTAAATTTCTTCGCAAAGCTTCTCTTCATTTGTATATTTCCTTTTATTATCAACGTCTATCTCCCATAAACTTTTCAGAACTTCATCCACATCGACTTGGTGATGCATAACAACAAAAGAAGAATCTTGTGTATCAGTGGATGAATGGATGTCTCCGAATAGAATCCAGCCGAGTTTAGTATTCTGAGCAGTAGGTGAACCCGGTAGACCCTTAACCAAATCTGGCAGTATGATTTCAGAATATTCCTTAACACCAATAAGTAAGTCAACAGATCCTGGTTGGAAATAATTAGGATCGGCTAGTGATAGCCCCTTCAAATGTTGCCAATCATGGACGATAATTGTGTGATGTGGGATGTTAGTGGTGAGCTGCTTAGACATCACATATGCTTGAATATGTAAGTTGGTGTCTGATTTCCATCTTGGTGCAATGTCTACTTCAACCACTTGTGTAATGTTAGTCTTCGTAGAAGCCACTCCCACAACAGTTCCTCGTGCTGGTTTTCTTTCCAGATGCAGTATTTGAGACGCCTTCTCGCTTATAAAATTTGCTTGAGATCCAGGATCCACAAGTGCTCTAAGTACAATGGTGTGTCCTGTCTTACTCTTCACTGTCACCATTGCAGTTGCCAAAAGTGCTGTTTGCTGTTTCTTCTTACTTACATAATTAGACGCGATCACTGTATTTTCCTTCTCTTTCTCTTCCACGCTTGAATGTGACGTCACGTTAGGTTGCGATGAGTTCTGAGGTAGGCCTAACGGACGGCTGCTATCGTACTTCTGTTCGTGTAATAGAGTGTGATGACGCCTGTGGCACACGTGGCATTTAGTAGGTATACGGCATTTAAATACCTTGTGGCCAGGGAGCAAACAGTTGTAGCATAAATCGTTGCTAGTCACGTAGTGACTTCTTTGTGTAGGATCCATCTTCGTAAATTCCTTGCAGTGACACAGTGTGTGTTTCTCCTTACACATAAAACATGTCTTCTCAGTTGTCGTTGCAGTTGTCGCCGTGTGATATGAACGTTCTCTTACTATTTGTGCTTTCTCTTTTGATGTAGAAGAATACGGAGTAACCAATTCTAATGTACGAAATTTTGTTTCCAGGAATTTCTTCAACTCGTCCCAGGTTGGTAATGTTTCAGCATTTTCTTTAAAGGCGTACTCCTCCCATTCTTTATGGGATTCCGAGTCCAATTTCTGAACGACTAGAAATATAATTAATGGATCCCAGGAGTCTGTAGTAACTTTCAAGTTTTTTAAACTATTCAAACATTCTGTTGTAGTATCGAGAATATTTTTAATATGACTTGCCGATTGAATGGGTATCTTCTTCTGACTACAAAAACGTTTTAATAGAGAGGTAACAATGAGACGATTATTTCCATAGCGGCTTTTGAGTAGGTCCCATGCTTGTGTGTAATTACTTTCTGTAATCTGTATATGTCTCAATAAAGATTCCGCCTCACCAGTGACACTAGTTTTTAAATAATGCAATTTCTGTACCTTGCTTATGGACGGGTTGTTATGTACCATGGAAGTAAATAAATCTTGGAAAGTCGGCCACTCTTCATATTTACCGGAAAAATTTGGAAGTTGAATTTTAGGTAATTTAACGTGCGAGATATTTTCTTCTGTGTCGTCACGGTTTAATTGTTCCGAACTACTTCGAGTTGACTTCTTTATCATATCTGTTAGATCGGCCTTCAAACATAAATATAGTTCTTCTATAGAATAGTATTCTTCTTTAATAAAATAATTTATTTCCAACCTTTCTTCTTTATGGGTACATTTACACAACACCTGGTGAGCGACCTGGAATTTGTTCCAATAATCTTCAATACATTTAATACGAGCTTCTATGTAACCTTGTGTTAATCTTTGCTTGGGACATTTCCGTAGGTTAACTTGAGTTTTTTGCAGTAATATAGCCGTATCTTCCAAAGTACTCACTAACTGTTCAATAGCAGACATGTCCTTTGTTTATTTATGCACTTTTTAACCGTAAATTCCAATCAGAAATCTTCCAAATGAATAATAAACGCAACAATGTCTTATTCCAATCTTCTTCGTAATAGCATTTATTTGCCTAAAGTTATAAGTTGTTTACGTGCTAATCCGTGCACCTGCGCTCAAGCCTTATCTAAGGAATGCGGTCTTCTTTTGTTCTCGGTCTCGGCAGCGACACTTTTTTATGCGCTGGCTATCCGGTTCGTTTTGGACCATATGGTGTGTGCAATAAGGTTCACTATCGAATGGAGAAATTTTCTTGAGTAAAAACACTTGTGGTTTGTACGAATGTTTATTAGCGACTGAGGAGTGAAGACAGACATTGAATGGAAGAATGATCTCTTCATATACGTACATATAGGTAGTTAATGCATTCATATTTACTTGTGTAGTTTAGAATCGAACAGTACCGAATAAAAACATTTTAATTTAAATATAAAAATACACCGAGAGAAACACGGCACGGGCACGGACAGAGTTCCAAAGAAATCACGGATACGGCACGGACACGGATAGAGTTCCAACAAAAATCACGGATACGGCACGGACAGGATAGTCGGGGAAATACCGACAGGGGGTAAAGTTTGTCCGGCGGCACAATAGGGTTGAAGATGTACTGGCGGTACAGTAGGGATGAAGATGGATTAGCTGCACAGCACGGATGACAGGCGATAGAGAGTACCTTTAATCCAGACTTCGATCCACAGGTCACAGCAGCACAGCAGGGGTGGCAGGCGATAGTGTGTGCCTTTATTCCCGACTTCAAATCACAGGTCACAGCAACTTCTTCGTGTTAGCTTTTTAGATATTGATTTACGATGCGAAGGCTTGCAGGGTCCCGGGGTCAGCAGGTCCCGGGACAAGACCTTTATAATTCGCTTCGTTCTGATTTCTCAGAAGATGAAGACTGACCCGGACTGACATTCAGTGTCTTTATATAGGCCTTGATTTAGAATTTCGTATTGCTTCATAATTTTCAAATAAAATACGAAATTAGAACATTTGCGAAAAGGTTTACATAGAAATTTATAGAATTTTAGAAAAATAAAATCTGACTTGTCACAACGCTTGACAATCAGAGTTGTTTACAATCAACTAAATTCATAGTGAAAATATTATATTTTAAATAATTAAGTATACAAGATTGAAAAGAAACACGAAATATATGTTGGAAAAACCAACATATCATAAAATAACCAAAAATGAAGATATAGCGGTAAATTTAAAGAAATATTCCCTAGCAACGTAGAAATTTTACAATAGAAAGTGTAAAAAAGAACATTTTGAGCTAAATAATTAATTATTAAAGTAAAATAGACAAGAATAAAAGTAAAAAAGACATGAATACACTACACCATTTATTCATAATTGTCCTATTATGTAAACAATCTTCACAGTACTTATTATTGAATTTTGTTGAAAATAAATCAAATAGTAGTTCAAACCTAAACATTCTAAAGTAAAACATTTATTAACCACGAAAGTAATTACCTAAAAAGTCTATTCTAATTTATATTGTTGTAAAACCATAAAAAAGACATGGTAAGATTGTTTACATAATAGGACAATTTATGAATAAATGGACTTTATATACAACCGCATCATGATGATAACGTTAAAATAATAAGGTTTTCTATTGTATAAAATGTGAATAAGTTGCATTATATTACATGCTTGGGTAAAGCATGACGTTAATACGTTGCAATAAGAAGGACGCTTTTAATAAAATGTAGATTTAAAGATACTATGTTCTACGGTGCATAGAGACCTACTTTATGTATTCTTTATGCATTATGCATAAAGGGGTTTCTTCCAGGGAAAATTCAAATCTTCAAGTTTCTTTCAACGAAATAAAGGTGGGTAGGTATTTAAATCCACGCGCATCCCATAATGGATGCGGGCAGCGCAGGACCGGTCGTTGTGGATATCTATGGGGGAGGTCTTTGTCCAGCAGTGGACGTCTTTCGGCTGAGAGAGAGAGGTATTTAAATAAATAATTCTTAGGAATTTGTTTTTTTTGGACGTAGGATATTAAATACTAATCCAACCTAATGTTATAAATGCGTTTGGATTTTAGTTTGTTACCTACTCAATCCCGTGAATTCTACTGGTTGGATTTTGATGCCATTTTGTACACGAGTAGAAAATTACCTACCGAAAATAAGGACAGAGTATTTTCTATACCATTTCTCGCTCGGAAGCAAAGTCAAACAAATTAGTATCAAATAAAGTAATGTTTTAGTAACAGAATTGTGGCAAATAAGAATACTTATTATATTTTTTATTTATTAAATTAAAAACTTTGATATTAAATAGGTTCACTCCACATTTTTTGGAACAACCTCTACTAAAAGTAAAAAATACTGCTGAATATCTCTGAGATAGATTGCAACGTAAAAATGGATACAATTTTTTTTTTCAAACAAATGGGAAGAAAGTGAATGGTTTGGATCTGCCCGGGAAAAGACCCATCTCTGTGGAGTCGTTCCGAAGAGACTCGATTTTCCGCTCCAGCGATTTAAATTAATTTAAACAAAAATGGCCATTCCTTAGAAAAACTTAACTTCTTACTTGGAATATTAAGTTATCTTAGTGCTTAAATAGAAGCCAAGTCTTTCCGCTGAAGCGGTGGTGGCCGAGTGGTAGGGCGCCCGCCTGTGGATGCAAAATCCCAGGTTCGAATCCTGCCCGGGCTACATGAGTTTGTATACCAAACTGACTCAAGTTAGTTTTCATCGACCACCACTTGCTTCCGGTGAAGGAAACCATCGTGAGGAAACCTGCACTCTGGTTGATGATTATCAGCTAGTGTGTGAAATGGAGAAGGCAATGGCAAACCACTCCATTAAAAATTGCCAAGAGAGTCGTTGTGTGTGTTTCATTCCATATATGACCACGACCCTCAGTCATGAGGAAATATGACTAAAGAGAGAGAAAAGAGAGTTATTTTCCAGTAGCTTTTTAAGCTTTTATGACTGAAATATTGATCGATGGTCTAGGGCTTTATAAAAATAATCAAATGGGGCTTTTTAAGCTTTCCGTAATTTTTTCTGTTTCAGTTTAAATTTTAGCTCAATTAAAAATAGTTGTACACCATTTATTTTTGGATTTTTGAGCATCTCAGATGCAATTAGTATAATTGCATCTTGCATTGTTGGTGTTGTTATTTTCTATATGAGAGTACTTTAGTTGTACACCATTTTACGAAATGTACAGAATTTTTATGCATATAATACCTTACTAAAATTGAAACGGAAAACTTACATAAAAAAAACCATTTTTTTTAATGAAAATACACGAATGTAAAGTATCACTCAGCTGTAAAACTCTCATAAAACATAACTAAGTAATGAAAAACATGTTCCTCGCGGGAGCCACTCTATCACAAAACTAATTATTTTAGTGTGAAAATGCATAATTTAATTCACTCCGTTCTACTCAGTTTCAACACAGTTTATTAATTTCGCATGTATTTTCATTGCAATCTGATGCACACAATGTAATATTGCAGTTCGTATTTCCCAGTATTTCCCAAGGTAGGACAGAGCTTATTAGTTGGAACTGGTCTTATTTGAGGAATATGTTTTTGTTTTGTAGAATATTAGTCTCCAGGGATTTGGACAAGTAAATAGTAGTAAATCAAGTGAAACGGAATTTCTCTCTCTCTCTCTCTCTTTGTCTAGCTTCTCCCGTTTCAATTTCTCTCCTCGTTATTCTCCGCCATGTGAAACGGAATATTCTAGTTAATCTTTATATGCATATTATTCCTGAGCATACAACCTGACTCTCTTCAAAACCAGAGTGAAAAAAGGCTGCTTCTGGGTAAGCTCGCTTCATCGTAGACCTCATCTCTGTCCTCGGGCAAGAGCAAACCCATCTTTAATAAAAATAAAAAAAAATATTCTGGTCGTTTCCTTATTGCTGAAGATCATATTCCTTATGAGAAACAATATAACGACATTTTCTCTCTCCCTTAAATCGGATTTTCATCACCGTCTATTCCGAAGATTGCTGGACTATATTCAACGTATGGAAAAGACAGCCGTCCAGCGTTGAGAACCTGGATGGTACGTGGGACTAAAACGTAGAAAATCACAAGGTGTCAAAGCCAATACACAATATACATCCGTAACTGGCAGGACCGGGTGGTTTTCTCGCTCCACAGTCCTGACGCAGTGGCTGTTTCCTCAGCGGCTTCCATTTAGGATTACTGCAATTTCAAGAGTTGGTCTTTAGGTAAAGGTAGACTAAGAGATGCACATACCTCATACTGTGTGCAGTTGAAGCAGTGCCAGCAGCAACTCTCGCCCTCCACGTATTGTTTAGCTTGACCGAGCTCGCACTCCGCGCTGCACACAGACTCAGGCGGCCGTCGCTCCCCCCATTTGAACTGGATATCTGTGAAATTAACAAAGTAAGTTCGGAATTAGCTTGAGTCAACATGTCATAGATGATTTATGACATAAGCAAATGATCGCAATGGACCGAGTGGTCATCGATTTATCGGTTGTCATAGATACCGCTGGAGCAAGGACTTCTGAAAGTTCAGGTTGACAGATTAGATGATAGTGGACATTCAAGCCGATCTCACTCGAACGAGCGTTACATTATCTAGCGTTCCAGTTTAATCTCGTTATGAAACACGAAACAAAGAAGCCTAAAGAAAGAACACCCCATAAAATAAGGAATCCTAAAGAAAGAAAGCGCCTAATGAAGTGTCCACTTCAAAAAGTCGTAACAGAAGATGCGATGGAACGATCCATGATAGAGCCTAAAAACTGAGATGCTTTGCCGATCTAAAAAATCAATAATAATGATGTCCTGAAATATCCACCACTAACCATCAATATCAAGTCGTAGCTCCCCATCCAGGTACTGCCCCACGTTGACCCACCGGTAGACGCCCTGGGCCAGCTGCTTGAAGTGTAGTATGTTGTATCGAGCTGGTCCGTCCCCGTTGCTGTCAAAGTGGAACTCGTCTCCACTGAGACCTGGTGAGTGAGACGGAGAGTTAACCACTTAATTTGATCAAAACTTAACTGAGAAATGGTCTATAATATAAACACGGGAAACTCATGATTCTCGGTCAGGTCAAGATGGAAAATGATCTTTTCAGATTGGCCTGGGTCTTGGATGTTTTAAGTAAGCTGAAGTTTCGAAGCAGATTTGGATAATTATACCTACTCAGTTTGAGTAGATATCCAAAGAAATCAAAAACAAAACGATGGCAAAAAATTATCAATTTTTTTTACTCTCCCATACAGTAATCTGTTCCTGTAAAAAAACTGATTATTTTTGCTATTGATTTGTGTTTTATTTCTTTAAATATACTACTGTGTACCTATACCTACTTGTGTTTTTAACTCGGATATTAATCAAGTCTGTATAAAATTTTAATATAAGTAGTCAGAAACCATTTCAAAAATTTAAAATAAAATTATGCGCTAGCAGAAACATAAGTCACACATGTCGCGGAAAGCCTTCGGGAATATAATATAGTGACCAGTCCGGCTGCAACGCCGGAAGCTACTCCATCAAAACGTCAGTCGTAATGAATAAGAGAAATGAAGCGGAAGAATCAACGTATTATATAACATGACAAGGAGGAATGATTCTCCAGTAAAGTTGACCTCTATAAGTTAACTTAACATGAATTATTACATAATTTGCCCAGCAGTGGAATGATATCCTAATCCTAACTTAATTGATTGATTCTTAATTGTTTATTTATTTGTTTGTTACCCTTCACGCTTTATCTACTGAACAAATCCTTCCTGAAATTTGGCATACACATAGTTAGAAGTACTGAGAAGGACATGGGGTACTTTTCATCCCGGGAAATGCAATGTTCCCGTGGGAAATTGACGCGGGCGAAGCGGCGTGCAAAAACTAGTAACAAATAAAGGTTCACAATGTTGGTCTAAAAATGTAGAATATGTCAGCTGCAAGTTTGATTATGATGGTGTGTGAGGATGTAAGTATGTTTGTTATTCGATCAGGCATATCTATATGTTTCTACATATTTGGTATGCGGGAAGAACATAAACTGACAAAGCTCCGAAAAATGACTTTTGATGCCGAATTTTGATCCTCACGGGGGAGCAGCTTGTTGTAGCAATAGTATTTGTGACTGCTGTGTTTAACAAGTAAGGATTTCAATGCTGAATGTCGAAGTATAAAACGTTAGTGGTACGTTAGAAGGTACAGAAGAATTATTCCTCACTAAAATTTGAAGCGGTGGTGGTGACCAAGTAGTAATGACACCCGCCTGAGGTCGGACAGGACCCGGGTTCAAATCCTACCTTGTCACATGAGTTTGTAGACCAATCTGACTCATGTATGGTAGTTGAAGGAAAAACATCGTAAGGAAACACACTAGCTGACTGTTTAGTTTACTAGTGTGTATACGGCTATTGCCATTAGATGGCGGTAGTCGTAAAAGTCATGTCAGATGCCTTTAGGTGACTTGAATAAAATCGGATACCAGTGTTGGTAATAACACACCCGATAATAAAGAAAAAAGATTCCTCACCAGTGAAGTTGACCTTCCTCAAGTACCTCAGCAGGTCGGCGCCGCTGGCTGGCTTCATCGCGTCGCAGAGACCAGGCCTTCCTCCGCACACGGCAGCATGCATGTCCCTGTTGATAAAGGCCGATTTTCAGTGTTACTACATCCAGCGTGAAATGCTAGTAGTTTATAGCTTTGGAAATTTATAATACGATATGATTGTATAATTAGTTTTCGACAAGAAAAAGTGCCTTCTTTGAAGGCCAAGTTCCAAAAAGTGATTTGAGCGCCATTGGATCCCGTGTCGTTGGATCCAGTAGTGACGGATACGCACCGTTTACACCTCAGAAAAACTATGTAATCAAAGGTTTACACAGATCCAGTCACGTTCCAGTGCCACTGACATGGGTTACGGTACTAGGGTATTATATTATCTGTGGTTACGGGGCGTGCGGGAGGCGGCGGTCACTGGAACGAAAAATAGGCACGTGGTCTATCCGATCCAGCGCTGGATCGGTTTACTGGATTGTGATGATCTCTTTGACGACCTTTGTGTTTCTTACCGACTATTTTCAGGGACCAAGTCTTCATAGTTTATTGTCTGTATAGTCAGGACCGCGTATATCTAATTTATACCTCGCCACAACGCTCCATAGAGTTACGTTCGGGTATACAATAGAAATATATAAGGCCGTGTTATGGATTCCAAAATATACCCGACCCCAACATTTTTCTAGGGTATACTTCAGAATAGGACACTTCGTTTTGCTATAGTATAATGTATACCCGACGGTAACATTTTTCTAGGGTATACTTTTATTTAGGACACTCCATTTTGCTATAATGGATACCCTAGTAGGTAATGAATATGAAAAACTTTTTGTATTGACTGAATCTGAAAACTCAAAAAAAGCTGTTTTCCCGACTGCGCAAAAAGCGCAGGAGGGTAACGTGTTTGTCAAATAAATTGAAATTTCACATAACAACACATACACCTAAAAAGTACAAGCTAATTATTAAAAAATATGGGGGATGAAGTTGTTCACGTCCGCAGGAATTGCCGCTAGTACCCTGCACGTGTCCCCCGGGTGCCGCTAAATGAACAACAAACCTTTGGCTGCTGTACCTGTTGCCGTAGAAATTGCAACCTCACAGCACCACAGTCGTTCTACTACTACTACTATATAAAATGTCTCGATGCGAATTGCCCTCTCCAGGGAGGCGTCAGACTAGAGATATCGGTCCTATAACCCGAATCTGCCAAATTAACATAGAAGGTATTAGTTTGGATAAATGTGAATTATTAAGTAAGATGTTGCATGAAAATAACATAGATGTATTGCTCTTGCAAGAGACCCATACCAGGGATGAACAGGATCTCTGCAATCGAGGCATCATCTCGGGATACTACATGGCACATGCTATAAACCACGCTCAGTACGGGATTGCCACATATGTCAAGGATGGAATTAGTGAAGTCACCATACAGACCTGTCTCAGCGGGCCGGATGTGTACGCCTCTGTAATAATGCTGAATGAACTCTCCATAGTAAACGTTTACAAGCCACCCAATTCCAAATGGTCAACAAGCATACCCGCCTTCCCACACCCCAGCGTATACGCTGGTGATTTTAACAGCCACCATACGACTTGGCGTTACAACACAAATGACGCAAATGGTGAAGATCTCGTCCAGTGGGCAGAAAACAACAATCTGCACCTTGCCTTCAATGCCAAAGACAGAGGGTCATTTAGATCGGCCAGATAGAAGCGGGACTATAACCCCGATCTAACGTTTACCAGTTGCGATGCTAACAGAGTCCCATTACAGACAGCATGTAGAATACTCTCCGACTTTCCACATACTCAACATCGACCAGTTCTAATGGAAGTAGGAATTAAGATCCCAATACCAAACTCCATGCCATTACCACGATGGAATTTTAAAAAGGCAAACTGGGCCAGTTTCCGTGCCGATGTTGACGCTGCTGTTAGATGGATACCTCCTAGTGCAAAAAACTACGAACGATTTACTAAACTCATAGTAGCAATGGCGAAAAAGCACGTTCCAAGAGGCTACCGAAAATCGTATATCCCATGCTGGTCTAAAGAAAGTGAGGAACTTTACGACGAATACAAGTGTACCGGTAACCAAGAACTAGGTGAAGACCTTCTCAACTCACTCAACGAAGGACGGCGCAATAAGTGGCTTGAAACTGTTGAATCGATGGACTTCAAAACCTCCAGCAGGAAAGCTTGAAGAGTTCTAAACAAACTTTCAGGCTGCACCGGAACACGCTCCCGTTGTGAGTCGGAACCCCTGGCAAACTCAATCGCAAACAGAATCGTTGAGGTGTCCCGAGTTAAAGGCCTCAAAAAAGATACCCAAGACATCAAACGCCGCGCTAAACAGGTCAGATCAACTGTTCCAATTGACGACCACCTATCACGTGAATTCTCCCAAGATGAAATAGACCACGCCTTAAAACAATTACCAACTGGTAAAGCCGCTGGTTTTGACGGAATCTACAATGAATTCTTAAAACAGCTGGGACCACATAGCAGAAAATGGCTTAAAGACTTCTACTCGGGTATTCTTCTAAATAATATACTGCCTCCGAACTTCAATCGATCTAAGATCATTGCCATCTTGAAACCTCAGAAACCAGCCGATGACCCAAAGAGCTATCGCCCTATCGCACTTCTAAGCTGCGTATACAAACTGCTAGAGAGACTGATTTACAGTCGTATCGCTCCGCTAATCGACAGCATAATACCCGTGGAGCAGGCTGGGTTTCGCAGTGGCCGAAACTGTACCGACCAGGTGTTGTCCCTAACTACCCATATTGAAGCAGGTTTTCAAAAGAAGCTCAAGACAGTGGCTGTTCTGATAGACCTGTCAGCAGCGTATGACACCGTTTGGCGGCAGGGATTGGTCTACAAGCTCTTTAAAGCGGTCCCCTGCAAAAGACTCGTGGGGCTAATAAACAACATGCTGAGCAACTGGGAGTTTATTGCCTACCTTGGCAACACAGTAAGTCGCACTAGAAAGCTGAATAATGGTCTACCACAGGGTTCGGTCTTGGCACCCTTATTATTTAATCTCTACATGCATGATATTCCTGAAACAGATAGTCGTAAATTTATTTATGCTGATGATATCGCCATTGCTTCACAGCACGAAACCTTCAAACCATCAGAGGAAACATTGAACAGAGACCTTAGCGTATTAGACGACTATTTCAAGAAGTGGAGATTAGTGCCAAACGCCACCAAAACAGAAGTTACGACGTTCCACCTGTCTAACCAAATGGCGAAATATGAACCCACAGTAGAGTTCGCTGGATCGAAACTTCAATATAACCCAGCACCAAAATATCTTGGAGTTACCCTTGACCGCAGCCTTACCTACGCCCCGCACATAAACAAACTTTGTAAAAAGCTCCAAACAAGGAACAACATCTTACACAAACTGGCTGGTACTTCTTGGGGAGCTAGCGCCGATGTGCTACGTACCACAGGTCTGAGCTTGGTGTACTCAACAGCTGAGTACTGTGCGCCAGTCTGGTTAAACAGCGCGCATGTACCTCATGTAGGCACTCAGCTGAATCAGACAATGAGATGCATATCCGGGACTATAAGAAGCACACCCCTCCCATGGCTGCCCGTGTTGAGCCATATTGCTCCACCTCACCTCAGAAGGCAACAGACACTGCTACGTGAAGCTACAAAAATACACAGAAACCCCGACCTGCCGGTGCACTATGAGTTTGCCAACCCGCCACCACACCGCCTGAAATCACGGCATCCACCATACCAAACCGCAAGCGATCTCCTCAACACTGAGCTGAACACAGCTAGGAAGTGGGAGCAAGAGTGGAATTCTAACACTCCGAAAACCATGGAGGTCAGCGTAAATCCCGTGAAGAAACCGGTTGGATTCTCACTACCTAGGAATGTATGGTGTCAACTCAACAGAGCTCGGACTGGATGCGGACGGAGCAATGATTTCATGGCAAAGTGTGGGTGGCGAGAGTCACCGGCATGCGAATGTGGAGCAGCAGTACAAGACGTTGCCCATATTGTTCGGGATTGTCCCCTCACGAAATATCATGGTAGTCCAGCTGACCTGTTCTCTCTCGAAAACGACGCTGTCCTCTGGATTCAGAACTTATTTAATAAAATAACATTATAGTTTATAGTTTAGATTATACATAAATAAGAACAACTGTTAAACGCCATACGAATAAATAATTAAAAAATAAAAAACACGACAGACAACTTACAATACGTTTTAATATTCAAGTCATTTGGATACCATAAATATAATTATTTTTTAATCAAAAATATATATGTACAAACATATAAGATAAATACAATTTAGTTTTAAACAATTTTCAAATGTTTTTTATTATTTTGGTCTGCTATTTATCGCGTATAATATAATCCGCCATTTTGGTTTTATGATGTCGTCACATAGCCTATGTAACTCGGAGGAATGTAAGAATCTAAACATACCTCTCACATCAAAATCTGCTAAGCCATTTAGAACTTATGATGGAATAAAGAAACTTACATATATACATATAATAATACCCTGAAAACATAACACTCAATGATCAACCTCTAAACTGGCTTTCTCTTCATTTTATACACTTTTCACACTAAAAGGAACACAAACTCAAAAAGAAAGGGAGCGCACGATTAAAAAATTGAAATAAAATAGTTCAGTAAAATAAAATAGTAACAGCAACATGCAAAAGAATAGGTACCTACCGAACGATCCCATCGTTGCGGCCGGGTGCGTTTTAAAATATTACGCGCAAAATCCTAAATCCAAAATTATACCCGATGTCAACACGACCAGTGACGTCACAATTGTTAGGTAAAGGTATGCTTTTGAAGAATCAATTTTCAATTTCTGGATTCCAAAATATACCCGACGCCAACACGTTCTGTGACGTCACGAGTGTTGTGTGGAGGTATAAATTAGATATACGCGTCAGGACCCTACGTTTAGATCGTAGGCAATTGAGTTTTAAATTGAATAACGTTATATTTATAGAGTACTAGCTTTCGCCCGCGGCTTCGCCCGCGTGTACTTCCTACGGGAACAGTGCTTTTTCACGGGATGAAAGGATGTATATAGATATGTCCTTCTCAGTACTTCTAACTATGTGTATGCAAAATTTTAGGAAGATTGGTTCAGTAGATAAAACGTGAAGAGGTAACGAACAAACAAACTCACTTTCGCATTTATAATATTAGTTAGGATAGGCACAAAATGGATGGTAATATTTTAGAAGTAATTGTTAGTTACCATTCTGTTAAAATTGTTAATAATGTCCTATTAAAATGAGTTGCGTGCAAATTAATGCTGCGTGATTCTACGAACGGAATATTGAAATAATTTATTACATTTTCTAAACTTGTTTACTGGCTTATAATGTAATTAAATGAAAATAATTCATTTCATTACTTTCTATAATACAATAATATAATAAAGCTTAAGAGTTTGTTTAAACGAAAATCTTGCAAATCTTCGTTAAAAAAACACAGTAGGTACCTACTTATAGAATTTTGTTATGTAGTTACAGACATGTATCTTGTCTGTGGCCTTTCCAAATATTAATAAAAAAATTGGGTCCGTCACCCGGCAGATGTAAAACATCTGAGCATAGTGGCACGACAGCGTCATGCCATTTGCCGTCACGAGTCAATTTTACTGCCAAATCGCGCCGATAGATATTTAACATAAAAAAAAAGAAAAAGGGATTTTTGATGAACAAAATCAAAAATCCCTTCGTTGCATGCAATAAGTACATATCTTTATACAAAATGACTCATCAACCAACATAGCATACGAATTATCCACAAAAGCCGCCAACTTTACGATGTATTAGGCATATCATCTTCTTAACATAGTGTTTCCACTTTTACGGCGGGCGTAAAAAGGCTCCATTTCTTATTTAAAGAAGTAATTTTCGATAATTTGATGTAAAGCCGCGGCGTACAGTGAACAACACATGAACATACCGCAAAGTCATTGTGAATTCACTGCTATTTCGTAGGCATAAGGTACACGCAGGATAATTTGACGCGAAGCCCCCGTACGATCTCATTATGAGAGAGCTACGTGACGTCGACGAAGCGGGTGCTGAATGACACTCACTTTTAATTCGCGCGTATTTTTTTTGAGGTTGTTTTTACATGTTTTTGTTAGGTTCGTGTTACTCCACTGCTCAAAGACGGAGTTTAGGGTCCATGTCCAATCAGATGCATAGAAACTTGACCATAACCTTATCTCACAAAATCCCATCTGACAGGGGTCAGGTTTATCTGAACATAATTATGCGAGTAATACCTACATGGAATATACCAGCTTCCAAAAGAAATATATAGTGCAAGAAGTACAAATTTCGACTTCCCATACTAAACACACTATGTTTGAATTGACCATCTTGTAAACACATATTTTAAAGGAATAAATGATTATGATTATAAGTCGGCTGAACGACCAATTTGTATGGAAGAGCAAACCAATTTTTGCATGTTTGAAATGAATGATACTAGCTTTTATCTAGGTAAAGCTTATTACACCTTTTAAATATGAAAGCTCTAATGCTCATCAGAAAAGCAGTCAGAATGAAGAACAACTAAGCTTTATGAACTAATCTTTATGAACTTTAATAATAATGTGTAGGGTAAAATATATATATATAGGTATTTTTTATTTATCTGATTTTGACAAAGATTTTCTCACTCATCATTAGATACTTTTAAATCTAAAAATATACCAAATGTATCAAAAATTGCATGGGGAAATTTTATTTTTAGGGTTCCGTACCTCAAAAGGCAAAAACGGAACCATTATAGGATCACTTTGTTGTCCGTCTGTCTGTCAGGTTTTTTTTTGTCTCAGGAACCCTTAAAGGTATCAAGGTATGAAATTAATATCGAATACTCGGATTTACAGTCTCTTTCAGCAAAAACAGTAACAACCAAAACCTATCGACCTAAAATTTTAAAATTTGGCAAAAGCAAGGTTTTACAGTATACTTACACAGGAATAATCTGAAAATTGAAAATATGTTATTGGAAGTGTGAAAAAAAAGTGTTACAAATTTATTTTATTGCTGAATTTAGTATGAATGTTAGGGATCGAACTGCAAAGTTAAGTTTGTTTGTAAATTTATTTGGTCTTTTAGTTAGTGCTGTAATATTACGTGCTTTGCATGTACGGAGCCCTCGGTGCACGAGTTTACTCGCACTTGGCCGGTTTTTTAGATCGCAAATAATATTTTAAGCAAAAACCCTTCGATCGTTTAAGGTCAATGACTGATGACGTAGAATCTACCTTTCCAAATGGAAGATGGATGAGCGAGGCTCTTACTAATATTTAATCTGAATTTTCCGGGAATGCGGAGTTCGGGGAATTAGCCGAGCCATTGATCATGCTGGTAACAAGCTTCTTTTTGTTTCGTTTATTCGGGAGCTGCAAAAATAAACATGATTTTTCTTTAAAATAATTAACCGTATTTATCTTTGGGCGGAGTATTTTTTCTCTTAATAGCCTCCATTGAAAAATGTTGCGTTGCATTAGAGAAATAAATTTACGTTGTAGTACAGTCAACAATATAAATGGGATGTAATACAGCAATTTTTTAACATTATTGGTCTCATCAACAATTTATTTCTTCAATTAATTTCTATTTTCAATTTTTTCCTTTTATCTACGGCCATTCAGATGATGATTTATAAGCTAGGGTATGAAATGGAGAAGACAAATGGCAAAATCACTTCATTAATATTGTCAAATAAAGTAGATGCGTGTTTTACCCATACGATGATAGCGGCAAGAGCAAGCTTTTGTAGGATTCTGCAGCTTTTGCTATTTTTTTTTATCCTAATCCTAACTTATATTATAAAAGAGAAAGTGAGTTTGATAGGTTGTTGGTTTGTTTGTTACCTCTTTACGCTTTATCTACTGAACCAATCTTCCTGAAATTTACACGTATACACATAGCTGGAAGTATGGAGAAGGACATAGGGTACCTTTCATCCCGGGAAAAAGCACTGTTCCCGTGGGAAATTCACGCGGGCGAAAGCTAGTTAAATTATATAATTGAACTAGCTGTGATAAAGGGCTTCGCTTCCTTGGGAATTTCAGGCTGCTGGATCTTTCTCACGCATGTTAGCTAGAAATATAATTTTTCAAATCGGACTTTAGTTTCATAGGTTAGCGCGTTTACAGTACGTAGCACAAATAAAACAATCCAGCTTTTGTTAAATTATTGTAATTATTCTACCTAATTAATAAAACATGGGCAGAGAAATTATCCGGATCAACATTAATGGTATTTATTTATAACCCCACAATCCCACGGGAGCGAAGCTCCGGGGCGGGGATACTATTTCAATATTTTTGTATTACAGAAAAGAGCAATTCGTTTTATGTACGGGCTAAAACGACGCGATTCTCTACGAGAGCTCTTTAAATCAATAAAAATTCTTACTTTTGCATCTCAATACATCTTCAATGTACTTATTTTTGTTAAATACAATTTAAACCTCTTTAAAAAAATTTGCGATGTACATAGTATAAACACCCGCAATAAGAATAAACTTTATACGCCCTGCTTTAGGCTTAAAAAGGTTCGGCGGTCTTTCGTGGGTCAAAGTGTAAAAATGTTCAACAAGCTCCCTGACGAGGCTATAAATTTACCTATGCAAAAATTTAAAACATATCTTAAAAAATACTTTGATGAATAAAGCGTATTACACAATAAGTGATTATTTGAACGATAAAAAAGCTTGGTCTCTCCCTACAACTTCGCCACTCCACACTTGATTGCATTCTTTTGTTATTGTGAATAATAACCTTTCCTTTCTTTTTTTAAATTTAATTACATTGACATTTAATTGTTAAACATGTACGTGTATTGTGATCTTCAAGTGACTGAAAGTATTTATTTTTCTAAAATGTTCAAGCTGTTGACGGCGTCGTGGGCCGGGTGGTAAGGTTCCCTCTATTATGGTGGAGCTTTGCGATGGCTGACCCTCGCGTCAACTCGTGAACGTGTGTTGCCAGGGGGATCCTGCTTCGATCCTGATTCGAATTTTATTTTTATTTTTTGTTCTTAACCAATTTATTGTGGTTACCTGATCACAAACATAACATGTTTTATTATATTTTTTTCTTATATTTTATTTTTGACTGTACACAATCTAGTGTATGTATAAAGTTAATAAATAGCCCCTCTGGCATATTAGGTGACCAAGACTGTTTCATGAGTTTCTTTCGGCATTTCTTCTCAGCAGTGGTCGCTCCGAAATGCTAGTAGTTTGTAGCTTTGAGACATAATATATTATGATTAAATAATTAGTTATCGACGTGAAAAAGAGCCTTCTTTGAAGGCCAAGTTTCAATAAAAAAATTTGACTTTGACTTTGACAATAAAGTAAAGCTACCATAAACTCATAAGTGGAGATATTTTTAGAGATAAGTGGAATAAGGGAAATTAAGCAAATTCTAAGCGCCTTTTAAATCTATGCATTAACCTTTATAAAAGTCTTTAAAGTATAAAATAAATGTATTCGCGGCAAGCTTAAATCGAATGGCCGCCGATCCATCTTGATAAGACCTAAATCCTGCTGATTGATTTGTTCGGGAACGATCAATGCACTGAGCCCTGTGGCGTCCTATCTTATACAATCCATATTTATTCTTAGTCTTGTGATGGATCACCACATTCCAAGATGTGATCGGTAACAAATCAAAGTAATAAATAAAATAAGCCAATTTATCTATACATATAATAAAACAGTAAAAATATTTTGTCTGTACATTTAATATTTTTGACTGAAATGGATAGAGGGAGACCTAAAAAGAACAATAGAAAGCAAAAAAAATTTTTTGGAATTTCTTGTCTGTCTGTCTGTCTGTCTGTCTGTCTGTATGTATGTACGCGTTTCACGCAAAAACTACTGGACGGATTTGAATGAAACTTTTTTTGTTGTATAGCTATTAAGCCTGGGCAACATATAGGCTATAATTCATTTTGAAAACTGTAACACCTGATGAAGAACCATAACGGAACAGCTAAACTATAAGTAATATGGAAATGGTGCCTTAACAAAAATCGTTCAACCTGATGAGCATTTTCTGCCGACGTATAAAAATTGAAGATCTGGAACATCTGATGAAAGCTCCAAGAGACCAGCTACACTATAACATATATGGAAATGGCGCCTTAGCAAAAATCGTTCAACCTGATGAGCATTTTCTGCTGACGTATAAAAATTGAAGATCTGGAACATCTGATAAAAAGCTCCAAGAGAGATTTTTCATCTAAGCGAAACTCACGCGGGCGAAGCCGCGGGCGACAGCTAGTCTTATATAAAGTAATAAATTAAATAAGAAAATTATTAAAATCAGACAATAATTAACTGTCTCCCATCTCCCCACTCAACAGTCTCTAGTGTCAAATGTAGCCCCCATTACATTTTCACCCAATGGCAATGTCTGGTGGCCTACATAATCCTATCCTAGTAAAATTGTAAACATGTCATTTCTTATCCACACTCCCTCATTGATACAAATATGAAAGAGTAATAATAAACAAAACATACAAATAAACATTCTCACTCTAGCAAGAGTAAGATTAATATTATGAATATACTTAGTAGCAATGTTAGCAGCAGGCAATAATATGTTCGTAACAAATATTGGAGTAGCTCCAAAAAGCCAGCCACCTGAAACTCATACTCTCGCGGTGTATCTACTGTACCGCCTGCCAAAATTGGTATTTGAAGTACTTGCTATAATAATAAAACCCGCTAAACTTATGAGTTCTTGAGTCACGATAGTAAAGAACGGACCAAAGAAAATCTTACTAATGTTATAAATGCGAAAGTTTTTATGTGTATGAATGTTTGTTTCTCAATCGCGCAAAATCTGCTGAAGGGATTTCGATAAGATTTGGTACATGGGTAGAATATAGTCTGGAATCAACGAAATATGCGTCGATTTATCGATTTAGATATCATTGAACTCGTCAAAGTGAGAGAACTAACAAAGCGTAACTTAATTTCTCAAACATCTGCGAATCCTAGTTGTCCTAGTGGTACAAAAATTTTACTACACGTGTAGATGATTCCAACGTATTCTTCCAGTTTCTGTATAAGGTTTTCGCAAACTTGACACGCTTACTAGTAAACCTCTGAAGAGTTACTATGCACTTCGTGATTCAAAAAAATATACGCTTCGAACATAAATACTTAATCCAGCAAATCCTAATCCTAACTAATATTAAAAATGCGAAAGTGAGTTTGTTTGTTTGTTTATTTGTTACCTCTTCACGCTTTATCTACTATACCAATCTTTCTGAAATTTCGTATATACATAGTTAGAAGTACGGAGAAGGACATAGGGTACCTTTCATCCCGGGAAAAAGCACTGTTCGCGTGGGAAGTTCACGCGGGCGAAGCCGCGGGCAAAAGCTAGTAGAACATAAAATTTACCCAAGAATCCATTCCATTAATACACATTTACAATTAAAACGAAATCTAATTAAAGCATGATAAAAAACTAACTAAACAATTTACTCGATATGATAAACAAAATCGTAGTAAACAACGAAAAGCGTTAAAAGCTCGTCAGCGTAAAGTTTCGCGATGCAGCGATGCACTTTAGCTCGACAAAGCCAAGAAGGTTGCAACTTGAATGTTTTAAAAACACGCCATTATGCCGCGGGTTCACCGACGAGACTGTGTTAAGGCTCTGCCTTCTTCTTCTTATAGAGTTGAAATGGCTATAATTTATAGTTTTGGACCAGTATGTGGCAACTTTAATCGACCTATCGTTGGCGTCATTAAGATCCTCTACTGTACCAAGACCAAGATTCTTTAAGACCAAGGCTCTGCCTGTGCCTAATAGACGACCCATAGAAATAAAAATATCTTATTTTGTGTATAGATGCATCTATTGGAACCATGCGTCTCACTCCCTATTGCTAAAGACCCCCTAAGTTTCCACCCGTCTCTATTCCTCTCTCTCTCTCTCTCTCTCTCTCAGCCTAAAGACGTCCACTGCTGGACAAAGGCCTCCCAAGGATTTTATCCGTGGGGGTTTTGCCGTTATCGCCACGCTTGGCAGGCGGGTATCTATTGCTCTATTCAGGGCAAAGACCTTTTTTACGAATTTGAGCCTATGCCTCTGTTTCGGTACACAAAATTTAAGGTGGTTAATTTTGCCCACCGTTATTTCTCAAGAATGCCATTTGGCGCAGAACTGATTGCCATTGGGCCAGAAGAATCCTGGGGTGGCTTGCAGCCACGCACTGGCCACGTGGGGCATAGGACATCCACCAACTAGGTGGATTTGCGATAAAGCAAAAAGACGATGGACAAGTTAGATTAGCTTTGTCGTCATGTTGACATTCACGTTGCATTTTCGTCCAGCTACCATAGTCCTGTAGCAAAACGTAAATATTTTTTTTTCTTTTACACAAACTGTTTGTGACTTTTATGTTAAGTGTTTTGGAGAAAAATTAATAAGATTTTTACTTTACTTTTACGTTTGTGTCTCATAGCGCCTTAAGAACTTTGCGACGTCGTCGGCTAAAAGAAAGTATTATGCTATTTACGACGATGCATTCAGTAGACAAGTACCAGCTCGTTGCCATACAATCTGTTGATGGAACCCACAATAGGCGTAGGCCTTTCATAGGAATATGGAGCCTTGGGCTGAATTTATTTGAGTTTTGAGAGGGTTTAAGAAAGCGCGGAAATTAGCCAGCTTAAAAGAAGCATTTCTTTTTATTGATATCGTACAGTCAACAATATCCATATATATCGCGGAACGAAAGTCCGTGTTGCTCTATGGGCGCCAGTAAGTGACCTATATCAACGTTTTTTCATAAGTATTATGAAAATACTTTGATAGGACATGTTTGAAGCAATGTAAAACTTAGTTGAAACCTTGTGAGTCGTATGAAATATAGAACATAATCTCACATAGGTATATACATGGAATTTGAAAATATAACCCACTTTTATCTTAGTAGTAGCAGAGTTGATGGGAGAGTTACTTAGTATCTTCGCTACGCAAAGCATGATAAATTCTGCTTTTAACTTGCTTGCACAGCGACGAATGTGAGTGCACCATATACTTAGTGCTTACTTGAAGAGTTATGGCTGATAACAATCCAACCGTATGGTATTACTTAAAAGTTTACATTTCGCGTTTTTGATGTGTGATATCTTAATTCTCGCTGTACAAAAAAAAATTGGGAGTAGTTTCATGAAAAGGAATTGATGTGTATAAAAATATGATGGTGAAACTCGTGCTATTGGCTAATGAGAGTATACGGGTAAAATGAAAGATGTCTTTATGCTGATGAGACTTTTCAAGAATATTAGGTTATAATTCATGCAAAAGTGATCAGTTTCTAGTAAATTATCCGCTTTAACTAAATAGCCACAGTACGCAGAATGTCACTTTGGTATAAGGCCACTACAAAAACTTTTCCCGCAATACTGAGATGGATAGGTACTTTACATAAAAAAATACACGAAGTATTTTCTCCTCATCTCCATTTCTAAGGAGCTGTTTTACAATTTCCAACTTAATTATTCTATTCTTGAGTGGTTACTGTTTTGTGATGAGACAAGATCAAAGTAATTTAGTTGTCAAGAGAGTTAGTTACAAACAACAAACCATCTATATAACTGTAACTGGTGTACGTCTGTACATAGGAGATATTTAAGAAAAATGAGTATGAAGGGTCTAAAAGACAGAAAACAGAGACGTGGAAAGATAAGACATATTGCGACCCCAGATAAAGGTAAGGACTAATGACGATGTATGAAGGCTCTTTATTGGGCCTGTAGAAGCCAATATAAATATATAAATAAATATATACGGACAAATCACACAGATTGAGTTAGCCCCAAAGTAAGTTCGGGACTTGTGTTAAGGTATACTAACTCAACGATACTATATTTTATGACAAATACATATATAGATAAACATCCAAGGCCCAGGCCAATCTGAAAAAGATCATTTTCCACCTTGACCTGACCGGGGATCGAACCCGGGACCTCCGGTGTGGCAGTCTGGCGTGATAACCGTTAGGCCACGGAGGTAGTCATATGTTTTTTTAGAATTGTTGTCTATCTGTCTCCCTGTATGTTTGTACGTTTTGATGCGGTTTTCACAGTTATATTACATCTTCCTATCTCTGACTGCATCTCCAGGGAAATCTATCAGCGAGTTGACTCTGCGAATTAAATTGAGTCAGGAAAAGTCCCGAGACCTGCACATTCTGACTATGGGATAGGAATACAGTAGCAAGTGTAACCGCGTAACAAATTGCATTCAAACTGAGGAACAAAATTGTTTTGTTATAAATACTTCGATGGCAAATACACTAAAATTGGCAATTCAAAAATAAATACGGTAACTTAAAACAAACACAATAAAATTAATAATTTGTTTGTAATAACTTTATTGCACAAAATAATAACATAAATAAATTACAATAACATGAAAACAGAAATGGCAACTAAAAGGAAGTCGGTTGAATAGTATTTTCATAACGTTTCGTATTTCCTGTCGACTCGATGATATCAGCACATAATATAAAATTAATATAAAATTTATTATTAAGTCTATTTAACTTTTTGAATCATAATATCGTGAAAAATCTATACTAGCTTTTGCTTTTGGAATCGCCCGCATGAATTTCGTTTTTAACCCATATGCTCTTGCTCAGTTACGCTATATAAAACCTCCACGATGTTTCGTATTTACGTTAATATCCTAATTAGCCAGTCAGTCAGCGCAGTGTTCAAATTTGTATATATATATATAGATGACATAAGGAAAAATAAAACAGACCTAATGCTCGTATCTCTTCAACTTTTGCCCGAAAGTTTCAGCCCAAACGGTAGGTAACTGCAAGCTAACAGGTCGTCGAGGTAAATTGCGTGCCCAATGTAGCTTGTCGTCGTAACATGTCACCGAATACCGAATGCTAGTTGCAACACTTGCAACTTTCGAATAAAACTCTAGGGCCAATAAATTCTTTTTGTTTCCACCTAAAACTTGCCTTGTAGAAATTGCATTTGCGATAGTCCGCCTTTGCGCTGATAATGGGTTGCTTTTTGTAACAACGTATTTAGTTTTACTTTAAATGGTGCATTAAAAAGAATATACTGTTGATCTATGTTAATTTTGGCTAGCTGCATAGTTAAGTTTACTCCCAATGCGACTACTGAATTGGACAATTGGACATACAATTGGTTTTTTTTTTCTCCAAATCATAGTAAAGCCCTTGTCTACTTTTGTGCAATTTAGATATAAGGCATATTATTAGGCATGAAACTGTTAGTATGACAATAAATTATTTTTTTATTTCCCTTCGAGCAACTCGGGCTTTCGCGCGCGCCTTGATGTCATTGTTGTTCTATGATATTTCCGTATAAAACCAAAACCAGAGTGAATAGGCTGCTTCTGGGTAAGCTTGCTACATCGTAGACATCATCTCTGTCTTCGGGCAAGATTGTGGTCAAGTGCAAACCCATCTTTAATAATAAAAACAAGTCTGCAGATAACCCTACTAATTACTTTATTCAAAGGTTTATGTGGTTCACGTTATATGTTATACATATTATATTTTCAAGTTTGAGCAGCCGACGACGTGTTCCGCATTTATCTTGCCATTCGTTTCACTGCGCCGCCAATGCTACCATTTGTACGAATATGTGAACGAAGCATTTCATTCTCCATCCAATTAACTTAATGTTATTGCCGCTTGAAAGATAATTCAACAACCGGACGACAAATAATGCCCTCATGTTAATAAATACGAACAAATTGACACGTGTTCCCGCCATTTATATGATAATCAACCCAACAGAGGCTGAATTGTTGCCGCTTTTAAATATCAAAGCATACGGTTTTTCGTTATTTTTCTATCATATCCAAACAAAGGACTTATTTAGAATAATGATTTGATTTTCTGTCTTTTTCTGACTCAAAAAATGTCATATGAACGAAAGAGATGGCATTGTTGCGTGCCACGGAGGGGATCAAGGGAATCGTACGTTTTTTCGGTACCGCTTTTTGGATTTGCCAGGATTATATGGTAATACTGACTTGAATAATTTAGGAATGTTTATTTATTAATTCAGCTCAGGTCAGTGTGGGTTACGTATTTTTGATAGGTCTGAAGTAGCTTTTCCAGTTTCCGTATACATATGGTAAGGTCTTTTTAAAGAAATCGTCGGAGAACTTAAGTCTTTTAGGATTTTCTTAAAAAAACACAAATGGATTCTTAAAAAAAAAAACAGTTTTCGCGTAATTATTCGAAGTATCGAATATTTTGTCTTTATTCCAAGTACTTATTGTCCGTATGCTGTTTTTTTAAACATTAGATTTTATTAGACGATAGACGTTCCATGAGGATATTAATAAGAGATCCTATGAACCGTCATAGGATCTTTTATTAATGTATTATCTATCTGTATCTTACCTTATAGCGTACGCGAAGGCTAGAACCGCATCGGAGACGAACTGCAACTGCCTCTCGAACTCAGTGTTGTCAAGCGCGAGTCGCTCCAGGCCTGAACACTGCTTCTCGTACTGCAGGTTGTATAGAGTCCTGGGGCTCCCTGGGTACCGGCACTGGAAGTGGTCTTCCCAGAACTCTGTTGGAGATAAAGAAGAAAACCATAATCATCGCAACTAAGAAATCTAGCGTTGGATAGAGGCTTCTCCTTGACTGTAGGCAAACGAGCATGCAGATTGCCTGAAGGTAAGCAAACACAGTGCAACTTCAAAGGAAAAAAAACTGATCTATGAAACGAAGTAGCGTTTTGATGACCGACGATTTCCATCTCATTCGTACCTGCAGTTCCTCGCATAAGTGCATCTCTATCGGTACTTGGTACCTCCGTTTTGACATTTGTACCTATCGGACACTTTTTTGTATGAGAGTCCCGTCTCTTATAACGTATTGATTATTCTCTTTGTACCATGGACACTTGGACACCATTTCATCGTGTACCAGTCTTTTCTCTGTAATAGTGTTCATCATGGCTGTAGGACGTGGTCAGTGGAATATAACACACCACTAGCTTCCAATGAAGGAAGGAACATCGTGAGAAAACCTGCACTCAAGTTGACAATTTATCAGCTAGTGCATGTAATGGAGAAGGCGATAGAAAATCACTTATAAATAAATAAATAAAATAAATAATTTTTATTAAAGCCAAAATTGCCATATCAAAATAATAAGTAGGTAAAAATAAAATAAAATTGTACCTAGAACTTATCTAGGACCCGTCATTACTTTCGGTTCTCGCACCGATGAACCTCCATCCAGTACCTAAATATAGGACTGTTCAGTCCACAGCTCACCGCCCTCAGTATGCTGTTATCAGAGCGACGCAGCCTCTCCCAGAAGGAAGCAATGCGTGCTCTCATAACAGCAAAGAAGTTCGGTACTCTCATTATAACATTGCCAAGAAAGTTCTTGTATGTATTTCATTCCACGACCCTCAGCCATGATGAATACATCTATAGAGGGATTAATTTTGATAATACCTAATACTTCATTATGAGTTCATCACTTTTAATAATGTAGCCACCTTACTTGTTTCTCTGGCAGCATCTCGTCAAGAGAGCTAATCTCTCCTCAGAAGCCCCAACTAGTTTCCACTTAACTCTAGCCCTGCTGAAGTAGCGTAACATCTTCTAATTGCGTTTCGGTGAAGCCTCCAAGTTGTCTACATTGACTTCTGTATGGGTTTGTGCTGGACAGAATTTGTTCTTCGATGTAACAGTCTGTTTTTGTCACAATAGGCGACCGAAATATTAATTCAGATGGTAAATTAATGTATCCATTTGACATTAAAGTCACAAATTAATAAGTATTATATGTTTGTTGTGTATTTCGTTTGGTCACTGTCTCTATATTGGTCAAAATAATTAAAATGTGGCGGATTTAATAAACCTTCGGAAAATAATATACAAGTTAAGAATTTTCGAGTTTAAACTATTGCAGATATGCATCTAATTTCTTAGGGTTTTATTGCACTATCTAATGTCCAGTAATATTTTTAATAAGTCAATCCTCGCTCAGTGCTCAGTTTCTGACGAAAAACTATTTTAGTGGCATTTCTGCTTGAAGCTTACTTATAGAAATGGTTCAATCAGTGAATAGGACCAGTAAGCAATTCTGTTGAAAGCTGTTTTCAGTGAATGTTTTTCTTTGAAAATACTACCAATAATTGCCCGTCCAAGAAAACTATTCTAGAGATGTGGTTCAATATTTTTAATATTAAATTGTTGTTCGATTGATAAGACTGAACGGATGCATAATCCTTCAAATATATTTTTAAAATTTCTTACCAACTTTTTACAAACGTTGTGTCATCATCGTGTCAAAAGAAGCATGATGTAGTATGGAAAAAAATCTGAGACTTATATTTCTATACTTACATTACTGACACGAAACTAACTATAATAAGAAAAACAATGTGGTCATGGTAAATGAGGCGAAGGTACTAACAAACCAAAGATTGCTCATGTAATTCCCTAAAGCCCTTCAAATAATTGGATTTCGGCTGGCCGTGGAAGGAACCTTCAGCGAAGGGTTCTTCCACGGCCTGTTCCTTCTCATCAGATCCTAGGGACCTCGAACACCAGTCATCGGAACCGAGCGAAGGAGCCGAACTATAAATACCTACAGCCATAATAATAACATGATAATAACTTACCAACAAACCACGGGTTCCTCCTGTTGTTTCTCACGTTAAGCTTCAAAAAGTAATCAGTGAAGCCTTTGACATCATTGGCTTGCGGCTGGACGCTGATAGTCCCTTCGACGGCTCGTTCATTCCCCTCAGAGACCAGGGACCTGGCGGACCAGCCGTCGGAACCAACCCAGCTGAAGGCGCCAGTTGCGTTGGCGCGTTCTACAGCTCTCATTACACCGGCTACTTCTTGGTCTGAGCCGAAGATTATCGCTCCTGTTAAGATTAGGAAAAGAATTCGTTAGATAGGTTTATCAGAATAAAACTGATGGTATGTAAAACCGTATTTACAAGTAGGCAGTTTATAACACGGATATACTAAATATAGAATCTTAAAGGAAAGCAAAAGGAAAACTATGACTATCTAGTATTTCAAAAATTATCATAGGAGAGCTCTATGGTTCAGCCCGTTTCAGATCATCATCATCATCATCAGACATTTTATTAACCTCACTACTGCGGCACTGTTATAGATGAAGATAACATGACCCAACACGTGTGTCCAATTCGCATTGTACACTTGTATAGTCGGGACCAAGAGTTTAACTTGCCTTCGTAAGTACGAAGGATGGAGGTACAATACATTTTTGGTCAAAAATTCCGCTTTGAAAAGAGCATGCTAGAAATACGGGATACGGGTAGAAAAATACCGGGAATAGCACATAGGGTACTTTTTATTCCGAAATTCCCACGGCTAGTAATCAATAAAATACAACAGCTCTACCATAATTACTTACTTTAATTAACTCAAACCTTATACAACTTCCCGTAAGTACGTCATCGTTATTAGACGGTTCAATATCTAATTTCCTGAACTATGACATAATTTTCAATCCACTGAGCCTGGCAATCCCCGGGCAATCAAACAATACACAGCTTTCTCGATTACAAACAAAGCTCGAGGTTGATCTCGTTAAGTACCTCTGTAGATCCGTTCGCTGCAGATCCGGATATGATAGGAAGAGTGGCGCCGAA
Source organism: Ephestia elutella (assembly GCA_018467065.1). Classification (NCBI taxonomy): domain Eukaryota; kingdom Metazoa; phylum Arthropoda; class Insecta; order Lepidoptera; family Pyralidae; genus Ephestia; species Ephestia elutella. The sequence continues at coordinate 18,586,221 of CM031571.1, forward strand.
CGTATTAGATTTGGTAGTTGTGTGGTGTGTTTAGAATTGATATATTTATCTATCGGACGGAATAGAAAAAAGGAAACTGCCTTTGTTTGTGAGACAATTGATAGTACGAATAAACCTGCATTCTACAAACCCAGTCCATTTACATTGTCAAGAAAGCAATCAGTTTGGTAAACAATCGCTCAATATGGTATAGTTGCCCTCTCCCTTATGGCCGTAGGGTTGGAAGAATGCTATAAACTATATCGATGGCGATATGGCTATGGCTGCCCTCGGAAGTTATTAGTTCTACCAAAAAAGCAAGCTTTAGCGAATGAATTAGCGTAAGTGATACCGGCATCCACGTGGTAAGAGGGGTTGAGGAGTGATGCTTGAGGTACACGCCATAGAGTGCCATGCATGCGCTTGCGTAGAGCATGGCCATAGCGTTCGGTGAGCAATTGCTCAATAGGGTGTAGCGGCCCATCCTTTTGTATCCTAGGAGATGGTGTTGGGAGGTCGCTATACTTATACTAGGTATATTCATCATAATTTCATGGACGGTTCTCTATAAAGCCATTGCATCGTAACGACAGAGTTGAGTACAGCTCTTACATAGGTAGGATTATAGAGTAGGCACGTAAATACGTCAATTAACAATTTTGATATCAGAGCTTACGGACTCGATGACTCAGAGGAATTTCAAAATAAAATGTATTTTGGGTGTTAACAGGACCGACGTGTAACCTAGATAGTAAAAGAAGCGTCAATATGCCAATTAAAAATCCTAATACGAGCCACTTTATTAGTAAGAAGCGTGTATAAAGCAGAGTAATGTCACTATAAAATGAAATTGGGGTGTAAGCAGCACCAATCTGTAAGTGAGATAATAGCGAGTGCGGCGCGCCGATAGCCAGCTGCGCCGTGACAATTTCTCGCTCGCTGCCTCCTCAAATTGGATCCTTCGACGCAGAACCGCCTGCTGTTTAGAAGCCGATATATTTAGATGGGTGATTATCGTGCAATGGATTTTGGTGATTTATTGGGTGCGAAGTTCCTGTATTGGGAAGTGTTTGTCAATGTTTTGAGGTTTTTTTGGCTTGGATTTTATCATTGATGAAATCAGAACTGGGAATATTTTTAGTGTGTCAGACAGGTATTACAACTATATGGCAGGTCAGAGATAGAGAACAAAAACTTATAACATCTCTTTCGTCTTCTTTCACTATTTGGGTGCGAATCTTCGTACAAAGCGATAATATTATATGATCAAATATACAGAAATCTTTTATTTTTAATAGGTACATATTTATTTATTCAAAAATTACTTACAACTACCATTACAGGTTTTCACTTGAAGCGATACCAATCAGATTGTAGTAAAATGATTCTTGTTTCAGGGTTTCGAATCACTTTGGTGTCCGTCTGTTCGTAAATATGTGTGTCAAGACCCTTTTTCTCGGCAACGAGTAATAGAGGTATCTGGTGGAAATTTATATCAGATAGGAACTTGCATGGTCTACGGTTTTGGGTAACTTATACGTTAACGCAATCAAAAGATAATACCGTGATAAGTTTTCGCAATTCCCTGCTACAAATGAAAAATTTAAAATTAAGTGTTTTATTAATATTTTATATCCGTTCTCCAACGACTTGATAAATTGGATTCATTGAATTTGTTAATTTTCTTTCGATTTGATTCTTAATGAAGCGAGCAATATTTCATCTCGTTGCCTGGAGCGGAGATTATTCAATATTACTTATTCATCTTTATTAATTGCGGTCCATTTGATCTTCTAATAAATTTGTCGCCGCAACAGTATCGACGAGATCAATCTCAAGGAAATTAAGGGCTCTTGTTATCGAAGTTATAAATCAAGTATCATCGGTTAACAGACTTTTATTGATTTTATTTGAGACTACTACTAGACTAGACGTTCACTCCCCATGGCAGCCTCTAGGAGGAGGACTTTTGAATAAAATGTAGCCTATGTTTTTTAGAGACTATAACATAGAGTTTTTAAAAAAGGGCCTGAGATAATTATTCCGGGTTGGCAACATGCGATAAACATCTCTAGTATAGCAGGTATCCATAGGATGCGGTGACCGCATACCATCAGTTTTGTTGATGAGCAATAGATCAGTTACCTTGTGTCATAGGAAACTATAGTTTCTGTGGTGTATGAGAGTATGATTATTATGGGCGTAGTGTAACGTGACAGTTTAGTCTGGAATAATTGCTTGTTACGAGCGCGATTTTTTGATATAATTTCCTATATTTAGTGTTCCCGAAGGACAACGGGTTGTAACATTACAGTTTCCTATTATACAAGGTAACTTTCTTTATGGCTAGTTCAATCTATACGATTTGTCCCTATTTGCATATATAGAGTTCCACCGAAGTTACGCCCAACAAGTACACCACATACTTAGTAACAATGCAAGTAGCATTCCAACCAGTATTAAACTAAGCCTAGAATCGAACCGCAAGTGGTCGTTATCGTAGAGGACTCGTTGACTAACTCAATTAGAGTGAGTATCGGCACGTCCGCACTTCAGGAGTTACGGAGTTATCGCCGGATAGACAACAACACGTTCAGTTGGCTGCGCTACTAGAAATTGCAGTTGCTTGTTTGTTTTTAAAGTTGCGCCGGACTGGCTCCATGGGGATTATGGGATAAATTATACACCATGATAAATTATACACCATGATAAATTATACACCATGATAAATTATACACCATGATAAATTATACACCATGATAAATTATACACCATGATAAATTATACACCATTTCAAAGCCAAAGTTTTAATTTCACTATAATCCGATGAGTAGATCCAAACCTCTTCGATATTTCTCTATATTTCTTTTGTTTTAGTTTTAATTCTAATACAATACAAACAATTTTACAAAGAACAGATCGACTTTGACATATAATATCATATGAGGGTTACATTGGATTTTTTTTGGTTAATCTGTGTAACAATCTCATAACTCGTGCTCAATAGCATACCATATTGACATTCACACTAAGCGGGAAAAATGTAGCCAATACCGGTTGTTTACAAACAAACGACTAGCGATATTATCTACAACGAACCTAGCATCATTTTAGAACATAGGGTATTCCGTGGAATTACTCCGCTAAATCTGGACCCGAGGGCCCAGTTGACAGATTGCAATATATGCGTCCAAATATTGGTTATTTTGTAAAACTACTAGCGATATTTTCGAACTAACCATTTTCCGGATATTGCAACAGGCATTTTTGTTTATTACTGCACCTATAAGGTTGTTAGTTATAGTATGAGCTATAGTTTCGATGTATATATAAGTACAGAATTAATACTGTACTGAAATAAGATGTTTGATCAATAGTTTTAAAAGTCAATCATTTTTATTTAAATAGGCTTAAAAATAGCACTTTTTAAAGTTGACTGAATAGATTGAATAGTTTTAAAAGTAGACTGAATAGTTTTAAACAATGACTAACCTCTAGCCCTGGGCTTGGTGAGTAGTTTGAGCACGATGTCATCATATGCTCTCTCGTCAGCTACTCCTGAATCCTTCACCAGTTTCTCCTTGACTGCGATACAGATGCCACTCCGGGCCAGGAGCGCTTCCAACTCTTCGAATGCCTTGGGAAGAAAACAGATTTTATGCAACAAAATGCAAAGTTATCGGTGACTTTTATGGTGCTTGAAAGTGAAAGGGCAAAGGTTGGAATCCTACCCCTTCCTCATGAGTTTCTATTCTCATGATTGGTATTTTTTATAGACCACCACTTGCTTCTTGTGAAGAACCTTACCAAGGAAGTCGTTGGGTGTGTAACACATTACATTCCACCTAATAACACAGACTTGTGCATAGCTCATAAATAGGAAAGAAAACTGCATTTTCACTAGACTTTTCTAAGCTTTTGATAAATCGATAAATTAATTCTAGGAATATATTCAATAAGCCTAGAACAAAATTCTGGTTGTATCGAAACAGCTAAATAAAATTAATGGTATTTGAATATGTAAAGCGCCAATACGTATTTACGACCGGGATTTTAGGATTTCTGTCCAATTCTCTTAATTTTCAGCTCTAATACGGGTATGGATAGGAGATACTACTATGTAACGCCATAGCATACTCAATTGCCATTGATTGTAGGCTTCTGCCGGCTTGGTTTAACGTACTACGTTTTTAAATCTATTTGATATCCTGTTTCAAATCCGGCATGCTATTTTCTTCTCCTTAAAACCTACTTTATTAGCAACTAGCGCCCGCGGCTTCGCTCGCGTGAATTTCCCAAACAGACTCACTTTCGAATTTATAATATTAGTTAGGATTTAATAAAGAGGTTCATAGGAACACTTGAAGTCAACTATTGCTAACGCCTTTATAATAAAGTACTTCTGATGCAAAACTTCATTTTGCAAGAAAGATAAATGTTGTATTTCATTTGACATTTGAGTTCGAATAATAGAGCTGAATTCAGCTCAATATAAAACAAAATCCTCATTATTTTTCTACTGAAATAGCTTGTTAAATTGCTTCGTTTCGCTTGATTAATCCACAATATGACTGAAGATAATGTTGTGGGAGAAAATTGAGTTTGTATTGAAGTCATCAAACCTCGCAGTAATTAGATCATCCACATATTGATCCCAACCCACGTCAACGCGTGGGTAACCTTTGAAAGTAATTGTAATTAAGGTGTACATGTATACGTATTGATTAAGTTATATTTATTTTTAGAACTTGGCTTCAACCATGTGAACTTCCTGAAGATAGAAAAAAGAAAATCTATTTTTACTTACTTAGTTTATCTTATTTTTTTACTAGCGACCCGCCCCGGCTTCGCACGGGATATAAACCTTCCTCTTGAATCACTCTATCCATTAAAAAAAACCGCATCAAAATCCGTTGCGTAGTTTCAAAGATTTAAGCATACAAAGGGACATAGGGACAGAGAAAGCGACTTTGTTTTATACTATGTAGTGATTAATCAGCAAATTTTCTCGCATCATGCCATTACATGATATGACTCTGTAGATCTGATGATGAGCTTAATAATAATGCTATTGTTAAAAACTTAAGGTAATCAGAAAGCTTGATAGCAGAAACAATACGCAACTTCAAACTAAGACACCCAAATCTAAAATGCCCAATCTTAACCTACCGCCATCAATTGAACTTTATTCGACAGTAATAAGACAGTGCAAATTGAACCATTTATTATACCTATTGTGGGAACTCATGAATATTCAACGTTGGATGCATAATCTGTTTTATCTGCTCTCAATAGGGTTACCAGATACTTAGCTAATTTTGCTACGTTTTCGTCTGATATTAAAGGCCAAATTTATTTTTAAGATAGATATGAAAGTTTAATGGTTAGTTAATGGTATTTCCATTTAAAAAAATAATAATTTTATAATAAATTCCGCAAATACTGCAACAATTTTTGTTAGGACACGCAATTTTAAAGATAGTAAAGCACTGTGAATTAAGTAGGTAGGCATCTGTGACGTCTTAATAATGTATGAAAACTTGCCCAAAAATAACTTAAAATTTGCTTTGTATTTGGAAGCTTTGAGGTTATTAATGTAATTTTTCCACCGATTATTCTTATAGGTATAATATTGTAGGTAGGCTATTATTGTAGGTATTTAAAGTAATAATTATTTGTTTGGCATATTAAATTTAAGTGGCATCCCTATAATACAACGACGAGTTTTAGTATGTATCTGTGCCGTTTCAATTTGATTTGAGGTTAGTGTTATTCATTGATGCTTTGGTTAATCTAATGCAATGTTTCAATTAATTGAATACAGAAAATTTAATATATTTGGTGCAAATATTTGCGATGCCATTATTTGCTCTGTTAACCACCCTAACACTTTCTACGCTTCGTCACCAAAGTTATGCCATATTGCTTATTAATTTATACTTCAAAAATCTTGCCTTGACTTGTCTAGTCGTCAAGAATAGATTTTTGATCTGCGAGACGAGATTTCATTACTTTGAGAATTATGATCAAACTTGACGATGGTCGCCATCACTCCCACCTAGTGTTGGTCTGGTACATCTGATAGGATCGTGAGCATGAAGTCCTCGAAGCGAGCTTTCTTTTACAAGTCGGAAAACATCAAGAAGAAGGAACCCTATTGTGCCATACATTGTATTTGTGCATTAATGTTAAATAAATATATAAACCCTTGAGAGTAATAAACTGCCCTTTAAGGAGGACAATAGCATAGCAAGAGTTACCTTAATTCCATAGCTGGACTCCTCGTATATAATAGACACATAACTCCAGCCCAGCTGCTTGACGATTTCCACCATCGCCCGCACCTGGTGCAGGTCTGATGGGATCGTGCGGGTGAAGTATTCGAAGCGAGCCTTGTTGGACAGCTCCGGAGAAGTGGAGAAGAAAGACACCTGGAGACAATAAGGAAATTAGATGTAATTCTATTAAAGCTTACGATGTCTGATCACATTCCAATTATTTTTGAAGTATGTCCCCTATTGATATAAGAGTAAGTATAATTATCCTATTTAACTTAGTAATGTTATCCCAATACCCAACGTAAATTTACATTTTTACGTTTGATGTATTTGGTGACAGTAGGTATGATTGGATGCAGATTTGATTTGTTTGCCTTAGGCTTCATTCTACATGGACCTACTGCTAGCTTGAGATTAATTACTAAATAGGATAAATAATTTATTTTACCAACGCATGCTAATTGTGAGGTTGTGACCCTTGGGTTTAATCTCTAAGGGCCCAGGTAACATTATAATTTCAGCTATAGGAAGTCTATTCCATAGACCGTTTGGAAACAACCTGTATCCAGCGTCTTCCTGCGACCTTTACTATCTGACTATAGGTATGTTGAAGTCATTTCGCCAACTATTGCGTTGTCTACCTGGTCGATATCGATCGTTCCCCGCGAGAGTGGCAACAAGCTTCCAACCAAGAGTTGTTGAAGAGGGACAGGCCTTCACTCAGCAGTAGGACATTACACCAGGCTATATTAAAAAAGTAATGTTGAATGTAAATAACGTATTGGTCAGGGAAATTACCTGAGGTATCTTGAAGAGCCTCAGCAGATTGGCGACCTGTACCGACGTGACGCTGGAGGCAGCCCCCACCACTCCTGAGATCACCTTCCGGACAGCTGTCGCATTGCACGCGTATTCTGCATCGTCGATGTTACTGATTGAACCTGGGGAAGAACCAGTATGGTAAGAAGTGTGTACAATCATTATATTTTGTTGCATTGTTTAAATTACATGTCATTATAATTAATATCTGATTAGAATATACACCAACTAGCTTTTGCCCGCGGCTTCGTCCGCATGAATTTCCCACGGGAAAAGTGCTTTTTTCCGGGATGAAAGGTACCGTATGTCCTTCTCCATACTTCTAACTAAGTGTATGCGAAATTTCAGGAAGATTGGTTCAGTAGATAAAGCGTGAAGAGGTAATAAACAAACAAATAAACTCACTTTTGCATTTATAATATTAGTTAGGATAATGGTTTTTGATGGATCAATTTTTCATATTAATTAGTTTAACTAGCAGGATTTGATATCAAAATTAGTATTGGAGATATTTAGCCTGATATCAAATCTTGCAAGTTTTGTTCGTTAGGTGATAGTTATAAATTAGCCTGCTTAAGTGTTCATAGCAGGGAAAAGATCTCTCTTATTTCTTTAATCTCTGACTAATAATGCTTCAATCTAACCTTTAATCGGATCTAGTCGAGCACAAAGATACAGCCAAAATATCATGTAAATTTTGTTGAAAGCTTTAACACAAAGTTAATTCTAAAGTTCAGCAAAAGCACAGTTGGTCAGACATGTTTCAATAGGCATCGAGTGGCTTCTCGGATGCTTTCAGTGAAAGCTCGGCGGAGTGGGCGGTCGTACTGAATACTGATACACTATTGCTATGTGTATATTTTGGGTTGGTCCACTTCGAATTATCGTAGAAATCCGAGTTAGTTTGGGAGTTTGCGACTTGTGAAGCTTTTGGTACATTGCATTGGTCTTGATGGGAATAGAGAACTGTTTTGTAATGAGTTGTAATCCTAATTAATATTTACATTGAGAAGTTGGATGTAATAACATCACTCTACTCTTGTAACTGACTTTTATACGTACGGACAATAAATTCGAGTAATCAAACTTTACCATTTATTGACATTATTAACTGCGACTCCGGGACTCCGGTCCCGTAGAAATTTTGAGATAAAAGGTACCCTAAGTGTTATTTCAGGATTTTATTTTTACCCAATTTGAACGAACTATCCGTCCAGTTGTTTTTGCGTGAAAGATGAACAAACATCCAATTTCACAAATTTTTCCGTTCATAATATTAGTGGGATAAACCGAGAGGTTACTAAGCCAATACATATTATTATACCAGTCACTATTTATTTCTCTACTACATTCCTTATTTCGTTCACCTAACTACGAATAAGTCTTTGTATTTAATCTATTATTAGATAAGTTATTTCAGGCATGAATAGACATAATAATATTTGTAACCGAAAAAGGTCGATTTATTTTTTCATTGAGCAAGATAATGACAAGGAATCAGGAGATTGTATTTATCTTCAATTATTTGCTACTTATTGATTCTTTGTATAGATATAATAATACCTCCGTATTTTTTTTCTTTATTAATTAGTGGAGCATACATTAATTCAGTAAATAACGTCATGAGTTACATAAATCAGTGACAGTGTAAATCTAATTATAATCCTTCCATAATTGTCCCTAATAAATAAATATTGATACCACCAGTTGCAATTGAAACTAATATTATGCCATCGAGACGCCAAGATATTCATTTTAATGACTTGAACAATATCTCCTCTGGCGCAATGCAGTTACTGGGCGATTGCTGGAATCCGGTTTCCAATACTGTAATAATAATGTGAATTGCTGTGAACTATAAACTTGGATTGGATTAGTCTGAATCTGGGAGAAACTTGATACAAAACTTATTTGGTACATGTATTTCGTTAGTCACAAATCTTGTTTTACTATTATTATGAAGTTTGTTAGTCATTTTCGCCTACACTGATAAGATATGAATATGAACAGAGTTATTTTTATCCTACAACTAGCTGACGACCGCGGCTTCGCTCGCGTTAATCCTTTCTTAGCGTATGCCTATGTCATAACATCTACCTGCATGCCAAATTTCAGCCCGATCCGTCCAGTGGTTTGGGCTGTGCGTTGATAGATCACTATGTCAGTCAGTCAGTCACCTTTGAGTTATATCTATATTATATATATATATATATATATATATATATATATATATATATATATATATATATATATATATATATATATATATATATATATATATATATATATATAGATTTTTGGAGCTTCGGAGTCACAATTTATTTTTATCCCAAAATTTCTATCAAAGCAGAGCCTGGACACGTACTTAGGTAATATCGTAAAGTATCACGTTACGTAAACAGACTATTCAGATTATTACAAGATCTACTTAACTAAATTAGTCAAGTTTTTATGGTACTCCACACTGGCATTTATAAAATGTTATAAAACATATGTTGTCTCTGTTACACTTATGTTACAAGTTAATGAAAAAAGAGACAGCAAATGTTATAGCATTTTATAAATGCCAGCGTGGGAGCACCATTAGAAAGGAGAAATAAACGTACTAAAAGCTAAAAGTGTCATCACTGATATTGTCAGGTCTTTCCTTTCTTAGATGAATTAAAAATTAAACGAACCTTTGATAAAATCCACAGCCATTTCCAACCCGTAAGTATCTTTATCACAGTCGTCCAGGATATGAGCACCAAGAACCACTCCTGGTATCAGCTTTCTATCATTTACGATATCTAGAGTATACAGCATAGTCTCCAAGGCCTGCACCCCTCCCTGAGGCATCACCGGCCCACAAGTCATACTGTCAGACCTTTCATGGACCATCATTAGACCACCAAGGACCAAATCCCCTTCAATCACCGCCTCTCTTTTAATAGGCCAATGTGGGTAATGTTTCTTATCTTTCATCTCACCTATCTGATCATTAGACATGTTCATCCAGTCAATCTTACCTTCATTTTTAAATACCATATCGTAGCTAACTAAATCTTGATTAAATGTGTCTTTTAAAGAGATTGGTTCGTAAAATTGTTCTTCGGGGAATAGGTGATGTTTGTGTTTGTGTCTGTGGTGGTGTCTGATTGTGGGGTTGTTCTGGTCTTGGGGGTCTCCTGGGCTCATTTCGGAGTGGGGTATGATGAGGAGCATCCCGATCGCCAACCACTGTTGGCCGGGACGCATAGTGTTGGCTGTCTCAAGCCATGCTGGTCAAACGCCGCGTCCATATTGAATGAAGTCGCATTTTAATCTGTAACAAAAGAAATATAATAATTAGGTGGATCTTTAGGAATATCTTTTGTAACTTTTGATTACTCAAACCGGTGGTTGAAGAGTTAATAGGTACTGCCTTCTTTGTCAGGCACTGTGGTCGAAAGATACTAAGGATTATAGGAAAATATTATTATATACAAAAAATGCCCAATAAGATTAATTTATCGCTACACAAACTTATTGACATCAAAAAGTTTAATTAGCTTGTGAAGTTATAATAAAAGTTGATTGGTTTTCAAATTGTGAGTTTACCAAGAAAATCCGTGTTTGCCTGACCTCCGTCATTTTGAGAAAACTTAATAAGACAGGTCGAGTAAGGGCAGGTACACATGGGAGCGGCGTAGTTGCTAGTTAAACAGAGGTAAATGTTACTTGGAGTTCGTAACAACATGGCAAGTATTTTATTATATACGTTTACAAAGTGTGACAGCCAAATTGGGAGTAGTTGGTAGATCTAACGCTTGAAATCTCATGCTTCTTATATTGATGCTTTTTCCAATGTTTTAATATTTTTAATAACCAGTTTTGTGTCCACAGATTCAGCATGTACCTCGTTATAAATTAAATCTATTATGGTGACATTATCTTACAGCCTCGTGGTCAACTTTTGCCGTCCTTATAACGTATCAGACAATTACTATTAATGCAATATTAACACGCTTTACACATTTTTAATTAGGTAAAACAAAAATTTGCACTCATGTGTCCTCGCCTTTATGTTAAAATTTGCACCATTTTCACGGCCGTTCCCAGGCAGTATTTCACCATTTTTGGGGTAACTTCCCTTGCATAATTACATAATTATAGACTGACGACGTGTCGCTTAAAATTACAAGGGGTAAATTTATGGGGGCTCTGTTGGCATGTTTCCATGGGACGGTCGTAATTGGCATCAAGACCTAGTAAGAAAATTTTATGATGTAAAACATTTATTGGCGCGGCTTGGCAGTAAAATCGGCAAATGCCATAGCAGGGCCTCATCGATGCTCAAATGTTTTACATCTGCCAGGCGTCCCTTGACGGGTAACTTTTGTTTTTTTTTATTATTTATTTAATAGAATAAACAAATTCAGACCATAAAGAAATAAATTCAGATGAAACCGCGGGCACCGCTAGTAGCTTGCAAAAGACGTTAGGACGCCCAAAAGCCTTTCGAGTAGCTCACAGACTACAACATAATTCGATAATTAATTTTATCTCCCGAGGAAGTTGACCGACCCTTAAGGGGGTGACATTAAATAAAAAAGTTCGCTAAATAAATCATCCGAACCGGAAAACTTTTAAATGGGCACTTCCGAGGGATGATGCAAAATATATTGAGTTAGGAGTGTCTTGAGAGGCAGGAAATGTTATTTAGCTGCGTCTCTGCTGCGTGGGAATTTTTGGGATAAAAAATATCCTATGTGCAAAAATACCCACGCATACTGTATATCGGTTGGCGGCGAAGTTGACCCAATATGTAGAGGCAAATAATACACTCATCTCTTTCCGTTAGTAGGGCTTTAAAAGTTGAAACTAAGTGACTTTTACAAGCTTTTATTTAATTTGCAAAGTATATATTGTATGTTAGGGTCAAATCTTGCAAGCTAGTCCGCTTTTCCTACAAAGTTAAAATTTTACACGTGGCTCCAGTTTTTGTGGAAAAAACCAATAAAGAATTTACTATAAAGTCAAATAAAAGTCAAATATTTTTATTTATGTAGGCTTAAAAATAGCACTTATAAATCGTCACTTTCTTGTTTTTTAGTTAGTTGACGTCAAAAAAATTACTTAAAGCTAAGTTTACCACCGCCTCCAAAGCGCAAGTGGAGAAGAGGCGGCGCAACAAACTCCACTGCTGCATTTTCTCCACAATTAAATAACTGTATATGTGGACGAATATACATTGAATATATATATATATTAAATGTCAAATTTATAAATTAATAAAAATTATAAATTCATAAAATGTCATTGCAAAAGTAAAAGTACACAATGTACCTAGAGAGTAATATGACAGTCTTAGGAGGTCACTGTACCAGGCTCGGGCCACGCATTTTTGTCATTTACATAATCATCCGTCGTATAATATGCCTTCTTACAAAGTGTCTCCTTAATATAATGTTTAAATTTCTTGTCAGGCATATCAAGGACAGATTTTGGTATTTTATTATAATAGCGTATACAGTTTCCCACAAATGATTTCCTAACCCTAGCCAGTCTGTGCCCTGGAACGTACAAGTTATGTTTGTTTCGCAGGGATATATCTGTGACATCACAAACTTTTTGAAAGACGAAATATTTTTCCTAACATGCATAATGTTATCAAAAATATATTGGGATGGTAAGGTTAAAATATCTATATCTTTGAAGAAATCTCTGAGTGAATCTCTTTTTCTTAATCTGTAAATAAAACGAATAGCTCTTTTTTGAAGTATAAAAATTGTTTGTATGTCGGCAGCTGCTCCCCAAAGTAATAGGCCATACGACATTAGGCTATGGAAATAACTAAAATAAACCAAAACAGGAATAGAACCAACCTAGCAGTTGCCACATCCGTCAGTTGTCTGATTCATCTTACAGCATAAGCCGCGGAGCTCAGTTTTTTAGACAAATTAGAAATGTGAGCACCCCATTGTAATTTAGAATCTAATGTTATTCCTAAAAATGTGGTACTTTCAATGAACTCTAACTTATTACTATTTATATTGATATCAACATGGGCCTGCCTAACATTAGGAAGCGTAAATTTAATGCAATGGGTCTTACTTGCATTATGCATCAGGTTATTAGCAGAAAACCAGTCTGATATGGCAGACAAAGTGCTGTTCACAGCATCCACATTTTCGCTATGGCGGTCAGTCTTAAAAATTAAAGACGTGACATCAGCAAACAACACTATACCAGCCTGCTTCTCAACCATATAAGGCAGGTCGTTGACATAGACTAAAAAAAGGAAAGGTCCTAAAATTGAACCTTGAGGTACGCCAATCATAACTTTTGATCCTTTAGATTTTACGTTATTTAGGTCTACAGTCTGCAGCCTATCACTTAAATAAGATTTTATTAGTTCTATTGATTTAGTGTCAAAACCGTACTGAGAGAGCTTGAGCAAGAGAGTCTCATGGTCAACACAGTCAAACGCCTTAGATAAATCACAAAACGCTCCAATTGCATCCTGTGAATCTTCCCATGCATTGAAGATATGAGTAACCAAAGCCACTCCCGCATCAGTTGTGCATTTACCACTAGTAAATCCAAATTGTTGGCCGTGAAATAGATTGTGGATATTAAAGTACTGTTGCATTTGACTAAGCATAATCTTTTCAAATACTTTACTCAAGACTGGCAAAATAGATATAGGCCTATAGTTGCCAGGCTCTGATTTTTCACCTTTTTTAAACAGTGGAAATTAATTTGCTAAGTTTCATTAAATTTGGAAAAATGCTTTGGTCCACACATTCATTAAATATATAAGCTAAGTCGACAGCTATGATATTTATTATATGGAAAATTATGCTAACAGACATACCCCAGTGATCCTCAGACTTCTTAATGTTTAGTTCTTTAAAAGTTTTAATTATATCACTAGGGTCAATATGCGAGAATTTAAATTTAGAGGTGCAAGTGGTGACATTACTTTTAAGTAGGGATTCGGCATTTTGAGGGCATGAATTTATGCTAGAGGTTAATTCTAAAGGTATGTTTGTAAAGTAATTTTCAAAAACATTTACTATTTCTTGTGTAGAAGTAATTTTTTTGTCATTATGTTTAATTTCCTTAACATTTTCTTTCAATTTAAATTTGCCTGTCTCTTTATTTATAATGCTCCAGGTTTCTTTCATCTTATTAGGAGCGTTACTGATCTTCCTTTTAATACAATTAGCCTTAGCCTGTCTGCAAGCTCTTTTAAAAGTTTTTGAATAATTTCTAACATAATCAACAAAAGTACTATCAAATCTATATTGTTTCTGGGCATACAAGTCAAATAATTTTTGTCTACTTATATATATACCTGTAGTAGCCCATTCGTTAAATTGTAATTTATTATTAAACTTACGTTGCTTCAATGTAAATGTTTTGGAAAAAGCATCAGAAACAGTACTAAATAAGTTGTTATAATGGGCATTTGGATCACTACCAGTGTATGTCACCGAGCACATTTTATTTTCCAACGTATTTTTGAATTTAATAATTTTTTGAGCAGTGATTGGTCTAGACATGATTTTTTCCTCACTCAAGCTAGGTGTTATATTAAATGTAACTAATTGGCCGCAATGGTCTGATGGTAATTTTCTGAAAACTGATTTATTTTGTGGGTCCTGTTCACTAAAGACATTATCAATACATGTAGCAGATGTGGCAGTGGTGCGAGTAGGCTCTAAAAATACATTATCTAGATTGTAGCTCTTGAAAAGATTTTGAAACTGGGTGCTTACAGTAGAATGAACTAATAAATCAACATTAAAGTCACCACAAACAATTAACTTTTTGTTACTATTTGAAGCTACACTAAGAACTTCATCCATTACTGCTAAGAAATCTTTGAAAACACTACTGGGTGGACTGTATACACAGATAATGATATGGCCATCAAGCTCGGCACAGGATACCTCAACACACCGCTCAAGAGAGAGTCTTACTATGTCATGACGCTCCTTGCTGCGTAGACCATTTTTGATATATATTGCAGATCCGCCTCTACTCGTAGACCCTCTCTTATAGCAGCTAACAGTATTATAATTGTTTGGACTGACCACTGTCTCACCCTCTAAAATCCAATGTTCAGTCAAACAAAATATCCACATTATATTCTTCTAAAAATAATTCAATAATTAATTCCTTGCCGGGAAGCCCTTCTAGATTTTGGTGAACTAATGTTAGTTCATGTGGCTTTCCCTTTGTCTTAACATGCAGTTTAAATTAATGGGCATGTCTACAGAATTACCATTACAGGCATTTGGCACTTCTGTAGATGTTGTCTTATGACTAATTTTTTGTTTACAATGTAAATTCGTCCAGAAATTTATAGTATAAGCTACTAAAGTAGCAACTTTACGTCTAGAAAACTTAGAAAGATATCTATTATCTTTACTCAGTGAACATTCACCAATAAAACTATTAGTATCAAAAAAGACTAATTTACTATTATGATGACTACATGTCATAGTATGAATTAATGTATTAAAATAGTGAATGCTTTTATTTTTTGTTGGAGGCTGGCAACTGAGATATGGGAAAGCACATATTATTACTTTATATACATTCAAATCATTCAGAGATTCTAAACCGCGAATAATATCCTTTTTTAACAATTTATTACAGTTACCAATAAGTAATACAATAGTTGAGTTGCTGTTTATATTAGTAGTTTTGATACTGTCTATTATTTGGGTGTAGGTTGCATCAGGAAGGCAATAATTTGTGATGTTCTCTAGGTGCTGGCTGAACAAGTAACCCATATTGCGACCTACACTGTCAGAAAATATCAAAGTACTATGTGAGTTATCAGCACCGGCACAGTCAAACTGGGTGGTTGAGGATGTATGCAAGTCACCGTCACATGGAGAGAGAGTTGGTAGGGAGTCACTGATAACGGGTTTGTTAATCACCCCACAGGTACATAACTTGGTTGCAGAGTTCAGTTTCTCTTCTATGCACCTTTTATCTTCAATCAGTGACTCCATAGCCACCACATGTTCGGAGACTTCGTTTAGACATGAATCAATTGTTTTCATGAGCTCAGAGCATCGCCCTTCAAGTTTACAGATGCTGGATTTAAGTCTGTCTATGTCGGCACTATACAACTCCTGACTCTCCGCCAATTTCTTTTCAGTTAAATCTAATTTAGAGCAAACATTTTTATATATTATGGTTCCAGTTTTTAATAAACAAGATTTTTCTTATTAATTTTTGTTTGAATGCAATTTTTCTTGATAATTTTATTTAATCTATGAAGTTTTTTACATTTTTTGTGGCTCAATTTGTAATCCGATAAGCATTTATTATTTTTGCAAATATTACAGGCAGATTTACTTGTAAGGTCAATTTCATGGGAAGTAGGTAAGAGAGGAGCGGATGCAACCACAGTGATTATGTTATGTGGGTCATTGATCTCAGAAGACTGATATGACTGAGCAACCTGCTCGTAACTCTCAATTTGCCTCCGTGCCTCTCCTAGCTCATTTTCTAACATGGCTATATATTTATTTAGCTTATTTATTTAGCTATATATTTATTTTTATATTAGTTTGACGAGGAACGAGAGAAATTTCAAAGGCTTGTGCCAAATTGAATGTATTTAGTAACAGTTTTCATCAGATATCTATACATATAATAAGATAGTAAAAATATTTTGTCTGTACATTTTGTATTTTTGACTGAAAGTTTTCACTGAAATGGACAGAGGGACACTTAAAAAGAATAATGGAAAGCAAAAAAAATTTTTTTTATTTTTTTGTCTGTCTGTCTGCGGGCGAAGCCGCGGGCAACAGCTAGTAGTTTAATAAATATCCACACAGTGGATAGTGATCTCATCAGATCTGTCAATATTCGTTTATTCACAATCCACTGCTTCTGTTAGAAGTCCCGCCAAAAATAGTACGTGCGAATGAATTAATCATGCGATTCTGAATAATGCAAATTACTGAATTATTAATATTTATTGTAGCAGTGGTGGTTGAGTGATTAAAATGGTCGCAAGAGGTCCCAGGTTCGAATCGAACTCGTGCCTCATGTGTTTGCATACCTACCAATCTGACTCATGTATGTTAGATTTCAAAGACCACCACCTGCTTAGGGAAGGATATCGTGAGGTGTTGCTACATTACATTATAAATAACAAAAAAAAAATGGGAAACCACAACGAAAATAAATTAAAATGAAATTAATTAACTGGCCAAAACTACCTAAATATAAGGTAACCAAATTGTACATTTTTTGTTTAATTTATGGTGAAATAAACTCTCAAACATAATCCATCTATTCACAAATTCATACGAATTCTAGAGACTGAAGTCTGATGTTACTAAAAAACCGTAAAAATTTTCATGACGCGTCCGGGAGATTTACGGCATTTGGAAACCCTAGCAAAGGTTTCCGGGCCCATTTGTAATGCAACAGTTATAATGACTCTTTTGTTCAGAAATTCGGAGGTTCGCATGAAAAATACCTTCCGCAGCGGGAATCGGAGGGACTGTGATTAATTTGACGCGCACATGAAATATGATGGACTGAGTTGCTTTGTGTAGAATATTGATAGCTAGTAGTTTGTAGCTTTGAGATTAGTAATACAATCAAAGTCAGTAATTAATTTTGACCTTGAAAAGTGTAAAGGCAAGTATTTTTGAATTTTGATAAAAGAAAGTGGGAGTACATTTCTTTTGTAAGTAGTAGTGTAGAGAGGTAGTTTGGGCACTGGATGATTAAAAACAGTTTAGGTATGAAGGAGATGGGATTGCGTGAAAGGTTTACGACCGCTAAATACCAAAAGTTGAAGTTTATTCAGAAATTCAATCTTTACAGCGAATTTTTGTAGTTCTTGAATAAATACTATACTGAATATAAATATTTTTTTATAGCCTATATATATATAGTATCCTACTACTGGGCAGGGCAAAGGCCTCCCCTCTGGTTCGCCATTCCTGTCTAACTAACCTTATAACTTGTGGCTACACAAAAAAATCTATAAAATTATATACTATATACATAACAAAATGGCCGAAAGGGTTCTGATGAAGTTATTTCACCGCAAAGAAAAAGGAAATTGAAAATGTCTGTCCGCATACAACCCTTGAGGAATTTCAATAAAGCTTCTTTTCAATATTCTACGGAAATAAATGTTCAATCTATACCTAAACATTAAATAAAACTGCAACTGGTCTATGTCTATTTTTAAGAGATATTTACGAAAAAATTATAAGTTCGAGAATTCAAGGACCTCAAGGATTCAAGGACAAGAGAGAAATTATATATTTTCTGTCTCGTCTGTATGTTTGTACGTGCGTTCATCGTGCCAAAACTATTGGATGAAATTTGTTGTTTTCACAGTTTTATTGTAGAATATCTACCTTAAAATCTGGCGTAGGTTTAATCATAATACGCCGCTTAGAACCTGAGATATAAAAATTACTCGCGAATTATTTAAACCCTATTTTCTTGATTGACTTTTACAAGCTGAGCGGGAAGAAAATCAACTGGCACTTTATTTTCGCGCCCAAACACGCATGGAAGCAACGAAAATGTGAATGAAATGAATATAATATGAATTTTTTATTGAAACTTGGCCTTCAAAGAAGGCTCTTTTTCACGTCGAAAACTAATTATTTATAATAATTATTATGTCTCAAAGATATAAACTACTAGCATTTCGGAACGACTACTGCTGAGAAGAAATGCCGAAAGAAACTCATGAAACAGTCTTGGTCGCCTAACATGCCAGCGAGGCTATTTATTAACTCTATACATACACTAAACTCCATATTTTATTCTTACCAGTCCTATCATGTAAACGATCTTCACAGTACTTTTTGTTGAATTTTGTTGAAAATAAATCAAATATTAGTTCAAACCTAAACATTCTAAAGTAAAACATTTATTAACCACGAAAGTAATTTTCTAAAAAGTCTATTTTAATTTATATTGTTGTAAAATCATAAAAAGACATGGTAAGATTGTTTACATGATAGTACTGGTAAGAATAAATGGAGTTTAGATTGAGTAAGGTCAGTCAAAAAATATAATATAAGAAACAAATATAAATATGTCGGAATTGAACACATCACAACATCAGAATATATCATCAGAATCATGGGTTCAGGGGGGCCGAGCTCAGAAATGGATTACTAGAGCGGTAAACACAGTACAGGTACTTCAACAATGGGTTCAGATCAAATTAACTGTCAGGATGAGGATATTTCCAAAATAATATGCACAGCTCTTAATAGACAGGGTAAACAACTCATATCTCAAATTACAGCCCAAAGTATCCAGGGATTTATCGGATATTAACGGATTAAGAAATCATCTAGCACTAACCTCTCATTTGGTCCACGTGCCACGAGCACGACTAGAGTCCAACCCTAACCTACCCACGGCAAGGAACCGTGCCCCACCACGCACGAATCAATCCATTTCAACCAGTGAGTTCTTCTGAATGGTCTTCCGTGCTAACTAAGATCTCCAATATCGCGCTGATAACACCATCACACATAGTCACATCGTTAACGCACTAAGTAACACGACAATAACACTATTCTGACACTGACTACATAGCTACAAAGAATTCAAAACAACCGGACGTCACGTCTGCACCGCACCGCGCCACAAATCAGACTGCCTCGCTATAATGTCATAACGATCTCACGTTGGATTTATTACAAAGAGGGGTTGACACAAGTGACATTGTCACTTTGACACATTTCCTACGAGTACCGTCTTGAAAACTGTTTTAAACCATTGATTAACTAACAAAATAAACCACAGTTACTTTAATTAATGTAAACGCTCCGACAAATATAATAAAACATGTTATGTTTGCATGGCATGTATGCATGTTTGTATGTTCCGTTTTCATTCGTTAACTTAAGTAGTGATAGATTGTTTGACCTTTTGTTACGAAAAATCTCGAAAAAATTGAGATAGGAAATAGGACACTTTTACTAAGTGGAAAATAAATTAATAGTGTTAACTGGGCGGTATCGTGCTAACACCCCGTTGGCCGTTGGTATTTACGATCGCCTTCCGATCCGTATCCGGTACGTATCCGGTTCGACTGCCGTTCTCCGGGTCTAAGTGGATATAAATTTGTTTCACTTCGTTTACTGTTTCATCAGCTTATATTTAGCTTTAATTTTTATGTAAAAGTCTTTTAATATATTGTTACGACAATTTTACATTTGTTAGCGATTGTAAAGACTATTCGAAAATAAGTCTTTCCTTTCTTCCTAGTAATGTTGATGTAAAATTTTTGATAATACCTTTCGAAAAGTCAATATACCTATTGCCCAAGCCATCTTGTACCCAAGATGCACCCGTGCGAAGCTATATAGGGCGAATAATGAAAGATTTAACTATAATTTCTATTTCATTAAATTAGTTGTCAAAGAAAAGATTTAAACATAGCTAAGCCAAGGTGCCTTTTAAAGGGCCATATAAAAAGGACCAGTGTCTGGCTAACATACGAAAATAGCTTATTAAACGTAACATACCCTTAGCAACACGCGTGATGAAATTAATATGTAAAAGGGTAAGACAATATACCCCATGTTAGGTACATAACCTGGCTCATTTTACCCACGTTTATTAAAGTTTTTGCACAGCTGCAAAAGTGAGTGTATTGTTTTTAGAGTTCAAACATATGAACTAATCTGGTATAGTAAAGATTGAAATGGTGTACGAGTAGATTAGTTATAACAGGATGCGGGCAGCGCAGGACCGGTCATTGTGGAAATCCTTGGGGGAGGCCTTTGTCCAGCAATGGACGTCTTTCGGCTGAGAGAGAGAGAGAAAATATGTATTTGTAGGTGTAGTGTGACGGGTTGAAATTCAAATAGGAGAAAATCCTAATCCTAACTAATATTAACCTAATCCCAACTGATATTATAAATAGGAAAGTGGTTTGTTTCTTAATTTATTTGCTTGTTTGTTACTTCTTTACGCTTTATCTACTGAACTAATCTTCCTGAAATTTCGCGAACACATAATTAGAAGTATTGAGAAGGAAATAGGGTACTTTTAATCCTGGGAAAAAGCACTGTTCCTGTGGGAAATACACGCGGGCGAAGCCGCGGTCAAAAGCTAGTATCTAATAAAAATATTGAAGGTCTGTGGTTAAAGTGAGGTTCTTACATGTAGTTACACTATACAATAATATAGAGTAATAGTTTCCAATAAAAAGAAAACGGAAAGCATCGAAAATCTATGCAATAAACTGCAAGGGGTTGTGAAAGATTCAAACAACAAAACGATTTAAACAATATATGGCAACTATAATCATCGGGGCTTCCCGAAGTGCAGCGAATAGATTGTCTATCGATACTGTTGGCTCGTAGCAATGATATCGATAAGAGGAAATCACTAGTACCATCTATAATGCAAAATGGTGTATTAGGTAAATGACAATAGGGAATTTGGTGGTGATAGAACTGAACGATGACAGGTGGAGTAAGGCGTGTTCCGTGCCCAGTCACGTGCCCATATAAAATTAAGAAATAACAGATGGCACCCCCCCGCCAAACATGCATAGTCCGCCACTGTCCTTGTGCCTCCCCGGAACAAATTCCTGGGTCCGCCCTTGAACCGAGTGGTATCCGAAAGATGGAAAGCGAAGCGTAGGACATCCAAATACCAGGTGGGTCGACGATGTAAGGAGTATTGCTGGCAAGAACTGGATTGCGATGCGATGATCCAGAATAGAGAAGCTTGGCGTAGACAGAGGGAGGCTTATACCCAGCAGTGGGTAGTAAAAAGCTGATGATGACGAATGGTGAAATTGGTAAACACTTTTTAGATTCCTTAATTGCGAAAGTTACAATACTATCTAATATCGACAGTGTATAAATACATACATAATATAAAACTAACTATCAAAATCTGTCTATACGCTTATGATATTTCAAACTACGCAACGGTTTATGATGTGATTTCGGTTAACATGTAAGTGGTTATTATGGGTATAATTACACTGTCAAATACTCAATTTAGATATTCTTTGTTTTTTCTACAACTTTTGCACTTCGCTACTAAAGAATCGATCGTAAACCTATCGATAGTTCCGACACACTATACTGTAAAATATTGTTTAGATGCGACGCGGCCATAAACCGCCACTATACTTGGAAAGAGCATTTTTCATTTTATAAATCTTAGCAGAACGCCATTTTACTGCGATACAGGTCATGACTTGGGAAAACAATGTGGTGGTGTGTTTTATGGGTCCTTTAAAGTTGAACTTTATTTTTATTTTTATTTTAGTATTGAAGCACCTATAAAATTTCTGTGAAACTTTCAGTGGCAGAAATACAAAGACACATCTAACTTTGGAGGAAGACTAGCTGCACCCAGGGCTTTACTTCCGTGGGGAATTGGGAATAAAATTATTAGCCTAGATAATTTCGGAAAGGGTCGGATCCTAGGATCGGATTCTTTGGAGTTTGTATACCAATCTGACTCATGTATGATATTAATACTATATAAATATTTCATATATAGCTGACCATTTGCCTCCGATGAAAGAAAATATTGTGAGAAAACCTATACACTGTTTGGGGAATTATCAGCGAGTAATGTGAAATGGAGAAGGCAATATTATCATTGCCTTAACCTTACTATTGGCACAGATTATATAATACCTATAGGTTATCCCAATCCATTAACAAAGCACGGAAAGTAGTTTTTCGTTACCTGACTAAACCAATTTAGTTTTATTTTTTAAATTATACCCACCCTAAAACGGGTTGAAGTATCTTCAACCCTCTCTGGTCAAACAAACACTACTTTCCAAGTATGAGAAATGAAAAAGAAATTATTCATGACATCCATAGATAATATCTATTAATACAGAGATGACCTATATCAGGGCAGTATTCATTTTACCATCGAGACCACACTACATACTTAGCACTGTTTCATGAGTTTCTTTCGGCATTTCTTCTCAGCAGTGGTCGTTCCGAAATACTAGTAGTTTGTAGCTTTGAGACATAATATAATATGATTAAATAATTAGTTATCGACGTGAAAAAGAGCCTTCTTTGAAGACCAAGTTTCAATAAAAAAAATTGACTTTGACTTTGCACAGAAGAAGACATAGATTGAGAGTCTCATATATTATACAATGCTTCACAATTTCCACACAAAGATGAACCACCGTTGGCAGCACTATTGCTGCTTCGTGGAAATCTCAGGAATTGAGCTATTTTTCCTTCGACTTTAACATTTTTGCATTGTTCTCGGTAGAAAATGTAAAATATATTCTGAGGTGGAATGCAATATCAGACTCTGGTTGAAGAATCTAAACAATACGGTATCATAAATGGTTTTATTTTTATTTTTAGTTAACCTTTATTGTACAAAAATACAGAGTAAACGTACAATAGGAAGGCTTAATGCTAAAGCATTATCTACCAGCCAACCTGGTTTTTTACAAGACTTCTCAAAAATGAATGTTTATGTACGTATGTAAGTTATAACTCAAAGGTGACTGACTGACTGACATAGTGATCTATCAACGCACAGCCCAAACCAATGAACGGATCGGTCTGAAATTTGGCATGCAGGTAGATGTTATAACGTGGCATCCGCTAAGAAAGGATTAACGCGAGCGAAGCCGCGGGCGCCAGCTAGTTCTACTATAATTCTCATCTCAATGCCTCGTTACGGATATTGCACACATTTTCTCCTAAACATTGCTCAGTCACTATCTAATAACACTACATTAAAGGGAGCGAAGCGCTGATATATTTATTGCGCCATATATCAGGAACTGTATTTTCAATTGCACTATCCCGCACTTAGAATTAGGTCGGCACTGCAGTTTTTTCTCTTGTGGCTGAAACATAGATATATAGATACTTACACTACATATAATAAAACTGTAACTGGTCTATGTTTGTACAGTCATATTCAGATAAACCTGAACCCCCCGAGATTAGGGTTCGGTGAGATTTCTCTGTATCTGACTATACAAAGAGATATTTAAGAAAAAATAATGAGAGGTCTTTACAGGGGCTAACAGAGACATTTGTTTTTAGAATCCTTGTCTTATTTAAGGAATTACCAACAATACACATAATCTATTATTGTTATCCAAGGTGGAACTAAATAAGCACGGAAAATAAAGACAAAATGATTAGTAAATAGACCTTAATCGGCACATAAATTTGATTCCACGGCCAATTTCACCTTGACCCTAGTTGGATGGCAGCCAAAAACTTACAATCATTGCTTAGATTAGAGTAGCTTTCTTGTACACAAGCTCATAGGTTCGAGTTTAACAACGTAATCATTAAAAAATAAATACGACTGACAACTCTCTAGCCTATGTCATTCGGAGGAATGCAAGGAATCTAAAAATACCATTAGTAGTATAATATTGGGCATTCTAAATCACTTCTGTTCATTCAGGCTCGCACAGCTCGCCTTCATTCACATCAGATGATTTAGAATACCCAATATTATACCTTCATTGGGAATTCTAAATCACTTCTTTTCATTTAGGTTTGCTCAATATTACACGTTCAGAGAGTTTTACATTCTTAGCGGTTAACAGGATGTAATTCATTAAACACTTTCAAACTTTCAATTGAGCCTGTGTTGTCCAGATGATAAAGTAGATGTTTCTCGCCTTCTACCTAAACTAGGTGTTCGTTGTTACTTATTTGCGATCCCTGATCAGATTAAATTTAAAAAAGCAAAACAGGCGCGCGCTTTTCGAGCCCTCCTCGAGGTTGAATTTTAGGCTTTCGGTTTCGATGGAGGGGCTCTCAAGCGCGCTTCCCGTTTTTGTTCTTAACGACACCTGAATAGGCAAGAACAGACAGACACCTGAATAGGCAAGATCAGACAGACACCTGAATAGGCAGATAGGAAAGAGTAGAGGTCGCATTGGAAAGTCCCGATGGGGGCAGGTCCGTCCAACAGCAACATATCTCCCGCTCTGTTCGCTTTACAATGTAAACTGTGCCCCATGTGCCGTAACACCACAGATACAAAGCATCGCTACTTAGAGTCCCGGCTACTATAGGCAAACATTTTGTATATATATTAACAAAAGCTAAAAACTTTAACACCGCGATTCAGAAAAACAACGTAAACATAATTGAAAAACTTGATATCTAGTATTAAATATTATAAATGTAAGTCATGTATTCCCTTGCACCAAATGCATGAAATAAAATTGTACCTACTCGTGATCGAATTCGCGTCACAGTCACGTCATCGCGATTACTCATACTCGTAAGTCGGCAGTCATTACCTATGTTCTAGGTATTTCATCATTTTAATCAGTTCAGTGTATTTTCTCTTGTCCATTTATCATCCCTTTTAGATATTCTTCAACCACGATTCATTCGTTACATACAATATTTCATATGCCAATATATACGTTTTTCAAATTTAGTCAACAGTTGACAAATTTGAATTAACCTATTATTATGGGAACACTGATTAGTTATTTTTCAGTCAAGCCGATTAAGGGAACCGTTTTCGGCTTTACCGATAAATTACCGTTCCTATGTTAATAGTCATAACACATACATACATATTATCACGCCTTTTTCCCGTGGCAGAGACTAGCGATTTCCATAAAGTCATGTTTGAACTAAATTATATTAAAATTATACTGAAAGCAATGAAGGCAAAAGCAGTTAAGATTTTTATTATTTTATGATTTTTGATTATAAGAATATAATAAAAATCTAAATAAACTAAATATTAAAAAATAAAAAGCACGACTGTCAAATCACATAGCCTTTGTCACTCGGAGGAATACAAGGAATCTAACAAGCTAATTATTTAAAAATAAAAAACACGACTGACATCTTACATAGCCTATGTCATTCGGGCTAATGCAAGGAATCTAACAATACCTCTCACATCAAAATCTGTTAAGCCGTTCAGGACTTATGGTGGAATAAAGAAATTACATACATACATACATACATGAACCCTGAAAACATAACACTCATTTTTTGGTCAGTCGTGTAAAAATACCTCTCACATCAAAATCTGTTCAGTCGTTCAGGACTTATGAAGGAATAAAGAAACTTACATACATAAAAGCATACATACATGAACCCTGAAAACATAACACTCCTTTTTTTGTCAGTCGTGTAAAAAGAGTTTTAAACAATTAACTATTACATTAAAATTCGGGCGCGCGATGCGCGTGTAACCTAAATTACTTCAATCGTTTCGAAATATCCGCTGCCTACGTTTGGCTTATCAAAATTGCAAACGAAGCAAACTTGCTATTAACATTATTTTTACCCAACTGCAAAGAAAGGGTTATGTTTTTCGCGTGTATCGTGTATATATGTTTGTATGTAATATCCTTTATTACCTCACATCTTTTAAATGGTGGGGTGGATTTCCACTTGCGTTTTGGACGCTGTTTTTGGACCAGTTGGTAACCTTAGCTATAATTAATTTTGACGTCAACGAACTAGTCTAGTACACGACGAACGAAGTTTTTTGTTTTAACTTTTATTTTTTTAACCTTGCCCTTTGTTACTTCGTGCTCCTAGATATGAACCTTATTTTTATTGGAGATAATACACCTATGGTAAGAATAGCTGTTGGAGTAACTAACTTTCGCCTTAGGCATTGGAAAACGAGTTTCTTGTGAATTTATAAAATTTAGTCATATATAAGTAGGTATATTAAGTTTATAGAAAAAATTAGGTATACAAAGAAGTTAATCAAAATATAAGAAATTACAAGCAAAGCCGTAGGGTTAACTTTATTATATTAGTCTATTTCGACACTCTTATTTGTTAAAATATTTCTAACTTCGCATTGTATTTGACAATGCTTATTCAGTAAAAAAATGAATGCTCTGTAATTAATTATTTAAACGAAGGGGCCCGTATATCACTAATTTATTTTAACTAACTTTTGTCTTTATAACATGATTCAACTTTTTATTATACCTATATATTTTAACAAACCTCTTTATAAAGATATTTGATTACAAAAAATAACAAGTATCATATTAAAAACGCTTAAACGTTTTCGATATTCGCCTACGGAATCCTAATTTGCAAATTGCTTACGAACCTTTATTTTTTTTGTATAAAACCTCTATAGTGTGTTCACATTCATTATCTTCGGCTTCATTGGGTGATTAGACCCTTCCTTGCACCAGCGCAAGTGGAACTCCAGTTCTGAACCAACGCAAGTGGTTTCAGCCTTGCACAAGCGCAAGTGGAATTCAAGCTCTGAACCAGTACCAAGGGTTTCAGTCTTGCAGAAGCGCAAGTGGAATTCCAGCTCTGAACCAGCGCAAGTAGTGCACCAGCGCAAATTGGATTTCACGATTGTACCAGAGCGCGGCAGAATATAAACAATGTTAGTGAGTATATTTAATTACCTACTAAGTTTTTTAATTTGTACATCCCTTGTCCTGTCTTTATCCTTATACTTAGATTCTTCCTCAGTTAGGTATAAATAACATCATTGCTATGTTATAATATAACACAACCTGAAAAAAGCTATAGGCACGACTTACATTATCCCTTTTAATTTTGTTATTAGGTACCTACTACCAAGTTAAACTGTAATTTATATAATTTAATTTAATTTATGTAATTTATATATATATATATAATAATACATTGATATTTTTGGTAATTTATATTTTTTTATATTATTTATTACATTATTTCAGGTCTGATTCAGAGTTTGAGGAATTCGCATCCGCTCAAAAGAGCGGTAAGGTGAAGAATAGAAAGAGAAAACCGTTGGGCGAACTATGTTCAAAGTGAGTAAAAGTTTTAATTTAAAGAGCCAGTTGTGATAGTAAATATTATTGATATGTACTGAATTTATGTTTCTATTAAATTTTATTGGAATAATTTATGGTCTAGTAGGTAGTAATAGTAATGTGTTTACTTTGAATCACAAGGTCTATAATGTTTTATTTATGTCACATATATTTATTTATTACAGGTCCGAGTCAGAGTTTGAGGACTTCGCACCCGCTCCGAAGACCGGTAGAGGGAAGAAGCAACCAGCTAAACGAAAATCTACGGCTGACTCCTTATCAAGGTAAGCATATGATAGTAAATATTATAACTATGTTCTGAATTCAAAGTGCTATTAGTGAGGTCTTATTAATTCTGTTTTATCTGAATAATTTATGTCTTAGAGTAATGTGTTTGCTTCTATAAAAAGGACCTGGGTTCAATCCCCGACAAGGTAGAATGAATAATATATCCCATATATATCTATACTTATTATAACTAAACTATATTCATTTAAAATCCATGATAATAAAATATTTAAAGATATAAATTAATAAGTATTGATTGTTTTGTTTTTTATTTTATTTTCAGGCAGCAAGTAGTCGGGACAGTAGACACCCTCTTCGGTTTACACACCGATGACGAGGCCCACGCCTCCCTGAAACCAATACGCGCCAGTCTACCATCATATCTGGCGAAGCGGGTCAGCACGGGCACACTGCGGCGGTCGGCTGCCACCGATGGGAATTTTTACCTGGAGCTCAGGGTGTACCATCGCAGCGACGCCGAATCTACTGCTCCCGAAGAACGCTGGAAGAAGGCGCTGCTTCGGCTCTGCTGTCTTCTGGATGAAGAGTCAACGCAGTGGAAGCTGTTGCAGCGACTAATTAGGGACACTAGCGGGTTATTTGATAGTGTGGAACCTACGATGGTTTAATTTAAATAAACATATAATATTATAAATGCGAAAGTGAGTTTGTTTGTTACCTCTTTACGCTTTATCTACCAAACCAATCTTCCTGATTCCTGGCAAAAGCTAGTAAACATAAAAATATTATTATTTTTCTCTTTACATATACTCTTAATAAAATGCCATTTTGCGAAAGCTGTTCCCTCCAAGTACACAGTAAGAAATGGACAGGACACTTAAGGAGTCATACTCATAAAAGTCGCTCTTTGGGTGTACCAATCGATGGAGTTGTCGAGATTTCATCAGCATTTCGGGGACGTATATCATCCTATAGAATTGTAGCTACAGATGCATTTCAGCACAGATTACCTGAGATATTTTTACATAGTATTAGAAATTCTTTACAACAACTTTTACTTAAAGCTTTAAAGGCACATATTAATATAAAAGTCAATTTCGAATTATTCTGTAACTTTATCTTGTTTAAAAATAATGAACCATCAATCAAATCATTTTCTACTAAAAATTTTATAGTACATGCTAGCGTTGACTTTAATATTTTTTTCAATCACTAATAGATATATTTATTAAAAGGATCCAAGAGTTTGAAGAAAGGGATAGCGGTTGGGCTTTTATGAGTAATTTATATTTAGAAGTGAATATCAACAGATATGATCCGCTGAATGGGACAAGCTATATTGATTTACCTCTTGTTTTAAAAAAGAAAAAAGGTTGTCTTAATATAAAAAATAATGATAATTATTGCTTTTTATGGTGCATAACGGCAGCGCTTTGTCCAGTGCGTATGAATCCCACGCGCGTCTCCTCTTATCCACATTTTAGAGATATTTTAAATGTTGATAATATTTCTTTTCCAGTATCCTTTACAGATATAAATCTTTTTGAAATTAATAATCCTAACATAAGTATCAATGTTTATTCCTTAAATAAGAATAATAAAACTGTTGTTGGTCCAATTTACAGGTCACAATTCAAAAGACAGGTAAGAGTAAATTTACTTTTGCTTGAAAAAGGTGATAAGTCCCATTACGTTCTAATAACTAACTTGTCACGTCTCGTTCGTAGTCAATTCACTAAACACCACGGTAGACTTTATTTCTGTGACGATTGTCTTTTATTTTTCTCTAAAAAAGATGAATTAACCAATCACATGTGCAGTGGTGTAGCTACAGTATTGCCCGAAAAAGGTGCATTTTTACAATTTACTCATTTTGAACGAAAACAAGACGTACCATTTGTGATTTACGCGGACTTTGAAACCATTCTTTTGCCAGTTCAAGGATGCGATCCTAATCCGACGTCAAGTTTTACTAGCAACCGACAACTTCATGTACCTTCAGCGTTTGCTTACTACATTGTTTCGTCATTTGATAGCAATTTAAATAAATTCGTTCAGTATCGGGGACCCGACTGTGTACAAAGATTTATCAAATATCTGTTAGATGATATTTCCAAGTTGTATAAAATTTTGAACACTGAAATAGCAATGATTTATACAGAAAATGATGACAATGAATTTGTAAATGCAACTCATTGTCATATCTGTAAAGAATCATTACTGTTTGATAAGGTTAGAGATCACTGTCACCTGACAGGGCGCTACCGCGGCGCAGCACATCAATATTGTAATTTGAAATATAGCGTTCCTAAGCTAGTTCCGATATTTTTCCACAATTTATCAGGCTATGATTGTCATTTATTTATAAAAGAATTAGGCGAACGCGATGGATCTCTAAAGGTGATCCCTAAAAATAAAGAAAACTATATTTCTTTCACAAAATTTTTCAAAATTGGAGACAATCAGTTTGCACAAGCTAGATTTGTTGACTCTTTTAAATTTTTAGGGACTAGTTTAGAGAAATTATCAAAAGGATTAGATATAACAGATTTTAATTACATTAAAAAATATTTTCCAAACAAAGAAAAATTTTTGTTACTAATTCGTAAAGGAATATATCCTTACGATTTTATGTGCGACTGGAAATCTTATTCATATAGCCAGCTTCCTTCTAAGAAATGTTTTTTTAATTCTTTAACTGATGAAGCCATAAGCGAAGCAGATTATACACATGCTCAAAAGGTGTGGAACACGTTTAAAATACAAAATATGGGAGAATACACTGATCTTTATCTTAAAACGGATGTATTGTTATTAACTGATATCTTCGAAAATTTTAGAAAAGTTTGTAAACTAAATTATGAATTAGATCCAGCATTTTATTTAACCGCTCCTAGTCTGTCATTTGATGCTATGTTGTTTAAAACTGGAGTTAAGTTAGAATTGATAAGTAATTTAGATATCGTGAGGCTCATACAGAAAGGGATTCGCGGTGGTATTTGTTTATGTTGTAATAGATATGCAAAAGCAAATAATAAGTATATGAGTTCTTATGATCGTTCTAAACCTGATGAATTTTTGGTATACATTGATTGCAATAATCTATATGGACACAGCATGTGTCAAACGTTACCTATGTCCGATTTCAGGTTTTTAGATGTGTCAGAAATTGAATGTTTGAACGTTTTAGAAGTGTCGGATGATGCGGAATTCGGTTTCATTCTAGAAGTAGATATATCGTATCCCAAGGAATTACACTGTTGGCACAACGATTATCCCTTTTGTGCAGAAAAATTTACGCCGCCTGGTGGAAATTCTAGTAAATTAATACCGAACTTGTACTCCAAATATTTTTATGTGATACATTATGTTCATCTTAAAACCTGTTTAAAAAATGGGTTAATTCTTGAAAAAGTGCATCGTGTTATTACATTCAAGCAAAGTCCATTCTTACGGAAATATATTGATTTGAATACAGAGTTAAGAAAAAAGCTATAACTTCATTTCAACAAGATCTGTTTAAATTATTAAATAATTCCGTGTTTGGAAAAACTCTTGAAGACAGTGAACGTCGGGTTGATGTTAAATTAGTGAACTGCTGGAATGATAATTCGAATAAAACTAAAAAACATACTTCTGCTTATAAATTAATTGCACGACCAAATTTTCACAGTGCTACTATATTTTCGCCAAATCTTGTTGCCATTCAAATGAAACCGGAAAGAATAGTATTAGATAAACCTATCTATATAGGTTTTACTGTACTTGAATTATCTAAGAATCATATGTATAATTTCCACTATTCTGTAATAAAACCGTTTTATAAAGACCGTGTTCAACTATGTTACACCGATACTGACAGTTTTATTTACAAAATTACTACGAACGACTTTTACAAGGACCTTGCACAGCATTTTCTCAAATACTTCGATACAAGTAATTATGATCCACAAAATGTATACAATTTACCAAACCTAAATAAAAAACTACCAGGTTATTTTAAGGATGAGTTACAAGGACATATTTTGGTAGAATTTGTAGGATTGCGCTCCAAGATGTATTGTATTAAAACAGAAAATACTATCGTAAAAAAAGCTAAAGGTGTTAAAAAGCCTGTGGTTCGTGACTTATCGTTACAGGATTATCATAACGTGTTATTCAACGATACTATTATTCGTAGGAATAATACATTATTTAAATCTATAAAACACGAAGTTTTCACACAAACTATGAATAAAGTTGTATTATCAAACTCAGATGATAAACGTTTCATTTGTAATGATAAAATCTCGACAATTTCATGGGGGCATAATAAAATAGACTTTTAACTTTTTTTGTATTTACAAACTTTTGTCATTTCTACTATACCACATGTGAATATTATATCTTATTAAATATAAGAATTAGATTTAATTTATGTTTGTAATTATTGTATTTTACACCTTATTTGTAATAAATTAGTGCTCAAAATCAAATATTTTATTATTTATGTTCATTAGGTACCTACCTATCCAAACACATCGTGACGCAAAACGTGTTCAATTCAGGTCAACAAAAAAACATGTTGTAATCAAGATTGAGTTGAAAGACCTATGAAATGCTGACTGCGTCGAAAACCATATCTACTTATTTGAAGACGAATAATGTCACTCACTTTGCAATTAACTGCATTCAGCGCTGCTGATTAGAAATAAACTGCACGCTTATAGAATACTTCATCCTTACCAAGTGAGTATATAGTAATTCGTAATTGTATACTTTTATTTTAATATATCATTTGATGATGTACATAAAATGTTTTAATTTAATTATTTCTTTGTTGCAGAAGATGGAAGACAGTCCACAAATTATGTTTTCGCAGTACGCGCAAGATCCATACGAAAACTTGACTCAAGAATGCCAAGAAATATTTGCGGCACAAGCGCGTGAAAAACAAGAAAGAAAAAAACGAGATGTCCCTAGAAAGAAGGCTAAACTCTCGCCGAAGTCCTTCGTTATTAGTAAAGAACGGAAGGGACTAAAATTAATTCAAATTAAGATTGTGGACTTGGCAGGTGAAGCAGCGAGTGCGTCCAGCCAGGATAATGATGACGTTCTTGTCAGCGCGCAATACGTAGTTCAAGATCAGTTTGATGAAGTGTTAGACCTAACCGAGTCACTCGTTAAGACTATATCGAAAAGACTATGTGATGATAATTTATAAGTATATTTGTGAATAAATCTATGAAATTGTATATAAATAAGTGTTTTATTTATGGTTACAGTGCTAAAGTTTAAACTTGTAAAAGATATGATTAAATAAAAAATATAGATTTCATATTATAATGTTTATTTTACAAAAACAACGAAATATTTTCTAAATACCATTTCTTAATACAAATAACATTTTTTAATGCACAAATGTTTTTATGACTTAAACAATTAAAGTTAAAGTAATTTTTGCAATAAGTTTTATATAAAGTTGTAAAATTAGGACTTCCTTTGTCTTCTATGTCTATCAAAACACAATTATCACTCAGTTCCTTTATCCATTTCTGTTTCTCGAGACCTTTCATTATGATAGTTCTGTTTTGCATGATAGGTGTAATAATTCTTTTAAATTCTCTAGAGTCAATATGACCTTCACTCCAAGTGATTCCTCTCTGTCGCTCAAGGTACCGAACGGTCTTCTTTTCTTCCTTAGATAATGTAGTATATGCATATGGAGGTTTAATCAAAAAAACTTGAGTAAACTCCTCAGTGGATAATGCAAACTCTTTGATTATAAATTTATTATTGCAATCCTTAAATCCTTGAACATCAACGAAAATAATAGAATTCATGATATTTTACGAATAATGTTGCTTAGAGGTTTATATTCGACTATACAGTCATTCAAAATTAGACAATATGCTGTTGTCTGATCAGGTATCTCACTATCACTCTCTAGTTCAAGACGAATGTTGATTACCGGCCCTGATTTGATATTATCGTTCTGTCTAGAACAATCTATCACGAATAATGGTGCAAAATTTTTAAACTCTTGGGCAGTCAACAAGGCGTTGCATGGACGGTTGTAATAAGACTGCTGAAAGTTTACATATTGTTCGTATATTAATGCGTAGTTATGTTTTGAAAAGTTGGTATTGTAACTTTCGTACGGGTAATAAGTAGAGTTTAAAAAACTTTAACATCCCGCATATTGCAGTGATCGAACCGAGACATATCGTTCATCCCATTGTTCTTTCTGTTTGTTTGTAAACCTAAAATGACATATCTAGGTTTTTCAATTTGTGACGAAGTTTTAATTGACCAGGTATGTTTCGTAGTCCTTGGTAATAAAGGGTACTCATAAAGGTCCCAGTTTCTATACACTAATTGAATGGGTCTGTCCTTTTCGAGTATTTTAAGCAAATTAATTCTTTCTCTATCCGATACTTTAACATGAGGAACGCGCCATACAATCTTTTTTATATCGATACTTTCAACCTCTTCGCCAGTGTTTAGCTTTAGAGAATTAAGGTTAGTATTACTTCGAAGCAATACAAGCTCATGTTTGCAATTGACAATTATTTTTTTATAATCTTCTGCAAAACCGAGTATATTGCTAAGTGGTACTGACGCTGCAAAATGACCTCCAATTTCATTTTTGGTACCGTGTATATCCCAACCCCACACTTTAGATACCTTCGCTTCGGCTGCGTTCATAGATATCAGTGCTTTCATTGTGGTAGTTATGCCAGCATTCTTCACTTTATCTATTTCAACACCGTTTAATTCATATCTTATATCTTGAAAAAGGAATAAAAGAGGGTTGTTAGTAAACTGTACTGCAGGAACTGCTTCCCTCTTCTCACTTTTTATAACATTGACCACGGCTTCGACATACAAAGTACTTGCACATGGAAGCACATATAAATCTTGTTGGTTAATAGGTATCCGAATTTCATCATTTCTATTGAAAGTAGTAATATACGGCTTGTATGAATGAGTTTCTATACCGTCTATGGAGTTGTCATAAACGGGTGGGTTAGTTATATTTAAAATGTTCATTTTAGCAATCCAATTGATTTGAGAAAATGTATATTGGCAGTTGTTAATTTCTTTTTTTTATCGCGAGTATGTGTTGTCTTCTTGATTGCTTGATGTGAACTAATCTTCTGAATAGATGAAGTTGTGTATTTATTATAGTCAATCATATTTTCTTCAAATGTAAGTACAACTGTACTTCCTCTCCGCAAAAATTGATTAAATCGTTTTTTATGTTTAATATTCTGATATTTATACTATTCACTGTACTTCTGTTTACCGGAAAATAAATTGTATTTTTCGGAATTTCTATTATTCTGTATCCAGGAGGAACATTCAAAGCAAATTCGTGAATTATATGACTTGATTTTCCATTAATGTAGGAGCCTCCAGTAATATCACATTCAACCCGCAGCACAGTTGTAGGTAGAATGTTCACTGGCAGTAAAGACTTGTGCCATATATCTCTCATCAGGAAAGTTTTACCGTAACCTAATAAGGGTCCAATAGAATTTGATTTTTCAAAATGAATATCTTTAGAGCAAAAGATTGAGAGCTTCAATGTGTTATTGTTGCACAATAGCTTGAAAACACAATTGTTCACTTTTGATTGTATGAATTCGCTGATGTCTTGCAGTTCATATGCCCCTTCAGGAATTTCAACCACTTCGTCGATCCCATAATAAAATTTATTATTAGTATTTGTAATATTTGGTATTGAATTAAAAGTAGAAAAGTGTAAAAGAGAGCACTCGTATTGACCATTGAGTTCCAATGGAGGGGAATAATTCGTTGTTAGCACTGAGCTGTTTCCAGTTATGGACAGAGTGAAAGACATTTTTGAAATGATATTTTATTCAAACATAATCATTATTATATACCATATTAACTAACTTAACCAAAAGTCTTGCAAAAATTTTAAACACAAATGACCACAGTTTACAGTATCAAAGTTTTGAAATCTAGTATAATTGTATTGTATATCACTAACATTCAAATATTTTACCAATTCATTGGGCGGTCTTAAGTTACCAAAACTATCGAAATATTCACAATAATTATTTATTTTTGCAAAGGCTACCCAGTGTGTTCCATCATTGTTGTGACTGTCTAAGTTTAATATTCCACACTCTATCTGTTTTGGTTTACATGGCAATCTGTCCCTCATATATACACCTCGAAAATATGGAATATTTTTAGCGTATTTAATAATATCGATATTCGTAAGAGCACGTTTAGGTAGCCTGCTTATTAGTTTTTTGTAGATTTCAAAATTAACCCACTTCCTTTTTTATACGGTTTTAAATAAAATCCTTTTCCAACCGCAATAGCCTCCATGGCTTTGTTATGACGTTCAGATTCTTGTAAATTCTGTTGAGCTGTTTTACAATCATTTATAGTTTTAGCTATACCAGCAGCACCACCTGCTAAAGCGCCTAGTGCTGATAAGCCCGCAAAAATTGGTATCAAAGGTATAATCCCTCCTGTTTTAGGGATTGGTATTATTCTCGGTAACCGAACGGGGCATGTCTTAGGAATCAATTTTTTTGCTGCTTCATAAGCATATTTAATAGCAGCTTTATTATCCTTCGATTTGAGTTTCTTTATTTGTGAACGTATTTTTGATACAATTGTTTTAAATTGTTTTATACCAGCACCTGATTTTAATTTTGCTTTCATAACTTTGTTAACTATCCACGATGCCAACTTCTCTCCTTTGCCAGCGTCTTTAGAATGTAATCGCTTCTTTGCCATTTTCATTAGTTGAAGATCTGCTTTATGACGAATGGAGAGTTCCGGATTGTTGTATGCAATATCGTGGTATTTACAAGCTTCGTCTAATTTGTTAATACCTTTATCACCTCTCAATAACCTTTCTTGTAACCGAGTGCCTGGTCCGCAATAGTTGTAGCCTGGTAAGTGAAGCTCGAACGGGATATTGTTTATCAAATTATTTACAAGTCCACCTCCTTTCATTTCTTGTTATATAATGAACAAATTAAAAGATGCTAGCACTTATATCTTATGATACAATGGAATTTTTATCTACCCAACTGTTTTCTTCGTCAGGAAGTCCTAACCATTTGACAAACAATTTATTACCTTTTTTCTTATAACTTTTTCAATTAAGTATATATTTGGGAACTTAGTTTTTTGTAACTCTTCTTGATAGAATGAACCCAATATATTTTGTTTACGTTGATCTTGTATTAAATATGTAACTGGTTTAGTATTATTAACCGATTTAATTGTGAAAATTTCGGTGGACCAATTTGGTGTATAACCTTTTGCAAAACTACTCTTGTATTTACTTATTCTTACGTGATCACCTATTTTAAATTTATTTTTGGTTAATTTACATCGTTTCTCTTGGAATTTTTTAATGTTTTCTTTTACTAGATTTTTAGTTTTTGTATTTACATCTACAGGTTTAATCTTGGTAACACTATGTTTTTGATTGTTATATGAGAACAAAACGTTATTTAATTTTTTTCCTAACCATTTATAGTTACCATTATAACTGAAACATTTATACAATTTCATCTTCAATGTTTTAATTAGCCTCTCAACAATTGAAGCTTTTTTTGTTGAATAAGATGAATAGTGGTTAATCTTCAATAACTCCATTTTATTTTTAAATAAATTGTTATAAAACTCTGTGCCTCTGTCAGTTTGCAGGTTTTTAGGTATACGTCCACTATCACTTATAATTTGAGTGAATGCATTAAGAACCTCTTTCTTTGACTTAGATTTCAAGGGAATCGTCCATGCATATTTTGAGAAACCATCAATGACAGTTAAAATGTAAGCGTATCCATTATTATATTTCTTTAATGATTGAAAATCGATCAGGTCCGCTTGCCATAAGTCATCTATTCCTTTTAAGATCACACTACGACGATCAAAATTTCTGCGTGCCGATCTGTGAATTTCATTTACCACTTGTTGTTTTACCATTTTGAAGTTTGATAATTTTATCAATGTAGTCTTTTGTATAAAACTTTTTTTCGAACTGATGAAGGTTATCTATAACATCTGCTTTTATTGCCTTTATGAGAACGGCAATTTCACCAGCGATCTTTTTATCAACATATTTCTTATTCACCGCATCATCATTTGCTATAGGTTCTTGAACTCCTCTCAATCGAGATGATTGTAAATCAAAATCTCCAGTGTCTGATCTAACTAGGTGATTAGTTGAACAATCTAATATTTCTGACAAACGTAGTCGTTTATGTACATGGTGGCCGAATTTGTCAACATTCATTTTGGGTTGAAGTCGGTCGCAGTGGAATAATGAATGATCCAAGTAGGATGTGGGGTTATTAATTTATAGTACCATTTTCACGTAGTTCTTCCATGATTGAAATTATTTCGTTATTCAGACCAGTGTTGCCTGCCTCTTTAGACGCTATTAATAATTTCAACCTTTCTACCAGTTCGTTAGGGTCATCCCAGTAAATGTAATCAGTATTTCTTTTAAACTTCTTTTTAAGCATCAAACCTTCACCTGAGCTAATATCATCAGCATTACTGACAGAAGATGATGAAGGTTTTCGCATTCTAAAAAGTGGTTTAATAATGTTCAAGTACTTCCGTCCTTTATTAGATTTAATTGGTTTACTGGGATCAAAGTCGCGACGGTGAGCATTTGTGTTTATTAACATAGTTTTATATTCTTGACAATCATTTTCAGTCACCACTTCTAAATTAGGTACTTTTTTTAACAATAACTCCTGCAACCCTGGCGTTAGTCGATAATCATGTCCTGCTACAGATACATGTCGATCACTTACATGCACACGTGCTGTACCCATCATTAATTTACCTCGTTCTCGTCTAACGCCAAAAGGAACATCATTAAATATTTCGGAAGAAAGTGACCAGGATGAAGTATTACGACTAGGACT
Organism: Ephestia elutella; assembly: GCA_018467065.1. Taxonomy (NCBI): domain Eukaryota; kingdom Metazoa; phylum Arthropoda; class Insecta; order Lepidoptera; family Pyralidae; genus Ephestia; species Ephestia elutella. The sequence goes on from CM031571.1 coordinate 18,625,250, forward strand.
AGGTATTGACTCAATGGTTTTATACGATGTATCACTGATATTAATATTGCTGGAGTCTTCCGAATTTTCCTCTTCGAAATCTTCATCAGAAACATCTTCAGATTCATTTTTTTGCAAAATGTTGTTCTTAAGAGTTTTGTTATAGTGTGATTCAGGTGACGGAATTTGTTCATTAACGAAATAATTTTTCATGATGTCATCCTTTGCTTCTATCGGTTTATTTTTATGGTTCCCGTCCTTAATCAATTGGTACATCGGGTCAGTAACAGGTCTAAAAACTGTATTTAACACATTTTCATTATAAGATTCCATAGTCTTTATATCGCCAATTTTCTTTTTAACAGCTTCTGCTATTTTAACTATCTCAGTCTTTAACTCTTTTTCCATTTTGAACTTGGTTAATACACGTTATTTGCTTAATACGGAAATAGTTAGACTGAAGATATTTGTAAAATAAATCTTATTATATACTTGTATTTTCATCCTCATCAAACAAGATAAATGTATCAAAATTCTTCCTGTAACAGCCTTTATTCTTTTTACAATCTTTATTGATTACCAAATAGTTATAGGGTTCGCTCCATACTTTTGAACACATTCTTCGAAACTCAGACCACGACATATCGGTATTAACGTGTTCATCATATACATGACGGAGGTTTACATCGTCCTGTTTGAATAATATTAAAAGGTTTGCATTGTCTCTTACTAGCTGTTTAGGGATTTTACTGTACGTTTGATTCAAGTAAAAACAGTCGATAAATTTATGTCTACCCATTGCGAAATAATCCCTCATATTGGACTGGTTCTCACATGCGACGTCATCAAATATTATTATGGAATGTGGTTTTGCATCGTGAGGGCTTAAAACAAGTTCATTGTCTTTATATTTTGCAAACGATACATCTGGCACTAAATTAAGAACATTTTCTAAAAACACATATTTCGGCTGATACAATGTTTTTGAATAAAGGTAAACGTTTTTAAAACGTAAACCATTTTCATGTAATAGAAGACCTATGATTACATTAGTTTTACCACAATTCGAGGGACCGCAAATAATACACCGAATAGTATTAGGCAGAAGGTCGCCATGGCGGAAAGTATCGATTTTTTCATCTGAACATACGTGACTCAATTGTAAAGTTTGAGATTGTTTAACGAATTTCATCTTTTACTAAGTCTAACCACTATGTCTGTTTTTTACTGAATGATATTTATTTGTAGTGTTACGATTTATATATATATATATATATTCAAAACGAACTGACAGTGAATGCTTTACTTTGGAAACACTTCAAAGTATAATATTGGGTATTCTAAATCACTGATGTGAATGCAGGCGAGCTGTGCGAGCCTGAATGAACAGAAGTGATTTAGAATGCCCAATATTATACTACTACCATTACATCAAAATCTGTTAAGCCATTTAGAACTAATGGTGGGATAAATAAACTTACATCCATACCACCAAAAAAGGAGTGTAATGTTTTCAGGGTTCATGTATCCCCGAAAACATAACACTTCTTTTTTTGTCAGTCGTGTAAAAAGTGTTTGAGGAATAAAAATTATGATGAGAGGAAGAAGAATCTGCCTTATTGCAACGGAGCAGTTATATTAGAGCTGAAACGTCCGGAAAAATAAAAATGTGTATGTGTTTAATATTATGTAGCACGAACCTTCGAGCAACAAGGACTTCCGCGCGCAGTGTTGCTCTATGAGCACGAACATAACTTCCCCTTACACCGGTTTCATTTCAATTGCTGTTTATTTATTTATCACTAGCCTTTGCCCGCGGCTTCGCCCGCGTGAATTTCCCACGGGAACAGTGCTTTTTCCCGGAATAAAAAGTAGCCTATGTGCTATTCCAGGTCATTATCTACCTCTGTACCAAATTTCATCGAAATCCGTCCAGTAGATTTTGCGTGATTGAGTAACAAACATCCTCACAAACTCACAAACTCACAAACTCACAAACTCACAAACTCACAAACTCACAAACTCACAAACTCACAAATTCACAAACTCACAAACTCACATCCAAACTTTCGCATTTATAATATTAGTATGGATAACATATTATAAAACAAAGTCCCACGCGGCGTCTGTCTGTCTGTCTGTCTGTCTGTCTGTTCGCGATAAACTCAAAAACTACTAAACGGATTTTCATGCAGTTTTCACTAATAGATAGGGTGATTCATGAGGAAGGTTTTAGTGTATAATTTGTTTAGGTTTTGTGTTTATTAGTTGAAATATGACGATAACTGTTAAGGAAGTCGGAAAAAATTTTGCCGCCCGGCAGCTTTAATCGAAAACGCTGTCCAATCCCTAAGAGATGTATCAAAACCATGTATGGAGGAATTGTGTATCTATAATAGGCCTACAAAAAAGTCCGCAATAGCATATATCTAGCTTTTATATTTCAGCCACAATAACCACTTTTATGTTTTAAAAATAATTAAAATCGTTAGGTGTTTTTTAACTGGTAATATTAACCACAATTTATTAATTTATCAAATTAAACAAGTCTATCATCACAAGTACTTAATATATTTAATATTTGCCTTTTACTACATGTAATTTGGATCAATAGTTTGCGAAATACTACGAGTTATCGGCAATGCGCCGCGAAACCGCCTAGCGCTAGCGCTAGCAATACCTATCTCTGAGCGGGCGCGTTTTTGTATGTTTTTATCAGTATTTATTTTAGTAGGAGGTAGATATTAATGTAAATATCATTAAAAAAACGGCCAAGTGCGAGTCAAAGTCGCGCACGGAGGGTTCCGTACACACAAAGCATCTCACGTTATAGCTCTCACTAAAATACCTATTTATTTCAAAAACAAACTTAACTTTGCAGTTCGATTCCTAGGAATCGTACTGCTTCGAGCGCAAAAATAAGTTTGTAACGCTTTTTTTAAACTTCCAACAGCATATTTACAACTTTCAGATTTATTCCTGTGTATGGTCAAGAGTCAAAATTGCAGTCAGAATCTACAAGGCATTATGATCATTAAGGCTAGGCAATAAGGTCTTCGAGGTATGACTTCACTGTACGCTTGACTGTACTATTCGATCTTGCTTTTTGCCAAATTTCATAATTTTAGGTCAACGGCACATGAGAAAAGGGTAAACGGGAAGTAATTAGTAGTTAGTAAGAATTTTTTTTCTGAAAGAGACCATGGATCCGAGTATTCGATATTAATTTGAAATTGATACCTTTAAGCGTTCCTGAGAAAAAACGGACGGACGGACGGACGACTGACGGACGGGTTAAGGGATCCGATTTTGACTTTTGAAGTACCTACGGAACCCTAAAAACCGGCCAAGTGCGACTCAAAACAAACTCAACTTTGCAGTTCGCTCCCTAGGATTCATACTGCATCGAGCGCACAAATAAGTTTGTAACACTTTTTTTAAAACTTCCAACAACATATTTACAACTTCAGATTTATTCCTGTACAAGTAAGTACTGTTAGTCCTTGCTCTTTGCCAAATCTCACACTTTTAGGTCAACGGGAAGTACCCCATAGATTTTGATTGCTGTCCGAAATCGCAAAACATGCAAAAAATCGCAACATTTACGGCAATAATGCCTGATCGCGTTGACGTATAATTCCGGTTATTTTTCCGCTGAAAGAGACCGTGGATCCGAGTATTCTATATTAATTTCAATTTGATACCTTCAAGCGTTCCTGAGAAAAAAAAGTTTGACAGACAGACGGACAACAAAGTGATCTTATAAGGGCTTCGCTTCTACCTTTTGAGGTACGGAACCCTAAAAACAAATATATTGTGCACCCGAGCGAAGCCGGGGCAGGCAGCTAGTATATTAATATATTGGTAAGCTATTCATTTAAAAATTCTGACCAACTAAAGATATAGGTATTACCTAATTTGTAATTATTACGAAAAATATCATAAATTGCTTATTTATCTTATTTCCGCGCTCTACACAAAATTAGCTATTCTAATTAGATATTGAACAGCAGATATTTGCATGACTGCAAGTAACTTGCATGTTGTGTCCTCTAACACAATCGATATACAAATTCTAAGGAAAATAGCTAATTTGATTTTTTACTACATTTTCAGAAATGTATGAAATGTCTTCATGAATACTTTACATTGAAAATGCAAATGAGTGATGTAGGTATGGATATAGGTACTTCATGCAAAAATCATTGAATCCTAACTAATATTATAAATGCGAAAGTGAGTTTGTTTGTTTGTTCCTCTTATCTAATGAACCAATCTTTCTGAAACTTTGCATACGCATAGTTAGAAGTGGTAAGAAGGACATAGGGTACATTTTATCCCAGCAAAAAGCACTGTGCCCGTGGGAAAATCACGCGGGCGAAGCCGCGGGCAAAAGCCAGTAAATTTATAATGTTTTTTTTACACGGATATTTTATTACAAAACAGTACAATATGTAACTTAATCTAGCAAGAAACAACAGTACAATATGAAATTAATCTAGTTTACAATTTACATAAAATTAAAATTAAAATATTAGTTGTACTGTTGTTTATTGTCCCAAATAAATAATAGACGTACGTCTATAGCACTGTCCACAGATTAATTACAAGAAAGTGTGTGTGTGAGGACTTACAATATTATGCAAACAACATTAGTTTCTTCCTACTTATATCAAGACTTAAGAATAGATAACAATTTGTGAAAACACCATTTTACTCTCCAGGTAGAACCTAAAGGCGTGAAGCGGTGATGGAGAGAGGTAGGAACCCCCCTGTGGATGCAAAATCCCAGGTTCGAATCCTGCCCGGGCTACATGAGTTTGTATACCAATCTGACTCATAGTTTTCATCGACCACCACTTGCTTCCGGTAAAGGAAACATCGTGAGGAAACCTGCACTCTGGTTGATGATTATCAGCTAGTGTGTGAAATGGAGAAGGCAATGGCAAACCACTCCAATAAATTGCCAAGAGAGTCGTTGTGTGTGTTTCATTCCATATAATGACCACGACCCTCAGTCATGAGGAAATACGACTAAAGAGAGAGTTAGGCTCAACAGGATAATAAATCAATGAAAATGGTTATGGGCTGAAATTTGAATTGTCTTAAATTAACTGCTATTTATTATATCGAGAAATTTCCGCCGATCTTTGGTAGCTATTTCCTATCCAACATTAAAATACGTTCGAGTCTAAAGAATAACAGACCAGAGGCGAAAAGCGATTTTCAACCGACTTCCCAAAAAAGGAGGAGGTTGTATGTTTCTATGTAGGTATGTATGTTTTTAATATGTATGTTCGCCGATTTCTCCGCCAATTGTGGACTGATTTCCGAAATTATTATTTTTTTAATTTGAGTTTTCTAATATTTTATATTGATTTCGATTGAATATGTAATAAATATGAACGGGTATTAAATATTACGTGTTACATATTAATTTACATTGTAAATAAAATCGTTTACTATATATGTATATGTCGGAGCGATTACATTAGTTAAATGAACTGTGGTTTATTTTGTTAGTTAATCGATGGTGTAAAATCAGTTTTCAAGACGGTAGACGGTACGCGTCGGAAATGTGTCATTTGAGTTACCCTCACTTTGTAATAAAATCAACGTGCGATCGATATGACATTATAGCGAGGCAGTCTTATGGCGCCTCGTTGCGGACGTGTCGCCCGGTTGTGTTGAATTCTCTGTAGCTATGTAGTCAGTGATTGAATAGTGTTATTGTCGTGTTACTTAGTGCGTTAACGATGTGACTGTGTGTGATCAGCGCGATATTGGAGATCTTCGTTGTTGGACAGTTTTGATGGAACTGTGTTTGGCTAGTTAGCACGGAAGACCATTCAGTAGAACTCACTGGTTGAAATGGATTGATCCGTGCGTGGTGGGGCACGATCCTATGCCGTGGGTAGGTTAGGGCACGGACCCTAGCCGTGACATGTGGACTAAATGAGAGGTTAGTGCTAGATGATTTCTTATACCGTTAAAATCCGATGAATCCCTGGATGCTTTGGGCTGTAACTTGAGATAGGAGTTATTTACCCTGTCTATGAAGAGCTGTGCATGTTATTTTGGAAATACCCTCATCCTGACAGGTAATATTTGAACTGAGTTTAGTACCCACATGTGTTTTCCCCGTAAACCCGTTGTTGAAGTACCAGTACTGTTGTGTTTACCGCTCTGGTCATCGATATCTGAGCTCAGCCCCCCTGAACTCATGATTATCTGATAATTCTGATGTTGTGGTGATGTGTTCCATTCCGACATATATATCAAGATACAATTATTCATTCGTTGAAAAAATCTTCAAGCCTCTTAAAAACTCTTTTACTTTATTCTTGTCCTTATATTTCCGCCCTCGAGAAACTGTCCAAAATTATAAATTGCCATCAAAACGAACAATAACTCCTAAATATTTCCTTGAGCCATTGTCATTTCCGTTCCCTAATCGAAATTCCGTGATTTCATTATTGTTCCTAATAAAATTTGCTGGCAACGCAGTGGAACGCCTTAAACTTTCATCCATAAATTTACATACAGATTTGACCCTTTATTAATCGCTGTAAATATCAATCTAAGTTGAATGAGTTGCCAGTAATTGAAAAAATAAACAAATAGTTAATTTTATTTGGTGTTGACATAACGAGGTCATTAAATCGTTTTACAAAATGTGTGAAGTTATTTTTTGCTTTGTAATCGGAACTGTAAATTCAGCTCTGAAGCAATTATTTATTTAATTTAATTTTATACTTATTTTAGTAAAGGACTAGTTTTTGCCTTCGGTTGCGTTCGCGTGAATTTTGTCATCCATGTCATTGAAGAAGAAATTACAAAATTCTCTTCTAAATGCTTCTCTATGTATAAAGAACCTCTCTGCAAAATTTCAACATACATAAATACATAAAATCACGTCTTTATCCCTTACGGGGTAGACAGAGCCGAGTGTCGTGAGAGTCGAAGGCCACGCTTAGCTGAATAGTGGGCTCTCTGATGGAATAGAGATTCAGGTATAGTGACAGGTTGCTAGCCCATCGCTTATGAGTGGAGGAATTTAAAGTTAAAGCCCTTTCCCTCGATTGACTTTTACAATCTGCGCGGGAAGAGAAGCAGCTGGCACATTCTATGTTTTTTGTTCGCTCCCAGACCAGCATGGAAGTGAAAAAATACAAAATTAATTAATTTTATTTCGTGTCGGCATAACGGGGTCATTGAATAGTTTTACAAAATGTATGAAGTTATTTTTTGCTTTGTAATCGGAACTGTAAATCCACATGTAAAGCTTTTATTTATTTCATTTCATTTTATACTTATTTTAGTAAAAAACTAGCTTTCGCCCTCGTTTGCGTTCGCGTGAATTTTGTTTTTTTTTTTCATGTCACCCCCTTTGAAGAAGAAATTACAAAATTTCTTCTAAGTGCTCCTCTCTGAATAAAGAACCTGTCTGCAAAATTTCAACATTCTACATTAATCGATTTGGGCTTTGCATTGAATTTGTTATTGAAAACTAAGAATAAACCTTTCTCTAAAACAAATTGGGTCGACTTTACAGAAAACACTGGCTAAGTAACTAATATAGTTAAATATTTCGAATTCATATTGCTATAGCGGCGAAACAGCTGCGAATACTTCACAGATAAATACTCAGTCTAGAGAAACTTAATTAAGTACTTGTTTTCTTTCGTTTGCCGCTGTAAAATTATTTTCTTACATTACATGACTGCCTTAATTTAGGCTTCAAAGGAATATAGCGTAATACCTTTTACAAGTAACGTTATATCGGGAATAGTAGGTACATAGGTTACCTACTTTTTAAACCAAAATTCCAACAGTAATTATATAATTTACAATTATTATTTTCGTCCTAACGAAACAAAATGAATTGCCCGATTTAAATTCAGCATTTGACAATGATAAATGTATCAATCAGAGTGCTTTTTATATTTGGTCGGTTTGTACTCTGATGTATAACGTTCAGAAATGATTAATGGTCATGATCTACAACAGTACCTTTTTATTGGAATTGCGGATTCAAAAATTGTTTGAATTGTTAGCATGGGTTATACCCGTATCTTTGATTATATTTATACCAAAGGTTGAGTGGAATCGTTACTGTTGAAGACTAGCGACATGCTCCAGCTTTGTACGCGTATATACCTACATATAGCGGTGGTAGCCGAGTGGTAGAGCGCCCGCCTGTGGATGCAAAATCCCAGGTTCGAATCCTGCCCGGGCTACATGAGTTTGTATGCCAATCTGACTCATGTATGGTAGTTTTCATCGACCACCACTTGCTTCCGGTGAAGGAAAACATCGTAAGGAAACCTGCACTCTGTGTTGATGATTATCAACTAGTGCGTGAAATGGAGAAGGCAATGGCAAACAACTCCATTAAAATTGCCAAGAGAGTCGTTGTGTGTGTTTCATTCCATACAATGACGAAGTTTCAATAAAAAAATTTGACTTTGACTTTGACTTTGACTTTGACCACGACCCTCAGTCATGAGGAAATACGACTAAAGAGAGATACCTACATACGCGTACAAAGCTGATATAGATAAAATGACATATTATTATGTAGAGAAGAGGTAGAAAACATATAGACTGAATGCACACTGCACACTGTACAGTCATTCTATCTATATCTATAAACCATCTATTTCATTAGATTTTAAACAACGGACAGCTCCTCATGAATCATCATTTTTACAGAGGAAGTCTTTTTAGGGTTCCGAAGTCCGACAAGGAACCCTTATAAGATCGTTCAGTCCGTCCGTCCTAGTCTGTCACAGCAGAATATCTTCTACGTTTATGGACTGATTTGCATGTAACTTGGTTCGAGGATACTTCACATACATATAGATCTCATTTTTAAAAATACAAAAGATTAAAATTACCCCTTTTTAAGGGTACCTCCCCATACATGTAAAGGGGGAGGGGGGGTGAATTATTTTTTTGAGTGCACCCCCTTGTGTGGGGTATCGTTGAAATGGACTATGAAATTAAGGTAGGGTTTCCATACAACACTTTTTATCAGCTTTACCATTTGCGAGATATAGCCCACCAAAGTCGTTTACACGGTGTGGGGACACCTGTAATTTCTAAAGTCTTGGACCTTCAAATCACTCACTTAAAGAAACAGGCGCGGAAACTCTTATTTACAATTGTTTAGGGTATCCTGCGATGAATACTTTTGAAATCTATACATATAATAAAACAGTAAAAATATTTTGTCTGTACATTTAATATTTTTGACTGAAATGGATAGAGGGAGACCTAAAAAGAACAATAGAAAGCAAAAAAAATTTTTTGGAATTTCTTGTCTGTCTGTCTGTCTGTCTGTCTGTATGTATGTACGCGTTTCACGCAAAAACTACTGGACGGATTTGAATGAAACTTTTTTTGTTGTATAGCTATTAAGCCTGGGCAACATATAGGCTATAATTCATTTTGAAAACTGGAACACCTGATGAAGAACCATAACGGAACAGCTAAACTATAAGTAATATGGAAATGGTGCCTTAACAAAAATCGTTCAACCTGATGAGCATTTTCTGCCGACGTATAAAAATTGAAGATCTGGAACATCTGATGAAAAGCTCCAAGAGACCAGCTACACTATAACATATATGGAAATGGCGCCTTAGCAAAAATCGTTCAACCTGATGAGCATTTTCTGCTGACGTATAAAAATTGAAGATCTGGAACATCTGATGAAAAGCTCCAAGAGAGATTTTTCATCTTAGCGAAACTCACGCGGGCGAAGCCGCGGGCGACAGCTAGTTATATAAATAAAATAAAAATATATACTTTTTTCCAAAAGAACAGGTTTAGGTAGCCGACCCCGTGAGATACGGGAAAAGGCTAGGGAGATGATGATGATGCAAGAAATGCAAAACAGCGCGGTGCCAAAAATGACTACGGAACCCTACTTTATGCGTTGTCCGACACGCACTTGGCCTGTTTTTTTCCTTTTCATTTTACAGTAAAAATGTTGCATCTTGTATCTTATTACCTTGAATTTCAGCAATATTAATAATCGACCGAGCGAGCGCAGCGAGCGAAGCGTCTCAGTTTCCACTAGCCGAAAATTCTTTTGTCTGTCCGGATGTTATCGCCTACAGGTCGCATTTCTGAACCGATTCTTATGAAATTTTGTGAGCAGGTTCGGTAATTTTATAGAATTTTTTAGTCGAGCCAGTTTTTCGAAATTTTATAAAATGGCGATAATATATAAAAAAAACCTTAAACCTCAGTTATTTAAAAAAAATTCAAAAATGTCATTTGACATTTTTGTTATCCTTATTAAGACGCAACTTTTTTGTATGAACAACATAGTGAAATTCAATAAAACCGCTATAAATCCATAATTAAATTCTTATACGATAGTTCACAAAAAAAACAATAGATGGCGCAGCAAAGCTTTTAATACTCGCAAATTCATTTCGTTTCCTATTTCCATTCCATTCACTCCGTGGCCTAACGGTCATCACGCCAGACGGCCACACCAGAGGTCCCGGGTTCGATTCCCGGTCGGGTCAAGATGGAAAATAATCTTTTTCAGATTGACGTGGGTTTTGGATATTTATCTATACATATATGTATTTGTTATATAAAATACTAGCTTTTGCCCGCGGCTTCGCCCGCGTGAATTTCCCACGGGAACAGTGCTTTTTCCCGGGATAAAAAGTAGCCTATGTGCTATTCCAGGTCATTATCTACCTCTGTACCAAATTTCATCGAAATCCGTCCAGTAGATTTTGCGTGATTGAGTAACAAACATCCTCACAAACTCACAAATTCACAAACTCACAAATTCACAAACTCACAAACTCACATCCAAACTTTCGCATTTATAATATTAGTATGGATAGTATTGTTAAATTAGCATCCCGTAAAGTCAGTAGAAGTAAGTCAGTAAGAACTTACTCAATCTGTGTGATTTGTCCGTATATATTTATTACTAGCTTTTGCCCGCGGCTTCGCCCGCGTGAATTTCCCACGGGAACAGTGCTTTTTCCCGGGATAAAAAGTAGCCTATGTGCTATTCCAGGTCATTATCTACCTCTGTACCAAATTTCATCGAAATCCGTCCAGTAGATTTTGCGTGATTGAGTAACAAACATCCTCACAAACTCACAAACTCACAAATTCACAAACTCACAAACTCACATTCAAACTTTCGCATTTATAATATTATTAGTATTAGTATATTAGTATTAGTATTAGTATGGATTATTATTTATATTATTTCGAGGCGGAAAAGGCAGGTTTCAGTCAATTTTTTAGTGGTATTGACCAACCACAAGAACTTTTTACTTTCTTTACAGCATTGGTATGTTGGTTTCAAAACTCTTTTAAGCCAGGGACACGGTAAAATATCGGTTATTTCGTGGAAGGGCTCGCGAGGTCTACTGTTCTCACAGAACCACTAGTATATTAATTCAAAACGAAGTTATTGGCTTATCCGCTTTTCTGGTTGACTGCCCTCAAAAACTGACAACAGCTATTAATAACAGATTAGCTAAATAAGAAGAACCAAGCCAACCAAGCCCAAACACGGCGGCGATAAAACAAACTTTTTCCATATATTCATAAACTTTTCTCAAGTTAGCTTAGAGATTATAGTCTATATGTTTACTAGCTGCGTTGCGTGGGTCTGTTTCGTTAGGAAATTTGAGATAATATTACTCCTCGTAAGTTTGGCCTCGTATTATTTAATGACGAGATAACTACTGTAATTCGGTAGTTATTAATGAATAAATTAACTGAACTGAGTGCAAAAAAGAGATAGGAACAATTAAAAGTACAATTTCGGTCTTATCGCTAAAACTTGAAAATCTCATTAGTACGCGTTGCTTTCTATTTTGCTTTTCTGTTATTGCAATTTGCTTTCAGTTGGACTGTAGCATTAGGTATAGTTTTCCTTTTTATTTTTTTCTGGTTCGTAAAATAGGCACAATATAATATTTTAGGCTCTGTATTGTTTCTACTCTATGGTCAGAGTTTAAATTAAAACAAATGTATAATTAACAACTAGCAACCTGTCACTATACCCAAATCTCCATTCCATCAGAGAGCCCACTATTCAGCTACGCGTGGCCTTCGAGCCTCACGACTCTTGGCTCTGTCTACCCCGTAAGGGATAAAGACGTGATTCTATGTATGTATAATTAACCAGTTTCGAAGGATCTAAAAGTCCTGTAATTGAATACTTGATCAGTCTTTTGAGTTCCTTCCCAAAAGATGATCTCTGAAACAAATTTAGTAGTTAGTCGTACGTTTTGGAGAATCGTAGAGAGGAATAGTTAATAAGTTAATTAAGGAAGTCAATACTCTAGTGATTATTAATAACCTATAAGTACTTAGAAAGAACTTAAATTGCTTGTTCTTTAAATAATAAAGAATATAATTGGAGTCTCTTGAAAATACTCTGGCAGATACATTTTAGTTGCTGTAAGCAATTTTTTTATTACAGTTTTTCAAATTGATTGGTTCCAAACGAGCTACTTGCAGCATCTTAAAAATAAAATCCGTTTTATATTCTTCTTCTTTTCTACCTGGGGCTAGTTCTGTGTGAGAATCTGTTTTATAAAATCTATACATATATATACATATAATAAAAGTAAAAATATTTTGTCTGTACATTTAGTATTTTGGACAAAAATGGATAGAGGGACACTTACAAAGAACAATAGAAAGCAAAAAAATTTTTTTGGAATTTCTTGTCTGTCTGTCTGTCTGTATGTATGTACGCGTTTCACGCAAAACTACTGGGCGGATTTGAATGAAACTTTTTTTGTTGTATAGCTATTAAGCCTGGGCAACATATAGGCTATATATAATTCATTTTGAAAACTGGAACACCTGATGAAGAACCATAACCGAACAGCTAAACTATAAGTTATATGGAAATGATGCCTTAATAAAAATCGTTCAACCTGATGAGCATTTTCTGCTGACATATAAAAATTGAAGATCTGGAACATCTGATGAAAAGCTCCAAGAGACCAGATACACTATAACATATATGTAAATGGCGCCTTAGCAAAAACCGTTCGACCTGATGAGCATTTTCGGCTGACGTATAAAAATTGAAGATCTGGAACATCTGATAAATAACTTCAAGAGACCAGCTACACTATAACATGTATGGAAATGGCGCCTTAGCAAAACTTAGTTAATCTGATGAGCATTTTCTGTAGACGTATAAAAATCGAAGATTGGAACACAGGAATCAGTTTGGAACACAAAAAGACTTTTCATCTAAGGCAAAGTCACGCGGGCGTAGCCGCGGGCAACAGCTAGTACAAAATAAATAAGTAAATACTTTACTGGCTCAGTGATTCAAATCAGATCTTGCCCGCCAAGACGAAAGATCCAAAGCTAATATAACTGTAAATATTTATTACAGTAGAAATATCTATGTGTTTATAAATCCACATTCAGGATTTTTTTACTTTTTATACAGATATCAAAGGGGAAACACAACAATAGGAAACTAGGCGGCACACAAAGATAAATTATTTTCTTTGTTACAGACTCTTGAAAAGGTTTGGACCTGTTTCACGGAATATTGCACAATATTGTTTTTGTTGTGGCAACTTGTGATACAAAATAGTTAAGTACGTGAAAAATAACTACCTCAGCAATTTTTGAAAATTTATAGATATAAAAATTTGGTGCATGAGATCACACTACAGAAGTGAAAATTTTCATTGAGTGATATACATTGTTACAATTTTGCAAATAAAATCAACTCTTGAAAATTCAATACCGCATGAAATGTGAGCTTCCAAAAAACCTCGACATTTGGTTTATAAATAACGTTCATTCTAAATATCACTGTGATAAATAAATGTTAACAATAGCAATTAATTTCGTTTTAATAATAGGCCGGACGGGACTGGCAGTTTTAGAAAACAAAAGCACAGTTTAAAAATAAAAAGTCTCACTTTGAAATTAGATCATGATATTGTCAGAGCTTTATGACAGCAAGTTATTAATAAAGTGACAATTTTTATTATTTTCTGAATTAATTTGAGCCATTCGTTTTTTTTTTTTTTAACAAAGAGTAGTCTTTGTTGGTATCAGAATTTATCTATCTGAGTAGTCCTATCTCGATAATCTTAATGCTAATATTCATAAAAATAGATTCAGTCGTTTTGCATGAACACATAATAAACATACACACTCCACCGAGATATTATAATAATAAAATAAAATAAAAATTCTTTATTTGCTCCAAAAAACGTGCATTGTTATTTAGTTATAGTCTGTTATAGGAGGCCGGGGAACTCTTTTAAGCAAAAAGCCTGTGCCAGAGCTCCCCGCTCTTTCCTGATGACTGCTAGAAACAGAATTTATTTGACTAAAGTTTAATTCTAGTTATATACCATAACCAGAAATGCTATCGACATCATCATATCTTTATAACAAAAAGGTGTTAAAGAAATTAATTAAATGAAGAAAAAAATTACATAATATTTTACCCACAGAACAATTTGGGTGAATAGATGAGAAAAGGAAGTTTGTGCTGCATTCACTATCACAGACGTGTCCTCTGCATCAAATAAGATGTAATATTATGTACTGACACTATGACTGACACCATCGAAATACATACATTAGTACATAGCATCAAGTGTTTTCTAACGGAGTTAAGGTCGGCAACACTCTTGTGATACCCCTGGTGTTGCGGTGTTGCAGTAGTTCATGGGCAGCGGTGATCGCTTACCATCAGGTGACCCGGTGGTGGTATAAAAACACATAACGCATGTGTTTTTATACCACCACCGGGTACCACCATTTGTACATAATATCTCGATGGCTGACACACTCAGATTTATAATAGGGAAAAGGAGCACCCATAAGCGGTAAGAGAGTAGTGAATGAGAATAAATAAATAATAAAATATAAATATATACGGACAAATCACACAGATTGAGTTAGCCCCAAAGTAAGTTCGAGACTTGTGTTATGGGGTACTAACTCAATGATACTATATTTTATAACAAATACATATATAGATAAACATCCAAGACCCGGGTCAATCTGAAAAGGATCATTTTCCATCTTGACCCGATCGGGGATCGAACCCGGGACCTCCGGTGTGGCAGTCCAGTGTGATGACCGTTGTTGGGCCACGGAGGTCGTCAAAATGAAGTGTAATGAAATGAGAGAGAATGTAGTGGAAGCGAGAGAGACCTGTAGAGAGTGGAAATCCATCTCTGCCTACCCCCACGGAAAATAGGTGTAATGATATTTAGCAGGGATTTAGTATATCAACTCTGAGCCAACAAACTGTGCCAATCGGCGACCGTAAGCGATATCGTTAACGGGTCAGTTAGTGTTAGTACCAGCGATTTTCAGCGTAAGCGCGCATTGGATTACGTAATTTTCAATGCACGCCAAACTGTCATAATGTAACGATGTTTTACAGTACGGTCTATGCTACATGAGTAGCAGGGATGTTATGGTCAGGTGCTGATATAACAATTATTATTACCGATCCAAATACGGTAGGGATTATTGAATTATTTCAGATTATCCGCTAATGTCGGATAGTTTCGATTACGGATATTAGATTTCGAAAAATGATAGGCTGACTTTGACTAAAATATATATATCTGTTACGCTTTCATGGCTAAACCACTGTATCGATTTGGAAACTACATATTTTCAGTTTCATAAATTAACTCCCATTGGTTAAAATTGGAAGTTTAGGAAGTATTGTAATTAGACTAGATAGATAGGAATAAATAAAAAAATACGCTTCTTATCCGACCAGTCTTGGAGAAAAAGGCGAAAATATATAAAAATGAGTGGATGCGACGTGACAGTTTGTCAGAGACGCAATCGCTGATAATCCAATATGTCGGCCTCCCGGCCAGCCGTCAATAACCTTTAGGTATCTCGTCACTCAGACAAAATATATCCGTTAGATAAAAGCTCGTGTATTTTTCTTGTGTCTTATTTTTTTTGGGTCTTGTTGCAACTAGTTTCAGACTTCTTTAAAAGCATATAAGGTTTTTTCTTATTTCCTAAGTTTACTAGCGACTTTAGAGGCCACTTTAATCGTTTAGGTATGTTTTAGTACAAAAAAAGTTTAAAATATTTATTGAAATATGATTTAAGGTTTAAATTTCCCCGATTTAACATCAAAACTTAAGAAAAGAATTAGAAATATTTGTAAAAGTCATTAGAAATCTTTTTTTTTATAACATAGGTCGGCAAACGAGCAAGCGGGTCACCTAATGATAAGCGATCACCGCTGCCCATGGACAACTGCAACACCAGGTGTATCACAAGAATGTTGCCGACATTAAAACTCCGTTAGAAAAATCATATATACATAAATATTTATAAATTTTCATTACTATCCATACACAACTAAGCAAAGACAGGAAATTCGGATAGGGCCGTGCGCGGGCTCCAAGGGATGAGCTAACAATATGGCTGCGCAAATATTTTCATGGGACTATGATTTCAATTTCGCTTTTTCCCTCGACTCCAGAAAATTTTCTTATTTCCTATTCTGTTGATTTGGTTTAGGGTACATACGGTGAATATTGTTCGTAGTTTATACAAGATTGCACAACTATCCACACAGATCTTTTAAAGAAAAAAGCCGGCCAAGTGATAGTCAAACTCACGCACCCAGGGTTCCGTACATGCAAAGAGTTGCAGTTTTGCCTTTAGAGGTAAATAACTCTAAAAGAAAACAAAGCAATACCAATTAAAAAGGAATACACCATAGTCAGTTGAAAAATTGGAATGGCAACTGACGACTGGTGTCGAGACTTGATGGTCTTCGAGCAATACAGATTTCCATGCCCGGTCCGTGTGGACAAATATTCGGAGGGAATCATCATTATTGTCCGAATAAAATCTTCTTAGCACGAAAATTGGTTTTGAATCGGATGTAAATCAGTTATTGCCTTTGAACCACGGTCCCGGGTTTGATCCCCGGTCCAAGATGGACAATACGGTATTTTTCAGATTTGTCTGGGTCTTGGAGTTTGTCTTTTGTGTCTATTATAAAATATAGTACCTTGAACTAGTATCCCATAACACAAAGAAACGTACTTTGGGGATAGTTCAGTCAGTGTGATTTGTCCCTAAATATGATTTATTAAGTATTAGTTTCTTGTTTTCTTTCTTTTCAAACACACACTACACACATACTCACACACGTATTTATGTGTAAGTTTATCAAAGGCGGTCTTCTTCTTTTCGAGCCGGAATGGCTAGGTATATCAGTTCAGATGAGACCAGTATGGCTTGTCCTTAGCCTCATTTAGGTCCTCCAAGGTATAAAAAAGCTAGAAGGTAATGGTACCAATTTCTAAACAAAACAACAAGGTTTGCACCAAAATTGTAATTTTTAAGACAAACTCAGGTGGTCTTTCCGACATAGAGCCCTTACCTAAATAGCCTTCGTTTTCCCCATGAACTAAGGAAAAATAGCGACTCATCCGAGCATCGTTGGGGCGCTCGTTAGAGGGGAAAAAAATGATAACAACCCTAAAGGGTACGCCACCCTTAATACCAGAATTAGTGTTATCTCTAATGTATTAAACTCACGCTTTTCTGTAATATGTTTAGACTTTTTTTGGTCATTTAGCTTTATGGTGTTTTTCGTTTTTTTTTTAAAGGAAATTTATGACAAACTATCCGAGTTCTGGGGCACTATTTATCTCAAAATTCCCGCAAAAGCAAAGCCCCGGGGCGCAGTTAGTAATCCTAATCCTAACTAATATTATAAATGCGAAAGTGAGTTTGTTTGTTTGTAACCTCTTCACGCTTTATCTACTGAACCAATCTTCCTGAAATTTTGCACACACATAGTTAGAAGTACTGAGAAGGACATAGGGTACCTTTTATCCAGGGAAAAAGTACTGTTCCCGTAAGTAGTAGTAAATAAGTGAAGATCCAAAGCTTATTAAATAATACCTTATCAATCTAATATACACTGGTTGATAGATCTATTTAGATGAACTATTCCTTAATTTAACCCTGTTATTGGCAAAAGTTAGAAATCGATATTAATTAAATTAAAATGTTCAACAATCGCCAGCCGCCAATTAGGACCCGAGTGGAATTACATAGAGAATTGTATAGGGTTAGCGATGTTAATAACTTTGCCCAGTGTTGTAATTGAATTACAGGGCTGGTTAAAATATTTTGCGAATTAGGAATGTAACCCATCGATCGATCATTCAAATTCTTTTGTGGGTGAACCCTGTAGCCTCTTTCTCAATAATGAATACAACCAACAATATAAATGACTTTATTAAAATGTCTGCTGATTTCAGTCTAAACAATCTTTGCAATCATCGTTTATCTTAACTATGAATTAAGTAACAAAACGCAATTAAAACTTTAAATTACTTATCAAAAGTTGTTTATAAAATATTTTTGGAGTTCCTAAAAGGGTCTTTTCACACAGACAGACAAAATAATTCCATAACGGTTCCCTTTGTACGAGATACGGAACCCTAAAAACACATAATCATGTTTTATTAACAACCTGAGTGAACAAGACTTTAGGGAGCTGAAACATTATATTAAAAAAATGTAATTTAACCTTTTTGACTGATATTAATGATGTTGTTAACGTCGTTATATTTTTATTAAGCGAGTATATCTTTTGCGCGATTTTATTTTTAAGTAACTATGATATGAATTTTAGGTTTATTTTTATTTTTAAAATGATTTCAGTTTTTAATTTATGATTTGTCACTAATAGGTCCAATCTAAATCCGGTTATACCCTGAGTTATTTGTATTGGCAAAGTTACAAACAGACAGACATCAGCCCTATAAAGAAAACACAAAAAAAAAAATCAAATATTAAGGCAGTGAAATTTAGTATGTAATAATAGATGTTTTTATTATTCCAAAATTCCCACTGGAGCGAAGCATCGCTATGCGGCTGGTTATTGCATAAAATACACTTTAGACCAGAATTTGAAAACAAAGTTCGAAAACGATAAAATGTATGGGATTGACATATGGCCACGCTAAATCACGTGGTCGATCGCCATCGTCATCGTCATCGCAATTTCATAGAGAAAACGAAGCGAAACCATAGAGTAACGAATAGTTTTATCGCTTACTTCCATACATTTGACGTTCGCTTTCGCTATGATGACGGAAGAAAATTGTTTTCCATATCCGTAGAAACGATTACAAATTTAGATATCGTATCACTACGAATCAAGTGAAACTTTGGCTAAACGCACCGGTGAGCGAAAGCGGTTCGTTAACTTGAAGGTAGTTACTTAGTAAACACTACGCACAAAAATATTTTAAGCAAAAACCTCATTTCGGGAAGCACAAAAAATCCATTACCCCGTACGCTGCAAGCGGCGATACCACAGAAATAAGAATAAAAATACCACTAGAATTGCCATCTTTTAATAACAGAATGCCTGTTGTGCGCTGAATAATAAGAGTACAGTTAACAACACATATTGTAAAGTATTGACTGTGGCAAATTGACATGGAGCCCCAAATTCATTGAAAATTCGCTATTATCTATTTTGTTTGTATTATTGCCGCTGACGAATTGGTATATCAACGCAGAAATGAACCACTTAGCGTTAAAAGTAAAGAGGATCTTTATCTATAGCATAGGTGAGCTCTAAGAAAGGAATTTTGGAAATTTAATTTCAGAGTAATGGGTGAAAAACGATTTTCAGGGGAAGCTAAGGACAAAACTATAATCGGGCCGAAACCTAAACTCCCGTATGACAGGTGTCATCAGGGTCAAGCCCATGAAGTTCCGATTTTTTTGATTTTTAAATCAATGCGCGGAAATGTAGTACTTGAACTTCCAGCTTGCCCGCTTAGAGAGTTCAATTGCATCCGGCTACAATAAATCGATAGTGAATATATAAAAAATCGCGATACATCGTTTAGTTTTTCGATTTATTTAATAAGGTTTGTTATTGATTTTTAAATGCTGAATATAACAATTATTGCACCTTAAAATTTTTAAAAACTAACATTAAGCCAATACAAAAAAAAAAAAAATAGAAAGAGGGACAAGAATTCACGCAATCGTATCGAATCGTAAAATCAAAGTAGATAATTTATTCATTATAAATTTATTATCCATGTAAGTGACTATGACAGCTACTTTGATGGTTCAGACTTCTGATTAATAAAAATAATTATTTTATTTGGATTTGTTATTTTTACGTAAAATCAAAAAAATCGTAGCGACTCGTGTTTAGTTACATCACTATTATTGTCAAACTGACATACGTCACAGGGGAGTTTAGGTTTCGGCCCGATTATAGTCGTGGGATAAAAGTTCATGCATGGTACCTATCTTGACATAACTGTCGTTGAATGTACGCATTACAGTGATACATAGTTTAAAAGACATTCGATTTTTGAGTTTAGCATAGGGACGAAGGGTTTGGCACTTCTATGTCTTAATTCATAATTCTGTGGTCGACACCAGAGTCCTATTGTTACCGCTTGCGTTATTCCAATTTATTAAAAAAAAAAACACAGATACGCCACTTGGAGGCGGGAGTTTGGGAAATATCGTGGAAATACCCCAATATACCCCACTTCACACGCCCTTGCGACCTTTTGGCGACCTGGTTTTTTAAATGGTTTTTGTCTTGAGGTATAGTAAGAGGTACGGTCAGTTGCATACCCAGTTACCCTACTTGAAACTATGCAGCGATAACAGCTGCCAATCCTAATCCTAGCTAATATTATAAATGCGAAAGTGAGTTGTTTTGGTAACTCTTCACTTCATGCTTTATCTACTGAACCAATCTTTCTGAAATATCACTATCCAATCTTTATGAAATACCTGTTATCCCGGGAAAATGCACTGTTCCCATGGGAAATTCACCCGGGCGAAGCCGCGGGCAAAAGCTAGTAAATAATAATTTAGGATTACTTTGGTGCTATTGACTGTAGGATAAGGAGTTAAACATGAAAGTTCGTGAGTTTGAATGTTTTGATGTTTGTTTGGACGCTTGTAAACTCTGTCACGCAAAAACTACTTGACAGTTTTTAATGAAATTTGGTACACAATGATAGAAAAATACCAAGATTAGCATAGGTTACTTGTTGTACCAAAATTGTCATGGGAGTGGAGCTTTTGGGCCGCGGAAAATACTTATATTAATTCTGTGGCCGCGGCTAGTTCTCCATATAAATGCCAAATTTCAGCCAATGTAAGTTTACTAAAGAGATTTAAAATGAAATAAGTACAATATAAAACCAACTAAATCATTTTTATTTATTGACTAACCTGTGCGTAATTTACTATTCTCTCTCTCTCTCTCAGCCTAAAGACGTCCACTGCTGGACAAAGGCCTCCCCCAAGGATTTTATCCATGGAGGGTTTTGCCGTAATCGCCACGCTTGGCAGGCGGGTTGGCGATCGCAGTGTGATGGCATAGTACGCGGAATGATGCTGCTGCCCATCCTCCGGTGTTTTAAGTCCCTTAGTCGCCTCTTACGACACCCACGGGAAGAGATGGGTTGGTGCTATTCTAGGGCCACACCACAGGCCATAATTTACTATTATTAATATCTATTATTAGACATTATTATGTGTACCAAATTTATAATTTTTCTTTATGTTTTTGGCGATGTTGGAGTAGGTTAAGCCTGTAATGACACGCTGTATAAAATGAAATAAATAAACAAATAAAGTCTCCGTTTCTAAGCGGCGTATAAAGATGAAACCTATGCCAGATTATGAGTTAGACCTTCAACAATACGACAGTGAAAACTGAATCAAATTTCGTCCAGTAGTTTATTCGTAATGCGCGTACAAACATATAGACAGCCAAATTAAAAAAAAAATTGTTTCGGCTTCAATTGGCACTAGAAAGATCCCTATAATTTTTTCCCTTAAGTATCTCTTAGTACAGACACAAACCAGATACAGTTTTATTATATGTACATATTATTTATTGATATGGAACGAAACTCTACATAATTAACTAATTCTGATACGTTAATATTGTTTGTATTTACTAATGATGATGTCTGTATATTAAAGTATTCAAGTAAATAAAGTCATTCATTCAAATACGAATAATGATCTGTCAATAGAAACATACTTTGATATCGTTTTAATAATTTTGTATTTCAAGGTTCGTGCATACGTAAGGATAAGGTTAAATAAATATGTACGCTTTTTGAAGGTCGAAAATTAAAACAGGTATTTAATTACGGGAAAAAGAACGATGTTTAAAATACCGAAACTCAAAATAGCAAACGATTTAAAATATCTACACTACAATCATGGTCTAAACAAGCTAATTATTTAAAAAAACACTACTGACAACTCACCTGGCCTTATGTCACATGGAGGAATGCAAGGAATCTAAAAATACCTCTCACATCAAAACCTCTTAAGCTGAATGGCTTACCTATTGGACCTACGGTGGAATAAAGAAACTTACAGAAATGAAAACATAACACTCCTTTTTTGGTCAGTCGTGTAAAAGGGGAAAGGATTTAAACTGGCGATGGCCTGAATCCCTAGCAACCTGTCACTATTGCTGTCACAGCTTAGCGTGGCCTTCGAGTTGCACGCATAGAGCTAGAAGAATTTTTTTAATTTAACGCCTAAATTGCATCCTTATCAGCTACTGATTCGCTCGTAGCGGCGAAATGGCTGTTACACCGACGCTGGCGATTCGCAAATGTCATATTTCGCTTCGCAACGCGTCATGCCATATAAAAACCTGCAGTGTACTAACGTTCCGCAGGCGATTCGCTATCGCCAGCGTTTCGCAGCGATTCGCTTTCGCCGGCGAACGCGTCGGTGGACTAACACGGTAAAGAATGATTTTTTTTTCTATGTCTGTGGTTTTACGACTCTTAAGGAATAAAAACATAATACAGAATCTGTATCTTAAAAGTCATCACTATCATCATTTCAACCGCAGCAAGTCCACTGCTGGACATAGGCCTCTCCCATGTATTTCTCTAACTAGTCAACCAATACACTTAATAAAAAAAATATAAAAATTTAAGTACTTAAATCTTTCTCGACTTTTTTGACAAATTAAATGATGATCAAAGGTCGCAAATATTTTCTTTGAAAGTCATTAGCAGTACAATTTTCCGGAAACGATAGACCTTTTTTTTAATATTTGGAGTTTGTTTGAAAAAGAATTCGACATTGCTTGTCGATGAAAAATGTTTTCTTGTTTTTTATGTAAGAATAAAAATTGGACGATCGAATCGCGCTTGATGAGAAAAGCTAACAGAAATTGAATTGTTTGAATATGTAAATCAGTGTGCGGACCCATGGCGGGCCCATAACCTTTTGCAATATATAAATGGCACTATTATAATTAAATAAACTTATTTTTCCTGTTTCTTCTTACTGGAGAAGGGGGAGACCTTCGCTTATTGGGACAGAACAGATCAAAAATAAACCAAATTTACAGAGTCTGGTTACAACAAGATGTGAAACTCCTGAACGGGGCTCGACTCGAATCTGCAACCTTCAGATTAAAAAATAAATAAATAATTTTATAAAATAATTTTTGATTACTTATTTATTTCACTCTGTGAGAAAGAAATCGGATCAAAAAAAAATCTTCATACAAGTAACCGTCGACATTTAAAATAATAATTACTTACATACATAGAATCACGTCTTTATCCCTTACGGGGTAGACAGAGCCAAGAGTCGTGAGACTCGAAGGCCACGCTTAGCTGCATAGTGAATAATAATTACGATTAGAACTTATATCGTTTGAAGGAATATGCTATATGTTAGTGTGAGTTTAACTCACACTTGACCGGATTATTTCTAATTCTTTTTCTTAGCGACTGTTTATAAATAAAGCGGCGTTTTTATAATGAAACAATGGTTATTATCTTAGCTCGTATTAAAGGCGAAGGAAATATAAGTTATAGAGACATGCAGAGATTGAGAATTTTCACAGTGAAGAGACCGGACAACAGGAGAACGGTGGAGAAAAATGTTACAGGCGAGGTTGGGCCTAGTGGTCAAATTCTTTTCCATAATTTCGGTATGTGGTTTTTTATTTGTATCTGGTGGTACTTCACAGACCCCCTGGGTAATTTTTGATGAAAACGGAAACTTCAGTATGTGTTAAAAATTATAAGTGCTATACTTTACAAAATATTTGAACTAGCGCTGATTTGGTTGATTCGTTTTTCCAATGAGCAGGTATTTATAATTGACATAAGAAAAATCTTGCGATATGCTTTTATATCATATTATAATACGTAATAAAGATGAATATGATTTTATTAAAAAAATAATAATATGAAAGTATCCTAACTAATATTATAAAT
Organism: Ephestia elutella; assembly: GCA_018467065.1. NCBI lineage: Eukaryota > Metazoa > Arthropoda > Insecta > Lepidoptera > Pyralidae > Ephestia > Ephestia elutella. The sequence goes on from CM031571.1 coordinate 18,649,558, forward strand.
GCGAAAGTGAGTTTGTTTGTTTGTTTTTTACTTCTTCACGCTTTATCTACTGAACCAATCTTCCTGAAATTTTGCATACACATAGCTGGAAGTACGGAGAAGGACATAGGGTACCTTTCATCCCGGAAAAAAGCACTGTTCCCGTGGGAAATTCACGCGGTCGAAGCCGCGGGCGAAAGCTAGTTAAGAATAAATGGAACAGCGTAGGTTAATTAAAAAAAAATATATATTAAATTAGCGCCACACGCCTAATGCTTCGCTCGGGAGGTACATCAATTGTGGCATATGTCACACAGAAATAATGTAGCTCTCTTTTGGTGAAAGAATTTTTAAATCGGTTCAGTAGTTCCGAAGACTACTACCTTCAAACATACTTACAAACTTTAAAATATTAGTGTGACTGCCTCCCTCGTGCATAGTTTAGATAATTTTGTAAAAGGAACCGTTATAGGATTATTCGTGCGTCTGTCTGTCTGTCCGTCTGTCACAGTAAATTGTCTTTGAATCTACTACCAAATCAGATAAAAATTTGTAGGATGGTGTAATCTAACACAAACACAGATGTGCAAAGTAAATATTTTTTTTATTTTTAAAATAAGTATATTTTCGGGGGACAAATTAGGAATTTGAAACAAAAAAAAGGTTTTGCCTACATAATTGTTTTGTTACTGTGTTATGTTATATATCAAATATAAATAGCTCATTATGAGGATCTCAAATATATTTTTAAAATATATAGTTTTGATTTTATTCATGGAAGAAGACGAAAATTGACCTTTCCCTCCTGATCTCCGAAGCTACTGAGCCTACAATCTTGAAAAAAATACAAAATATAGTTCATTGCCTGTAGATTACAGAAAACCCATAAGAATTGGTATTGCACGGAACCCTCTCCACGCGAGTTCAACTCGCACTTGGCCGGTTTTTTTCAAACTTACATATGTTTTTATTTAGATAACTGTAATTCCAGATTTCTGCTGCAACAGATAGCCACCGTGAGACTATACATACATCAATTATATGTATGGCCAAATGTGCGAAAATTATTACGCCCATGCTTAATTCTTTGCTGTACTACACAACAAGTCCAATACATTTTCACATGATTGTGGATAAATCCTCAAAAGAAGACCTCACACGCCTGCTCTCAACTCGGAATAAAGATGGTAATGTTCATAACTATTTTTATTTACCAACAACCTGCTTGTTAGTTGTTACTTAGATTTAGTACGACATCACCTTAAAACCAAAGCCTGTTCCCGATTTCTTTACACGAAAAAAAGAAGTGTTTTGTGAATGTATGTATGCATGTGGGTTTATTTAATCCTAATCCTAACTAAACTAAAATTAATTCAACAACGGTTCGCGAGTTATCGCTGAACAAACATACATACATACAAACAATGTGTTTTCGCCCCAACTTGAATAAAAGCCCTCGCTCGCTTCGCTCGCTCGATCAAAAAACAAATTTTGTCTATGATTTCAGTGAATATTATATATTCAATTTACACTGCAGACCATTGGTTGCCTACATTACTTTGGCTACCTACCACCCATTACGGTGGGGTATATGACCTTCACAAACTCGTGCTTCCTGGAATATTGCCGGCAACATTGGATAAAGTGATACTGCTCGACTATGACTTGATATTTTTGTGTGATATAGTTGAGTTGTGGGCTTTCTTTGAAAGAATGAACCAGACGCAGGTAATTTGTTATTACTGAACATATGCAGTTCCTCTGTATTAGGATACCTACCTTCTATAATCCTACTAATGATATCATAATCCTATTAATACCTATTATAAATGCGAAAGTTTCGATGTGAGTTTTTGAGGATGTTTGTTGCACAATCACCCAAAATCTACTTGACGGATTTCGATCAAATTTAGTATAAGGGTAGGGTTATTCCGAAATTTCCACGGGAGCGTACCCCCGGAGCGCCGCTAGTACCTTTATAATATTTTTTTATTTATTATTTTCTGTGTGGCAGTTTAATTATACATTTTTAAATATTTCAGATCTTGGGTCTAGCAGAAAACCATAGTAAACTGTATATATAAAACAACAATACTATTGATATGCTATAAACGTAGTAGCTGGAGTCCTATTGAGCATCAATGATGACGAATGAAATACAATTTTCCATAATGCAATGCATCATGGCTTGCGAATATTGCCTAAACTGAGTTCAACAAGCTCGATAGCCGCTCTCGACCCCGCGCCAGAGGAGCGGGGGTAGGGGTACCAAACGGTCATTCTCAGAAGGCTTAATTTTGAGTGTCCAGGGCAAAATTTTCATGTAAATGATATAATTATGATGTCTCGGTTTTTCTAAAGTAGCTAACTATCATTGCTATGTGTCGTACCTAAAAATCCCTCCCCTATTTTTTATAGTATCCTATATTTAATAGTTTACTAACTGATTTTTTTTTTAAAGCCTTTTTCTCGAATTGCCACTACGCTTCCACGCGCTCTCCCAATTTACAAACTTGTCTAATACTAATAATTTAAAGTTAGAGTATTAGTTATTCTAGATCACTTTTTATATAAAGACATATAAAAAACCACAACACAAATAAAAAATACAACAAATTACATAATACTTTCTTTGATAATATTATTAAACGAAGGCGTGTCCGACCTTGGACAATAGGTAATTGCCAACACCACCGCTTGCAATCGTAGGCGCACATCCCTAAATAAGGATCTCTGGTACATCACTATAACACAGGTCGCGAGCCGTCAGTGTCGAGGCAGTGTGGTTGTGCGTAGTGCCTGTATAAACACTGAGAAAACACCTAAGTATCTAATTACCACGACTTTGGTTTTCGATGTTACTAATTCATGTAGTTTTGGTTAAAAAGTCACTAGTTATTATAAGCGTAAGTAAGTAACTCTTTATTGTACCATGATTATAAAAGGAGTACAATGTGTCTTAAAAAGGTACGGTAGGATTAAAACGTATGTGGTGTGTTAAATTATTGCGTTATATATGATACATTCTTCCTAATATTACTAATCCTAATACTAACTTATATTATAAATGCGAAAGTGAGTTTGTTACCTCTTCACGCTTTATCTACTGCACAATTCTTGAATTCTAATTCTAAAATATCGCATACGCATAGAAGTACTGAAAAGGACATAGGGTACATTTTATCTCGGGAAAAAACTGTTCCCGTGGAAAATTCACGCAGACAAAGCCGCGGGCAGAAGCTAGTTATATATAAATAGAGTATTTAAATATATAACGCGGTCATATTCAATGTTTTTATACGGACACTTTCAAGTTTTTAATTGCCGGGACCGGGTAAAATTATACTTTCCAATTGCCACTTGTGCTATGCTATTGCTATTGTCAATTTAATCATATTGGTATAAACGCCAATACGATTAAATTGATAATTGATTCATATTCATTCACTTTACAGTCATCTATACATATAATAAAACAGTTAAAATATTTTGTCTGTACATTTCGTATTTTTGACTGAAATGGATAGAGGGACACTTAAAAAGAATAATAGAAAGCAAAAACATTTTTTGTCTGTCTGTATGTATGATCACGCTAATCTCTGAAAGTACTGAACCGATTTAAATGAAACTTTTTTTGTTGTATAGCTATTAAGCTTGGGCAACATTTAGGCTATAATTGATTTTGAAAAATGGAACACCTGATGAAGAACCAAAACAGAACAGTTAAACTATAAGAAATATGGAAATGGTGCCTTAACAAAAGTAATTCAACCTGATGAGCATTTTCTGCTGACGTATAAAAATTGAAGATCTGGAATATCTGATGAAGAACTACAAGAGGCCAGCTACACTATAATATATATGGAAATGGCGCCTTAGTAAAAGTCGTTCAACCTAATGAGCATTTTCTGCTGACGTATAAAGATTGACGATCTGGAACATGTGATGAAAAGCTGCAAGAGACCAGCTACACCATAACGTATATGGAAAAGGCGCCTTAACAAAACTTGATTAGTCTGATGAGCATTTTCTGTACACGTATAAAAATTGAAGATCCGAAACATCTGAAACAGTTTGGAACACAAAAAGACATTTCATCTAAGCGAAACTCACGCGGGCGAAGCCGCGGGCAACAGCTATTATTGTATAGTAGTAAAAAAGCTCAAGAAATAAAAAGGGTTGTGGCAATTAAGCTAAGAATGCCAAAATTGAGAATGGCCGCAAACTCCTTGTGCTCAGAAAAAAAATCTAATGCCTCATATGTGAGAAGATACAAAAGCGAGCTTGATTAGGTGTTACGTCATTTTTTCTCTATATATACAAAAATAGTATGCCCAATGAATTGGCCATCATCGATTTATCTTAAAACGATACCAAACTCGGCTTTGAATCTCAAATGTGGCCACTAGATGTTCTTTCCGAGCTCAGGTACTTCGACCCCCTCCCCCGCCCTTCTGACGCAAGGTCTTGAGTGACTAACGAGCTGGTTGAACTCAGTTTGGGCCATATAACGTCCTAAGCCACGAGGCATTGGACTAAATAACGCATTTTTCCCAAATAGTAAACTAGCTAAACCCTATAACGTAGGAGTCATGCTATGGGACTTGAAGAAACTTTCGAAAACCGTCAACTGGCTCGATCTTTGGATAAATGTAGTAACTGACATCCTCCCAATTCGAAAAAAACTAAGAATGGGAGCTCAGGAAGTGATAAATGAAGTTTTAAAAAGGAATCCAAAATTAGTTTACAAAGTGGATTGTCGGTATAATGTACAGTTATCCGGGAGCTCTACAGCAAAAAAAGAGTGCTATAAAAAAATTTCTAATGTTAAGGTTAGTTCTCCACTGTATTAGATTTGACAAGATATTTACTTAATCCAAACTTCTTTAGAAATCTTTCGGGAATTTCGAGTAAAAAGTAGTTTATCCTAACTATCCTAAGTGATAATAAATATCCTAACTAATATTATAAAATTGCGAAAGTGAGTTAAAGACCTCGAAGTCGACCTGAAGTCGTATAAAGACCTGGTCGCGGGTTCAAGTCCTGCTCGCATGGAATTTTTTCACCATATCTTATTTCTATATGAGAGTACTTTAGTGAGTTAACTATTTATTTGTTTGTTTGTTGTTCTTCACGCTTTATCTACTAAACCAATCTTCCTGAAATTTCGCATACACATAGTAAGAAGTACAGAGAAGGACATAGGGTACCTTTTATCCCAGGAAAAAGCACTGTTCCCGTGGGTAATTCACGCGAAGCCGCGGGCAAAGCTAGTATAGTATATAATATTAAACTAAAAGCTGATAAAAACTTGAATAGTATGTATTATATATTTATGTACATCTTTATTTAGCAAATATATGTATATACTGTTGGTTTTTTATGCAATAAAAGGTTATCTAATCGTGGATGTGTACTACCTGTGTAATACCTTTTAACTGGACGGATTTCGGGTACCTATAGGGTACCTTTTATCCCGAAAATCCCACAAAAGCGGAGCCCAGGGGAGCAGCTAGTGATATAAGGATCGATGAGGGTCCATACCAATATAATGAGGTCAGAATGTTCAAATCAAAATTTTGGTAAAGTCAAAGTCAATTGTTTTTATTTAAATTGGTTTAAAAATAGCACTTTTAAATAGTCGTATACTAATAAACTAGTTTTGCGTGGCTGCGCGAGGTGCAAGCACCTCGCGTGCAGTGCAGGGGCAATAAAACCGTGCAGTTGCGATTGCACGAAAAATTTTAGGGAAATTATGAAAAAGTCATCTACAAAGAAATGTTGTCGGTTGGGATTAGGTGAAGAGCCGAAAGAGTACTTTGCCTTATGCTCTTTGCTGTTAAAACGCAGCTCGGCCTACGGCCTCGCTGGCGGCGCAAGTTCGGCCTCCGGCCTCGCCTCGCCTCTCGGATTCATATACGCAGCTCGGCCTGCGGCCTCGCTTGCCGCGGAGCCTCGGCCTTCGGCCTCGGCTCCCCGGCTGGTGACTTGAGGTATGAGTTGTCATCATCACGTCATCCATGAATGGCTCGGCCTTCGGCCTCGCCCAATTCTTTTCGCGCGAGACGGAGCTCGGCCTTCGGCCTCGCCTGGACGCAGCTCGGCCTGCGGCCTCGCTTGCGCGGCTGGGGGGGGGGGAGCTCGGCCTACGGCCTCACATCCCTTATTTTATTTTTAAAAAAGGAAGGGGAGGAAGGTCTCGGCCTACGGCCTCGCCATTAAGTTCGGCCTACGGCCTCACATCCCTTATTTTATTTTAAAAAAAGGAAGGGGAGGAAGGGCTCGGCCTACGGCCTCGCCAATTAGTTCGGCCTTCGGCCTCACACAACCATTTTAATAAAAAAAGGGAAGGGGTGAAGGGCTTGGCCTGCGGCCTCGCCGCTTAGCTCGGCCTATGGCCTCACAACTCTTATTTTATTTAAAAAAATGGAAGGCGGCGAAGGGCTCGGCCTTCGGCCTCGCCATTAAGTTTGGCCTACGGCCTCACATCCCTTATTTTATTTTAAAAAAAGGAAGGGGAGGAAGGGCTCGGCCTACGGCCTCGCCATTTAGTTCGGCCTTTGGCCTCACACCACCATTTTAATAAAAAAAAAAGGAAAAGGGTGAAGGGCTCGGCCTGCGGCCTCGCCACTTAGCTCGGCCTACGGCCTCACACCTCTCTTTTTAATAAAAAATGGGAAGGGGGGAAGGGCTCGGCCTGCGGCCTCGCTACTTTGTATGGCCGCTTCATTGGTCAAGGAGATAGTGGGGGGGGAGGGGCTCGGCCTACGGCCTCGCCTCGCTCTTTTCGGACGAGACGGAGCTCGGCCTTCGGCCTCGCTTGCCGCGGAGCTTCGGCCTTCGGCCTCAGCTCCCCGGCTGGTGACTTGGCTGGCCCATACAAAACTCTTCGAAAAAAATTTCGAAAAAAAAAAAAACCTGTCAGTTTGGGGGTCCCACGGTCTCAACATAAAAAATTGTCTATGACGATAAAAGTCTACGAGTCCGTTTTCCCCCCCAAAATCCCCAAAGAAGTTTGTATGAAAAAACAAAATTTAGTATGAAGAAAAAAAAAAAGTAAAAAAAACCATAGACTACCACCGGCTGTGGTCGTTGCCCAGGGTCCTCTATGACATTTGGTCGAGCACCCCCCACCTATCTATTATGGTTTCCGCGGGCAGTATCCCCTATCAGTCCGGAACTGCTCCAAGTTCCACTTTCGTATTTTTCCCAAACCTCCTCACCCCCCTCCACACTTCCTCATCATTACTTTTTCCCAGTTGTGAGTTCCGTAGAACAAAGTAATTATGTCAATCAGTCAGTGAGTGAGTGGTAATGCAGCTATATATATATAGGGGAACCAACCAGCTGGTCGCTCGGCCTTCGGCCTCGCTCCCAGCTGGCTGGTTCAAACTAGATTATAGTTGACGTCAGAAAATTACTTAGAGCTAAGTTTACTACCGCCTCTGAAGTGCCAGTGGAGAAGAGGCGGGGCGGCGCAACAAACTCCACTGCCGTTGTGTGCACTCTGATACATATGTATGTGTGTTTACCCTAAAATAGGACTATCATTTTACACTTCTACAGTAAACTTGTACAGTATAAAGGTATTCGCTTGTAAATAAATTTTTATACTTCAAAAAAGAGTGATTCGTTTTATTTACAGATTAAAAAAAGAGATTCGCTCAAAGCTTTCTTCAAAGATATAGATATTTTAACCTTACTTACCATCCCAATATATTTTTGATAACATTATGCATGTCAGAAAAAATATTTCATCTTTCAAAAAAGTTTGTGATGTCACAGATATATCCCTGCGAAACAAACATAACTTGTACGTTCCAGGGCACAGACTGGCTAGGGTTAGGAAATCATTTTTGGGAAACTGTATACGCTATTATAATAAAATACCAAAATCTACCTTGATATGCCTGATAGAAAATTTAAACATTATATTAAGGAGACACTTTGTAATAAGGCATATTATACGACGGATGATTATGTTAGTGACATAAATGCGTGGCCCGAGCCTGGTACAGTGACCTCCTAAGACTGTCATTTTACTTTTTCAGTGAAATTTTATTAATTTATAAATTTGACATTTCATATATAAATTCAATGTATATTCATATGTTGTAAAGTGACGTCTTTGGAGAAAATGCAACAGTGGAGTTTGTTGCGCCGCCTCTTCTTCACTTGCGCTTTGAAGGCGGTGGTAACCTTAGCTCTAAGTAGATAATTTTACGACGTCAACTAACTAAAAAACAAGATTTGGCTATTTTTGAGCCTATTTAAATAAAAACAATTGACTTATCTAGGCTTTCTTCTTTTAAAATAAACACTAGTTAATGTGGTGGTGATTTGAATCCTTCAATCACAGCGTTTGAGATAACAACAGTTTAACAATGGACGCAATACGTCATGCGATCGCTCGATCGCTTCATCGTTGAAGTATTTAGATTTTTTGTACTTTATAAATAATAATAAATAATTTGTTTCAGATAATCCATTACAACCGTCCGTTCAAAAAAATTGGTAAATTAGAGGATGCTGATTATTTTAATAAAATACGTTCTCAATTTCAATATTAAATGATACATAAATAAAAACAGCCGTTTTAAAAATACTATCATCACTGCGGGCTATCATCCCTTCTTGGTTAATATTCCCCCCGCACGCACCAAGCGCTTTTCGTCATCATTCTTGATGCGCACAGCAAAGCACTGGAACCTACCTGCGTCTGTGTTCCCGAGCACATACAACCTGACTCTCTTCAAAACCAGAGTGAATAGGCTGCTTCTGGGTAAGCTCGCTTCATCGTAGACCTCATCTCTATCCTCGGGCAAGATTGTGGTCAAGAGCAAACCCATAATTAATTTAAAAAAAAATTCTACCTAACTGTTAATTCTAACACGGGAATCAATATTCACAAAAATAATACATGGCACGAACAAAACTCAAAATGCTTTTTACACGAGTGACCAAAAAAGCTGACGAAAAAAGGAGTGTTATGTTTTCAGGGTTCATGTATGTATGTAAAGTCCGTTTATTCTTATTGTCATATTATGTAAACAATCTAAACATGTATTTTGTTAAAATTTTACAACAATATAAATTAAAATAGACTTTTTAGGAAATTACTTTCGTGGTTAATAAGTGTTTTACTTTAGAAGGCTTAGGTTTGAACTAATATTTGATTTATTTTCAAAAAAATTCAACAAAAAGTACTGTGAAAATTGTTTACATAATAGGACAATTAAAAAAAATGGAGTTTATGTAAGTTTCTTTATTCACCATAAGTCCTAAACGGCTTCACAGATGTGCAGAACAACTACGCTCTGCTGCCAGAAAATGTGCGCAGAGAATCCGGACAAACGAAGCGCCGTGAACCTCTTCACCGAAAAAGACCAGATTTTAAGTGGAGACCTATAGGTCCCCAAAAAAGCCCGATGATACCCGACGGTAAAGATTATATACGGCACTGCGTCTGTCCGACTAGAGCCTAAAACCTAACCTATACGCAGTCTGCTACCACTATAGCTTATAAAGGGAGCTATAGGGCCCTATATAATAACCTAACTTAATAACTACAACCACCCACAAACCCAAGGGTCACTTACCAAACTTAATCTTCTGCTCTTCGGATCCAATCTTGAGTGTCTTCGGAAAGGGGGAATGCGGTCCCTAAACACCAAACCTACCCCGAGATCTCAATTCCCCAGAACAAACAAATAGATTTCTTCCCGAAGTTGGCTCGGCAACAGATGTCGGCGTCCCCAGGCAGCCACGTTTCGCATCTCACAAGAAACAGTCACAATAACAGGGTTTTTCACCAACACGAACGTTCAATAGTTATTTAACAAAAGGAAGCTCACAATTATAACTCAAATCAGTTATTACAAACAAAATTAACGCCACGCCGCGCGACTTCAAAATGCAACAACCCAAGATGGTGGCTATATCACCGCGATATTTCCTGCGACACGGCCTCGTGTGCGCGCGTTCAAAGGACCACTGAATGTCGACGGCCGGAAGCCGTCTGCGCAATGTTGCCAGGAGGCAAACGCAATGGCTATACGTAAAGCCAGCTATACACGGCGCTGCTACCATGCGACAGTGCACAGAGTTTATAAGCATCAACAATTTTTATTACAAACATCCCCCCGTCCCGGTCTGAGAAGCAGACCGCTAGCTTACTCTACGGGAAGGCGGGCGAGAGAGGTCACAGCTCTCCTTAAAATCGAACCGTCGACCAACACCTCAGCCACACGCGGAGTGCCATCTCCGCCAAGAATCAAACGTAATATGCGAGCTCGTCGCCAAAGCAATGAGGGCAAATTTGCCTCTTTTAACAATACTAAATCACCCTCCCTGGGAGGCTCAGTCCTGTCTGTCCACTTCACTCTTTGCTGCAGCAAATGCAAATATTCAAGCGACCAGCGACGCCAAAAGTCCTGGCTCATTTGCTGCAACATTTGAAAACGCGACAACCGATATACGCGTTCATCCTTCCACGGGTATTCGGGCAGGGCATTCAACGGCCCTCCCACCAAAAAATGACCAGGGGTGAGAGCTTCCAAGTCATTTGGATCTGGAGATAGCGGACAGAGAGGACGAGAGTTGAGGACCGCCTCAACTTTACAAAACACTGTGGCCAGCTCTTCAAAAGTTAGAGCCGTTTCTCCGATAATGCGGCGGAGGTGGGTCTTTGCGGATTTCACAGCCGCTTCAAAAATCCCTCCCCAATGGGGGCAACTTGGGGGACTAAACTTCCAGGTTATTCCCCTTTGGGCAGCAATTTGACTTAACCTAGTACAATTTTTATCAATAAACACAGAAACATCCTTAAGATAATTTACAGTTCCCTTATAGTTTGTGCCATTATCAGATCTAATAAGGGAAGGTAGACCTCGACGCGAAACAAAGCGATCCAACGCGGCGACGAAGGCCTCCGTAGTCAGAGCCGATACCACCTCCAAATGGACAGCCTTGGTGGCCAAACAAACAAATACACACAAATAGCCCTTCACAATACGGGCATTACGAAAGGGAGAAGCCTTGATCGAAAAGGGACCGGCAAAATCGGTCCCAACGCCGTCAAACGGCCTCGAAGGTCGGATTCGATCAGCGGGCAAATCACCCATCTGTGGTTGCATCGTGGATGCCTTCAACCTATAACATGCAATACATCGAAACAGGACACTACGGATTGCTCTTCGGGCAGACAAAATCCAAAATTCGCGTTGCAAAATAGCCAACAAAGCATTGCACCCAGCATGGGCGTTACGAATGTGTCGATCAGACACCAAAAGCTGCACCAAGGGTCCGCCCTTGGGCAACAACAGAGGATGGCGAGTCTCATATGGAAGATCCGCCTTCCGGAGCCTGCCTCCAACCCGAAGAAGCCCATCCGAGTCGATGTACGGGTTCAAACGAGCGACCGCGCCCTTCAACTTAGCGCGTCCGTCGCGCAAAATACGAAGCTCTGACTCAAACCGTCCGGTCTGCACGACACGGACCCAATGCAACAATGCGCTCCGGCGCTCTTCTGCACCTGCAATCGGCTCCAACCGCTTTGTTTGTGGGTTTCTACAATTATGTATGAAACGCTTAATCCAACTGGTGACACCCAGAAGCTTATCCAAGCTGCTATACCGAGCAAGTAGCCAATCCGGCTCCGACGTCGTCTCAGCGACTACAGCATGTACACGGAGCCCAGTCAAACTCAAAGAAGTAACATCTGTCTGACAGACAGGCCAAGAAGTTTCTGATCCCATCAGCCACTCTGGACCCCACCAGAACGGGTGTGACACCAATTCTGGTGCCGTACAACCTCGGGAGGCACAGTCCGCTGGGTTAAGCTCTCCCGGCACATGTCTCCATGTTATATCAATTCCGATATTCTGGATTTGGGAAACCCGATTTCCCACAAAAACCTCCAAGGTATGTGGGGCCGCGCGCAACCATGCAAGCGCGACCTGGCTATCCGACCAGGCGAAGATGTCTCGTATCTCGACCGTGGCCGCCAGCTCACTGGCAACGTGATGCAACAATTTAGAGAGAAGGTGAGCTCCACTCAACTCAAGCTTGGGGATAGTCAGCCTAGTCCTGATGGGGGCGACCTTGCTCTTCCCTAACAAAAGCGAGACATTGACCCGGCCATCGGCGTCAACTGTCCGCATATAGACTGACGCGGCGTAGCCTCGCTCCGACGCGTCACAAAAGCCATGCAGGCTGGCTCGATATTTCCCGGGTGGCAATATTCGACGAGGCAAGGCAATCCGATTGACTTCCTTAATCGATGAAAACAACTCGAGCCAATCATCCAATGGAGAGCCAAACAGCGGCTCGTCCCACGAGACGCCCAAAGTCCAAAGTCTCTGAAGAAGACACTTTGCAGAGAATATCACTGGACTGATCCAACCGCTTGGATCAAACATACGAGCTATTACGGACAACACCGTTCTCTTAGTCCAGACTTTTGGTATTTCCAAGTCCACTTGGAATGTAAAAATATCGGTTAGCGGCTGGTACTGCATGCCCAGCACCGCTATCCTGTTGGGATCATCCACATCCTCAAACAGGTGAGGGTTCTGTTGGTGATCCTCCGGGATCCCTTCTAGAACTTTAGGCTCATTAGACAACCACTTACGTAGCTCGTAGCCACCTGTCTTCAATATTTCAATCAATTCATCCCGCAGTAGGAGGGCCTCCTCAATACTTTGGGCTCCGGTGCACACGTCATCTACATACAAGTCACGTGACAGCACGGAAGCCCCACGGGGAAAGCGGATCCGTTCCCGCTCTGCCAATTCAAGCAATGATCTGATGGCGATATAGGGACTAGATTTCAAACCATACGTGTTTGTGTTGAGTTCATACACCGTCACAGGATCCTCAGGGCGCTCACGCCAGAGTATCAACTGGAATCGCCTGTCCTCAGGATGTATGACTGTCTGGCGGAACATCATCCGGATGTCCGCGCCAAAAACCACTTGATGTCTTCTAAAGTTCAAGATGATGTCAATTATATCCCTATGCAATTTGGGACCCGAATGCAAACACAGATTCAACGAAACCCCGTTCGAAGTGGGTGCGGACCCATCGAAGACGGTCCTCAATTTGCCTGTTGAGGCCTTCACCACCGCGTGGTGGGGCAAAAAATAATGCTCAGTTGAGCTCCAATCAACTCGAGCCGGAGACATGTGACCCAAATCCTCGTACTCGCGCATAAATTCAATATATTTATCGCGAAGTACGTAGTCACGCTGCATGCGTCGCTCCATGGACAGCAGTCGTTTCTCCGCAAGCGCCCTACTTTGCCCTAGGCTAGGACGAGAGGCAACAAAGGGTAACCTAGTTACAAACCGACCGGAGGGCAACCTCTCCGTGGTCGATCGAAAAAGGGCTTCGCACTCAGCGTGTTCCGGATCCATCCTGGAACTCATAGGTGGCTCCTCCACCTCCCAAAACCTTTGCATGGTCTTGGCCAAGGACGCAGATGCGACAACCGGTGGCTCCTCCGCGGTGCCATTATCAAACACAGGGCCCATCAGGGCAAAACCAAAAATCGTAGACACTGCCATCAGTGAAGACGAACCCAGAGCCTTCTGTGTACCCAACAAAATCCAACCCAATACGTCCGAGCCCAGGAGTAAGTCCACTGGGCCGGGATGAAAGACAAAGGGGTCGGCCAAATCCAGACCCGAAACCAAAGACAACACACCCGGCGGTATGTCTGTCGAGGGGTGCCAACCCGCAATGGTATCCATTACCATAGCCGAAGTCGTGATCCTCATTGTGGAGGACTTCAGCGAAGAAAAGGTGACAAGTGTCTGGCCCGTCAGACACTTCACTTGTATGCCACCAACTCCAAGAAGTGGCACAGGCGAGTCCTCCACGACTAAACCTAACTGGTGTGCCACTCGAGTGGTAACCAAACTGCTTTGAGCCCCTGAGTCCAACAGAGCTCTCAAATTAATGGCTTCCCCCCCACGACCCCATACGCGGACCACCGCGGTAGGGAGCAGAACCGTCCGCGGCTCTGTCCCAGCAAGGGAGCAAGCTAGTTACGGGCTCCCCACTCTCTCCAAACCAGGGGCGCGCCACTGACCCGGATAATATGGCGGGCGAGTGCACATCCCCATCTGAGGGGGCATAACCCGCGGCCCGGCCATACATATGGTACGGCGGGTGGTACTCCAGCCGTGGGTACTCGTGCAGCGGCGGAGAAAACCGCTGCGGCTGCATGTGTTGGGCATTGGTAACCCGCGTGGAGGGGGTGTCCCCACTCTCACGTCCGATCTAGGGCCCCCGCCCATGGGGGCCCTATCCGGGGCCTGGCCAGTCACATACTGGCCACGACCTTGGGGCGCGTGGTCCCGGTCCGCCAAGACCCGCGCCGGTACGCGGGTGCGACGAGCGAAGCCGCGTCCTCCGTCCGATGGTGGAGGGCTTCGCGCAGGAGCGCCCCCGCCCATAGGGGACCCCTGCCTCAACAACCGGGGGCCATCCCCGTTCCGGTTCATGCAGAGCATCACGTGGTGCAGCCCACGGCATGCACTGCATGGTATGGCTCTGGGACAGTCACGTGCATAGTGACTGCCCAAACAGTAAAAGCAAAGTTCATGCCGCCTTGCCATGCGGCGCCGATCTTGTACTGGCAGTCTCTGCCAGTCCCTGCATTGCAGCAGGCTGTGGCCCATCCGGCCACATTGCAGGCAGTCCGCGTCCCCCGCGACTGCTGCCGTGTGTGCAACCCGCACACCAGCTCCACGCGGTGGCGGTTGCCGTCCCTGTTGGGGCCTACGTTCAGGCACTCTGGATGGCGCTGAGTCCGTCATGGTATTCTCAGCAGCCCGTGCCTCAAACTCCAAAAACTTCACCAAGTCAGTGAATGTTGGTAGGGTGGTGCTATCCCGTTCCGCATTCTCGCGCTCAAATCGCGAGCGGATGTCATTGGGTAATTTGCCCAATACAATGTGCACCAGCAAAAAGGACCATTGGTCCACCGGCAGCCCCAGTGTGCGGAGCGCACCTTGGGCAGGGCCATCAACTGTGCGGCGTGCGCATCCGCTAACAAACGTAAGTTTTGGTAGCGGGAGTTCAATAACTCCCAGGCCGTGTCGTACTGGTCGTCCTCCACCCGGAGGTGCTGGATGAGCGACCGCGCTTCACCCTCAAGAGTGGAGAGGAGGTAGGCCATCTTCTGGGCCTTCGACAAATCCTGTCGTGCTACGACCAGGGACTCAAACATATTTTTATATGCCACCCACTCCTCCATCCTACCCCCAAAGTGGGACAGCTGAAGGGTGGGGAGCCGACCAGTAACCGCTGGTCCTTCCTGTCTAACAGGTGTGCGAGGGGCTGGTCCGCCAGCCTGTCTCGCCCTTATTGCGGCCGCCGCCTCCACGATGTCA
The DNA here is from genome assembly GCA_018467065.1 of Ephestia elutella. Lineage (NCBI taxonomy): Eukaryota > Metazoa > Arthropoda > Insecta > Lepidoptera > Pyralidae > Ephestia > Ephestia elutella. The sequence continues at coordinate 18,664,935 of CM031571.1, forward strand.
TCGTGCAGACTCAGGATCTGGTCCAGGTCCGCCACGTGACCTGCGTAGACCTCCGGGGTAAGGTCGGCTTCGGTAAGCGCCGCCATGGCCGCTTCCGCGTTGTTCAATCGTGAGCGGAGCTGATCCGCTCTTTCCAGTATAGCGGCCTCCCTGTCCTTCCGGGACAGGAGTCCACCGGCCGTCACAAACCATCTCAATTCGTTGGCGAGTGTCGCCTTAGCATTGGGGACCTTCGCCATCGCGTCAAGTCACAAACAAAAAATAACAAAAGGTAAATAAAAAACAACAAAATCAAACAACTACACGAAGAACCGCGGTAGGTATGAGAATGGCACAAACCCGGAACGCACGGTACAAACCGCAAACAAATACAAAAAAGGTTACAAATATTCTTATACAAACAAACTAAGAAAAATCTAATAATTTTTACAAACAATTAATTATTTTTTACAAACGAACAAATAGAGGGTAGATAAACTACGCTCTGCTACCAGAAAATGTGCAGAACAACTACGCTCTGCTGCCAGAAAATGTGCGCAGAGAATCCGGACAAACGAAGCGCCGTGAACCTCTTCACCGAAAAAGACCCGATTTTAAGTGGAGACCTATAGGTCCCCAAAAAAGCCCGATGATACCCGACGGTAAAGATTATATACGGCACTGCGTCTGTCCGACTAGAGCCTAAAACCTAACCTATACGCAGTCTGCTACCACTATAGCTTATAAAGGGAGCTATAGGGCCCTATATAATAACCTAACTTAATAACTACAACCACCCACAAACCCAAGGGTCACTTACCAAACTTAATCTTCTGCTCTTCGGATCCAATCTTGAGTGTCTTCGGAAAGGGGGAATGCGGTCCCTAAACACCAAACCTACCCCGAGATCTCAATTCCCCAGAACAAACAAATAGATTTCTTCCCGAAGTTGGCTCGGCAACAGATGTCGGCGTCCCCAGGCAGCCACGTTTCGCATCTCACAAGAAACAGTCACAATAACAGGGTTTTTCACCAACACGAACGTTCAATAGTTATTTAACAAAAGGAAGCTCACAATTATAACTCAAATCAGTTATTACAAACAAAATTAACGCCACGCCGCGCGACTTCAAAATGCAACAACCCAAGATGGTGGCTATATCACCGCGATATTTCCTGCGACACGGCCTCGTGTGCGCGCGTTCAAAGGACCACTGAATGTCGACGGCCGGAAGCCGTCTGCGCAATGTTGCCAGGAGGCAAACGCAATGGCTATACGTAAAGCCAGCTATACACGGCGCTGCTACCATGCGACAGTGCACAGAGTTTATAAGCATCAACAATTTTTATTACAAACAACAGATTTTGATATAAAAGGTAATTTTAGATTCCTTGCATTCCTCAGAGTGACATAGGCTATGTGAGTTGTCAGTTGTGTTTTATATTTTTTAATAATTAACTTGTTCTAATGAATATTTTTATTCATACTTAGAAAAATCTTGCGACAAGCTGTTATCGAAACATTATAATAAAACTGTAACTGGTCTGTGTCTGTAGTTAAGAGATATTTCATAAAAAAAAATTGAAGGGTTTTTCTAATGCCAATAGAAGCCAAAATGATTTCTATTTTAGAAATGTTTGTATGTCTGTTAGTCTTTCTCTATGTTTATAAGCGCATCACGCAAAAAAATGATCAGGAAAAGGAAGATGCCAAAACTGTAACTTAATTCTATCATAAACATGAGAAAATCCAAAAAAAAAAAAAAACTATTAAAATCGTAGACAGGGTTAGGCTAGTAAAAACCACCAGACCATCTGTGTAATGCAACATTGATTGTACAAATGGCACATTTCATATAAACGCATCTATTGACTAGGGAAGTGTTGAACGGTTGGACAATGGATAAACTTTCATGGATCACAGCCAAAAATCAGCTTTCCGGTCATAAAGTGACGCTGTAGCCGCTCGCCCGCACCCTGCGCACCAGAGACGCGCACCGTTTACGTTGTGAGTTGCGTAGAAGCAGTCTACGCCGCTTTGGCCAACTTCCCTGCAGGCCTAGCCAAGTGTCAAACGCTCAGAAGCGTTTCGAATCTACGCTTCGCTAACGCTTTGTGCCTCACGCACGCCAAGTGGATCCGATCGTAGCGAACGCCGGTTCTCTTTTACCTTTCGCTAAAAATAAAAACTTTGTCAATGGTTTCATTTGCTGGAATGTCAAATGAGATGCTGATGCGCTACAGAAGCGAGGTAGCCGCAGCAGCACCCTGAATGCGTTGTTATACTGAACACGGAGAGCGTTGTAAGCTTTTTGAGTATACCCAGCCCACAGGCTGCACGTGTAGAAGGATTTGCAAATGATTTCGTCGCTTCATCTTACACCATTTTGCAAGATAATTCAACATTTCAGGCACTTCGTAAAATTTCTGAACAAAACTTCGCTCCCAGTTTACGATGAGCAACACATTCCCTAAATTCCGCGGAACTAGGGAACTTACTGCTTGAATAATTAGGAACCGGATAATGGATAATTAACTAGAAGTTTGGAACCACGAGAAAACTTCTATCATGTAGAAGTAAATAGTAAACATTATTATAGATTACCTACTAGCTGGCGTTAATCCTTTCTTAGCGGATGCCTACGTCATAACATCTACCTGCATGCCAAATTTCAGCCCGATCCGTCCAGTGGTTTGGGCTGTGCGTTGTATATCAGTCAGTCAGTCAGTCATTCAGTCGTCACCTTTGAGTTATATATATATACATATATAGATTCATAGACGCTTCCACGTAGCAGTTATAAAATTAATAATATGACGCTATGAAACATTGAGTAAAAACTAAAAGAATTTTTTACTAGGTACCTGTAGCCATATTTTTGTCTAATTTACTTTGATGTAAAATCTTTGGAGGAAAAAATGTGCTAGTGTACATTTTACCGCCGCCGTTTAGATGTTTAACGGTTTTTTATACTAACTAACTTTCATCCGCTATCCCTATTTCAGCCCAAAAAGTATTTAATTTATGAAAAAAAAACCGTTCAAATGCGAAAATATTAGTATTAGTACATGTATAAGTACTAGTAATACCATTTGGATTAGACATTAGATGAATAGAACACATGGATCCTTTTTACCCAAAATGTCAGTAAAACACACAGGCATCTAGCAGCTCGCAAGTCTCAAACTAAATTGGTCTGCGATTGAAATTTTTTGTGGTCCGTCCCTAATGTCCCAAAACCCGAAAGAGGAAAGTCGTTAGCGTCTATAAACATTGCTGTTTGGACTTTCAAGGTCGTTGGGATAGCTAATTATACTGGCCGGTTGAGATTATAGAACACACTTAAAATTTTTATTACTGAAAACTTAATTCTTACAAGATTTTATTTAAAATTCTGTGTTATGTTGAAATTCTTTGGTGCAAAAAAAAATTATTGATTTACCTACATTAAATAGCTTAGTTATGCGTTTTCGACAAAATAGCTGTAAATTTGAAAAGTTAAAAAAATTAAAAGTTGACATTTTTCAAGGAAATTGCATGAATTGCGCATGTAGCTCTTGTGGCGCGCCCCAGTGGGAATTCACCTTTAGATAAAAATGAGTGGCAAGAAAAATGAGGAAACATTTGATCCGGTCGGGAGGGACACCGGTCGGAAAACCAGAGTGAATAGGCTGCTTCTGGGTAAGCTCGCTACACCGTAGACCTCATCTCTGTCCTCGGGCAAGATTGCGGTCTTGCTCTTGACCACAATCTTGCCCGACACATCTCTTATAAAAAAAATCACTCCTTGTGAGGACGCTACTGTATTCACAGTATATTGCCTTAATTTTATCCCAGTCTCTTCGCTCGGCATAAACTTCATCTAATACCCTTTATTTTGAGCGAGGGTATCATCGTAATGTAAGACATAACGTTTATTATTACAGCATGGAATTACTCGGTTAGTCATCTTGATCTAAAAGATAGCTGACTGTGAAGAAATGAAAGACTGATTCAACAAATTTAACAAAATTATTATGGATGTACGATTGTTATTCAATCACGGAAAATCTAGTGGTCGGATTTCGATCAATCATAAGGTATTTTTTTATCCCGAAATTTTTAAGTGGAGACCTGGGGCGCTTTTAGTTTTTTTCAATAGGAAGTTTACCACCGGCGGTTACTCAGTAGGCTTGGCGCTCAAAATATGTCCGAAAGGACTTTAGTTCCAATCTCAGGCTGACTACAAATACACACATCATATGTGACTATTGCAAAGCTCGTGATGAATATCACTTTCACTTCGACCAGATTGCGGACCTCCTTAAAAAGAAATATATTAGAAGCACCCATAATTGGACAACATGTATGAAGAGAGTGATGAGTGTAGAGGAAGCGAGAGAGATCTGTAAGGATCGTAAGCAAGTAGAAATCGCTAGTCTCTGCCTACCCTCACGGGAAAAAGGCATGATAGGCATATGTAATTGTGTATTTAAAGCTCGTTTAGTGTATCACAAACAGGCAAAGCTGTGGGTAAATTTAAAACAACCATTTATTTCTTTGTGTATTAACTTAACATGCTAACCTTGGCTATTTAATATACCCAAAGTATCGTTGAAGCTTTGAAAACTTTCTGTAGTGCCATCATAAAAGCTCTTCATATTCTTTTCCAACCATCAAAGGCCGGAAGTGACAGAATGAGCCATGAAAGCCTACAATACGCCGCAGGCTAAGCTTACACTTACGTAACTAAACAACCTATCTCCTGCTTTTAAGGCCGTTTTATGAGCTTCCCTACCCTGCCTCAATCTTAGATAAAAATGGCACTTCCGATAAGTTTCACTACGTTTTTATTAAACTTATTTCGTCAACAATACTCTAGTAAGTTGCATAAGTTTCTTTCAGTCCTTTAACCAACGAACTAATTAGTGCCTATAATTGACCGAGCGAGCGAAGCGAGTGTGGGCTATAATTCAAGTTGGTGCGAAAACACATTGTTTGTATGGATGTATGTTTGTTCCGCGATAACTCTCGAACCATTGAATTAATTTCGATGATATTAAGAATACGTGTAACGCAATGTTGGCAGGCCTCCCACTCGGTGGACCGACGACCTGGTGAAGGTCGCGGGTTGCGCATGGATGCGGGCAGCGCAGGACCGGTCGTTGTGGAAATCCTTGGGAGAGGCCTTTGTCCAGCAGTGGACGTCTTTTGGCTGTGAGAGAAGAATACGTGTAGCAACTATCCATAAAATTTTTAAGTTCGTTGTGCAACAATATCGGTTCAGCAGTTTTTGATATAAACGCATATTTATAAAATCGCGAGGTCTAAGTTCGCGGCGAACCACTAGTATAAAATAGATAATTTATGTTCCGAAACTGGCGTGATTTTGACGAGTCGAGTAAAATGCAAGGCGGGCTTTGGCCACAGGGCGGGCGCTTCATAGAAACGGGGCGTCAAATATACCTACTACTACTACAAATGAAACTGTACATCCGTGAACACGTCAGTAACTCGTCAATGTGTGCGTTTTCATAGTCATAGCATTCCAATACACACAATAACTACTGCAGTGAAATTTGGGTTTCAAAATAAAAGAATCACTGCTTAAAACACGAGTATAATTTTTGAACTAAAAAAAATTTGACCAATGTCCTTTAACAAAAAATTATTTGGACACACCAAAGAAATAAAAATAAAAGAAAGAAAATTAACAACAGGAAAGGAATATTAACAGGTAAAATAAGAAATACATGAATTTGCTTGTTATTTTAAAAAGAAAATTAAATGAGTGAAAGAAATGGATGAAATGATGTATAAAAATTCCAAATCAAAACCGAAACAAAAATTATCCCGACAAAAGGGGGGCCTTTAGAATTTAGAGGATAAAGTTATCACAATATGTTTAAAAAGTCTATCTTAAAAGAACCACAGGCGCCACGGTTACAAACTAAACATTTCGTCGCTCTGTGACTCATTCTCATGTGCAGGCCGACGTTGCCCACTCTCGTCTAATAAACAATCCATACAATACATACATGAAATATTTCAGTGCCACTTCATATAATCCTTCTGGTTTTTTTTGACAACTAGATTCAACTTCGTCCCATTTTCAATAGGATACCCCTGAACGGTCTGATCGTCAACTTTTGATCTTCAATTGGAATCTTCAGATGTGAAGAAATCTGTCGTTTGATATCCAAAATAGATGTCGTTGGGAAAGCCTCTACTGTGCATTCCCCACCCTGAAGTTTTTTACCATAAACTTCATTGCTAGAGATCGATACTTGTATGTTAAGAATAATAAAAGCACATTAAAGATTTAATTCTGAATAAAAACATCAAAAGGAAAATCAACTCTCTAAAAAATCTCCATTTTTTCACCCAATTCACCGACCGTCAAAAAAATCGAACCACCAGAATTTTAATTTCAAAAACCTTATCATAGAGAAAGAACAAAGAAAAAAGTTTGCGTAGAAATAGAATCACAAACTAAAAAAGACTTGACTTTGTAGCGGTGTAACGCTACACTACGTACAGAAAGGAAACTCCCTGCCCCTCCTGCAATATGGCACCCTCCGCACTCTCCGCACTTCTCCCCCGTTATTGTGTGTATTGGGACGCTACAACGCGGTCACATTAACTTGACGCATCGCTGGAATGCGAGGCCCCGCCCGCCATGCGTCAAGTTAATGTGACCGTGTTGTATGACTATGAAAACTCACAGATTGACGTGTTACTGACGTGTTTACGGATATACAGTTTCATTTGTAGTAGTAGTAGGTATATTTGACGCCCCGTTTCTATGAAGCGCCCGCCCTGTGGTATAATGCAGACATAACATCAGACCTAATCGTATTTCCGACAATTTCTTCCATTACATTTCTCGAAGATTCTCTCATTTCTCTCAATCTGTCATTTATAACAATGACATTGATTGACGTACCTACCTTATCCTCTTTATATTTGCAGAAATGAAAATTTCCGAGATTCAAAGTATTACCTACTTAAGAATATAAGTAGATTTCGCATCTCCGCCCATCTCTGTAGAAATTAGTTATGCGATTTTAATAGCTTTTATTTAACTTGCAATGTATGTAAGTATGTTCGTTTGGGTGGAATCTTAGAACTCAATTTTTAGGCGATGGGCTAGCAACCTGTCACTATACCCGAATCTCCATTCCATTAGAGAACCCACTATTTAGCTAAGCGTGGCCTTCGAGTCTCACGACTCTTGGCTCTATCAACCCCGTAAGAGATAAAGACGTGATTCTATATATGTATTTATGTATATAAATTATTACACGTATACGTGCGATTTTTGCACTGTTGCAATAATGCAACGATGACTTCTTCTTATCGAGTGTGTTATAACAACTAACACTTGTGTCGGATTTTATTCCAGTCGCCTAAAGGCATCTGACATGACTTTTACGACTACCGCCACCTAGTGGCAGTAACTAAACTAAATAGTCAGCCAATGTGCAGGTTTCCTCACGATGTTTTCCTCAACCGAAAGCCTATGAGAAAACTACCATACATGAGTCAGATTGGTCTACAAACTCATGCGACACAGGTAGGATTTGAACCCGGGACCTACCCGACCTCAGGTGGGGGCAGCCACCACCGCTTCAAGCGCAACGATGACGTTACAAAAGTATCGTAAATGTTCTGTATCTTTAAATGTGTACTTAGAGTCTATATAGATATAGATTTTATAGAAAGATAGAGAAACAAAGATTCTAAGAAAAATATTTTGGTTTGAATGTACTTTCGAAATAATGAATTTTCTTATTTAGGCTTCGGCTGGAGTTTTCTAGAAAATGTAAAGATTTAATAATATTGTTTTATAGTTAATATTCCATTTTTAACTTTACCGATACTTTTAGTTGGGTATTTGAAGTTTGTTATAAAGACAACACTGAATTAAATTTTTGAGCGTCGCGGCCGAGAGCGTCGAGGACAAACAAATTTTAAAATTCGTGAGCGTCGCGGCCGAGAGCGTGGCGGAATGAGGGACTAACGGCCGGACCCGTCTAGAGGTCTAGACTGGGACTAAATATTATTTTTTTATAGATAGGTATTGAAAATATTTATCAACGCCTACACTAAAACTATTAAGTAAATAATTTTCTTACTGTTCTTATATTTTTAACTAGCTGGCGCCCGTGGCTTCGCTCGCGTTAATCCTTTCTTAGCGGATGCCTACGTCATAACATTTACCTGCATGCCAAATTTCAGCCCGATCCGTCCAGTGGTTTGGGATGTGCGTTGATAGATCACTATGTCAGTCAGTCACGTTTGAGTTATATATATATATAGACTAGTGGTTCTGTGAGAACAGTTAAGACCTCGCGAGCCCTTCCACGAAATAACCGATATTTTAACGTGTCCCTGGCTTATAAGAGTTTTTAAACCAACCTACCAATGCTGGAAAGAAAGTAAAAAGTCTCATATTTTACCCATAAGCCCAAACATGTTATTGTGGTTGGTCAATACCACTAAAAAATTGACTGAAACCTGCCTTTTTTGCCTCGAAATAATATAAATAATAGGTAATAATAAATATATACGTACAAATCACACAGATTGAGTTAACCCCAACGTAAGTTCAAGACTTTACGTGATGCTATTTAACAATACTATATTTTATAACAAATACATATGTATAATATGTATGTAGATATATATCCAAAACCCACGTCAATCTGAAAAAGATTATTTTCCATCTTGACCCGACCGGGGATCGAACCCGGGACCTCAGGTGTGGCCTTCCGGCGCGGCGGTGTGATGATCGTTAGGCCATGGAGATTGTAAGTCGTCAGAAATGCATGGTACCTATTGGTTATATGTTTGTAATTTGCGCAACAAAATTAAATTAAAAAAAATGAAAGTTCAATTTGAAATCGAATATCTCAGATTAGTAGGTATGTAGGTATTATACCTATATTACTTTGTTTTATAATAGGATTCTAATCATACATTGAAGTTTTTTGATATCAGATTTATTCCAAGATAATTCCACCAAGCAAAGCAATCCACAATACGATACGCAATAGCGAATTTGCGAGTAATAAAAGATTTGCTGCGCCATCTATTGATTTTTTTGTGAACTATCATCTTGTATGAGAATTTAAAATATATGGATTTATAGCGGTTTTATTGAATTTCACTATGTTGTTCAGACAAAAAAGTTAACAAAAATGTCTAATGACATTTTTGTTTTTTTTTTTAAATAGCTAAGATATGACATTTTTTTGGTATATTTCCGCCATTTTTTTAAATTTTGAAAAACTGGCTCGACTAAAAAATTCTATATAATTGCCGAACCTGCTCACAAAATTTCAGGAAAATCGGTTCAGAAATGCGACCTCTAGGCGATAACATCCGGACAGACAAAATAATTTTCGGCTAGTGGAAACTGAGACGCTTTGCTCGCTTCGCTCGCTCGGTCAATAAGGGGTTAAATAAAATTCTATCCCGAAAAGGGTGAAAAACAACATTCACGCAGGCGAAGCCACGAGCGAAAGGTAGTATAAAAGCCACCAATGAAGCTGAAAAACTAATTTAGAAGCGAAAATATTTCTAAAAATTGCCATTGGCATGTACAGTCTGACGTGTAATTAATTTCTTTCGAAGTAACGTGACCATAAAAATACTAAATTTCAGTCATGTTAAACGTAGAATAAATTTTACGTCTAACTTTTAATTAAGTGTCTCTGACTTTTATTTTAACAGATAGTAAAAAATCATTTTAGTGTCTACCTACAGCAATATTTAGATCAAAATGGGCCTTAAGGCTTCGAGCTGTTAGCGCGCGGATTCATCCCACAGGGGAGTAACACTCCATACAGGTCAAAACTTGAGCTTTGCAATTTAACATGCCAGGAATTCATGATATTGCCTTTCTTATCCAAGGCTAATTAAGAGATTTTTATTGCATTTAGAGTCGATTTAGAATCCCTGGACTATAAAAAATACCGATGTCGAAGACCATCATACAATGAATAAACAATGTTTAATTATGTCAATCAGCTCGCTCGCGTGTTTGTATTTCAAAACAAATTGTAGTGAGTTGTAGATCACTATCTATCGATTTGTTCGATTTTTTTTTATTTAAACTACGAATTTGCCCTTGACCAATATTGATAGTATATCTACGGCTCTAGCCGATCACATAATTTCAGTCAAACACAAGTCCTATGCTGAATGACCTCTTCCTATGAAATTAATAGTACGTGAGTTTGTATTAATTTCATGCCTCTTTCAGACATTTCTCGCGGAATCAACGCTTTGGTAGTAGCGGAGTAAGTTGGGTTTCGAGTCGATTCTGCTAACGATAAATGACAATCGAGTTACGATAGTTTTTTACATGGTAACAATACGAACTGTGTAAAATTTTCTACTATTGAAAAACTATTGACACACGATTATGACAATTATTTGTGTTGTTTTTCCAATCGGAATTCTCAGGACGAGCCTGGTAAATTTGGAGAAAAGCACGGGCTCTTTGAGCCAAGTGCTAACCCACATTTATATTTATTTTTACTATGAATTATTTTATCACTTACTTGATGTTAGCAGAATGGACTTTCTGGTCATCAAGAATTTAATGCACGATAATAAAAAGGAATCTCGACAGAGAATTGTGGAAAGAGAGAGGGCCTTCGTCCAGCAATGGGCCAAGAAAAAGAAAAGAAAAAAAACCAGCTCTACAAATGCTTAAAAAGGCAATTCTGATAGATGGCAGGTATAAATCGAGTAAACCCTCAGAATTATACGATGGAATGTTCTAATGTAGGTCAAAAGATCATCAGGTGGGTTTCAATACCTGCGAATGTCGTGTCAGTGCGAAGCGAGTGGCGTGACCCGTTGTCCTAGGTGAGCGTCAAAAGCAGCAAATAAAATATCAATGTATGTACGTTGTACGTATATACTTGCGGCCTTTTTGTTGGCGTCATCGTCATGTGTAATGTTGCCCTGTAGCGCAGCATCGCATCACGTCACGCATTTTGTCGCTCAAGTAGGACGCCGGGTTAGGGTCGTGTCTGTGGTAACTATTTGGCATTCTCCTGTCGCTTTGGGTCGAATTCCTGACGACTACGCCGGATTTTAATTGCGTGTCGTTGATGCGTTAAATAATGTTCACTCGTGTAAGGGATTCCCTGGCTCTCACCAACACTGAGAGAAGTAACTATTAATTTTTATTAATTTAGTCGAAACAACGTGTGCGTCTGTTTATCATATTCATAGGTAAGGAAAGGAAGAAAGAAAAATCGTTGAATATTGACATTCCACAAAAAGAGAGAACTATAACATAAACTTATCCAAAAAAAATATCAGCATTTGTGTTATATCAAAAAAGCCCTCTCTCAGCATATTGTTGCAGTAGAAACCACCAACGCTGCTCTTCAGAGGTATTTTTATAATTAGAAGTTATATCTTCCGTTATTAAACATAAAATCAAATATGGTTTGGTTTAATTTAGCAGCGTGTGCCACACGGCCACCACACCACCACTTCGAAAAAAATATTTACTAACTTGTTTTCCTAATCCAGGTAATTATTTACTTAAATGGAGATCCCGATCACAAATAAGATAATGTAAATGGTACAAAAATAAAGAATTTTTTTTATTTTTTTTACCCATGTGTAATCAGTGCCGCGAATTTGAATACATTATATTTCCTACTTTTTTTTTTGTTTTTATAAAAGATGGGTTTGCTCTTGACCACAATCTTGCCCGAGGATAGAGATGTGGTCTACGGTGTAGCGAGCTTACTCAGAAGCAGCTACTACCTAGCCTTGGTAACATAATATCTCGATGCTTGGTAGTCAGGTTACATGAGCCATCTAAAAGTACGGTCTTTTGATAATGACGCCAGTCGCTGCGACGGGCTACACATCTTATCGGATACAAAATTATATGAAAATCATTGAGAATGGTCTCTTGTAACGTCGATATCAGCGTAACGTTGAGGGGAAAGAGCGGCGAGTGGGTAGCGGTTTTGCGACGTCTCGGATTCTCGACGTGTCGTCGCTTTAAGCAGTAACTATGGATGTATTTCTCCGAGTCTTGTAAAACTTGCAGCGCGCGTCGCTCGGCACGTGATCGGTGGAGTGGGACGGCATGCATGATGCAGTAAAAATAAATGTACAAATAGGCCAGATGCGGTCGCCGGCAATAACTTCCTTATTTGGCAGGGAAAACGCTTGCTTTGTAAGAATATTTTATTCGCAAAAATTTTGTTTTAATTGTACTTAAATAATTGTGGACCTCCTTACTAAGAGAGATATTAGGAGCACCCATACCATAACTGGAGAGCATAATGAAGAGAGTCCATTTTTTATGAAAAGTGTTAGTACGAGTACATTAGATAAGTTTAATAAACAAATTTAATTTCATCATCTATATAATCAAAGAAATTTATAAATTTCAATAAGAAGAAAATCAACATGTTTCTCGTTACTAAGGATAAAAAAACTTCATTTTGTTTTCGATAAAAGTGAAGTGTATTTCAATAATCAATTTCCGACTTTATTACCCACTTCATACAAATTGAACACAGAGCCAATATTTGGAATAAAAATAAATCTAGTATACTCTGAGATTAGATTCTTATCGTAACATAAATTGATGCGCAGAAAATTGTATCATAGATTTAGTTTGCGTGTTTTCTTTTTTACACGACTGACCAAAAAAGGAGTGTGATGTTTTTAGGGTTCACGTATGTTTGTATGTTGTAAGTTTCTTTATTCCACCATAAGTCCTGTCCTGAACGAACGGCTGAACAGATTTTGATGAGAGAGGAGATTTTGATGATACAATTCTTTCCTGTCGCTTTTCTACAATTTTTGGGAGTAATTTCGTGAAAGGGGACGGTAATGTGTAACAGGAAGTTGAAGAACCATGAGACACGCAGAGCGTAAGCTTGCTTGTTTTCTTTATGAAGTCGGAATGGATGTTTGGATAATTAATGTACACTTATTTCTAAAAATTCCATAGAAAGCGGAGCTATAACAAAGCTAATGATCGCGTGTGCCTATTGCATGTATAATATGTAATTTAACATGCATTTGGTAAAAAATGAGATTAATTACATTAGTTAACTTCGTACCCTATTTTATAAACTTCAACTAGATTGCAAAACGTCAGTGTGAACCCTTGTAAGATTTTTTTTCCCTGGTATAAATTTATAAAAGTGTTACCTGTTAATTTATGTTGTAAGAATTCATTTTAGTACGTTTTTATATTTCATTACGGTGTTAAATTAATTGTTAGAATTTATTTTTGTATTAATTAGTATATTATGAAACTTTAAAAGGGTAAACAGAAGATCTTGATTGTACAATTCAGTATTTCGCCATTAGTCTTTTTATCTATGATTTAATGGCAACCCTGAGAATCCCAATAAACTTCAGAGCATTTCATCTGCCATCTTTGACCGATATCTTGAGGCAAAGGGCCGCCTTAATGTTTTCTGATAAGAAGGATTACTTGGGCTGCTAAACCATAGAGAATCTTTCTATAGAACGCGCTAATAGTGTTTAAGTCAGGGTCATCTTTTATACCGAGAGTATCGACGTGGTGTGGTGATGTCAGTTTTATTTTCAAGCTGCCTAAAGACATCTAAAATGTACGAACTGAGTCAGGTGAGAGTCCTCGTTTGATAGCCTATGTTATTGTGAAGCTTTAACATGTCTCAATTGCCCTTCCTTCTGTATTGTGGAGATTCTCAACGAGGCTAACAATAAGGCGGTTGAGGTGGCCAAATATTGGCCAAAAAATCTGATTTTGCCATTTCGACTCGAAATGATGATTCAGGACTCCTCATGTTGTTTTTATTTTATGTACATACCTAATTAATTTCCGAAAGCACTGCAACTAGTGTCAGTCAGCCCCATATTTTATATATTAAAATATAAATAAATAAATAAATAAATATATACGGACAAATCACACAGATTGAGTTAGCCCCAAAGTAAGTTCGGGACTTGTGTTATGGGATACTAACTCAACGATACTATATTTTATGACAAATACATATATAGAAAATATGACAATTACTCGTAAATTCATCAAAGCCCAAGAACGCAATTAGGTTGCAGCTTAATGAGTTTTAACTCAGAGTGTGTTGTTTGAGTAAAACACTGATTAAATTGTGAATAGGCACATTTTGAGTTTGCATGTACCACCCTAGACCTCATAGATTGAAGTCAAACGCACTCAAATTTTTAATAAAAAAAAATAATTTAAAAACATTTCGCTTAGTTGCGCTCTACAAAAGATAGCTATACTATCTGTGAGGCTCGTCGTTTGACTAAATCTATCTTGTTACGTATTTATAGGATTTAAGCCTTCCGGATTTAGATGGTGCCAATATTACTTTGCTAACTAATTCCCTTCAGATCCTAAGGCTATGGTCAGCATAGCTTATTTTTATTTACTAGCCATGACCTGAAGCTCCGTTCTCTTGAGGATTTCGGGATAAAAAGTATCCTTTGTCCTGTTCCCGGTATTTTTATACCACTGTATCAAATTTCAACAAAATCTGTTTAGTAAGTAGATTTTGCGTGATTGAATCTATCAAATATCAACAGCCTCGCACACAACCATACTTTAGCATTTAAGAGTACGAGTGGTATGTTTTTCTTTTAATGATTAATTAAAAGAAAAAAAGCATTAGTCTACAGTAACCAGATTTAAAACTTGACGTTATGTTATTTTTATGGCATTAATTTTCTTTTTAAGCTCATTATGCTTGCAATGTTAAGTTAATGTTACCTCCGATAACAGCATGAGAAATGTACTTAACCACGTTTTTGCACTTAATATATTGCTATTACTTAATGATATCGTGCTTTATAATGTTAAAGTAAACGAAGCGGTCACGATTTTATATCAAAAACTTAGGTTTACAGCAAAATTTCTGTAGTAGTCCGTAGGGACATAAGTATAGGACGAAACCGAGGGTCTAAGCTAGTTTGCCATGAAATTGGTTGTAGACCACCATTAAAATCAACAAAAAGGTATATATTCACACTGGACTCCAAGATACAGGCATCTGCCTAGTTTGGAGCTTAATTTGTGCAATTACCTACGTGTACTTACTAACTTGACAAAATTGTACAGTGGGCCACATAGAGAAGTATACCACCTGAAATACGATCTACTATAAAAAGTGGTATACTTTTCTATGTGGCCCACTGTACTCATCTTTGTAAATAAAGAATTTATTTATTTTATTTTCTGTTTATTCTTCTTCTTAGCGTCCGAGTCGACACTCGGCGGGTCAAATTTGTGATGACCAATATGACGCCACAGATACAGCATTATCTGTTACGTCATACAGGTCTTTTAGCGTACAGGTAGTAGGACACGCTGGGCAAGATAGTAAATGTGCCATAGTTTGGGGAGAGACATCACACAGACAGACGGTTTCCGAGCTATATCCCCACCTGGATATATTCTGTTTATTGAAAATTCTGTTTATAGCAAAAAAAATGAATGTGTTTCCAAGAGTTCTCCAGTAAATAACAACCTAAACCGGGATCAATATTAACCATAACATTGACAAAGTAACGGTCCGGATAATCCGGGCTCCATCCCGGATGAGAACAAGTAAATAATATTACGGAGATTAAGATCCGCTCCGGGGATGCCATCTTCAAATTTATTTGCTTTGCCTAAGTCGCAGTAGAGTTTGTCATTGGAAATCCTAATCCTTACTGAATAATATACTCGTACTTGCAACAAATGTGAGTATATCGAAGGTCGTTGAAATTTTCTCCAATGGTATGTGTATGTATGTGTGTGTGTGGACTTGAGAATTTTTTTCCACTACTGGTGTAAAAAAATCTCAAGTCGTTTCCCCTCCTTTTGTCATATTTCCTCGTGACTGAGGGCCGTGGTCATTATATAGAATGAAACACACACAACGACTATCTTGGCAATTTTAATGGAGTGGTTTGCCATTACCTTCTCCATTTCACAAACTAGCTGATAATCATCAACCAGAGTGCACGTTTCCACACGATGTTTTCCTTTAGCAAGTAAATGGTGGTCGATAAAAACTAACATAGGTACATGAGTCAGATTGGTATACAAATCCATGTAGCACGGGCATGATTCGAACCTGGGACCGTTGCAGCCACAAGCGGTCGCCATACCACTCGGCCACCACCGCTTCTTTCTTCTTGTCAAGTCGTTAGTATAGTCGAAATCTATGCAAAGCATTTGAAATGACTTGACAACGTCGTATACACTCAAATAATAAACAGTCAGCATGGTGTTTTTCTACTGTAGAAGCGAGTTGTGGCTACATTACATGATAGATCGGTAGGCCCTATTTTGTGGCCCTGAAAAATACCATGTTTTTATCGATTTACACATTGATCTGATTTGCAAAACATTTCAAAATCAAAACTCAATTTATATTCATCTGGCCTGGCGACCGTTTGTTGACGAAACAAATGAAAATCGGGGATGCCCCGTCACGGAGGCGATGCAAAAGAAATTGGGATTTGCATAGAAATGACGGCCATTTACGGCAGAGGGAGCCACGGGCGCGGCCGATTGAAAATTATCCATCCACTGAGTCGTGTCCTTGGATTGAAATTTAATCTATTTTTAACCCCTATCGGAAAAGACAGATGATATAAGTTTAGTATGTCTATACGCTTTAACTTATTAAAGGAAAAACGTTTCTTAAGGCGCTTAAATTACCATAGTCCTGTGAAATGGTAATTTGGTAAATAAATACCTACTATAATGCTCGATCAGCTGTGGTTAACCAGAAAAACCTGAAAAAATATATTTGTACTAACTATCAGGTCTTGAATAACATTTGTTTCATTTATTTTTATCGTAACATAAAAGCTACTGTATGAAAAAAAAATAATGAAATGGCATGTATTTCTTATTACTCTCTACTGTTCCGAAATGGCAATGACATTTGCTTATTTACAGAAAGTCGTCGTCGACGTCCGAAACGCGCCCAAGCAGACCGAAAAATGTTCTAAGAATTGTAAAGTAAATATTGATTCATAATATTTGCAGGTTCATTTGAAATTTCCAATGCGCAAATAAGTTAAAGTGTTTCATTTGAAATATTTTATTTACTTTCTGCTGCATTGCACAAATATTGAAGTTTTAGATTCTGAAAGATTGCATCTTTTAAAATCACACATCTCTAAATAATTTAAAACAGTACCTACATACAGTTAACTGTAGTTGAATGGGTTTTAACTTTTCATTTTTGCTAAAATTTTATTTAACCAACCAACATGTCAAATGGTTATTTCCAAGATTACAACTTTGTTTTATAATAATGTAGAGAAGAAGAAGTGATGCAGTGAAAAATAAAATATATTGTGTTAGTGGTCAGAGCAAATGAAGGCTAAATAACATAAAATAAAGGTTTATTTATTTTATTTAGTTCTAATTTAGCTCGCAAGATTTCACCCGAACATACATAAATGAAAGCTTGTAAAAAACCACATTTTCAATTTCATTCTTACCCAAACTGTGGTTGATAACTTGTATAACTCCGTAACTGACCATTCAATTTGCGAAATCTAAATTTTGATATACCCAGCTCTGCAAGACACTGATTGCATGCAGCTAGTTCTAACTGTTGGTTTAAATTCAAATGTTTGAACTATTGAAATGTTGAGTTCATGTTTGATAGATCAACTATTCGACCGAGTATCAATTTATTGGCCATGCCAACAGACCGTTTTTTATTCGGTTAAAGTGTGATAAAACCTTCACAATATATAATTTTTTAGTATAGTAGTATTTAGATATTCAGCAAAGCTTAATAGCTCTTTTGATTGAGGTGCAAAGTCATCCACCTGCCTCGCCTGCTATGCAAATCTATGTCAATGGTGAAGTTAAGACAGTAAGTTTACCAAAGGCCAAATAAAGGCATTTTGAGAAGGAACTAAAAATTAAAGCGTAACATAGAGATGAGACTTTACATTTTGGATGACGATATAAGACTTGAATGATACATCCAAAAATAAGGATCTATTACGCAAAATAAACATATTTTTTGATAAACTCAAATGGCATAAAAATGCTGTTTTCAATAGTAATTGTATAGAATTTAGATGAATATACTTCATATAAAATAATACAGTCAATCAGTAGCGGACTGATCATACTTCCTTATCAATATTAATTTAGAACACAATATGCCTCTGGCCTTTGTAGAAGCCTTCGAAAGGGTTCTTTGGTAAATTTTACATTAATTAAGACTCCATATACATATTAATGGGTATACATATACATAGAATACACAATCTCCGTCTCTTAATTGGAGAGCCATTGCTCTTATCTGTGGAGTGGAGTAATTAATTTCTTCCTTTTCTGAAATTTCTACGCAGACATGTATAATTTTCGATATAAATAGACTTGGAGTTATGTTTGTATGTTTGATGTATTTATCCTATGTCTCTTTCAAACAACGACTTGTAAATATATTATTAATAGGTTATAAAAAGATCCAAGAAATCGAGAAAGAGAAGTTTTACAAGATTTAATCAACTTATCGGATTCTCTCTTCGATTTCTTTCTTTCTATCTTCATTTCATCAATAAGCTCACTATTCAGCTTATCATGGCCTTTAAGTCTCACGACTCTTGGCTATGTTCACCCCGCTAGGGATAAAGACGTGATACAGTATCTGTATCTATTTGTATCTCTTCTATTTTACCATCAAGATGCTGGATTTACTTATTTGTAGCGGGAGCGAGGTGTGATACTCAACCTCCACAAAGGGAAGATCCCGCAAGGCTGGGTGTTATGCCTGGGGAACCTCAGCTCCGACGGTGTCATGTCGGAATTTGTATTTATGCGTACAATCTTAAAAACTCCGTTTGCGAGTTTTAGAATTTCAATCTAATTGGTTATTATGTCCTGTAAACATTAGAGAATAGCATAGCTGCAACGGCATAGCACGCTTTCACAATATTATTGTCTATTCACCACACATTCTATTGTTCTTGTTTATGCTTGTCCAAACTTGCTTTATGCTTCCTGGATTTATGCTGCTGTTGGAATATGTGGCACTTTGTTCTTGCGCTAAATACGGCCATTTGTCTTTTAAACTTTTATTGGCTTCTTTTCTAATTTTAATAATTTTTCTTTGTAAAATTTTATGCAGGATGTTTTAAAACCAATTTCGAGTAATTTTTGGCTTGCAATGTTTTTTAAACCGTCACTATCATGTTTGAGTTTCTAAACCATCTAACGATATCATAAATCGATACCATAAATGTGATTTATTTAATCGTATGGCATGAATTCATATGTCCAAATTCGCTTTTCGTAATATCTAACTAGTAGCTATAACCCCATATTTAAATTCTAATCCGGAGAGAACAAGTCCAAGGAGTTGCCATCAAATTTTCTTTTTCAACAGTCATGGATGATGTGGTGGGCAGACTGCGCGGGTGCACCACAATAAATGTAATGGTATTGTATGGATGGCTAAGTGCATTCTTGCCGTTACTTGCTTATACACATTTAATAAAAAAATTATTGCACCATGTCTATTGATTCAGACTACATTTTAGAATATAAAAATACATAAAATGAGATGCTGCCTGTTTGACTTATTGAAATATCAACGCTGAGACTACTGGACGTAGATACTTGAAATTTAAGTGAGTAAATTACATTCTCGTGGTGAAACCGCAGGCGAAAGCTAGTATGTATCAGATATAATTGCTGTACTGAGCCTTCCTTCGGTTATATAACAGATAACTCTCAACCACATCGCTCAATGATGCCTCGATAAGCAGTACACTCAAGGGTTGACGCTTTCTATAAATTTAATTTAAGATTTCATTTATTTATTTATGACTTTATTTCCTAAAATATTTTATCTGGATTGGTGGATTTTTAAATTCTGAAAATGACTGCAACAAGATTAAGAAACCCTTAATATTTTGGCGTCATTTGTTTAGAGTCTAGGCCAAAATATTTAACTGCATTTTTTGCAAATACATCCAACATCGCTATCTAGATTTCTTTCTATTTAAGAGCTATTTGTCGGTGTCATTTCGTGGGATAAAATACACGCAACGATTTCCTTACCAATATGTTAATGGAGTGGTTTTGCCATTTGCCTTATCCATTTCATCAACTAGAGTGCAGGTTTCACCATAATGATTTCCTCCACAAAGTGATGGTTTATAAAAACCTCATGTATGAGCAAGTTTATTAAGTATACAAACTCATAAGGCTCAAACAAAATTTGAACTTTTCGACCTCTCGATCACCACCGCCTCCTGTCTAGACTTATATTCTTTTAAAGGTGCCTCTCCAATTAGTCAAGGTTAGCGATTAGCATGTTCAAGTCCTTTTTGTCCTTAGCTCTTTGGACAAACTCAGCAGCGTTCGCTATCCCGGTCCATTCTCTGATGTTTCGCAACCAGGATTTTTCCTTCTTCCGACTTTTCTCATTCTAGACGTAATATTCGGGCGTAAACTACGAAGGCAGTAAAGATCTACCGGAATCAATGTACTTCCAGTAACTGACAGCCCTATCGGACGTGGAGATCGATCGAGTCGTGATCGAGTGGTCTCTGGGGATATTGCTCTTTCAATCCATAACATAACGCGAAATGATTGGCCTTTTATATATTTAGATGATTTTATATTAGGTGCCCATTAGCAAGCTGGTTCGGGATTTTAAGTTCAACCAATCAAATCATAATTGTATTTATTTCTCACAAATCTTTAACATACACATTTAACTAGTATATACGACGACAATGAATAATTTTTTGTATGAATGAACAATTAATAAAAGTTGAATATTTAGGACACGTTTTACGACACGACAGATATCAGCTACTTCAACATATTATGATGGGGAAAATAGAAGGCAAGAGACGTGCTGGAAGACGCAAAAAATCATGGCTGAGGAACATACGCGAGTCTCCAGGGTGGAGGAGCTGTTTCGCATATCGGCGAACAGAGAAGAGTTTGCGAAACTGACGGCCTACTTCTAGTAATGGAGAGGCACTAAAAGAAGAACAATGAATAAATTGTGATGTACAGACATAGATTCTGAGAGACTGGTGTCTGACTACACTACGCAGATATTTGTTTCAAGGTCATTTTAACGTCTTTCAACAGTCTATTTTCGTAAGTTAAAAACCAATTTACAATTGTACCAATTGAACTAATTTTTCAATTAATACAATTACTATATTTACTAGCTGTGACTTTGTTCGTGAGTTAGTAAAGCTGTTGGAGCGAATATAGGTTGCACTTTAATCTCGTTTAGTGGAAACACGGCTTAACCATATCAATTGTTTGCAGTCCTCTAATAAATCCCTACCGTTGGCAATAATCGTCCATTAATGATCTGGCACGCAACACGATTGCTCAGTAAATCACCGTTAAACACGCCTCCTATCAACATCTTACTTGATTGTTATTGATGGTTTAGCTACTGACCCGATAGTAGACAGCTGCTCGCATTGAAGAGTGAAATAAGTTTGTATCGAGTGTGTTTTAACTGACACTGATGTCAGAATTTCCAAACCATCTAAAAGTATCTGACATGTGTTTACCTAGTCACTAATATCTTTGTTAAAAAATGGTGTATGAAATAAAGTAATTATTACTCTTACTATCATACTTCATACTAATATTATAAGTGCGAAAGTCTGGATGTGAGTATGTGAATTTGTGAAGAGGTTTGTTACTCAATCACGCAAACTCTACTGAATGGATTTTGCTGAAAGGTATACGGGTAGAAAAATACCGGGAACAGCACATAAAGTACTTTTTATAATGAAATTTCCATGGGAGCGAAGCCCCGGGGCGCAGCTAGATATTAATAAAGTTTATTTTAATAGTAGATTTTACAACAAGTGCACAAAACGAATCATTTTTATACGAGACTTTTAGCAGCCCGAGCTGAAGGCGAAGGCTGATAGTAATGTCGAGGATAAAAATCGTTTTGTGGACGAGTTATAAACTCTGCTTTTCACTTCGATTGCGAGGAAATAAATCAAATTAAAGAAATTGATAAACGCACGAAAAAACAAGAGCTGTTTCCCGCCACTTTATTTATTTTTTTATCGTACGACATTGATAGACTTAGGCTGCAGACCTATACAGCCTACTATTAAATTAATTTTGTATTAATAATTTTCTTAAATTACCTAATTAAATAACCTACCGTACTTGAATTTAAATTTAAATGTCTTTTATGTCTTAAAAAACACATAAGGCAAATAAATTAAGAGTAAATTATGAAATAACAAATTCTATATATGAACTTTTTATCGTGTTTGGCTCTATGGCTCATTTTCTTTGTCTAATAAATAAAAAATAAAATAAATAAATAAATATATACGGACAAATTACACAGATTGAGTTAGCCCCAAAGTAAGTTCGAGACTTGTGTTATGGAATGCTAACTCAACGATACTATATGTTATAACAAATACATATATAGATAAACATCCAAGACCCGGGTCAATCTGAAAAGATCATTTTCCATCCTGACCTGACCGGGGATCGAACCCGGGACCTCCGGTATGACAGTCCGGCGTGATGACAGTCTAAATATTGATACATTTATGAGTAGATACGTTAATGCCCTTGTGCACAAAATTCGATTTTGTGCAGGCTATACCCTGCACAAATAAGCACTTTCAGAGCATGAGAAGTGAAAAAGTATTTTTTTGAATGAAGTTAACTATCGGTTTGTTTGTTGACGAACAGTAATAGAATACTCGACGTGACTCTACACATCCACACTCTCTATACTACAACAGTCTTTGCCAGTGAAGGAGTGAGAGACTCGCAGTATTCATTAACACGCTTAAAATACTTGTAAGTTCTTTTAAATCAATTACTTCAAAGCACGGCTTGCTAGGTTGGTGCTGGTAGCCAATTTTCATATAAATTATCAAAAAGTATCGGTACTTTTTACGAGTTTATATGATTTTTGTACCGTATATCGTTCTATGATACTCAACATGTACGGAAGGTTTTTTATCGTATTGTATTGTACCTAGCATCGGTATTAGAAAAAAGTTATGTTGTTCCGAATCGTTGACTGAACCTGGGCTATAAATTTAGGCTTATCGAACGCGCTCGGTTCGCTCTGGATCCGATAAAATATTTTCAAGGCAAAAATTGAGCCTATTCCATCTGTTTCTGATATCTATGGGCTATTCACACTGCAATGCGCCGGTTTCAATGCTGATCAATGTTTGTGATAATATTTTACGAGTCCGAGAACAAATGTAGGAAAGGACGACATAGGTTTCATTGGTTCCCACTCAAAACGCATTGAGGATTTCTGCACCATTACCCCTAGTGTGGGCCAGTAGTTGAACTGGTCGGACTGTTTTTTTTTTTAGCAAAATCTATTTTCTTGTCTAACTTTTTACAAATGTGAAAATTTGGATGATTATATGCTAGGTACTACAATTGAAATCTATACATATATCAAAAAGTATCGGTACTTTTTACGAGTTTATATGATTTTTGTACCGTATATCGTTCTATGATACTCAACATGTACGGAAGGTTTTTTATCGTATTGTATTGTACCTAGCATCGGTATTAGAAAAAAGTTATGTTGTTCCGAATCGTTGACTGAACCTGGGCTATAAATTTAGGCTTATCGAACGCGCTCGGTTCGCTCTGGATCCGATAAAATATTTTCAAGGCAAAAATTGAGCCTATTCCATCTGTTTCTGATATCTATGGGCTATTCACACTGCAATGCGCCGGTTTCAATGCTGATCAATGTTTGTGATAATATTTTACGAGTCCGAGAACAAATGTAGGAAAGGACGACATAGGTTTCATTGGTTCCCACTCAAAACGCATTGAGGATTTCTGCACCATTACCCCTAGTGTGGGCCAGTAGTTGAACTGGTCGGACTGTTTTTTTTTTTAGCAAAATCTATTTTCTTGTCTAACTTTTTACAAATGTGAAAATTTGGATGATTATATCTAGGTACTACAATTGAAATCTATACATATAATAAAACAGTAAAAATATTTTGTCTGTACATTTAGTATTTTTGACTGAAATGGATAGAGGGACACTTAAAAAGAATAATAGAAAGCAAAAAACATTTTTTGGAATTTCTTGTCTGTCTGTCTGTCTGTCTGTCTGTCTGTCTGTCTGTCTGTCTGTCTGTCTGTCTGTATGTATGTACGCGTTTCACGCAAAAACTACTGGACGGATTTGAATGAAACTTTTTTTGTTGTATAGCTATTAAGCCTGGGCAACATATAGGCTATAATTGATTTTGAAAACTGGAACACCTGATGAAGAACCATAGCAGAACAGCTAAACTATAAGAAATATGGAAATGGTGCCTTAACAAAAGTCGTTCAACCTGATGAGCATTTTCTGATGACGTATAAAAATTGAAGATCTGGAACATCTGATGAAGAACTGCAAGAGACCAGCTATACTATAACATATATGGAAATGGCGCCTTATTAAAAGTCGTTCAACCTGATGAGCATTTTCTGCTGACGTATAAAAATTGAAGACTGGAACATCTGATGAAAAGCTCCAAGAGAGATTTTTCATCTAAGCGAAACTCACGCGGGCGAAGCCGCGGGCGACAGCTAGTATAATATAAAATTGGATGCTATCCGTCTGAGAAGTATATCAACGCAACGAAAAAAACACTTAATTTAAAAAGAGATTTTTTATGTAGAATATGTGAGCATACAGAAATAAATTTTGGAAATGTAGTAATTTCACGCAGGCAAAACCGAGGACATAAGCTAGTTAAAAATAAAATGAAATACATAATTAAAACTAAATAAAAACTTACTCTCATATAGAAATTAGATATGGTGAAAAAATTCCATGCGAGCAGGACTTGAACCCGCGACCAGGAAAAGCAAGAAAGAAGAAAGCAAGCAGGTTGGAAGAGCAATGTTCGCCTGCTCGTATGGAATTTTTTCACCATATCTAATTTCTATATGAGAGTACTTTAGTACTTATTGCATCCGAGATGCTCAAAAATCCAAAAATAAATAAAAAAATATTTACAAAATGCCGTCCGATGTCTTTGATTATACTAACTTTTTATTCCTATTACTGCTCCCAAGCTTACGACGACACAACACAAAAAATACAAGAAAGGTTATTTTCCGCGAAAGGTATTTACTTGCAGAAATAACGGTTTGTGTACTAACGAGATGGCGGAAGACGGTGGTCGTTACGGTAATGTTGCGCTCGACAGACAAATCGGACGCGTTTTTTATAAAAAAGGGTATGTAAATGTTAAGACGTAACGTAAAAGGTTCAGTCACATTTATGTCTTGGAAAGATGGCGGCAATTGGCTAAGGAGCGGATTGTATGCACCTGTTCCATTAATCAATCAATATTTATTTGCAAAAATACAGTTGATAGAAGATGATATACAATTTAATACAGGTACATGTATTCAACCTTAAAGTGAGACATGCAAAATTTAAATTAGAAAGTACACCATTATTTCTATGAAGTACACATTAAATCAAATTGCCCGTTACATAATCATGGCAAACTCCCCATATCAAGAATTCAAATATTCATTAATGTTGTAATAAGTATTTTCTAACAGCCATGCAGTGAAAACATTGTCAAACTTCTTCCTTTATTTAATTTAGGAGCTTATAATATAATTATAAGCTAATAAGCTGTTAATAAGCTAATAACCTCAAGAAAAATAAATTAACTTCCTGCGGCGGTGTTTCCGAACCGATACGACATTGGAACCTTCAAAAAACGAGTCTACGTCTTCTTGAAAGGCCGGCAACACTCTTGTAACTCTTGGTGTTGCAGTAGTCCATGGGCAGCGGTGATCGCTTACCATCAGGTGACCCGCTTGCTCGTTTGCCGCCCTATGTTATATAAAAAAAAAATAACCTGTTAATAAGTAAATAGCAGAATGTCACTATCTGGAAACAATGAGGAAACGTTTTTAGGAGAAATAAGCTAAGATAAATGACAGTGATTTATTATCATAGCTATAAGTGCAATAAAGTGTTGATCTATCTATCTATCTAGTTCATTACCCGATTTTCTACGTGACCCAAAAACGAAGCTTAAATAACAAGAGTCCTATAAATAAATATACCTTAATTTTGTTAGTCGAGAAATATCCCAATATAAATTCAAATCGAACAGATAAAGTTGACAATTGTGGAAAGGACTGCTTACACAGTCCTTTCTAGTTCAAACTAAAACTGGATAAACACAAAATATCAACTAAACAAATATATCGTATTATAATGTAAGGGATTCAACGACATAACTATTAACTTAATTCAAAATCAGCGCGATCCTAACCACACATGCGAGCCTTTTGCTGATTATTTTGTTCAGCTTAGATATTTGATTTTGTTATGGATTCTGGGAAAACTATGCTTTTGTTTGCGATCCGTCTGGGCCTCGATTTGTGAATTACTAGAAACTACATGTTTTTCTAACTTTTACCCACATTTTCGCCGTATTAGGTAGGATAGTGATGGGCCATTTCGAAATAATAGTTATTTGATGCTTTGAGAATTATAATCTTATCTAATTTAATGTGAAAAAGTGAACGTCAGGGTTCTGAACAAATGATTGACTGATAATATCGGGAGAAAAGTTTATTTTCGTCAGTAAAAATCTTCATTTAACAAATAAAGTAAACGTCAAACCGTGAGTAGTAAAACTAGTCGAGAGTGCTTTAAGTTATGGATGCCATAAAGCGTGCCATTAATGACAAACACGACAAATTAATGACCCCGCCATAGGTGTCGTAATGTTCAATTAGGCATACGAACAGAGATTTACTCGTGGACTCGGAGCACTCCCCGCGGGCGGGAGCCGTGTGAATGATGAAGCTAGATTATAAATGATACCACTCGAATATACATTAGGATTGGTCGTAACAGATTAATGTAAATTAATGACTTTTTTTTGGTAAATTGAGAGGTTTTCACACGACGTGATACACTAATTTTACAGAGTTTGGGTGGATTATTATCATACATACTTAACCTACTTAAATATATTATTCGAGATGCGATATATATATAATAATACGATGTAAATAAAAACATATTTACAATGTTTTTTACGTTATGCAAAATTTACTAGACGGATTTTGATGAAATTTGGTATACGACTAGAAAAATACCGGGAATAGTACATAGGGTACTTTTAACCCGTAATTTTCACGGGAGCGAAGTCACGAAGCGCAACTCGTTTTATAGAAAAAGTCTTATGCTATATATGAAGTGCCAAAACTACGATGAATTTTTCAATACTTGTCTCTGAAACATAGTCAGTTGTCATGTCATGTATCATGTGGGCTTTGAAAAGCTCATCTGGCGTGCTGTTATAATGAGCTGTTTTGATTATGCTCGGAAAAAAAAATTTGAATGTACTGTACTTCCTTTGCAAACGTACTAATGGGTCGAAAATGGACTTCAGTCGTAATTACAATGAAAATACATAAAAATACATAAAAAGTATCTATATAATGATATTATCATTTATGATATCATCAAAAAGAAGAAAATAAGTTGAAATAGCCACAGACACATGCATTCTACTAGAAATGATACGCAGCTATTCAAAATCTTTGAGTACGTGAGAGAAAACTCCATATACGGCACACTGTACGCACGCGACACTTTGGACTCCGAAGTTATGGGAATGAATGGTGGCGAGTGGTGGGATTTGAGTTTATATGAACTCTAAAAACTCTACAATTATTTTTTGGGAATCTAGGCTTAAGGTATCTTCTCTTTTAGTTGTATTCCTCATGACATGACTGCGGATCGTGGACATTATATTGAACTAGCTTTCGCCCGCGGCTTCGCCCGCGTGAATTTCCCACGGGAACTGTGCCTTTTTCCGGACGAAAGGTACCCTATGTCCTTCTCCGTACTTCTAACTACGTGTATGCGAAATTTCAGGAATATTGGTTCAGTAGATAAAGCGTGAAGAGGTAACAAATAAACAAACAAACTCAATTTCGTATTTATAATATTAGTTAGGATGAAACACACACAATGACTATCTTGGCAATGTATAAAGAGTGGTTTGCCAGTGCCTTCTTCATTTCACACACTAGCTGATAATCATCAAACGGAGTGTAGGTTTCCTTACCATGTTTTCCTTCGCCGGAAGCAAAAAAATGGTGGTCGATGAAAACTAACATAGGTACATGAGTCAGATTGGTATACAGGATTGGTATACAGCACGGGCAGGATTGGAACCTGGGACCTTTGCAGCCACAAGTGGGCGCCCTACCACTCGGCCACCACCACTTCACCGCTCCACTTGCGGTATCTAGCAAATACTATATCTGAATTCGTATCCAATTACTCGCGGGATCAAGGCAAGCTTCGCGATGAATTTATTTTTATTTTTTTGCCGTCGACGGTCGGTTTAAATTTCCATTTGCATTTCTATCGACACCGTATTTGCTTTATATTCTTTTAAAAAAAATGATGAGCTGTGCCTTAGGGGCTTAGCTTTTTCGAATAACAAAAATATATTTTTTTTAAAATTAAGTTCACAAAGCAATGGGCCAGTTTTAATTTATGAATAATTTGCATACATTAAGAAAAAGCTTTGAAGTTTTAGATCCACGTCACAAAAATTAAGTCATTGCCCTCTTTGTGTCATTCCCAGAGCTATTTTGGTGTCAATTTATCTGCCCACGAACTTCGGTATAGCAAATCAAATATTAATGAGATTTTAAAGTAGCCTTCAGGTGTCTACAGGGGTATATTAACCCCCGAAAATTTACACGTTTTGTAACGCCCATGAAACCATTTTGAGGTGTTAAATAGAGAAAAGTTAAAATCAAAGTAAGAATACAACTAAGAGTTAGTACAAAAAAAAGTTTGTAAAAATGGATAGACTTTTGTTTAGATGATTTCAATGAAATTTAGTATACCTTTAAATAAAAGGGGTACTTTTTATTACAAAATTCCCGCGGGAGTTCCACCAATCAATCAATCTCTCTCTCAGCCGAAAGACGTCCACTGCTGGACAAAGGCCTCCCCCAAGGATTTCCATAACGACCGGTCCTGCGCTGCCCGGACAATGGTTATTTCCACCAATCAATCTACTAAAATATAATGTATGTATACCTACAAAAAAAATCTTTTTTATCTTCAAACGATTCCAGTTTAGCCCATGGGTTGAAACTAGATATTTTGAAGGTCCATTTTTGTCCGTTCATCTCTGGTTTGACCCCGTTTCGTTGTGCAATGCTGAGCTCCGTGAAAAGTGATGACAAACTGTTTTAAAGTCTGGAACGGAATGTTCAGACGGGCTTATAATAGGTTCACAGTAGCACATTCTGGGTTTAGAGGCGCACCGTTGAATTTACTCTAGTGACGTTTATTTATTTTAATAATAATTAATTGTAAGACATATGTTGTAAAGAGACGTCTTTGAAGAAAATGCAGCAGTGGAGTTTGTTGCGCCGCCTCGTCTCCACTTGCGCTTTAGAGGCGGTGGTGGCAACCTTAGCTTTATGTAATTTTATGACGTCAATTAACTAAAAAACGAGAATATGACGATTTAAAAGTGCTATTTTTTAGCCTATTTAAATAAAATTATTTTCATTTCATAATCCCATCCCACTTGAATAAATGCAAAGTTTTGTTGTTCGTGAGTGGATGTGCGTTTGTTCTCATTCAGGCAAAAGTAATAAATTTTTAACAACAAGAGAGACTGGTTAAAAAAACCGGCCATGTGCGAGTCAAACTCGCGCACCGAGGGTTTTGTACACGCAAAGCATCTCACATTATAGCTCTGACTAAAAGTCCAAGTTACATTTCTTTAAAATAAATTTTGTCGCTCTTAATTATATTCAATTCAATTCTTTATTGCATCCTTAATGTAAGTAACAGGTCGTATTCTTATATTTAATTGTAACAATTAAGGACCCTTTCGGGCGCAGCAATCGAAGAGGGGCTGACTTGTCCATATTAATATGTACTTAAGGTATTAAAATTTAATTTATATAAAAGCTCAAAATTCTATACATATTCAATTACACTCAAACAAACACATTCAATTCAATTCCTATAATATATTATTCTATTAATAAATTAAATTTATTTTTTATTGTATTACTCTATATACATATCTATTTTATATCTTTGTATCAATCTATACTCGTATATCATTTTATGTCTATTTTGCATGTTAGGTATAATTTAATCTATTTTATCTTCCAGGTATATACAGAAATTATGATCGTTTGTAATTTTAGAGACAGTACAAGTAGATAACTCATTGTAAAAGTTGAAAAGGAAGTAAAGAAGTATATTTTATAATTTTTTTATTTTTAATTTTTTGTATTTTTTTTTTTTTTAGGTTTCCGTACCTCAAAAGGCATAAACGGAAATCTAATAAGATCACTTTGCTGTCCGTCTGCCTGTCAAACTTTTTTTTCTCAGGAACGTTTAAAGGTGTCAAGTTGAAATTAATATCGAATACTCGGATCCATGGTCTTTTTCAAAAAAATAATTAAAAATTATACATCAACGCAATCAAGAGATATTACCGTAAATGTTGCGAATTTTTGCATATTTTGCGATTTCAGACAGCAATCAAAACCTATGGGGTACTTCCCGTTGACCTAAGATTATGAAATTTGGCAAAAAGCAAGGTCTAACAGTAATTATACAGAACTAAATCTGAAAGTTGTAAATATGTTGTTGATTCTGTCTTTTAGTTAGAGCTACAATATGAGATGCTTTGCGTGTACGGAACCCTCGATGCGCGAGCTTGACTTGCACTTGGCCGGGTTTTTTTTCTATGTCTTTGATATTTCCCAATAACATTCTAAATTCGAAATGTAAGAGTGTTTATTAAAAATATAAATATAGATCGAAGTAATAGGAGCCTATGGGAAACGGCCAGCAAATTTTGCTATCAATTATATCGTTGGGATGGGTGAAAGAGGATTGGGAAGTATAAATAGAAGGACGAGGCTTTGACAGTTACATCAAATGAGGTAATGAGCTATTTTTCTGACAGCTAATTAAAAAAACAAAAATCAGTATAAAAAAATCTCAACAGATGGGGTTTTATTGAAAGCCGAGTTGTAATAATGGCTGTACCTATATTGTGCGCTTTTTATTGTCAGCCAGAGGCAGAAAAAAAATCACCTAACAGTTTGACAGTTGCACAAATCACAATATTGATACTTTTTAGATGTTTTTTTTTATGGAACTTCTTCTCTCGCCTTTGCTTAAGCGCCATCTATGAAGTCATCTGGAACTATTTTTTTTTTTATTTGGGTCTCAGAAAATCCTTCATTATACAGACGAGTTGTAGCTTCTGCTGCCTTTACATTTTCCAAGTACTTTTACCAAATAAATATCTTTGAACAAAAAAAAGTACTTTCATAAAGTGTTTGTCGTTCTGGTGCTTACTAAATACAAGTGTGTGTTGTGTAACTAAAATGGCGTCAGACAAATTAAAAAATATAGAACATAACACTCCTTTTTTGGTCAGTCGTGTAATAAAGGATGTCCGGCAGATATCCGACATCCGAGCATCTTGGCACGAAAGCGTCTTTGCCGTAATTTTCGATTTCGTACTCGAGTCTATTTTACTGCCAATAAAAAAAAACACAATTACATAAAAAAATCATGTTGTAAGAGATTGAGGTATATTTTGTTTTATTTTTATTTTATTTATTAGAAAGACCAACAACCCTTTTAACTACAATAGGTTATCACGTAAGAGCTAAAGAAGCCAATTACAGGTCCTCACAAATAGAAGAATGATTACATAGGATTCACAGATGTTCTACTGTTTGATATACTAATAGAACCATAGAGCTAGAAAAAATAAATAAAAGAATAATTTCTTTTTTTTTACTATGTCAATGAATAGAACTAACAGGAAAAAAATCACATCTATTCTACTCTCAGGTCTACACGGTACCAGTGAAAGCCGCCAGAGTACCATAAACTAAAAAGGTAAAAATAGAGCTCGTATAAAAAATTAAAAGGCAAGTGAAAATGTTAGGGCGCTCTATTCTGTTAGTTGTGTCCTCCAGGGTACATGTTGAATTTATCACGACGACGTCACGCCGTGTTACCGTGTAAGCCACTGGGCTTATTAAGTTTTCACGAAGCAAATACTAAAATCTGAAGTAAGGAGAAAAAGGAATCTTGTTTGAAATACTCTCAATTTAAGCTGCGTTGCGGGTCTTGTAGGTGTTTCAGGATAGGTAATATAAGTATGATTTATTTTAAGGACGCGTTTACTAAAATTAATGAAATTTGCCGTTTTCCGGTTCGATTTCCGATAAATTCATTGAATTTTATAAAGTGTTACGGATACTGATGGGTACTGTAAACCTTTATACAACAACAATATTAACAACAATAGTAACAATATTAGTTACTATTTTATTTTGTGTAAAAAGTAGTATTAAATGCTATAAAATTTAGTTTTGGTATAAAAATCTGAGTAATTTGTGAAATATTCTTTAAAAAAAAAAGAAACATATAATATAGATAATCAAAATTATTTATTACAAAAAAAACCATCAAGTTTCAACAAAATTTATATAAAATAAAAACTATCAGTGTATAACTCTTATCTTAACACGCCGGGTCCGGAGTCCGAAGAACTTCAAACCTTGGGTCAAGTGTGTAAAAAATATCATTGATGAATTTCGCATTTGTCGTAAATGAATTCAAATCGAGTACAAATATTTTATGACAATAGTGTTGTCTGCATTTGACAACCAATTTAAAATGGCCGATTACGTTATCAGGAAGTACTGGGACAAAATCGTCTCAGTTATCCCATAATGGGACAACTCAATGGGACTAGTGGGATAGGTTTTTGTCAGATGTTTTTAAGGAACTTGAAACAAAATCTGCCACAAGTGGTATCGGTTCTTACTCCACATGTGGCAGTCCTTAAGTTTAGGTTTTTTTTTTATAACATAGAGCGGCAAACGAGCAAGCGGGTCACCAGATGGTAAGCGATCACCGCTGCCCATGGACAACTGCAACACCAGGGGTATCACAAGAGTGTTGCCGGCCTTTCAAGAAAACGTAGACTCGTTAATCCATGTTGGCCATTGCTGGCTTAAGACAATGCCACACGACATTACAATTAATTATTCAGGTGCGCCATAAAGCGGCCGTAAAGTGACGGGGGTCGTCATTGGGCATTTTATCGCCGTAAGGAATCCTGGGATCAAGGGTGTTTCATTTTATTGTGTAGTAAAACAAGTTTTATTGGACTGTGTCTTGGTTGTCCAACTGTTAAGGCCAAGTTTGTGACAGTAAAGTTG
Organism: Ephestia elutella; assembly: GCA_018467065.1. Classification (NCBI taxonomy): domain Eukaryota; kingdom Metazoa; phylum Arthropoda; class Insecta; order Lepidoptera; family Pyralidae; genus Ephestia; species Ephestia elutella. The sequence continues at coordinate 18,698,231 of CM031571.1, forward strand.
GATTCGGATTGCATTACCATTTTTATATTTTGTCTCATTATTTAAATAAAATATCCAAAAACAAGGCCGGCGGCAATATCTACTCTTGTCATTCCCTTGGTGTTGCAATTGTCCACGAGCAGCAGTGATCACTTACCATCAGATGACCGGCTTGCTCGTTTACCGTCTCTGAAAATAAACTTTTTAAAAACTAGCTTAAAATCAAAGATCTTTGCTTAAAAGTACCACAACGATTCGTAACATCTGACAGAAAATGTTTAATAAGCACATTGCGTACTAAATACGTTTTATTCCGAAATTCCAACGTGAGCGGAGCACCAGGGCACTGCTAGTGATCGTATAATTATAAAATTACAACTCACGTTATGTTGATCTGCCAAGTTTCTAAGTTGACTGAGAATTGGAACTCTTCTGAACTGCAAAATCTGAAAAAAGTAAAACTAATATTAGTTCCATTACTAATTATCCAAAACTCGTATTGTTATAATGAGTTTTGGTATTGAATTAGCAACTATTGCAATGGTCGGTCAAGGGATGGGATGGAGCCCATCAACTCTCAAACAAAACACAACTACAAAACTAATTTATGTGTTTATTTAGACTTTTGTGTTTATGATATGGGTCTTGTTGTATTTTATTTTACAATTGTGCCTGCAATTAATGATTATTTATGAGAATGAAAATGGAAAATGTATTTTAACCGGGCGGACAATGTGTTCAGCAATAGGGGACCGCACAAGGTATGAGAATTGTTAAAAAATGCAATGTTATATACATAAAATACAATAGAATACTGTTACGAAAACGCACCGGCGAAGTCTAGAAAAGTACGCAAATACTAGAATGTTCTAGACTTATGTTTCGTGAACCCTCTTTGGTTCTAGAAATGATCAGCGGTGCAAGCAATAATGAGCCTTACGATCCTTACGGTTAAGGTTCATAGTCGCTTGCAACCTAAAGGACAAGGACAGCCATGTGTAAGAGCGGGATAGCGATATACTCGATCGTTCGACAGAGTTCGGCCGGGAACATTCGAGAAATAGCTCGAGCGAATTGTCTGGGTATATAAGCGTGATTGTTCGTCGATTACGGCAGTTCATCTTTAGACGAGCTAAGTGAAAGATCGAAGTGATACAAGTGCGAAATAATAAGTGACGACTCTGGCGATTAATTACTGGACTCTGATCATAGTGTTTGGACAATTTGGACATCGTCGTGAGGAAACCCTTGTAACTTAAGTGTGGTGTACTGAATAAAGTCTCATCAGTGTCATCAGGTGTTTTTATCCAAATCACGGACCAGTAGCCCGTAACATTTGGTGTCAGAAGCGGAATTTGGATAATGCCATTGACTCCGAGGGACAACAACGTCACCAAGTCGAGACGTGTCAAGGCGAAGGCCCAGCGTGCTGCCGGAGTCTCCCCTACTGGATCCACGCACCAAGCCACGCACCCCGTGGCCCCGCCTACTCCGAGTGAAGCTCCGCCCACTAGCCACACCCACCAGGCCACGCCCCCTGTGGCCCCGCCCACAAGCCCCTCCCACCAAGGTACGTACGAGGGCATACGCAGGATATTGGATCGTAAATTTGAAGCTATGCAGTATCTTCACCAAAAGTTTGAAGAGGAAACTAATCAAAAAATTATGGAAACGGAAACGAAGCTCGAGGACATGAAAAGCGACCAACAGGCGTTTTTGTCGACTGTTCGCGAGATTGTTGGTGTGGTTTCCGAACTCAGAAAGGATTTCAACGAAATGGGAGACAGCGTTTACACCCTGGCAGACGACTTGGATAATCTAAAGACTGGGCTTACTGAACTTCAAGAAAAAATGGTGCGCATGAAGAACACAACAGTAACCGTAAATGGAGCTCCTGCCGTGGGCAGTGGACCAAACGTGAAGTTACCTCTATATGACGGTACCTCGTCTTGGGCCGCGTATCGTCAACAACTTCAGATGATTGCCGCAGCAAATGGATGGACAGAACAACAGTGTTTGACTGCTCTTGCTGTAGCACTTAGAGGACCGGCACTCACAGTTTTGGAGGTACTTCCAAAGTCTGGAAGTGGATTTAAGGATCTGGTGGAGGCACTTGAATCCAGATATGGAGACAGGCACTTGGAGTATGTTTTCCGCGCCCAACTACGCGACAGAGTACAGCGTTCGGAAGAAGGATTACAGCAATGGGCTTTGGAAATAGAGAGGTTAGTGCGGAAAGCTTTCCCTACAGCGGACGGTGAGATGGTGGGAAGTAAAATCGTGCAAGCCTTTGTAGATGGGATCAAAAATCCTGAAGTTAGAGCTGCAGTGAGGTTACATCATCACACTTCATTGAAGGAAGCACTGGCCCACGCCTTGGAGGTTGAAGCAGTGAGACATGACTTAACCCAGATTAACCGAGTGCGGGAAGTATCCGAGGGGGTTAAAGGAAGGAAGTCTCCACTGATGAATGGCTCGGGGATGAAGTGCTATAAGTGTGGTGGGAGAGGCCATCTGCAGTTTAATTGCCCTCAAAAGGAAAAGCGGTTGCTGACCTGGGAAAGACGCAACCCACAATCGGACTCTACAATCTTATGGGAAAAAGAAATGAAAAGCCAAGAAAGTAAGATTGTAGCCCTACAGGAGAAGCTGGAATTAAAATCTGCAGAACTGAGCTTATGGCAGAAGTGTGTTTCTGAATTAAAGGATAAAATCAGAAAGTTAGAAGACATGCTCAGCAAGGAAAGGGAATCGGTCAAGAGACAGGGCTGGAGCAACAGCAGGCAGCGACAGCGAGACAGGAAGCGAAAAGTTTCGCGGAATAATGACTGCGAGGAGATTACTGTGAAAGTGGCTCATGCTGCCCCTTTTGGATGTGTGGAAGATGAGGTAATAGTGAATCAGGAAAAAGATGATGATCTTTATCCCCTCATCACATGGAAGTTAAGGAGCAACACTAGACCAGTGTGGAGTGAAGTTGCACATATGAGCGCTATCACTAAGGCATACTGGGCACAATGGGACAGCATTGTCTTACAGAACGGAATACTTTACCGTAAATGGGAGCGGACCAACGGCAGAGAGTTCCACCTGCAGATAATTGTTCCGAAGTGCAAGATACCAGATGTACTCCGTGAAGTTCATGAAGGTGTTTCAGGAAGACATCTTGGCACTAAGTTGACCTTAACAAAAATTCGGGAGAAATTCTATTGGCTCCATTGTCGGAAAGACGTGCAGGATTGGTGCTCTAGATGCACTACTTGTGCTATGGCGACGACGCATGGCAATAGAAGACGACTAAACAATGCTGGTTCTCCGTGGCGAAACGGATTATTGACAAATGAGCGAAGAGTTAACTCAAGCATATTTGAGAAAGGCGCTCTGGTCTGTCTGCATAATCTAACTCGCCAAAATGGAAAGTTGCAGAGCGGTTGGGAAGGTCCATACAAGGTGGCTACTAGGATTAATGACGTAACGTATAGGATTGAAGATCAATCAAGAGGATCATTCAAAATTGTGCACGTCAACCGTCTGGCGAGGTATGATGGTAGTAGTGATGATGCTCGGGACGAGCATCTCTAAGATGGGGGCAGTGTTACGAAAACGCACCGGCGAAGTCTAGAAAAGTACGCAAATACTAGAATGTTCTAGACTTATGTTTCGTGAACCCTCTTTGGTTCTAGAAATGATCAGCGGTGCAAGCAATAATGAGCCTTACGATCCTTACGGTTAAGGTTCATAGTCGCTTGCAACCTAAAGGACAAGGACAGCCATGTGTAAGAGCGGGATAGCGATATACTCGATCGTTCGACAGAGTTCGGCCGGGAACATTCGAGAAATAGCTCGAGCGAATTGTCTGGGTATATAAGCGTGATTGTTCGTCGATTACGGCAGTTCATCTTTAGACGAGCTAAGTGAAAGATCGAAGTGATACAAGTGCGAAATAATAAGTGACGACTCTGGCGATTAATTACTGGACTCTGATCATAGTGTTTGGACAATTTGGACATCGTCGTGAGGAAACCCTTGTAACTTAAGTGTGGTGTACTGAATAAAGTCTCATCAGTGTCATCAGGTGTTTTTATCCAAATCACGGACCAGTAGCCCGTAACAATACAAACTCATTTTGTGACTTTTTAGCACGAGTTTATTCTCCGAAGTCAATTTATTAGTGATGAAAGTTTTTAGGAAAGCCCATTTTCATATTAATGTACATTTAGTAAGGGGCATTTTTGTATCCTCCAAACATCGATAAAAAAATGTGAATTTTTTTTTCTAATAACTTGGGGATTATTTTGATTGCTGATGTGATTCTTTCTTTCTTTAAGTAAATTGTTGTCCGGTCCTTTATTGTTTTACCTTTATTATCGTTTTGTATTTATCGTCCTTCCTTACATTAGAAAGTAAAGTTCCCCGCCATATCTGTTTATCTGTTTGTTCGCAATAAACGACATGAGGAAGGTCTTGATGAATTTACGTGGGCTAAGCCACGGGCAAAATCTAGTGTTTCCATGTTTGCTCTTCAGACTAACCCCGTTGTAACCCTTTGTGTGTCAATAAAGAATTCTTGTTGTTGTTGATGTTGTTGTATTGTAACACGTTTTCTGAATTGACAGCTAGATGGAATTGCTGAAAATTAGGTTACTTCCGTGAAATGAGAGAGCATCGGAATATGATAAAATTGGAAGGTGTGAACGGAATCTTTAACGAGGTAAATACAAAGAAAAGACAATATTTAAATCGCCATACTTGCATTGAACCAACAATTTTTTCTCTCTCTTGGTTCAAATCTTTTTGGTGTGATAAATCTTCAAGAAAAACTAATTTATCTAGGAAAAATTTCCGCATTTATTCACTTTTTATTAAGTTAAAAGTAGAATATTTTATTTATTTCGTACCTGAAAAGTAAACGCTGTTATTTCTTCACATAAATTGTAAGCGTGACTAGCGATGTGCCGCCGAGAAATTTCCCAAAATTCTCAGAAATTTCTCGGGATTTTAGGAAAATTTTCCGTTCGCGGGGATATTTCCGAGAAATTTCCAAGAAACTTTCCACTGTTTCTTTGAAAATTTCGGAAAATGCACATCACTAAGCGTGACTCTTCTAGCACGCGCGTTGTTAAATGTAACTTTATCTCAAAGTACCTAATCAGCCTGTCCCATATTAACAAGTCCCATCAACTGCTCGGAATCAAACTTGGTACAAACTGTCGTAAACCCACTCCGTGACTGCGGGGTGTTGCAAACAATGCGCATTAAACTTTTATCGCCAGTTAATGTTGCTTATTTGGCTTATTTCAACAATGATTCCGTCGTTAACAGTACGATGAGTTGGCAGTACGATGAATTGGCAAAACGAACGGTTTTTATGATTGCGTGTCTGTGTAAACCATTTCATTTCTATATTTTGCCAATTTTGTAATACTAATTAGTTTGAGCATTTCTCTGATATGCAATATAGTAAGTCCAAGTATACACATGGAATTATTTACACAATGTCACTGTTGTTTGAAAATTAAAAGTAAGATATTTCAATCATGTTTTGGGTACCTACGAAACCTTCGAATCCGGGACCTCTCGGTTGAAAGAAATACATTTAACACAGCGCTAATGTGGCCATCAAGATATTTAAATATTTTATTACAGAGAAAGCAACTGGTCCAACTAAATAATATACACAAAAAAGCTACAAAATAATAGATACTAACTTTGAAAGCTCCAAAGAACTGGCACACGACAGAATGGGACAAGACTTCCCAACTACCGCTCCCCGGAGCTTTCGGAAGTCCAATAATAAAGTGCTTTGATTAATAAACTTTACGGAAACTTTTTGGGCTATTTTTTTGGTAAAATTGATGGGTCTTTCTTGTCAAAGTTTTTTTGTCGATTTTTTAAAAAGTAATTTGATTGGGATTTGAGAAGATATTTTTGTCCAAGGCGCGATTATCACACGCAAAGTTAAATGGTATGACAGATGATGACAGGTATAAATGACAAGTCTTTTCATTAACAAACTTTTTAAAGAATTTATCTTGTATCGAAATGAGGCTTTGAGGAGCATATAGACGTGTACAAGAGAAGAAGAAATTATCCCTCGGTCCACATGTGGATTAGGGTGGAGCGAAATTACTTTTTTCTGATTTTAAATTTCTAATAGTGAAAAGTTTATGCCTTTTGGTCTCAAACATACACATTTAAAATATTATTTGAAAAAAAATAGGGTAACCGTCTCCGCAAGGTCATTGAACTTTTACGAATAGTCGATTTTAGACTCAAGTTTGTAGATTTTTAATTTTATTAAAATGACAAATATATGTATAATTCATATTAATTTCAGAAAGGTAAAATCCTCTATTTACAATAAAAAATAATAAACAAGGTACAATACTACGTAAAAGAAGAGTACGGGGGTGCAAAGGAGGGTCAGTTTTCGCATGAATAATTGAAAACGCGCTTGACAATTTTTTTGACAAATATCGTATAAATTCTTAGTACTATAATGGAAAAGGCTCGGATTGCCTGTAATGTGTCCATTAGTTAATGATTTTTGTATGTTAAAGTCAAATGTTTTACCAACTTACAAAGATATATGAAGTTTTAAGAGTTGACGAGGTAAACTATAAGAACGTCAAAAAAGCAGCCTATATTTTCGGAAATTGCTAAGTTTGTCATAAAAAATTAAATATTTATGGCTTACTGCATTCATACCAACAGTAATACTTTCCAGAGATATTTAATTGTTATCAGCACATCATAAAAAATGTAAAAATCTGCTCAAGTCCATCAAATTAATTTCATCTGCAGACTTGAAAAGTTTTCGACGGGATAGTATGATGCTTTTTGATATTTTGGCTTGCAAATGCAAAGATTTTACTCACTGCAATTGTCCAAGATATAAGAAAGTGCCAAAACATGAGCAAATGTTATTGATTGTAAAGAAATAAGCTCCCAGAAATATTCACAGATCTTTGTACGTATCAGCAATAATTTCAGGCAACTCTCCCGAAGATTAGGCTTTACGATACATCTACAGTTAAATAGTCGCATGTCCGTTGACTGAAAAGTAAAAATTGACTGTTAGGTTTATATAGCGACGGAAAAATCATCACTTGGCCTGATCACTTCGGCTACATTAATTGTGAAACTAATGCTTCATTGTGGTTCTTTATTAAAAGAAAAACCATCAGAGTTAAGATGGTTCTCGGTCTCTTTTTAACATTATTATTTACACGAAGATTTAGAAAGCATATTAGAACCCAGTCACTCTAAGAAATGGCTATTTTATGTACAACGACAATATTTTCTGGCTATGTTAATTGTCACGCAGAAGCAAATACGTGAGTTGGATGCTCGTCGTAGTTTGAAGGCACGCAGTATTTCTACATCAACAACCCCAAGATTTTTTGTAGTGGCAGATATTAATTTCAATATTTTTAGTGATATAGAAATAATATATTGGCAAAACGATTGTATCTAGCCAGCATTTTTTATACAATTATTGACTGGAGAAATTGGCAGTATAGTACAGCCTGGTGGCGAGAATCAGTTGTTATTCTTTAAGTTCTGTGTCCCATGCAATCTGTTGAATGAGTTGTGAAGATCACAGATGAAGTAGCCACTTAACATTACACTAAAACATCTCAATTGAGAGCCATACAGGCTGAATTAGAATTAAGAGAGAAAATGCCGAAATTTGACACTAAGTGTCATTTTAGAGCAAATCAATTTTATTTTTTTTAATGTTATTTATTTTACTTTTTACATTAAAACATATTATTTCATGCTTAATTAACACATTTTGTGTTAATTCACATAATTTGAACCCGTTTACATGTCAATAAAAGGTCTGACAGGTAAAGCAAATTTTCAAAAATTTTAAAACTTTGAAGTCAGTGCGGAGGCAAAAGATGTTGTTTGATTTATATCAAAATTGACATATAGTATTAATTTCGGGCAAGACACAAATCCCTCACTATTAGAATTCAAAATAAAGAAAAAAAATATTCCCCATACATCCGCGCTCCACCCTAATGTGGATCTCGACTGTGGAAGGGACGTGGTGCAAGTTTGAAAGACTGGATGACAAAAATATAAGAGAAATGATATAAGAGAAATGTGTGGAATGAAAGAGCGGTGACCAAAATTGAAAACGGAATGTTGAGGTTTAGACATGTTGAGAGGATGGATGAAAATAGACTATCGGAAGGTATTAATGAAATGCAGGTAAATGGAAAAGATGGTCAGGATCGAATTTAAGTTTCATTCCACGTAATGACAACGAACCTCTATCACGAGGAAAAACGACTAAAAATAATAAAAAAGGTTATATTTTTTGATTGTAACTTTTTTAGTAAATAATAAGAGGCACTTATTCAACATGCGTGGGTTATTAAAATTGAGTTTTTTTTTAATTTTTGTCATAAAAAACCTCATGTTTAATGTAACTTGAGCTTGACGATGAGATTACTATTTCACGAGATACATAGATCACGGATTATACTTTACTAGGCGAAAAAGCGGGTTGTTATAGTGCAAACGGCTCTCGATCCTCGTCAATACTTTTTATATCCCGATACCTTATGACTGAGGGTCTTCTGAATATTTTTATTATGATTGACACTTCGGACAGCGTGTCGGGACCGGGACCCTTCGCCCGAGAAGGAAAAAATTCAATTTGAAACCGTTTTATTATGGACCTGGTAAAATATGGGTTTTTATAGACTGTTTCGTGTTCCATATCTCTGGAAGATCAAAAAGTTTCTTTTACTCGCTTTTGCTTAGTAATTCTTTGGCGAAATTCGTTGAAATTCTTTTCCTGACAACCGATAAATATTGTGTTATATTTTCTTTGAAAGTAATCGAAGAATATCTTAATTCTTCGATTACTTTCAAAGAAAATCTTTATCTTAAACATAAAGTTGGAAAATAAAATCAAGAATTCCTTTTTTTCTGTCTATGATCTTAACATTTTCATAATATTTATTTATTCTGAAAGATAAATCTGGCATAGGACTAAATCCATTTTTTCAGTGACTTACAAAGTTAAAATTTTAATTTCTATTGAACGGCACGTGCTTTTATAATTCTGTCTTTTTTATAAGGAAAGTTAAGTCCTACAGTCACTTGCTTAAACCTAAAATTACATTTATAACCTCACCACGTAGGGATTATAATTTACCTGTCTCTGTATTCTGTTTTACGGCTTAATTCTATGGCTAAAGCCAACAATAATTTTATCATAATTATTAAAATATATATTACAAAATTAACATGAACTAAGTCTAAGCTCCACTGTTTTGCAAGCTCGGTATAAGCTCCACGTCTCCGTAAATGAAGCTTTATTCACGTGTATTTAATACCACGGCACTATAGTTCGAATAAATTAAGTTTTACATTAACCAGATAAGAGGTAAATAAGTAACTCTTTATTGCACGATGAATATAAACAGATATGCAATAGGTATCTCAACGGCGAATGTACGTACAATGGCGGCCAAATAGTTAATTTGAAAAAGCTGACTAGATTTCTAGAATAGAGTTTTTTCTCCTCAATAATCATTCAGAAATACTAGTAAGTAGTTGTAGCTTTGAAAATGTTATCAGATAATTTAAAAATTCGACGTAGTGCCTGTGTAAATTAAGTACAAACAAGCTAATTCGAACACTCACTCTTAATTCGTATAGTTCATTTTAGTATACGATGCTTGGTTATATACAATAGCGTGGCGGTTGCGTCTTCTAATTACGGCCCAATACGCCTACGGCGTAGAGTCAAATTCGTAGCGACTACGAATTAGAGGCTACGAAATACTTCAACAGAAGGACTTGCTACGAATAAGTTGCCATATTTTGTAGTTCACCCGTTGTTGCATTGTTTACAGTGACCCAGTGTCCAAATACAAAATTCTGTTCGACGACTTACCAAAGTCGTCCTGTGGCGCAAAGTGCAAACAATAACATTTTTTCAAAATTCGGCAGAAATTATACAAGTTGTCGGTTAAAATTCGATTTGTCCCGAACTGGCCCGAGCATAGATTCAATTTGCGTCTTCAGGTAGAGAAAATGTTGGACCGAGCGAAGCAAAAACTGCCCCGTCGATACTTGGTTATCGAGTTTCGTATATTTTATAGAAAGTTGAATCTATTTTTAAAGTTATAACGTACATTTGCATATGAAACTCAATTTTCTCAGTCTGTCTATTGTCAAATCTTGTAAGTTGAATACGAACCACTTTTCAATTTCCGTTTGAAATGAAATTTTACATGCACATGTAAATTGGATGACAATGCAGTAGTCTAAGATAATGGAGCTATGCAGTCACAAGCTTTTTCTTCTTAGAAAAAGCTTGTGACAGGTATTGAGACAGGCTCTTCTCCGCAACGAGACGCATGAATAATTGGACATAGAGTCGAGAGTTATCTTAAAACTAGCTTTTGCCCGCGGCTTCGCGCGCGTGTGTTTCTCACGGGAATTATGTTTGTCCCGGGATGAAAGGTACCCTATGTCCTTTTCAGTACTTCTAATTATGTGTATGCGAAATTTCAAGAAGATTGGTACAGTAGATAAAGCGTGAAGAGGTAACAAATAAACTCACTTTCGCCAGTCAGGATACAAAAAAAATGTTTTATCTAACTTCCAAGATTTGATTAGAAGCACTTGGGCACGTGAGACCAAATAAAAGCCCCATAACCAAAACAAATTAAACAAGTTTTATTGATCGGAATTGTTTCCGAAGTAACAGCCTCCAACTTTATTGGGAAAGAGAACCGTTAGTGAATTTATTACATTCTTATAAGGAAAATGAAAGACTGTCAAACAAAATGCGAATTCTTTAGAAATGGGCTTAGTTACCCGCTGTTTTTGATGTTATAGGCGGAAATAGCTTTGATGGATCATTGTCCTGATATGTTTGATGAGTTAAGTAACATTATAAAAGCACATATCTATACATATAATAAAACAGTAAAAATATTTTGTCTGTACATTTAATATTTTTGACTGAAATGGATAGAGGGAGACCTAAAAAGAACAATAGAAAGCAAAAAAATTTTTTTGGAATTTCTTGTCTGTCTGTCTGTCTGTCTGTCTGTCTGTCTGTCTGTCTGTCTGTCTGTCTGTCTGTATGTATGTACGCGTTTCACGCAAAAACTACTGGACGGATTTGAATGAAACTTTTTTTGTTGTATAGCTATTAAGCCTGGGCAACATATAGGCTATAATTTATTTTGAAAACTGGAACACCTGATGAAGAACCATAACGGAACAGCTAAACTATAAGTAATATGGAAATGGTGCCTTAACAAAAATCGTTCAACCTGATGAGCATTTTCTGCCGACGTATAAAAATTGAAGATCTGGAACATCTGATGAAAAGCTCCAAGAGACCAGCTACACTATAACATATATGGAAATGGCGCCTTAGCAAAAATCGTTCAACCTGATGAGCATTTTCTGCTGACGTATAAAAATTGAAGATCTGGAACATCTGATGAAAAGCTCCAAGAGAGATTTTTCATCTAAGCGAAACTCACGCGGGCGAAGCCGCGGGCGACAGCTAGTTATAAATATTTATCTTGGAGTCCTTATTAAGATAATTATATCACACAATTGTTTCTATTGCATCGTTTTTTATAAAGCTCATATTGTCTAACTAACCAACACTATCAGCAGATCAGCTGCATAATTCTGCATGGTCACAATGTATCATTTTGCGTAAGAGTAATTGATCGTGTAATTCGTTTTGTCTCGATATTTATCGCAGTAATATTGTTTTGTCATGGCAGTTCAATTCAGTATTTACGAGTAGTTAGTTACATCAAGCAAATAAAAGAAAAATTGAGCGTCATGTCGTATAAGAAATTGAATTGAATTAAGAAATATTGTAGGACGAATTTGTCTTGCAAAATTTAATTATAGACAAAAAATATATAAATCCCAAAAAAGTTGTACTTTCCTATACAGTTATAGATAGACAGATAGATAAAAAAATTTTCATAAACAGTTCATAAAATAACTTGCCTTTTCAATTATTTCTTATCGAGTGTTAGGTATATTATAACTAATACTGTTGTAAGATTTTATACAAGTCGCTTAAAGACGACCACCGATATCTAAAGGCATTAGCCGACTAATAATATTTCCTTCGACCGTTCGCGATTTAATTTATTACAATCCATACAACTTTAGGTTGAGACCTCTACACAGAACATCCATCTCTGTAGACTCTACCAACATGTATTATGGCCTTTTTCAAAATGCCCAGCTATATTCTTATTTAATCTATTATTTATTTAAGAGCTACATTCTTGTCAGTGTTATTAAGTGGAATGAAACACACGCTTTGTTGACAATTTTCTCTACACTGTTTGCCTTTTCAATTTTCCACATTAACTGATAAATCAACTAGAGGTCTATTCAAATATTATATGCTTGAGTTATATTAGTCTAGAAATTCACAAGTAGAACTTGAACTTGGGAACCTTTTGATCATCGGCGTACCTTCACAGGACGGCTTATAACTTCTACACCACCACCGCTTCTTAAATCCATTGGGCTGAAACTAACGCTTTTAGAAGGTTCTTTTTTTTCGGGCGCTTGGCCAAATGGTCCATCCCAGTCCTCTATATGATACGTGACGCCTCTCATATTAGGGGCGGGATTGAAGACAATTTGACACTTGACAAAGTGGAGGGTTGCCTGAAAGGGTAATATTATGAAGGATGCGACGACAGGGCAGAACTACGCAATTACTAAATATTACTTTGCGAGCTGTCTGTCTTTTCATAAGTTACGTCGTACGTCGAGATTGTTACATGCTAAGGTAAGTGTAATATAATGGTGATAAAAAAGTAAAAGTTTTGCATACTTATTGATAAAATATTAAAAAATATTTGATTTTACGTTAGAATCAGTTTCGTAGTACGTATAAAAAATTAAACGTACATAGAATACAGATAGGCGCGGTAAATTATAATTACCAATAATATTTATATGTTGTCATTATGATGTAATATAAAATTTACGCAACCAAAGTCATGGCTTGAAATAAATTGACTGTCAAAATAAATGGACACTTGATATGTAATATAAAAGTCTAGTAAAAGAGAAACTTTGCACAATATTTTGTTACAAGGACAAGCGAACCTCCATTTTGTCATTTGTTAGAAAAAATATGGCGGTGGAAAGTTGTGAATATTGTTTGTTAGGTCGTTTTCGCATCTCGACTCGAACTTGGCAAGTTTTGCATGTCGAATAAAGCGAAAACTTGTGAGTGTCAGCATAGTCCAGGAGAGGGAACTTTTTCTCTGTATCGTAGCTATAATACTTTTTTTTATTTGTAATTTATCTATTTATTAAACAAAACAGTACAATACGTTTTAACGTACTCTGCCAAACTGTGAAATAGTTTGTCGGCAGCTCTTGTGGAACAAACTATATTTACATATACTTAATGTACAATTATAACTAACAACAGTTATACTACATGTTACTAATACTAGTTTGATGAGTAATATTATTCCTTTTGGATTTCTGCAATCTGTGGGACTGATTTAGTGAAAGTTGATAATAACAAAGGTTCATAACGACCAGAGCAAATAAACAATAAAGGACCATTTGATTAAAGATAATATAAACCAGAAATTTCGGGCAATAAAAACGTAATTTGATCAGAAATGGCAATCAGATAGGCCTAAAGGGTAACGAATAGCTTCGGGAAGTAAAAATGAATGTTTTTAACATTGCTCTCCTTCCACTGTGAGGCTAGATCGTAATCTCACGCCTTTTGTAATAAAAGAAATTGTTGATTTGAAGATAAAATGAGGAGACGGTATTGTCACAGAATTCTCATCAAAAAATTGATTTTATGAATGACACAATTGACATTATATTCTTTTTTAGTATATGATTCAGATAAAATGGTTTAACCTTGGGAAAATTTGTTAAAGTTTGTTATCCATACTAATATTATAAATGCGAATGTTTGGATGTGAGTTTGTGAATTTGTGAGTTTGTGAGTTTGTGAGGATGTTTGTTACTCAATCACGCAAAATCTACTGGACGGATTTCGATGAAATTTGGTACAGAGGTAGATAATGACCTGGAATAGCACATAGGCTACTTTTTATCCCGGGAAAAAGCACTGTTCCCGTGGGAAATTCACGCAGGCGAAGCCGCGGGCAAAAGCTAGTAGAAGATAATTTTTTAAAGTACTTTGCATTACTTGATAGTTACGCTTAATAAAACTTGTTTTTGATTTTCCACTTACAAACTTTGTTAGATTTTAATTAACTAATTTAAAAGAATACGACGCGACGGTAGTCCTAGACATCGCATAACTAATGTTATCCGGGATTACGTTTAACGTTATGATATCTCATACATCTGTAACTGACAAGGCGTTTAGAAATTATGATGACATAAAAAACTCACATACATTCAAATTCATGAACCCTGAAAAAGTAACATGTTAAAATACAGAATACCTTCAACCACATACAAATTTTAGTGAGCGTTAAATAGAAATCAACAACAGTCCCAGCTTCGAATTTATATTTGAAAATAAGATACCAACATGAACAGACCGAAACCAAATTTTAGGTTAAAAGGTAAATGAAATGACAAAATGGTTAGAGGGTTTTATCATACAAGCGATCTCTTTGAAAGAATAATAAAAGATAATGGCTTTGTCTCCATTATGTGTATAGCATGAAAAACATAACAGAGGTAAGTGAAGTTGAACGTTATCGCCAGTCTTTCTGTTACATCTGGCCGATATTTTAAAAGCGATATCTTTTCTTTTCAAGTCTATTTATCGAGTGTGTTATAGATAACACCGGTGTTAGATTCATATACAAAGTTAATGCGTAACCCATCCCATGATCGACCAATGCGAGAGTTGCTAAACCACCACTATCGCTGGCTGAGTGCGCAAACCACAGAGCCACCGAGCTTCTAAACAAAAATAATTTGTAGTTTTCTCTGCGTACAATTTTGGCTCCAGTCGAAATGAATTAGTCTCACTAGCCCCTGAACTATGAGGATGGTGAGAAAAAAATGCAAACAATAAAAGAATTGGAATAGAAATGCAACATTTTCGTCGCAAATTGGACAGAAGCTGTGAGGGAAATGAACAAAAAAATATGTATTATCGTCCGTCTGTTCGTGAAGAATTTAATATCGGCGCGTTTTCGCGTCACTTATTGAATGTTTGAATGTATATACTTTTTTTAAGTGCTTCGGCATCACAGAAATCGAAATCATATAAAATCATAGAACGGCACAAACAACGTTATTTAGCCATCGCGTGACATAAGCCGCATAGGGCTCTGATGCATTGCTCACGCGCACACACTCAATCGATTCAAATTTCCGTTCGAATTAGAATTTTCAATTACGTATTGATTGATTGGTAATGACTATGCTGAGCTACGAAATACGACTATGATGTGATGTACAGAAAAAAGTATGTAACTTATTTAAACTTGTAATTATAACTTACGTAATAAAGGAGAACTTATTTCCCAAACTAGCCATTTCTATTTGTATTATTCCGATTTCTGCGCCTGGGTTATTGTCAATTCTATTTTCCTGGGGTGTCAAATGGCATGTTTGATTTGTATTTTTTAGCCCAGCCGCGTTTTTCAATAAATGATTTTTAAAAATACAGACATTTTTTCATGACGGTATAAATTGCGGGGAAAACAACATCTGTCCGTAGATTTTCCCTCAAGAACCAAGTCGATTTACTGGCCGATTCTTTTTTGGCAATTTTTTTAATCAAATCGGTTTAATATTTCAATTAAATAAAAATAACTTAAATTGTGCAAAATGTTATTATTAGAATTATTATTTGTGGTATTATGGTGTTGTTGCTTGTCTGGGAGCGAAGAATAACCATGAAATGTGCCAGCTGCTTCTCTTCCCGCACAAATTGTAAAAGGCTGAAATTCTTTCAGTATTCTAAAATGAACATTAAAAGCTTGAATATAAATCAATTGAAAAAATTTACCCAAGATTTTGGCAACGACACCATATAATGAAACATCTCGCAATTCCACGTCCCTCTTATTTCTTGCCACCATTCATAAAAATCCTTTAAGATCTTCCTAAATTGAACTAAGCACAAATGTATAACTCGTCGTAAAAATCCTATATTTTCATAAATCGTCTAAAAATATAGGTATCTACGTTATTTTTTCTGAAACACGCGCCATGTTGTTAATGAAAAATGTAACATGCATTTATAATCATAAAAACGAATTTAAAAACGCAGGAAATACTTTACATATTTTATCCAGATTACATTTTTATTTTATATTATCAGCGTAGTAAATATAAGTATGCGTATTTGAGCGAAATTGTAATAGGCTGAATGAAAAGCTATCAGATGATCAGGCCCATGTTTTAGCCTTGATAGTCTGATGGCTCATTTTCACAGTACCATTCACTGAAGATGCGTCACATCTGTAACTCGATACTTTGCGCTCGCGCAAAGCACTCCACGCGTTTATCAACGTCAAATGAAAAGCCCGTTTGCTTACCGCGAAACAAAGCGACGACTTCAACAACAATGATGCTAGATCAGATTGGGTTTAGTGGTTTTGAGGCTTGAGTATGAGTAGTTGAGTACGTGGTAGCGTCTAGCTCTTGATGTTTGATGTCTCAATAATGAGCTGGCTTTGGAATAATAGAAGCTCGTGGAATTTAACATACAGGATACTTCGCAACAGCGGACACTGTTTATTGCTATTTTTTTATTCTTCCTTCTTCTAGAGATTACTTTGTTATTTGAATTTGAATTAACAACAACAAAGTCTATTTCAGTTGACAGCAACAAGAAGTCAGCGGAAACATCCTCTTTCGCAGATAAAGAGCATTTGTCTCCGTGCGATAACTCGGAATTATGTATGAAACGCTTTTGAGGTCGGGAAGGGTTGGCAACGCGCAAGCTTTCGTTTGATGTCGCCCTTAAAAAGACTAATTAATGTTTCATGACCGTCTTTTGTTTTGTTTTTGTTGCGTACTAGCTCTCGCCCGCGGCTTCGACTACGTGTAAATTACTTCCGGTGGGAACCGACCTGGTTTCTTTTCGTGATGTTACCGGGGTCCTAGTTGAGCGACAGAATACTGTGCGGCACGATGCGATACCTACTGTTTATGCTACAAAGCTTTACACCCAACAACTCCGAAAATAGGCCACAAGTACCTACGAATATATAGTCGTGGATTTTTGTGGCTGCGATGCTGGCGATGATGATGACGTCATACATATAAACTTTTAACAATGGTACAGGCAAATTGCTAGGTTCCAAAGAGCCTTAAGTCTTCCAATGATAAATGGGACCTTTAGTAGAATCCATCCAATATAGACAATAAATTATTGTATACTTTTATAATTTATTGTTATTGTTCAATCCCGGATTTAGAAATTCTAATCACCCGGGCTCTTAATACTCTGAAAGCAATTTCCGAAGATATTAAATTTTGGCATCGCGACTGTAATACCTGATGGATTATTGAGTATAAACAATGACAAGCTTATTTGAAGTGAAGTGAACTTTTTGTATCCACTTTGCCGCCGGGGAATCGTAGATTGAATTTTGCCATGTAAAAAAATCCTTATTATTTTCATTTCAAATACAAATCAAAACCTATCAGAAGGTATCTTTTACGTAAGAGCGTGAAAAAACAATTTACTTTTGAGTTTGAAGACAGACTGTTATCAAAATTTATGTGATGGAAAAAATATAATAAAAACATTAAGTTTGAATCACCACTTACACAAAATCAAAGGTTTCTTAGGTATCATCATCAATACATTTAATAAAACTGTAACTGGTATGTGTCTGTACGTAAGAGATATTTAAGAAAAAAAAAATGGGGGTCTTTATTGGGCCAATAGAAGCTAAAACGATTTTTTTTTAGAATTTTTCTGTCCGTATGTATGTTTGTACACGCATCACGCACAAACTGACTTACTTACTTACTACTTACTATCCGGGCTTAGTGACCCAAAATGAGTCTCGGCCTCCAACACAAGAGCACGCCGGCGTCCCCGGTCCCGCGCCAACTCCCGCCCGTCGTCGCCAACTTGCAGCTCGCGTAGGTCAGCCTCTACCATATCGCTCCAGCTATACCTGGGGCAGCCCACCGGTCTACGACCGACTGGCCGGCCCAGATAGGCTCTCTTCTCGGTTCGATCGTCCTCCATTCTCACAACATGGCCGAGCCAGCGAAGACGCTATGCCTTGGTCTCGCCCATTATGTTAGGCTCGCCGATAAGTTCTTCTACCTCGGCATTGCTCCAAACATACAAACAAACTATCACGCACAAATTACTGGATCAAATTTGATGCGGTTTTAACTGTTGTACTATAGAAGGTCTAACTTAAAATCTTGCGTAGGTTTTATCTTGTAAATAAGTCGCGGACGAAGTTCACGGGTACAGGCTTGTTACAAATTAAAAAACAAGTTTCTATAAATATTGTTTTTCCAGATAACCAATTTATAGACTCTCTAATTCCCAGTTCAATAACCCTTGGTCCAAACATTTGAAACACAAAAGCCTCACAACCTTTCCTAGTCAAGACGACATCCGCATCAGTAACTGCTGTTTACACTACGATAGAAATCAAATCAACTTGGATACCGTCCAAATACTCGAACAGATCAATCACGAAAGTTGTGACAACCGATACTATCGTATTGTCGTCATCGATATATCGATACTTGCAACTAATGGTGCCGATATCATGACACGTGTCATGCGATATGGGTTGTTTCTTGCTACGTCACTCAAACTTGTGATTTTAAGTGATATTGAGTGGAGTTTGAGGAAACTCCAGTTTCAAAGTATCTTTTGTTAGGAATTGTCATAGATTATTTCAAGCTAGATACCGTATGCCGTGTGCTTTATTAGTATTTTTATGTACTGAGCACCCGAGTTTTTATATAGTTGTTTAATTTATATCATGGTTCTAGCTTTGCGAGAGCTGCATGCTGATGACTGGCAGAAGAGGGCGGAGGACAGATTCAAATGGAGATCCTTATTATAAGAGACCAAGACTCATGTTGGGTCGCTGGGCCATAATAGTTAGTTATGATTCTAGTAATTTATATTTTCAATTACAAACTAACAAACAAATATTTTCTCCTTGAATACAGTAGTGTTATGTTGACAAAAAGGAAGCGCATTGGCTCCTTTGGGAACTTTACGCGCCACTTGTATCAGAAGCAGATATACTAATATACAACGAACGTCTAAAAATAATTCAACCCTTACGAGTATTGTATCTGGCATATCACTATATTTTGGTACAGTCGATTGCTCGTCAAGGCTCTCTGCTCAGGCCTTTATGTAATGGAAATAGAGGTATAATCGATAAATTTGGGGAGCGTGATGTGTAGTTCACTGTACAACACTACCCGCGCCGTTCATTCGTGCGTGAGTAGGATTGAAAGTTACGCATCAAGCATGAATGGTTTAGGGTAATACGTCAAAGCCAATAAGCTACGGTGTTTTTCCATGCCAAATATATTAAGTACGTGAAACGGTCTGTGTTTTCGGAATCCTAAGAAAATATATTTTCGGTACATTACAACATGATTTTTTGATAGGGAATCAAAACCGGGTATAGAGGATAGCAGTGCCCGTTGGCTTAAAATCATGTTTCTTAACAAGCAATGTTTTTTTAATTAAATATGTGTTTGCTCTTGACTACAATCTTGCCCGAGGATAGAGATGAGAGCTACGAGCTTACTCAGAAGTAGCCTATTCGCTCTGGTTTGATAGAATTTGAAAAGGAATAATTCTAAACACCGTAAATATTTAAAATTAGGTTGAAAGACAAATTCACTTTGCCGTTCGTGACGTAGGTACTTATATTAATTCTGTGACGAAGGTACAGCTGAGAAAAAGGGTCTCGACAGAAGGACAACAAAGTGGTTCTATGAGAGCTTTTACCTTTGAGTACGGAACACTATGACTTGAGGGTATTCAGTAAAGACTGATCGGAGGTTGCTTTGGACAGAGAAGACCCAAGGGCGGAAGGCAGTGGGACCATAAAGGTTAAAAAAAGTTGCGGAACATAAAAAGTTAAACAATGAGACAGGTACAATAAAATTTCATCTTTAGTCTCAGTGACTTAGGCTATATTTTAACCAGAGATGAAAAATGTCAAGTTATATAGTGAAATGAGTAAAAAGCGTAGCAATAATAATGATTTATAAAAAATATTTATAACTTAGCACAAAACTTTATATTGTAGCTGAAATTTCGTGCGACGTTCAGTCAGGGGCTTAAACTGGGATCCCTCCACTCATAGGCGATGGGCTAGCAACCTGTCACTTTACCTAAATCTCCATTCCATCAGAGAGCCCACTATTCAGCTAAGCGTAGCCTTCGAGCCTCACGACTCTTGGCTCTGTCTACCCCGTAAGGGATAAAGACGTGATTCTATGTATGTATGTATGTATGTTGCAGTCACTGTGGTTATAGCCAGACTAAATCCCGTTATAATTAATAAAAATAAATTAGGGAAGAAGTTTAAAAATACTACTGGGGATCTATGGTCTCTGTATAATGAAATATATTTTCAACTAGCTGTCGCCCGCGGCTTCGCCCGCGTGAGTTTCGCTTAGATGAAAAATCTCTCTTGAAGCTTTTCATCAAATGTTCCAGATCTTCAATTTTTATACGTCAGCAGAAAATGCTCATCAGGTTGAACGACTTTTAATAAGGCGCCATTTCCATATATGTTATGGTGTAGCTGGTCTCTTGCAGTTCTTCATCAGATGTTCCAGATCTTCAATTTTTATACGTCATCAGAAAATGCTCATCAGGTTGAACGACTTTTGTTAAGGAACCATTTCCATAATTCTTATAGTTTAGCTGTTCTGTTAAGGTTCTTCATCAAGTGTACCAGTTTTCAAAATAAATTATAGCCTAAATGTTGCCCAGGCTTAATAGCTATACAACAAAACAAGTTTCATTCAAATCGGTTCAGTACTTTCGGAGATTAGCGTGATCATACATGCAGACAGACAGACAGACAGACAGACAGACAGACAAGAAATTCCAAAAAATTTTTTTTGTTTTCTATTATTCATTTTAAGTGTCCCTCTATCCATTTCAGTCAAAAATACTAAATGTACAGACAAAATATTTTTACTGTTTTATTATATGTATAGATTAAATAAGAAAAAATAAATAAATAATAAGAATCACATTATTAATCTAGGTACATGAAATTAATAAATATTGAATTAAAATTGTTTAATTAGTTGTACCTATATTGTAATAATTTATATTAATTTTACGTGTGTTGTTAGTAATTTCCGACATTGTATTGGAATAAATGAATTGGAGACCACTGATTCCTTCGGGAAATAAGCGTGATAATAGGCGTATGTATGGAGAATGTAAGTACAAACAAAGTAATCAGACAGGCGGCCATTTTATCGCACCTAGTGTTGCAGCAATAGTGTTGACTATCGATAGTATTGTCAATAATATATGTCAAATTAGTCACACTATCGATAAGCCTATCAATAGTATTGATACTAACAATACTATCGATAGAATCGATAGCCAATGGTTTGCAATACTATTGATGATAACCAAAACTATCGATACTTTTGACACTTATATTTCAACAAACAATCAATACTATTGTACTACTGATAGCTTGTAAACATTTAATAGAATTGTAAATCAATAGTATCGATACTATCGATAGTATTGATTAGAAAACATTACCTAACATTATCGATAGTATTGAAAAGCAATACTATCGATAGTTTTGGTTACCATCAATAGTATTGCAAACTATTGACTATCGATAGTATGACTATTTTTCAAGGTCAACTATCGATGGTCAAACTATCGATAGTCCTGCAACTCTATTTACACCTGTAGCGGAACTGCAGAGCCGGCCTCCAGGGGCGCCGCAGGAGTCGCCGCCTCGTAAATTACACAGAGCCCTGATTAAAATTTACACGAGGTCAGAAAATTACACTTGCCTATGCAGGCGGGTAAGTTTTTGCGTATGTTTAAGATCTATGTATGAAAGATTTAAATGTGAATCATTCTGATAATAGTTTATGCAATGTATAATCATAAACTATTATCAGAATTATCTATTAATATTTAAAATCTATTCGATAAAAAAAAAAAAACATTTATTACCATATTTAAAGTTTTTCATCACAAAAAATAATATTAATAAAATTAATAAATGAAGATTGACACTGGTCAAAAATAACATTTTCTTTTTTCAGAAATTCTGAAGGTAGTATTTGATGTGCCAAAAAAAATTATACTGGTTTCATATCGCAGCGCTCTGCGGCCAAAATTAATTTAATTTCGCAAAAGTTCACCAAAGAACATCGGCTTTTCAAACTGCAAAGTACAGAGAGTATATTCTTTTGAAACCCAGTGGACGTATGAGTTTTAATAAATGCCGACCAAGTTTCACGTTCGTAGGATATTATTTACTAAATTTGTTATTAAATCTTTTTAATGAGGAAAGTTTAATTGCCCTCTTCTCTGTCAACACAATATTTTTTTTAAATTATGTTATTAATAATACGTGTAATTTTTTTCAGATTTCCATTACGAAACTACGATTTACGATTCGATTATTATTTATTTTCATTGTATCCTTAGTACAATAAAGGTACTACAAACAAACAAACGAAATTTGTTTGTAAAATATCTTTATTTGCTTTATTTTGTTTGTAAGTTTTGAGTTCGAGAGTTCGAACCTTTTCCTTTGCGTTTTTAAAAAGATAGTAACTTTTGGATAAATGACATTGTTTTTTTGTTAATTTGATCAAGTACCTATATTTTCTTTTATAAGTATATGTGGGTCAACCATTCGGGCGCCCTAGGTACCTCTGAAAGACCTACGGAGCCTCAGAGCTGACAACTGGCGAAAGCTGGTGCAAGACCGCAAAAAATGACGTCATGTCGTGTCGAAGGCCAAGATTCACTTCGAGTCGCTACACCGCAGAAGTAAGTACATTTTGTTATATAATCAGCGTTCTGGGCGCAACAAAAATATGCTAATTTTAGGAAAAATCAATTTCAAGCGATAATAAATTGAAACGTAATAGGAATCTTATAAAAAAACACCGCCAAAAACAAGTCGTCAAAAGAATCATTGTTACGTATTTAACTTGTTGAGTTTTTCAATCAACTTGTTCTGAATTCCAAATTAATTGAAACAAATGTTACTTTTCCAATTACTTTCCTTTTTCCTTGTCTTGAGTCAATAAATGTTACGCTTTTCTTGGAAAAATCGTTTCAGGAAATGACCACTTTTAAATCAAAACAGATTATGAATGCGATAATATCTCTATTTTTGCTCTTGTAAATAAAGCAATGGTAGTCGAGTAGTAGTATTAGTCTGCCTGTGGCTGCAAAGGTTCCAGGTTCGAATCCTGCCCGTGCTATATGAGTTTGTACTTATACCAATCTGACTCATGTAGATACCTATATAAGTTTTCATCGACCACCACTTGCTTCCGCTAGTGTGTGAAATGGAGAAGGCAATGGTAAACCACTCCATTAAAATTTC
The DNA here is from genome assembly GCA_018467065.1 of Ephestia elutella. Classification (NCBI taxonomy): domain Eukaryota; kingdom Metazoa; phylum Arthropoda; class Insecta; order Lepidoptera; family Pyralidae; genus Ephestia; species Ephestia elutella. The sequence continues at coordinate 18,721,789 of CM031571.1, forward strand.
CAAGAGAGTCGTTGTGTGTGTTTTATTCCATACTAGCTGTTGCCCGTCGTTTCGCCCTCGTGAGTTTCGCTTAGATGAAAAATCTTTTTGTGTTCCAAACTGTAGTAATCTAAACTCCAGTACTCAAAATTTCAGCCATTTGGTTACCCCGTGTCCCGCGGGAATATATTAGGTAGGTACTCGTATCGTAGTACAGTCGCGGTGTTAAAATGAATCAAAAGTGATATTTCATTCAATAAATGATCTTCGTCTGCTTGTTATCTACAATTTCCCGTGTACCACCACTCCCACCCCGAGACCCTCTTTTGTCCTATCCCGTATCCTGTCTATTTATACCTCAGTAGAATATGCTCATCAGGTTGAACGACTTGTGCTAGGCCCCATTTCCATTAATTTGATAAGTAGCTGGTCTCTTGGAGTTCTTCATCAGATGTTCCATAATCTTCAATTTTTATACGTCAGCAGAAAATGCTCATCAGGTTGAACGACTTTTGCTAAGGCGCCATTTCCACATATGTAATAGTGTAGCTGGTCTTTTGCAGTTCTCCATCAGATGACCCTGATCTTCGATTTTTACACGTCAACAGAAAATGCTCGTCAGATTAAACGACTTTTGTTAAGGCACCATGTCCATATTTCTTATAGTTTAACTGTTCTGTTTTGGTTCTTCATCAGGTGTTCCAGTTTTCAAAATCAATTATAGCCTAAATGTTGCCCAGGCTTAATTGCTATACAACAAAAAAGTTTCATTCAAATCCATCCAGTAGTTTTTGCGTGAAACGCGTACATACATACAGACAGACAAAAAATCCCAAAATTTTTTTTTTTGCTTTCTATTATTTTTTTTAAGTGTCCCTCTATCCATTTCAGTCAAAAATACTAAATGTACAGACAAAATATTTTTACTGTTTTATTATATGTATAGATAATAACCACGACCCACAGTCATGAGGAAATACGACTCAAGCAAGAGAAATAAAGACATTATTTCTCTCTATTATCACGTCAGTTTCCTATGGTGTTAGTCAGAGAATTGGTCTTTCTACTTGCTACGATCCTTACAGACCTCTTTCGCCTATACTACACTCATATGCTCGCCGGTTATGGGTGCTTTAAATATATCCCTTTTGCAATGATCTAGATCTTTTTCGTCTCTCTCTATTCTGAATTGGTCTCTTCCATGATACAGCATGTAATTTTCACTCCGAAGTTATCTTACAAATATCGAATAACTAGCTGTCGCCCGCGGCTTCGCCCGCGTGAGTTTCGCTTAGATGAAAAATCTCTCTTGGAGCTTTTCATCAGATGTTCCAGATCTTCAATGTTTATACGTCAGCAGAAAATGCTCATCAGGTTGAACGACTTTTAATTAAGCGCCATTTCCATATATGTTATAGTGAAGCTGGTCTCTTGCAGTTCTTCATCAGATGTTCCAGATCTTCAATTTTTTGACCGAGCGAGCGAAGCGAGCGAGGGCTATAATTCAAGTTGGAGCGAAAAACACATTGTGTTGTATGTATGTATGTATGTATGTATGTATGTATGTATGTATGTATGTATGTATGTATGTATGTATGTATGTATGTATGTTTGTTCCGCGATAACTCTCGAACCGTTGTTCCGATTTTGATGAAAGTTGGAATATATGTAGGGATGGTTAATAGAATTTTCAAGTTCGTTGGGCATCAAAATCGGTCCAGCCGTTTTTGAGATATTTAATTTTTGTGAAAATAAATATTGTATTTTAATAGTCGCGAGGTCTACGTTCGCAGCGAACGACTAGTATAAGTCATCAGAAAATGCTCTTTAGGTTGAACGACTTTTGTTAAAGCACCATTTCCATATTTCTTATAGTTTAGCTGTTCTGTTAAGGTTCTTCATCAGGTGTTCCAGTTTTCAAAATAAATTATAGCCTATATGTTGCCTAGGCTTAATAGCTATACAACAAAAAAAGTTTCATTCAAATCCGTCCAGTAGTTTTTGCGTGAAACGCGTACATACATACAGACAGACAGACAGACAAGAAATTCCAAAAAATTTTTTTGCTTTCTAACATTATTCTTTTTAAGTGTCCTTCTATCCATTTCAGTCAAAAATACTAAATGTACAGACAAAATATTTTTACTGTTTTATTATATGTATAGATAATAATATACCTATTCATCCTTAGAAAAAAATATTCATTCACAAACTGAGTAACTAAAACCAATGCAAGCAAGTACCTACCTAATCCTACTTCTGTACAGTCCTATTTTTGTTATAAAAATAACGAATTATTGAAACAAAAGGCAAATCTCAACTTTTAAAAAGAATCTTCACAAATAAAGAACAAAAAACGAAATTATCTTTACACAAATGTAACAGCCTTACGGTTTGAGATGATATTATTTTGGTATCTATTCCGCATTACCACGAGCCTGGAAACCAACTTAAGGCGTTTGGATTGCCGTTGTTCTGTGAAATGGTGTTTTTGTAAGGACTAAAGCTCAGCTGTGGTTAGCCAGAAAAATCTGAAAAAAATATATGTGTACTATCAACTCTTTAAGAACATTTGTTTAGATTATTTTTATTGTAAAATAAAAACTACTATATGAAAAAAAAATAAAAACGGAAAGACATGCATTTTTATAATTTCCTTACTGTTCCGAAATGGCAATGACGTTCGGGAAAATTTTTACATCAAAAGAGACACCATTTATTATACTCAAATCGCTTAGATTTTCGTTCAAATCGAGCAACATTTTTCATACTAATGTTTATAAAACAAAAATCATTCGCCCATTTTTCATAGCGGGGCTCTGTGCGGGCGACGGGCGGCAGTCTGCCACTGGCTTTCAGACGAGGAGGTCGTGTCGCTCGTTTCCGCATCTGTCAATATTCCTGTCGCTTTGTTTACCATGTAGCGTAGAGAAAACATACAGTAATCAGCCGGCTGTACCTGTACTTTTGTACATTACAAGAATAAATGAAGGTCACTTTACCTCCGTCTGTTAAACTTTTACTCCTCCTAAACCACGCTATGGATTTTTATGCCAGTTTCACTATTAGATAAGGAATTTTTTGTAGATGTAAACTGATATAAATTTGATTTTATTTAAAGGCAATTTTATTATTTTAAGAGCATTGCAGAATGTCAAAAAATATATCCATAGAAATCATTTTCCTCCATTTGACGACCTCCGTGGTACAACGGCCATCACGCCGTCGCCGGACACCGTACACCGGAGGTCCAGGGTTCGATCCTGGTCGGGTCAAGATAGAAAATGATCTTTTTCAGATTGGCCTGGGTCTTGATATGTTTATCTATCCTAACTATCGCAATTCTAACTAATATATATTTGTTTATGCATTTATTTTTTTTTGTTACATCTTCACGCTTTATCTACTGAACCAATCTTCCTGAAATTTCGCATACACATAGAAGTAGTGATCCGAGAAGGACATAAGGTACGTACATTTCATCCCGGGAAAAAGCAAGGTCCTTGTGGGAAATTCACGCGGACGAAACCGCGGGTAAAAGCTTTGTTATAAAATATAGTATCGTTGAATTAGTATCCCATAACACAAGCCTCGAACTAACTTTGGGGCTAACTCTATTTGTGTGATTTGTCAGTTCTGATATAGGAATAGTTCGTGACTACAAATGAAAACTAGAAAATCCTAAACAAGACCACAAGAAATGACGTCAGCTATGATCGGTGATCAAGATCCAATTCGAATCGCTGAGCCGCAGCAGTAAGCAAAAATCCTAAAACAAATTACGCGGGCGAAGCCGCAGGCTAAAGCTGGTATTTAGATATCTAATAAATATAGTATAATTAGTAATTTGATAAGTAATTTGATAATCGATGTACAAATTTAATAAACTAAGAAAACATATCACTCGGTCTCATAGACGCAAGTATGGTCTGCAGAAAAAATAGATGCAATAAAAATATTATTTTTAATTTATCTATCTTCAACAAACCAACCAATCCGGTAAAAACTAAGTAAGTTTTTTCTGATATAAAGAATGTCTAAATTACTCAACTTTGATCATGGTGCGTTGGTTGGTGGCATTTACATACCGAAATTTGAAGAATCTATTTCTTTAGTTAAAAAATATGTTCGTATGTATGTATGTGTATAACTTATTTTTATTTAATTAATTTAGTAGAAAACAAAAATACTATAAAGAATTTTTTTTTTTTCTCTAGCCTATTGAAGTGTCCCACTGCTGGGCAAAGGTAAACTCCTCGACATGTGCATTCTGCCCATTCTTACCTATGGTGCGCAGACTTGGTCACTGACCGAAGATCAAAAGTCCAGGCTCAAGGTCTGCCAACGAGCTATGGAGCGCAGTATACTAGGTGTACGTCGCATAGACAGAATAAGAAACACCGACCTGCGCTCCAGAACTCGAATTGAAGACGTAGGCGCCAAGTCAGCTAAGCTAAAGTGGAACTGGGCTGGACATGTTTGCCGCATGCCGCCCAAAAGATGGGCCCGACTAGCTACACTATTGGTACCAGAGGGACGTAGACCTAGGGGTAGACCGCGAACGAGATGGCGAGATGACATTGAACTATAAAGAATAATTGGTAAAAATTTTAGTGATATTATTATTAATTTTCGTCGAAATATTTTTTGCACACCGTATAAAAAGTCAAAATGACATTAGCCCAAACTCTGATATCTAGCATTTTATTTTTCATTAGTATGAAAATATTGTTGCACAGTCATTTCATAAAATACGATTCAAAAATTATATTTTTAAAACAGTCTTCAATACTACACATAGTTATTAAATATACGATTTAACATGCTGAAACATAGATCAATCACTGCATGGAGCTAGCAAACACCACACATACAATAAGAGCAAAGAGGGGTTTCCCACAAGGTGGTTGTCTTTCACCCTCCTGTGGTGTCTGCTTATAGATGAACTTATCCAAAAACTAAACAAACTGCACATATACACACAAGTATATTCAGACGACGGTGCACTTCTAGTATCAGGAAAAGTTCTTAGTGTCATAAGAGATATTATGAATAGAGGATTAAAAGTAACCCTAGAATGGTGTAGGAGCAAGGGACTAAACTTGAATCCAAATAAAACCAAGCTCGTTTTATTTACCACCAAAAGGAACAAGTCGTTACCTGCTCCTATCCAAATCAATAACACCAATCTAGAGATGGTAAGAGAAATCAAGTATCTGGGTGTTATCATAGACGACACACTTACCTTCAAGACTCACATCGTGGACACTTGCGCAAAAGCGAAAGTGGCCATGATGCAGTGCTGAAGAGCGATAGGAAGAACCTGGGGAATGAAACCCGAAATATTCATATGGGTATACAAGGCAATAATAATGCCAAGAATTCTTCACGGTGCCATAGTGTGGTGGCATAAAGCTGCTCAAAGTACCAACAAAAGGGAACTAGACAAGGTCCAAAGACTGGCTGGACTGATGGTATCGGGGGTGATGAAATCAATCCTGACGGCGTCACTAGAAATGGCCCTCGGTCTAAATCCATTGGACATAGAAATAAAAAGGAGGGCAACAGAGCAATGGTTTCGACTAAAAAGCCATAAACTCTGGAAAGGGATACACACAGACAAAGGTCACGTGGAAATAGAACGCGAATACATAGGTAACCTGTCAATGATCCTAGCAAATAATGATCTCATCAGGAAAGCAAGGATCTTTGACAAAAAGTACAAGATACACATAGGTACCAGAGAAGACTGGAAAGTCGCAGATGAGGCGGGCATTGTCGCGACAACCTGTTTCACTGATGGCTCCAGGAAAGAATCTACAAAGCTATCTGGCTCCGGTATACTGATCATACATCAGGACGGCACAGAATATGAAAGAACCGTAAAATTGGGCAAATATGCTAGCGTGTTCCAAGGAGAAATAAACGCAATCCTGGAGTGTGTGAATACTATAAGCGAATGGCCCGACAATACGGAAAAGTCATCATATACAGTGACAGTCAAGCAGCGCTAAAAGCACTAGATAAAGAAGAAACAACATCGGCATTAGTTAAAGAATGCAAGGATGCTCTGAACAGGCTGGCCAACAATACTGCGGTCACTGTGGCCTGGGTTCCAGGTCATAGAGGCATAACTGGCAATGAAAGAGCAGACGAACTTGCTAGGAAGGGAGCAGATGAAACCTTCGTGGGACCTGAACCCAGACTTCCCATAGCCTATGGGATAACGAAAGGCGTCATCAAGCATAGAATGAAAGTAGAATCCAATAGAAGATGGAGAAGAACTAGAAGTCTAAGACAATCTAAAATCTTCATCAAAGCAGTAGACCAAAAGAAATCAAAACACCTGCTCAAATTGAGCAGGAAGAACATTAGAATCATTATAGGAATCCTCACAGGACACTGTCAACTGAACAGGCACTTGACAGTGATTAAGCAAATGGACGATCCCATTTGTCCCAGCTGCCTGGAAGAAGAGGAAACTAGCTTTCATTTAGCAGCAGAATGAGCATTTGCCGCTGCAAGGAGAGAAATATTGGGCTCAGACGTCCTATCTGAGGATGATCTGAGCAACATTACAATAGGGCAGATGTTAAAATTCTGCAAAGTAACAGGTAGATTCAATGGGTCGCCACCAACGTGAGTTACCAGGTAACTCAAAACCCTATACGGGTCTCGGGGAATTGGGTGAAATGGTCCCAGCATAAGTGGACTGATCACCCGTCTGGTGCTCGCGCTGGCGTCCCCACATAGTAAATAATAAAAATATACGATTTTACAAACACATTATCTTATACCTAAATGATTATTGTATTTTTTTTTTACAATGGATACGTTGCCAAGACTTAAATTTAGTAGTATTTGGTATTCTCTTCAGTCGTGTGTTTTAGGGTTCCTTACCTTAAAAGGCAAAAACGAATCTTTACAAGATCACGTGTCCGTCCGTCTGTCAAGATTATTTTACTCACGAACTCATGAAGGTATATAATTGAAATTCATATCTAATACTTGGGTTAGAGATGTAAAATGACCGAATCTGACCGGTCATAATTAAAAAAGTTGAAAACGATAAATGACCGATCAACTGTTGTCAAATTTTGCTATTTATTTTTTTACTTCTTTTATTAAATTCAATTGTTAATGTACATATATATGAGACTAATAGATTCTTTTATCTCAAATATCAACCGGCAAAGCCGCGGAAAAAACCTACAGAATACTTGTGAAAAACCTGACCCTTCCTTTGCAATCGGTGAAAACACTTTCGATGAAAATGACCATAAATGCCCGATTTTGTCAGTCAAATTCAGTCACCTTGGTCATTTTCAACTACTTGGGTTTATGGTCTCTTTCAGCTGTAAAATAATCAAATTTATATGTCGACTCAATCAACAAATATAACCATGAATAATTAAAGCAAATTTTCGCAAATTATACAAATTCAGAAGACAACTAAAACCTATCGTACTTCCCGTTGACCTAAAATTATGAAATTTGGTAACCAAAAAGGTCTTATAGTACTTGTACAGCAATAAATCTGAAAACTGTAAATATATTGTTAGAAGTCTAAAACTTCTATCAATATATATTTAGGGATCAAAACTGCAAAGTTTCTTTTTGAAACTAGTTGGTCTTTCAGTTAGAGCTATAATGTGAGATGCTTTGCATACACGAAACCCTCGCTGCGGGAGTTTGATTCGCACTTGGCCATTTATTTTTATGAATCGGGGGACTAGCATTTCATACCATTGTAAAAAAAAACTATTTTAGCTGTGACCTTATTTGTAAAACCATGACTCTGTCAAGAGATTATTTTGGTGAAATAAAAGTTTTGTAAACTATAGGCTACAGGTGAAATAAATAAATAATATTATTATTTAAATATTTATCTAAATTTGCCCATTTAATGTGATATTAGCTATAAAACCACAAAAATATCTGGGGATGCGCATGAGCAAGCACATTTCTTGCGACCGTCGCGTTCCGCTGCTCGTAACAAAGTGCCGTCTTTGTTTGGTTGGTCGTTTCGTTCACCACACCTCACACTAGGTGGCGCTAAAATCGTGGTGTAGCTGACAGTTTATTGATACCTATTTTAGTAATCCTACCTATAGGCAGGATACTATAGTATAGGTAGAGGCAGAGAATACTATAGTATTCTCTGCCTACCCCCACGGGAAAAAGGGGGTGACAATATTTATGTGGGTATGTATGTACATGTAATCCAATAGGGGACCGGACAAGGTCTGAGAATTGTTAAAAAAATGAAATTTTATGATAGAATACACATAATTAAACACATTTTGCGACTTTTCAGCATGAGTTTATTCTCCAGTGCTAATATATTAGAGTTCAAACTTTTAGGGAAAGTTCATTTTCGACGCGTGACGTCATATGAATGTACGTTTAGTTAGGGGGCGTTTTGGTATCGTCCAAACATCGCTTAAAAATGTGAATTGTTTTTTGCTATATCTTGGGAAATACTTTGGTTATGGAGGTGATTATTTTACGGATGATTCTATTATTGTAAGATACTTCAAAGAAGCATCAAAAAAAAAGTTGTCCGGTCCCCTATTATAGTGAAAATGATTTGTAAAATTTTTGTGTGCCATACTACCATTTTTAAAATGATAGGTTAGTAGAATGCGATATTTAATGATAATTTGTGAAAGGTTTTTTTGTGAAATATTAGTGAATCGTATATAAGATAATATTTTCTTAGCTAGTGCCCGCGACTTAGTTTGCGTGTGAAATGGAGATCGCTGTGGCAAATCACTCCATTAAAATTATCAAAATAGTCGTTATGAGTGTTTCATTCCACATAATCATTCCGATCCTCAGTCATGAGAAATAAGGATAAAGGAAGAAATTTTATGCACAAATGTATTTTCTAACTAGCTTTTGCCCGCGGCTTCGCCCGCGTGAATTTCCCATGAGAATAGTGCTTTTTCCCGGGATGAAAGGTACCATATGTCCTTCTCAGTACATCTAACTATGTGTATGTGTGTAAATTAGTGAAGAGGTAACAAACAAACGAACAAATAAACTCACTTTCTCATTAATAAAGAAAAAAAAATCTTAATGGTATCTACTTACCATTGAAAGTCAGTTTTGTATTTACAAAATCATTTATCTATACCTATACATATAATAAAACTATATACGTAAAATGAAACAGTAAAAATATTTTGTCTGTACATTTAGTACTTTGACTGAAATGGATAGAGGGTTAAAAAGAAAAAAAGAAAGAAAAAAAATTTTTATTTTATTTTTTGTCTGTCTGTCTGTATGTATGATCACGCTAATCTCCGAAAGCACTGAAACGATTTACTTAAAACTTTCACCAATTGCTTTGTTTCAGCAAAACATTTACAGTTTGTTTCATCAAAATCGGTGCATTTAAAAAAAGTTATCGTGATTTTAATGAAGTCAAGGCATGAGTTACGCGGACGAAGTCGCGGGCAACAGCTAGTACCCTATAAAAAGTTTCATTCAAATTAATTCAGTAGTTCTAATGATTAGCATGTGAAAATAAATAAACAAACATACAGACAAAGACAAACTGACAAAATTCTTAAAATTATTTTCTTCATCACACAATATTTTTTTTGTTTAATATAAATTCACCGTACCTACAGACATACCTACTATTTTTACTGTTGATAAAATGTTATAGATTACTCGAGCGCTCGGGTGTATTGGCGTTGTCTCTGAGAGCGCGTGATTATGCAGCGGGGGTGCGGGGTGCCCGCGTCATGCTTTGCCCGCAAAAACAAAAGAATAAAGGGAATCTAACGCCTTAAAGCTGGGAAATCTCTTGAAAGCTTTCAAGAGATTAGTAGTCTAGGAAGCAGTCGCTGGCACGCCGTGTGTCTTATAAAATTAGTGCTGTTGGAATATATAAACCAAAGACAGAAATGGAAAGAACTAACTTTCTGTGGCGACCCCACATAAGTAGTATAATGTGTATAATGGTAAAAAGAAAGAAGAAATTGTATGAACCAAATAGAAGTTGCTTATACAAGTAAAAAGAAAAATAAAAAAGTTATAGTTAAAGTTATTTTGCCGCCGCTTGACATGAGTCGCAGAAGACTGAACTCCTTATCTCAATAACACACACACACAAGCAAATCGGGTGAAATGGGCTAAAAACTAAATTCACGCAGGCGATTACGAGATCAAAAGCTAGTCTTCCAGTGTTTCCTATAGTTTCGTATCTTTGTTAATTCAATTATCTCTAAGAACTTATTAAAATAATTTTTGAAATTTAAATAAACGACCATCCATCATTCTCCAAAATGAGTTGGTAGTTAACAAAATTAACTAAAATATTAAATAACAGAATATTTTGGGTCAGACTTACTTAAATAAGGCTTTTATGGAATCTGCGCCATTATTGGGCTCTCAAATTCATGTCTAGACTAAGCTCTTAGCCGGTTCATCGCCTGGTTGGTTTATTTTTACGGTTAGTCGATGTAAGGATTTCTTGAGAATAATATTTTAAGCGTGCTGAAGAAGTAACTTTTTAGAGATTTTGTAAATAAATTACAATAATAAGTACGTTGTGTAGATACTTGTATGTACAAGTAGTGGGGTCGATCGACGATCATTGCTTAGTTAGATAAAAACTACACAACACAATAAACTCACTTTATAAACTAAGTTACCTATAGGCGTAGTACTTATATTAATTCTGTGCTATATATAGGTACGTTGTTAAAAAATAGAGAAAAATTTAGGCATGTTGCTTATTGACAGTTTTATTTTGAAGTGCCATCAGAACACAAATTCTTTTTCATTACAAGATCATAAAAAGAAACATAAAACCAAATAGTTTTATAACATGAGTAAATTATTGGTGTTAACTATAATAATATGTATAATAAATAAAAATAGGTATTTGAATTTTCAATACGTATTGCTGACCTATTCATACTTACACTTATTTTCAACGTGCGTCAGGGCAAAAATCATTCTTGTATTCAAATCAAACTATAGCGTACTTGGCTAATTATTCTGGGTGTGTAATAATTCAAGAGAGCAGTAGCAACTTCTGAGTAATAAGGCTCCAGAAATCATGCCAATCAAAACTTCAACATTTTAGAAATTTTAAATTTATGTAAAGAGAGTAGGTAGTAGATTAAATCTCCGGTTGTTAAAGTAAAGCCTCGAATAACTGCTATAAAAACTTCCAGACAATTCCAAAGTTTCTAGACGGAATTAATTTTATGTTAAGTGGAGCAAACGGTTTAGTAGTAACACTTTATTACAACTTGTGTTATCAGTTGCTGTTTTACTTAGGTACTGATGGCTTTATCTTTTTTTTTCACTACCGTACATTCGATAGGTAACCCAACTCCGAAACTATAATACTCTATTTTTAGTCAGTTGTTTTAAAAAAATGTTGAAAACGAATTATACGCAGATGAAGCCAAACAAAATATAATATTCAACGGAAAAAGTAATATTTTACGCGTATTAGAGCATTTTTCCATGTCAAATAGTAATAACTTACCCTTTCAGGCTGCTGTCGTGTCGAAGCTCGACACTCGGTAATCAATCATTTGCATTCGGTTGGCTGCCGAGCGCAGAATTCAGAATAATAAGGCAGAAGTGCCATCTGCTATCTTTTGTTTTTTTCTAGAATGCATAGAGGATACAAGAACACTCTAGATCGGCCGCTTCGGCAACTTTGTTTTGAAAGAGAGAAAATAAAATTTATTGGCCAAACACAAACTGCAATAAGGTACATAAAAAAAGGTAAAAAATAGATTACAAAAAACTTATTAATAAACTTTTTTATAGTAAGTGTTTTGCGACAAGTATTATTATTCTGTCAAACTATACTTGAACAATATAATTTTACTGTTGTTATCGCATTTCACCGTCAGTAATTTTTTCATTAGTATGTAATAATGATTACAAAATACACCCTCTACATCGTCGAATCCTGTGGTTTCATTTCGTGGAATGAAACTGACACTTTCTTAGCAATATTAATGGAATGACTTTTTCATAAAATATCTCATACTACTAAAGATGGCCGAGACAGGGACAGCGACCAGTATGTAAACTACCAACCCGTTGGTCAGAAGACATTGTTTGGATAGCGAGAAAGTGATGGATGAGACTGGCACAGGACCGTAAGAAGTGGCGCGAAAAAAGAGAGGCCTATACCCAATAATAGGTATATAGGAGGTATATAAAAGAGAGGCAGTGGGTTAATGTGGGCTGAATATGATAATGACGATTATCTCACACTAACTGATAAATCATCAATTATTAGAGCTCAGGTTTCCTCAGGATGTTTTCCTTCAATGGAAGCAATTCAGATTTGTATACCTACAAACTGATTAGGTATGAATGGGTTTAAACCTGGGACCATCACAGCTAGACACACTTATTTTTTACACAAATTAATGGAGTTTTAGTGTAATTTTTCTTCTTACACTATTTCGCAATTAATTGTATCTGTTGCAATTAAAATACGTGTCGAAATACCTATGTAAAATTTTATCTATAATTTGATCTATAATTCAATTTAGGCATTCAGACTAGGTACGAAATCTCTTAGAGATAATTTGGCAAGCACCCAAAAACTAGACCCAGCTGCAATCGAGTAAGTCTTAGTACTTTCTTCGTCGCATTGGAATTCCCTGGAGATCTTAATGCATCACCTGATACTGCTTCAGCACAGTTTTAGCTATTCTCTTTGAATAATGCATGTAATTTTTTTTAGTTCTGTTCGTTTGTTACCTACTCAAAAGGACCACAGGAACTTAAATCTCTTCTAACCAATGTTGAAGTGCCTCGGCATTGGGATCTCATCCTGTATTCATGCACCGACCGTATCAATAATTAACTACTTGTGAAATTTCAACTCAATTTAATTTTTTATTTGAGAGTGCTTCTAATTCCGATTTAAATTTGACAAAAACGAACACAATCAAAACCATCGTTAGTTCCTTGTTTCCATCGCTTTTAATCACACTTAATTCTATTCATAATGTCTTTGTTTTCCTGCTACAACAAATAAACATACATAGCAATTTTTATAAGAGCTTCTAAAAGTGAATTGGCCTCGTCACCACTTTCTCCGAATCCGCAATATCAGGCTGTAGTGGTGAAGGGTGACGGATTGACAAATGGTTTCCTCCTGACTCCTGATAAATTAGTCATCGTAATCATAGAGGCGTCACCGAAATATGCGACGCACCCGTTGTTTGCTTTAATTAACGTTTGATTTTAACTAATGCGTTTTGATAGGTGATGATGTCTGATAACTAATGTAGTAATAAAACAAGAATTAGAACAGACACGACATCTCATAACCCCAACCTATTAGATATTCTTGGCATATCTACTAAAATACATGGTCTGACTAAATTGGAACCTTTTCAAACATCTATATTGGTGAATCTTGATGTTTGAACCTTTCCAACATATTTCATAGAAGAACAACATAATGGGTGAATTAGATTGTTTATTTATTTATTTAACCTTTATTGAACAAAAATACAGAATAAATGTACAATAGGTAATAGGTTGTTCTTCTATGCCTATTACAATAAGAGAATTTTCTGCTACATTCAGCTGTGTTCAGTTTTACACGCAAATCAGATCACATAATAATCCCAAATCACTCAAAGCTGAAATTTCCATTGAGAACCCTCGAAGCCTGATTGAAACAAATACCCATTTCAACTCAGCAATTATTGGCCTATTATGTAAGAAGCCAGTCCCAAAATAAAGAATGGAATCGCATTTCCCGAGGGAGCTCATTACTTATGTACCCTTTTCAAGTACCTGTTTGGCGATTCAGGTTTCGGGATATTTTTTTGATTGTATGATGGATTTTTAAAATTCCTTTGCCTACTTCAAATATTTTGATTCAATGTCCAATTTGTAGGTTATTATTTAAAGCTGAATAGGGATAATTGGGGACTTTTATGGTGGCATAATTTGTGACATGAGGAAAAGGTCCTTAGCTCAGTTTCTTCAAGTCAAATCAACTGTTTTGATTTAATTAGGCTTAAAAAAATAGCACTTTTAAATCGTGATATTCTTGTTTTATAGTTAGTAGACATCAAAAAATTACTTAAAGCTTAGGTTCTCCGAAGCGTAAGTGGAGAAAATGCGGCGCTCCACTGCTGCATTTTCTCCAAAGATGTCACTTTACAACGTATGTCTTGATCAGTCAAAGATAATTTACAATGATCCATATGGTTTTGTGCAAAGGCGATTTTTCAGGTATGTTTTTAAAGAACCCCAAAAATAACGAGCACTTAGTGATTTAATAATAAACAATCTTGAAGTCAAGAGTTTTTGAATTAAGTATCATAAACGTTTCTGCAGCAACGCTTATATTCTGTACAATGCTCTGTTCACCTCACTAGGCTAAAAAGCCGCGTATTTACGAAGAGTAAATGTATCTTTCAACGTATATTGTCCCATTGCACAAGTTTAAGTCAAAAACGAGTTTGGGAGACAAGAGTTCAGAGAAACATAAATTCTTCCTGGCTCGCAGCCAGCACACCTGAGCTCAGAGAAGTTAGACGAAGCTGCAGCACTGTAACATACGTAATGGCATTTTAATACAACTTCTGAGCCCCAATAGCTGTTAAGAAGCTGTTAAGCAACTTAATAGGTTTAGCATTTAGAGTCTTGCTACTATTTGGCATGAGAAACTCCGTGATAAATCAACGTAGCTAATCTCCTCTAGTTTATATTTGATTCGCCTAGACCTTTAAAAAAATCTTTTTTTTTTCTTTAAGGTCTTGATATGGCTTTAATTTTAAAGGATCATCTCTTTATCTTCGTAACAATTCCTATTTAACAATGTAGTGAGCGCAAAATGTGTAATCCTTTCATAACTTTCTATTTCTATTTACAGGATGGTCTGATGATAGAAACCATACCAAAGTGACGCAGCCCTATCGACTATACTAATTTGATTTGAATATTTATTGAAGTACGCTGCCTATCATAGATCAGGCCACCCCTTGTCCCGGTTATTAACTACCTTAATGGTATAATTTATCACGTCTACCGTTTCAGGGTGACGTCACAAAGCGTGTTTGAGGAGTGCTGTGTTTATATTTTGATTAGCTCCGGGGCGTGATGGTTAGCACACTCTAGAGGTTAGGTTCGATTCCCGGTAGTGAAAATGGAGAAATGATATAATGGCGGTCTTGGGTATTTACTTAAATGCTCATGTATCAGTTTTATCAGACTGCAACTGACTATTATTCTTACCGTCAGATGGGCTATCGCCATTTGAGTTTTCTAGCAGGAGCTTTAGAATGAACTTACCTGAAAGAACGAAAATAAGGA
This sequence comes from Ephestia elutella, assembly GCA_018467065.1. Lineage (NCBI taxonomy): Eukaryota > Metazoa > Arthropoda > Insecta > Lepidoptera > Pyralidae > Ephestia > Ephestia elutella. The sequence goes on from CM031571.1 coordinate 18,737,101, forward strand.
ATTACTTAATCTTGCTTTTGTAAAAAAAAAAGTTTGTGAGAAAGGTTATGTGTTGCTTAGATTTGTTAAGCTCTTTTTCTTGCAAAAACTACTGAACAGATTTGAAATTTAGTTACGCGTGAATAGCAAATTCCGAAACAACATCAAGTAGTACCATTATTAAATGTGGAGCTTCGGACCGCAGCTAAAAATCGTAATTACTTCATTTGCCATTGTATCTAAAACTTATACAACAGCGAATTCAAAAAAAAAAACGTTCCAAAAGCTGTAAAACGTGTACGTGGCTAGATTACTACCTCATTGTTAGGAAATACAAAAATCGGCCTCGACACAGAGAAGATACATATCAAAGTCAAAGCATTACAATCAACGCAGCCAACTTAGATCACTATTAAATATTTATGAAGATAGCCTTTTTATCTTCGAGTATAAATAAAGTTTTAACAATTTATTACACCACAATATTGATATTATACGAGTATGTCTGTCTGACTTTACTCCAATATTTGTTGATATTGACACATTACAAAAAATCATTAACTTTGTTCTTTTACGTTATTTTTTCACGCAATCTATCTTTCCTTGGATTCTTACTTACGCTTCTTTTTACGTTATTTACTTTGTCCTTGGGTCTTATGATGTTTAAGCCTTTTTTCCCCACTGTTGATTGGGTTTGCATGTTGACGGCTGGCGGTTAAGGAATGGCGTGTTCTCGTAGTGCGTGCCATGGCTATGCGGATTTGCGAATATACCTAGGTACTAAAATATTCTTATAGTTTACTAGCTGTTGCCCGCGGCTTCGCCTGCGTGAGTTTGAGTTTGAGTAAAATTTCAGCCATTTGGTTATCCCGTGCCCCGCTATTATATTACTCGTAGGACAGTCGCGGTGTTTAAGTGAATCAAAAGCGATATTTCATCCAATAAACAATCTTCATCTGCTCGTTATCTACAATTTCTCGTGGGAGTGCTGGTACACCACCACTCCCACCCCGAGTCCCTCTTTGTCCTATCCCTTGTCCTGTCTATTTATACGTCAGCAGAAAATGTTCATCAGGTTGAACGACTTTTGCTAAGGCGCCATTTCTATATAAGTATATAATAGTGTTGCTGGTGTCTTGGAATTCTTCATCAGTTGATCCTGATCTTCGATTTTTATACGTCAACAGAAAATACTCGTTAGATTGATAAACTTTTGCAAAGGTATCATTTACATATTTCTTATAGTTTAGCTGTTCTGTTAAGGTTCTTCATCAGGTGTTCCAGTTTCCAAAATCAATTATAGTCTATATGTTGCCCAGGCTTAATAGCTATACAACAAAAAAGTTTCATTCAAATCCGTCCAGTAGTTTTTGCGTGAAATGCGTACAAACAGACAGACAATAAATTGCAAATTTTTTTTTTTGCTTTCTATTATTCTTTTTAAGTGTTCCTCTATCCATTTCAGTCAAAAATACTAAATGTACAGACAAAATATTTTTACTGTATACTTTAAAACCTTACTTAGCTTATGTTAATTCCTCGCAACTTAACACAAAAAGCGTAACAACAAGCGTCTTGGCCTCTGTATTAAACATACTGCGTGGTCGAGCAGTTCTCGCCAACTTGCCAACAAGCGATTACTATTCTATACGGTTAGACGATAAAATTCAGCTATATATCCCGGGAAATGGGATAGCTTTGTCATCCGCGTTAAAGGTTTGATGTATGTGCGAAACGAGCGCTGTTTTGTTAGCTTTTTTGTACTGTCAAGAAAAGTAGGGTTATGTTGTGCGGGAGCGAGGTGTATTTACTGCCATAAAGGAAAGACCTTCCCGACAGGCTGGGGAATGATGAGGAACAGCGGCTTCGACGATATCCTGTCGGAGGTTCTACTGCATCCAATCTTAACGTTGTTGCATTGTTCATGTCACCCGGTAGATGTCCCTACAGTACGTTTAGAATCAACACTAAACTTGTGTACTTAACTAACAAGAGTAGATTATTTTTTAGGGTTCCGTACAAAAATGAAAAATCCGGAAACCCTATAGGATCATCCGTGCGGCTATCTCTCTGCCCGTCCGTCTGTCACAGCCAATTTTTTACCATGCTCTGGGTTTCAAACCTAGGACCTTCAGATGGCCGATGGTTAAGTGTAATGCCTACTATACTGTTGTAAGACCATAGACGCAGAATTAGGTACATTTTATAAACATTTTAATCTCTTCTTCTCAATCGGTCACTCGTATCAGAGTGGTCGTGGTTATGCAGATAGTGCTGGCATGGGATCTCCTGTCCTGCCCGTCCCCTGGACGAAGGTTGCTGCTTTTGCAATTGCTCTCCACCTCTCTCTATTACTGGCATTCCGAGCGCACTGGACTATTGAAGAAGGGAAATATTTTAATAATTCTTAGTAAATACCTATATCAGTTTATATTCAGTACAAAATACGCTTAGAGCTACAAACAAACGAAAAATATACAATGTACAACAAGAACTACATACATAGTGTGTCAGAGGTATAATTGCGCTAATCCTGTTCCAGAAACTTCTCGAAAACTCGATAAGAAATAAAGGTGTTACTATTGTGTTGGTACACCTCACACTACTTCCCGATCCCAGGAGCGTAGAACTTTGTTGGTTGGAGTATTATTATGTCGGGTTTGTGGCTCATGTCGCAGGAGGGAGCGAACTCCATTTCATTAGTAGGTTATTGTTGTTAGATTCAGTCGTGGTCTGTAATCACATTTTGCAAGTTTTTCTTACTACTATTTTTTCTGTAAGACTGAAATTATGTATTTGTGTTGAATGTTAGTACCTAGGTATAAATGGATTAATAGGATTTGGAGCTGACCTAAATGATGCAACTTTTTTAAGTTACAATTAATCAAAAAATATATCGTAAATTCTCAAATTCATAATATTTTTTTGATGTCGAAAAAAAAACATAACTTCGTATTAAATTTCGTATTAAAATTTCAGACACGAAAAAAATATAAAATGTATTTAAAACAACGTGTCTGCGGGCCTGCGAGTAATGTCTGAAAAATAGACGGGTGGCACAAAAAAAGGTTGCTCGGGTTTCTAAATTTAGCTTGTGTTACATTAGTTTAGCTTTTGGTTTGGTATGGATGCCAGCCTTCGAAACTTCTAAACCCTTTATGTTCAGGTACCAAAAAGGATAGAATGGTGAAATGTATGAACGAATTGTAAAATATTCGTACATTCGTAGATTTGTAATACAGCGGCATTATAACGCGAGTTCTTGTACTTTACCTTAGGAGCTCATTGTCATGTCATTAAAAAGTAATTCTAGATGTCTAATTATTCCAATTTCAATGGTTGGAATCGTTAGATTCCATTCACAACGGTAGCTTTTTAAATTTTCCACGTTTTTACCACTTAAAAAATATTGAAAATTTAATAATTAATTTATAGAAACAAGGACGGACTAAATCATAAAGCAAAAATGCACGTTAAAATATTATTTTAATTAGTGACTGTTTTCTAAAATACAACAGTTTATTAAAACCAATATCAATCAGTGTGGAAATCCGAAGTACAATTTTCAACTAACACAGGTTAAGACGGAGATAAGTAAAAAAGCTTTGTCGATTAACTCATAAACTTATTTATTACCTCCCTTTTACCTACAATAGTTTTTTTCCATTTATCACGTTTCTTTTTATTCATACAATAACTACGACAAAAGTAAAGGAAAAGTTAAAACTTTCCTCTTCGTATTGATGCGGGCTGAAAGTTGTTTTCAATGGAAACACTTTTTCCGAATTCTAAGGATTGAGAAGATTTAGATAAAGATATTATTGTTTCTTTTTATACTATTAAAAGGAAAGTCTGTTTTTTTTTCCCTGTTCTTTCTATTTTTATTCCTGTCTTGTGGCCGAGGGACTTACGTAATGTAGCAGTTAAAGGTAGACTTTTTCGACATAATAATATTGATTGGTGTTAATTTTCATACACCACAACAAACCTGTGTTGTGATTTATTAACGAAAAACATTTACATATTGGCGTCAAAAACTGCGTGAAAGAAAAAAAAAATTGACACATCGATCAGGTTCTTCGGTCTGTGATTCTAAAATAAATTATACAGTGCATTGACAGTACCGTCACGCTGAGTTCGCAAGATAGCGCGAAGTGGGTCCCTCAGTCACCTGTGTGATGGAGGTTGTAAATAAAGTCGATTGCTTTAGGAATAGGGAACTTTTTGGTACAAAACAGCGATGGCTTATACAATGACACGCTGAGTAGGCGAGATAGTGCCAAGTCGCTAATTTAATAAAAACTTCTCCATTTCACACACTAGAAAATAAACCCTAAACAGAGAATAGCATCCAACATCGTGAGGAAACCCTCACGATGTTTTTCTCTGACGGAAAACGAAATATTATAAATGCATTTGCATGTGAATTTGTATGTTTTTACTCAATCACACACTACTACTAGATGTAGAAAAAAAATCAGGAATAGCACATAGGGTACTTTTTATCTCGAAATTACCAGAGTTCACTGTGAGAAACTCAAAGAGTGAAACTCAAATAGTTTGTCATTATTTAGTAAAGAAATCTCGTTTTAAATAGGGTTTTTGTTAACTTTACTGATCTCCAAATGTATAAATATTTCCCCAGTTTTAGAAACTCTCCCGTCATGTAATTAGAAAGAAAACTCACGGTCATGATTTTTTCTTTCATTAACTTGGCAGTAAAATTAACGATCGGCAATCGGTCTAAACAAAACGTTATAATTTGCCGAGCGTATTATGGCGGCGGCCGCTGAAAGCCGGAGTTGATGTATTTTGGAAACATACGGGAGATTACCATATACTATTTTTTAACCCCTAAGGTAAGTTGAGGGAACTCAAAACTTATGTGCAAACAAATGATTCGATTTGAGTTCGTTTTTAATATCAAAAGCCTGTCTAAAAAGATGGTTTTATGTATCATGAAAATCGTTTCAGCCGTTTAAGAGCCTCTTCAAACCAGGAAACAGCCATGATCTCGAACATAAAATTAGACACTGACTAAACCGATACGACATTGGAACCTTCAAAAAACGAGTCTACATCTTCTTGAAAGGCTGGCAACACTCCACGTGATACCCCTGGTGTTGTAGTAGTCTATGGGGAGCGGTGATCTCTTACCATCAGGTGACCAGCTTGATCGTTCGCCCTATGTTATAAAAAAAACTTGAAATCTAGCAAAGAGGTTCTTTATCGTAAGTGAGTACTAAGAAAGAAACTTCGAAATTCCCCCCCAAGGGGGTGAAATAGGTTAAAAACGAAATTCAAGTGACGCCGAGGGCACACGCTAATTAAGCAGATGAAAGTTAAACAGTTTTGAACAACATTTTATACGGAAGAAATTTAATTTCCTACCACTTCGCACTGGTAGTTACAAAAATGTCTGCAGATGACGTTGGCCGCAAGCCAGCTTCCGGAGTTCTCAACTCGCTGGGCGAGATGTGAAGCGAGCTCGATACTTATTACTTGCTCGTTTAGATTCTGACAGGTTTTTTTATATCTTGTTACTTTTTCAGGAGATGAAGCGTTTTGGAGCCATTCTACAAGAGCTTATTAACATGATTTTTTTTTTGTCATTGAAAATTCATTTCTAGTTTTAAAGAAAATTTTTTGGCGCTCTGAACACGTTATTTTATTGGCATCGTATGAAACTTAACTGAATCGTGTTCGTTCGGGTAAAATCGGTTCGAGTATAAAGGGAGCGAGAGAGTCAAATGAGACAAATATTGACTTTTATCTTTTTTTCACACCAACATTTTGTGAGCATGTCCCGATGGTGTACCCAGAGTTAGCTCCCAACTCATTCATTCGACATAATATAATCCCGTACGTCCCTCCCATTCATTAGTGATTAACGATGCCAATATATCCGCGGCCGCGTCCACACTCCAATCGTCACGTCGCTCGCAGCTTAGCTTAGCGACGCGTGTAATGGTTGCCTTTTGATGTGTTGACCCCTTTGATTTAATATATCCCCCTATCCCCCTTTGATTTTAAATGTATCGTTGAGTTAGCATCCTATAACACAAGTCTCGAACTTACTTTGGGGCTAACTCAATCTGTGGATTGTCCGTATTATATTTATTGATTCAAATTCATGTTTGTTTGATATTCAGGGCGATTATTCGAAACTCCTCAAAGCTGAAAAAGCTTCTACGTCTCCTCCTCTTTAACTAGGAAATTTTAGTGCGATGTTATCACGCCAGTAGACAGCACTAGCATAAGAGGTAAACGGAGTATTTTGACATACTTCCAGGTATTACTTAGTTAGGAATTAAAAACTTTAACGCCATTAAGCTACAAAATTATTAAGGAACTAATCCCTCACTGCCAATCCCTAGTCGTATTAACTTCTTTCTATCTAACAGGGAAATGGTTCGCATCTCAAGAACGAATACTAGAGGGCATTATTAGGTTAGTCACTCCAATTTGTCCTGTACTATACTATACATGTTTATTTTATCCGAGCACGGCCCATTAGCGGCATTTTGGAAAAGAACTAGATTATCAAATTACTCTAAAAACTAAATGCATTATTCAGATTCATGGCCTAAAAACATAATACGACATTTTTTTCGACTTTCACGCACTTTCCTAAAAAATAGCGCTGGCCAAGCATTCTGCATTCGATAGGACACAGAACAAAGAATACTTGAAATGTCATTTTTGCTGTATTTTATATGACAACTAGCTTACGCCCTTGGCTTTGTCCGTGTGAATTTTCTTTTTCACCTATTTTACCTCTTTAGGGATGAATTTCCATACTTTCTTTCCTACTTAGGATATCTCTACAAAATTTCAAGTTTCCACGTTCAGAGGTTTCGTCTCTGCATTGATATACCGTTTCGTTCGTGCCATAATACGAGTCAGTATGGCAATCCACCGATCGTTGTGGAAATCCTTGGGGGAGGCCTTTGTCCAGCAGTGGACGTCTTTTGGCTGAGAGAGAGATGGCAATCTGACTCATGTATGGTAATTTTTATAGACTACCTCTTGCATCCGGTGAAGGCAAACATCGTGAGCTAACCTGCACTCTAATTAATGATTATCACCTAGTATGAGGACCTGGAAATGGAGATGACTCCGTGCAAACACATCCTCTTAACATTGCCAAGAAAGTCGCTAGTCGCATAACATATAATGACCACGACCCTTAGTCATCCATGAGGAATACGACTAATGTAGAAGGAGTGTTACATTATTACAGGCCAAATTAATTGAGAATTGTTTTGTAAGAAAACCAATTTTCATTCTCTGCTTCGAAAGGCATAAGCTGTTGGTCTTAGGTTACATAAATCACGTCAGAAGCCATTAGGTGACTTAGGAACTGACACTAGAGTATACCAGCCGATTAGCCTTGCAGCTTAACGGGTAAGAAATAAAGATTAATTTTTATAGTGTTGCTAAACGATGCACTTATACACTAATGATCTTCATTAGTGAGACGTAGCCTTGCAAACGTATATAAATAAAAGATAATGTTGATTGCAGAGTTTTTTTGTAGGTGATTTCAGTAAGAATATTAACTAATTGATGGCCTCATAGTTTAGTAGAAGTAGTAGTGGTTGAGTGGTTAAGGCATTCGCCTGTAACCTCGTCCGAGGGCTAAAAGTCTCAGGTTTAAATCCGAACGTAGATAGTCGAAATAAAGAAAGTTTCTTTTATATAGCGTAAGTGAGCAATAAGAAAGGAATTTTGGAAATTCCACCCTTAAGGGGGAGAAATGAGTGAAAAACTAAATTCACGTGAGCGAAGTCGAAAGCAGATACTAGTGATAAAACATTCATGAAAATATCACAGCCGTAAGTAAACAGTTGTGTAAATAAAACAGGTTATGAACGTGTTACGTCCAAATGGAGGAGCTAAGGGCCTCTTCACACCTACGCAGCCATTAGTCCAACTTAGCACTGTGAATAAGTGGAAGTTATAATTTGTTGGCGAGGTATTTTTAATTCTGGGCACATTTTTCCGTAATTCATACAAGTGTAATTCCGACTTCTGTGAGTGAAACACATTACCAGGCTAAATTGTAATAAAAATACCTTTTACATTTTCAAATAAGCCTATGCCACCCTGGATAACGCAAAGGATATAAAAGGGTAATAAAAAACATAATATTTTAATTCCCATTTTCATTTCACATTCCGGAATAAAATACAAATTCCTCTGCTTCGAAATACCCAAAAATAAGCAAAAATTTCCGGGAATTACGTAGTTGATCGAAGTTATATCATACGCAAGCAGAGCGGACACCTGATGCCTATTTCCAAATAAGCCCTTCTCGTCCTTTACGAGTTTGTTCGTGTTTATTGTAGCGCACGTTTTGCTGTGTTCGGCGAAAAAGTTTTAGGTAAATTGACTTAACCGTTAACGTTTACCTCAAACCTTTATAATGTTGTAAAACTTTTCATTTAGGATTTACTTTTACGTGCCAATATTGTAGTTATATAAAAATTAAAAGATTAAAGTCATAATTTTTTTTATTCAAGTTTTTAGGGGCTTTTATCTTGAAAGATAAGTCAGGCTCATCGTACCATATAAAAGACTTTGCTGAGAAGATAATAGAAGTTCTTTTTTCGCTTTAGGTAACATTTTACCCTTGTACCAAAGAACATAGGGCACCAATCCCATACATTGGTGCCCTATGTCCTTTGGTACAATATTAGATACTTTAGGAACACTTTGGCATCAGTTTCATTTGTGTTGGTAGATTCCATACGCATTTTTATATGGAGCCCAATTATTTTTACAAAACTTTTTTTTTAATTAACCCCACTGATTTATGAAAAAAAAAAGTATTTTAATAAAATAATAGACATTTTAGGAACACTTTGGTATCAGTCCCATTTGTGTTGGTGGGTGGGGACGATTCCGCCCAAAGTCCTTTCATCGAAATTCATTCAGTCCTTTTTAGAGCGATTCAATAATAAACATACACACACATCCAAACTATCGCGTTAATAATCAAAGTAGATGAAAAGGAAATAGTAAAAGTTACAAATAAAGTATATAAATGTCAAAAAGAGATCGCATCGTGCACATATTCTTCACATTTTGGACTGATGCAGCTGCAACAAAGGGATTTGCAATGCAACGCACGTCGACAACAAAATATACGAGTACATTTTGCGGACGGGGCTCAGTAACGATATATTTTAGGTCAAAAACTCCGTGGTCGTTTGGATGACAGTGTGACATATTAAAAACATAGCCGGGATTACGTTTCAACTATTTTATGACATGGCTGTAATTTAGTCACGCAATATCCGCATTTGTTTGAGATAATTTTAGTAGGTAACTATAATAACTATTGTATTATGAACAAGCCTTTGCTTTGCACTCCGCTTCGCTCGCGTAAAATTTCTTTCATTGCTCACCTATGAAAAATTTTAAGTTATATGCGATGTTCGGTTTCGGTTCGCGTTGATAGCAAGCAGTTAGTATCATTATAAATAAATAAATAAATAATAAATAAATATATACGGACAAATCACACAGATTGAGTTAGCCCTAAAGTAAGTTCGAGACTTGTGTTATGGGATACTAACAAAACGATACTATTTTTTATAACAAATACATATATAGATAAACATCCAAGACCCGGGTCAATCTGAAAAAGATCATTTTCCATCTTGACCCGGCCGGGGATCGAACCCGGGACCTCCGGTGTGGCAGTCCGGCGTGATGACCGTTGGGCCACGGAGGTCGTCAAGTTAGTATCATTTAAATAATAATGTGGCTAAACCGGCTCGGACTAAAGCATAGAGTAACATACATCTTATCGGAGGGGCTTAACCATAGAGTTAGATACATCGGCTAAACACTAGGCGGATCGTAAAGTAGTTTCATTTCGCTTCGATAGGCGCTGTCTTTGCGCGCTCCTCATTTGTTTACTTACGCAAGTGGAAGATTTGGGCATTAAAAACAAGTGGATATTTTGGCCAAAATAACAATGAAAATGAAATAAACCTGTGATTTAAAAAAAAAAAAATTTGAACAACCATTAACTAGTATCGGAGTACTTAGCTAATCAGATCCACTGAGCAAATGTGAATTCAGCGAACTAATCCCCAACCAGTTGGCGAGCCAAATACGTTGTGAACGAAAATATGGGAATTTTCCTAGATAATCGCTCATTTGGAAAAGACCCGGATATTATCAGATTTTTGTCAATGAGGAAAAGGCTCGGCATTTTTTGATTATTAGCTGCGCCCCGGGATTCTACTCCCGTGGGAATTTCAGGATAAAAGGTGCCCTATGTGCTATTTGCAGGAATTTTTGTCTATCTATTATGTTTGTACGCGCATCACGCAAAAACTACTAGATATACTTTGATGCAGTTTTCATAGTTGTATTGTTAAAGGTCTGACTTAAAATCTGGTGAAGGTTTGATCTTGATATGTCGCTTGGAACCTGAAAGGAACGCGCGGACGAAGTCGCGGGCGAAAGCTAGTAATAAATAAAAGAGCCCCACATATTGAAAAACGATCGAAACAAAGAGCAACAACCATCGAAGAGCAATCAATAGACTGAAGCACTATTGTATGTGTTGCTGTAGGGGACGGGTTTGTGAAAGATTGATTGCAGGCTCAAACTAGGGCATTTATTTATTTTAAACTAAAGTTTGACAAATTAATATGTATAAAAGGTGGACTTAACGCCATATGGCATTCTCTACCAGTCAACACTTAGACCGAACATATCCAGAGGCAAGTTTTAGTAGACCTATTTTGATAGTCACGAAGTCAAATAAGTCCTAATTTTGATGAAATTTGATATGGATATAGTTATAGACACGAAGCCATATAAAGGCATAATTTTTCAAGAATCAGTCTGAAAGAGCCTGCAAAAACTATGGACTGTAGAAGTTTGTAGACTCTCTTAGTTGTTTAAACACTTTTTGCCACGGGCGTTGTTTAATAACCGTCCTAACTAATATTAAAAGCGAAAGATCGTTTGTATAATAATTTGTTATCTCTTCACGCTTGATCTACTGAACCAATCTTTCTGAAATTTCGCACACACATAGTTAGGAGTACTGAGAAGGACATAGATTACTATTTATCCCAAAATTCCTACGTCAGCGGAGCCCCGGGGCGCAGCTAGTTAGCTCTACAAAGCTAGCTTCCATGTCATTACGCTAATTTCATTCACCGACCAGTGCCCCGCCCTGCCTATCATCAGGAAGCAGTAAAGAACTGGCTAACCACGCCTGTAAAGTTAAGTTGTGTTTACTTCCCTTGCTTATCTGTGGGCGCGTTGGGAATGCCAATCAGGGGGCGGCCTACTGGCTTGTTGTTTTATAGTAGGCTATTCATTGAGCGCAACTATAAGTTGAAAATAAAATCTATAGTTTTTGTCCGGGACTTCGTAAAATATGAACCAATAAAATAACAAAAAGTCTGTTATTTTTAGATTACTAAGATCCATATGTACTCGTATGTTAATAGTTCCTACGCTATGTCAGACAGGGTGAAATAATTAAATAAAAATTAGGTAATTTAGAGGGTTTCAAAAATTACCCTCCTCACCATGCACGTACACAGCGGCGACGTGTATCTGTCCGCCAGAGTACATTACTTAACCTTTACTTTTTTTTTTTTCGATTGATTTTTGATTGAATAATCCAAATATGTTTCGACTCGAGATGATAATGATGATGTGTGCAAAAAGAGACTGGTAAAAAACTCTTATATTTTAATGTCGTGTTACTTAATGAAATCTAATGTAGTTACGAAACTGATTATAGTATTAAGCGCCTTCTTCCACAATTATTCTGAGGTATTATGGAGAAGGGTACGCGGGTATTGGAGACATATCTCAGGTACAAATAGTAAGTACCCTGATTCCCGCGATTATATTTTGTATAAACAGAAGTTGTCTTATACAAGACGAACTATACGATTTTATACGAATGTATAGTCGTATAAAAAGGAAATTAGGTCAGCAGAGTCAACGCAACACATACTCGAGTGGCGTCGTAACCTAAGAAATCCTCTTTGCCCTTCTACCGCTGATTCCCGACGCCCATACAAAAACCTCCAAAGTTGGGCCATTAGTATTCGGAGCGCAGCGGGCAGATCGCCTCAACTAAATAAACACGCACTGGGCCCAGGGTATCTACCCTGGGTACGACAGTAACGGTTATTTGCTGAAAACCACTTATTCCTATCGTTTATTTGAGGTTCCTATTGATTTTTCAGTTATACTTCTTATAACTTTACTACGCCCTGAGTTCACTCCCTAGTGAGACATATGGGATAGGCAAGTCATTGCTGACCTGTAGACCAACTAAGTAATAAGTTTGTTATTTCTGATTTAAGCTTACAAGTGTACAATATTTCATAAAAATATTTTAGTAAATTTCGTGTGATACACATCTAATAAACATACAAAAAGAATTTCGCTTTCATATTAAGTAAAAGATAAGAAAATATCGAAAATCGATTATTCACATAATTTGGATCGTAGAGTTTATTTGTTGTTGCTAAGTTGACACTGTTTCAGTAGCGGAGTCCTTAATATTATATACATTATGTGAAAATTTGTGAGACTGGTTATTTGTTCGGAAGTTTGTTACACTTTAACACATACGATTGCGACTAAATTTGACACACAGGAAAATTAAGTCTGGAATAAGACATAGGCTACTTTTTATACAATTATTTGTAGATATGTTATATCTAGGTAAGCCCGCTACGTCGTAGACCTCATCTATGTCTGCAGGCAAGATTGTGGTTAAGGGCAAACTCATATTTTTATTTAAAAAAATGACATTTGTCAAACAGCTAGCCGATTCACTTAATGTAAGCAAAGTCTCAAGTGGGTCAAGTTTTACTTGCAAGATTTGATTACCATCACATTTAAGAGACATTATAATCTTTTTGTTATTTTTAAAGTATCATAAAAATTAAAGAGGATACTCAAATTGCAAGATCGAGTTCGCAACTTGGAGATAAGACGTCGAACGAAAGTTCAAGACGTGGTTTCCAGAGTTGCAACTTTAAAGTGGAACTGGGCTGGGCACCTGGCTAGAAGGAACGATGGAAGGTGGAGTAAAGCTATTACCGAGTGGTACCCCCGAAATGGAAAACGGAGTGTAGGGCATCCGGCAGCTAGATGGGTCGACGATGTTAAGAATATTGCTGGCAACAACTGGAGTAGGATGGCCCAGGACCGAGAAGGTTGGCGTAGACAGAAGGAGGCCTATACCCAGCAGTGGGTCACGGAAGGCTGTGGATGATGATGATGATGACTCAAAAAGTTATACCAAATACTCATTCTCAAAACCTGAAATGTTTAAAGTAACTAAAAACCTTTTACAAAATCGAAAAACAAATCTCAAAATCGGGTAAAATTAGACAATTTCATTGCCAAAAGGCGCTCTGTACCCCGTACTCAATATTTTCACCTAAAAACCCTTTACAGAGTAGGAGGGAAGCCGCTACAGCCCATTAAGATCAAGCCTCAGATAGTCGCAAAGTAACCGGGACATGACTCGAACTTCTCTTGGACACTTTTGCGTCAGGGTGACATGTACCGAGGCATTTGACAGACACCATCCCTAAAGAAATGGAAATTTTCGCCTGTATAATTTATTACACTACCTTTACGTTTAACCTACCTGTATGTATTTTCGCTTGCATTTCATTTTTACACGACTGACCAAAAAAGGAGTATTACACGACTGACCAAAAAAAGGAGTGTTATGTTTTCAGGGTTCATGTATGTATGTATGTATGTGTATGTATGTAAGTTTCTTTATTCCACCATAAGTCCTGAACGGCTTAACAGATTTTGATGTGAGAGGTATTTTTAGATTCCTTGCATTCCTCCGAGTGACATAGGCTATATGACGTCATCATAATAACAAAATGGCGGATTATATATGTGATAAATAGCAGACCAAAAAAATAAAATTTGATCAATCTTATCGAGTGGGGTATCAAATTGAAGGGCTTTAAAAGGCGATTTCAAAGATGTATATAACTTATATGTTTGTATGTACTTTTGAGTAAAAACTTGTCAGTCGTGTTTTTTATTTTTAAAAATTAGCTTGTTGACTCATTTCTTCGCCTTAGGGGTGGAATTTCCAAAATAAAACAACCTCTATGTAAAATTTAAAGTTTCTACCTTCAGCGGTTTTGTCTCTGCTTTGATATATACATACACGTTCATATACGTTCTCTTTTATATTTACACAATTTTTTATCCTGAAATCATGTCCAACTTGACTGCAGGGCAAAGGCCTCCCCTTTCTTCTTTCCACAACTCTTGGACGATTTGATGCCACCCTTGCAGCTGGAAACCGTTAATTTCGTCTCGCCATCTCTTTCGTGGTCTACCTCCACGTCTACTTCCGTCAGGCACCCATAGAGTACCCATCATTAACACATAGAAGATTATCATGTGTTGATTATGTGTCTGTTAATGTTATTGCCTATTTGCCACGAACCTTTCCGAGCAATCAGTCGCCTCACAAATTAGATTTGTCCCGTAAATCTGATTCGGTAAACGTGATATTAATCATTCATGGTCAGCAATCAATCCCATTCGGTAAAGGTTATTATATTTTTACTCGTTTCGTGTATGGTTTTATTATTATATGTACGGAAAATTACGGATATTAAACCTGCTAAATACTCAAAACTGTATATTTTTATTTTTTTTTAATTTTTTAATTAATTTTGAATGATATCCCAGGACCTTCTGCGCTATCTTCTAATAAGCAAATTAATAAAAAAAAAACACGACTGACAACTTACATAGCCTATGTCACTAGGAGGAATGCAAGGAATCTAAAAATACCTCATACATTAAAATCTGTAAAGCCGTTCAGGACTTATGGTGGAATAAGAAACTTACATACATACATGAACCATGAAAACATAATACTCCTTTTTTGGTCAGTCATATAAAAAGAAGATAGTAACATCATCTACTCGTAACGTACATTGTATAGATGATGCTGTACATACATGAACCATGAAAAAATAACACTCCTTTCTGGTCAATCGTATAAAAAGACATTATTAAGTAACAATTAACCTTTGAACTAAGACTAGTTTGCTGAAGCCGCAAAATGCTTGTGCCAGGCGACTTCGCTCTTATAGTTAGATTACATAGGTGTTACCAAAATATACATAGGTATTACTAAAAAGCTGTTCTGTAGACCACAATGGAACATTACTAAAGATAATTGCAGCTGCATGTTTATGATAATGTCCAGCACCAGAGCTCATCTCGACCGCTTGCTTCAGTTAATTACATGTACTTAGCGGCAGCTGTGCTTACTGGGCTTGCTTGCCAACCATGCACTTTCTAATGCATTTATATAAACTGCTTAGGTATTAATGTAAATAATTATGAACTCATTTTAAACTTATATTTTCTCGTCTGTTTCCCGTGGGGATAGGCTGAGACTAGGATTTCCACTTGCTACGATCCTTACAGATCTCTCGCTTCCTCTACACTCATCACTCTCTTAGATGCTCGCTGGCTAAAGGTATTTCTTTTTCTGGATCTCGATTCAGGAAAATATAATCGACAGAGTAGAAAAATATTCTTACTCTTCTTACTACAAGAGCTATTGTCGGTGAAATTACGTGTGATAAAATACGCGATACGTGTTTCTCGCCGTTGAATTTGAGTGAATGCGGCAGTCTACTTCTGTTTGGTTTATATTATTTTCACTAGCGACTGGCCCCTGGTTCGCACAGGCATGAATTATATCTATAATATATCTGCAAGAAATTATCTAAACGATGGTGATAACCGCATCAAAACCAGTTGCATATTGTCAAAGCCTAAACGATCATACGCGGGATGTCAATAGCCGGCGGGATATCAATTAATTTCACTAATAATTGCTAATTAGGCATTGATCGTGCTGTTTGTCATTTGAGTATCAAATGTGCCATTCATAAAATCAATTTGAACATGATTTTATTATTGATTTAAAATAAAAGCATGATGTTTATTAGATTTTTTTAATAGCTCTGTTGCACTCGAGATCAACCTGCGATAGTGGTGGTTAAGCAGCTTTTGCAATGGTAATGGATCATGTATTCATCAATGTGTCTAGCAATGGATCATAGATTCATAAATATATATCTAATTTAGACCCTCTGATGGCGCTTCTATTTGTTATATTACTACGAATTCTATTCTGTGCAGGATCCCTAACGCGGGTTTCAATGAATATGTAATGGTTGTTGACACCACTACTAAATTGAATTTAATATTTGAATGCCAATGTCGTCGCCTACGTAGTTAAAACACTACTGCCGAAAAAAAGCTATGTTTTGATAGTTGAGTTTATTTATTCTAACGAGAATATATAAAAAGAAAATATACCACTAAAGGCCCCGCCACGAGCCTGTAGAAAATAACATGTTTTTCATACATGATTAAAAGTTTATTGATTTTTTATATCCAATAAGAATTAATATCTTTCTTTCTTGGTACCTACACTCATGTACATAATAGGTACACCTTTACCTACCTACAGTAGCCGGCAGGAAGGCGTAGAAAATAAGATCACGATGTACTTATATTCTTCGATCTCATGACCGGGCCTACAATTTCTTTTTATTATTAGTTTTAAAGAAACAACATATTAATTCAATGTTAAACGTTCTTATTGAATAATTTCGCGATTTAGTAGGTATTTTTATACTTTTACATAAATAAACATTATCAGAGATTTCATAGAACCAAAACAAGTTACCACGTCAAGCTAAGCTCAATTTAGGGTTCCGTAGTTAATATAGCTTAAAATGTACGCCGAGGTATTATGGAGAAGGGCGCTTGCGGTCTTCCCGGTATAAGGAAATTTGGTCCCGAAAAGCCTTATTTGGGTGCAACCACAACAAACTAAGCTGCTAAAATAGCTCATACGTATTTAAATAGTTTAACACGCTATTATATAGTTTTGCCCTATACTTGTGTCTAAATAATTGTGTGAATTTAAGCCTCGTATTTATAGGTATTCCATTGACTAATTTCACTGTAGCATTTTTTCTACCACTAACCACTACCACTATTCAGCTAAGCATGGCCTTCTAGTCTCACGACTATGTCTCTGTCTGTGTGTTGGCTCTGTCTAACCCGTTAGGGATAAAGACGTGATTCTATGTATGTATGTATGTGTTTTTTTCTATAATTTCGTTTCATTTTACAAATATTGTATATTAAAAATAATATAAATAGGCATATAAGTTGCACCCTTAATACGGAAATCAGTTGACACTGAAATATGTTATTTCCATCAGGTTTATCGCATGCCTGTTTGCAAACTAAAAAGTACTTAGTATGCAAACAGGCATTATCGAAGACATCTCAAACAAGGATTTGAAAATTTCTCTTAAGATGGGCTATCTTTAGAAGCATTCGGTATTGCCATAGAAAATGGCGTTCGCGCTCAATATTTTACATTAAACACGAAACCCTTTTTGCGATATTTCTGTATACTAACCCTAAGTGTTTGAGTCGGGCGTTGATTGATGGTCGTTCCGCTTACTCCTATTTAACTGGTGCCCAAAAAGTGGGGTCAGATATTTGAATAAGGTACTACTAGATATACTTAGTCACAACTTCTTGTCAGTTAAAAGATTTTTTTATTATTTTTGCAAAAGTGATATAATTAGGTATAGAACAAATTGAAAGAGAAGCCTGTAATTTTTTTGAGTTATGATAGATTAAGAATTAGGTAGTAGGTACTTATATGAATTCTGTGGTTTTGGTAGATTAAGGAAACTTCACAGCACTCACATGCACCATGAAAATATGAGGTTCCCTTTGTAGGTAGATATAGGTTTGAGAGATAATAAAATAGCACCAATAAATCTGTCATTTTCTATTTTTAGATAATTATAATAATTTTATACTAACTATAACCTGCACTTTGGCTGACTGTTTAGTTTACTAGTGTATATACGGCTACTGCCACTAGATGGCGGTAGTCGTAAAAGTCATATCAGATGGCTTTAGGCGACTTAAATAAAATCTGACACCCGTGTTAGTAATAACATACTCGTTAAGAAGATACTCTGTGACTTGCGCAAGAACCTAACGACAATAAATAATTAAAATTGATTTATTAAAACGACGGAACAGGCAAAACATGCATACATAGTTAATTCTGTAAGGTGCACATACACAAACATACATAGAATCACGTCTTTATACCATACGGGGTAGACAGAGCCAAGAGTCGTGAGACTCGAAGGCGACGCTTAGTTGAATAAGGTAATGTGTATAGGTGATGATAAATTAACATGAACAATTTTTTTTAATGCCAAGGACTGCTACAATGAATTTCATTAGTTCATAATTTTGTGGTAATTAAACTACTCAACTAACTAATATGCATATTACTTTTCTCTTTTGGCTTCACCGCAATCAAACTGCATATTGCGCCATTTGAATTTCGCAAGAATAGAGATTTTTGCAATCCCACTTAATTGGTAGTTAGAATGGAACCTGGCAATACCACGTAACATGTGGAACGACTTTCAGCAGCTGTGCCTTTCAACTTGAATACTGCAAAAGTAACCAGAAAGGGAAATGCGCCCTTAAAACTCAAGAAATATAGTTCAAATCTGTTTGCATGTAAAGGTATGAATGACTTCTGGAAACGAGTGCGCTGATACATATTGCAGAATGAGATGAGGTTGGCAGAATTTGTTTTTGTGAAAAATGTTACAAGGTTACCTCTAGAGTTCGTGCTTGTTTTTCATGTATTCTGTTTTTGGCTGTTTAATCATCATAACATTGCCATTTACCAGCAACAAAAAATATCCCTACAATTAGCTAGTTGGACCACACACAAAAAAACATATCGACCCATTGTTATGGCGTGAAAAAGGACAAGGTACAGTCGCATTGATATGTATCCAAATTTGACCTTTTAACATTGTCTTAAGGACCAAAGTGTGATATTAATACTCGTGACTGTACGTCACGTTGGGTACAGAACTCTAAACAAGCTAATTATTAAAAAATAAAAATCACGACTGACAACTCACCTAACCTTTGTCACTAAAAATACCTCTGACATCAAAATATGTTAAGCCGTTTAGGACTTATGGTCGAATAAAGAAACTTACATTATATACATGAACTCTAAAAACATAACACTCCTTTTTTGGTCAGTCATGTAAAAAGAAGACAGTAACATCGTCTACTCATAACGTACATTGTATAGATGATGCTGTTTTGTTTAAAATTGAACTTTTTACAGCTCTCTGGCTTTACTCCGGAAAGTTCATTCGAGCTCGAAGCAAGAAAATGGTAGACATTTGCACTTTTATTTTCTCTTCTCGTATTTATTTGTGGTCAACTGTCGGTTTATTCAAGCTGTTTCCTTTACTACTGTCATTAAAGTGATACACGCAGGACTACGCTTAAATATAGAGTGGAAATAAGCTCAAAACATTAATAAGCTCAAAAACATTAATGCAGCGATTGCCTTAATTTTTATTGTCAACTAGCTTTTGCCCGCGGCTTCGCCCACGCGAATTTTTCAAGGGAACAGTGCTTTTCCCGAGATGAAAGAGCCTATGTCCTTCTCAGTACTTCTAACTATGTGTATGCGAAATTTCAGAAAGATTGGTTCAGTAGATAAAGCATAAAGAGGTAACAAACAAACAAATAAATAAACAAACAAACTCAATTTCGCATTAATAATATTAGTTAGGATTAGGATTCATTATGCAAGTGTCACTAGGCGTAATAATATGACGCCAATGGGCACTACTAGCACATTCAAAAGATCACTAATATAACACATTCTTAATGCGCACAGCGAAGAAATGGAACTCCCTGCCTGCGTCTGTGTTTCCGAGCACATACAACCTGACTCTGTTCAAAACCAGACTTAATAGGCTGCTTTTGGGTAAGCTCGCTACACCGTAGACCTGAAAACTATACAATTATAGCCATTTCGACTCGATAAGAAGAAGACCGTAGACCGCATCTCTGTCCTCGGGAGTGAGGAGTCCTCTGTCCAAAATTGTGGTCAAGAATAAACCCATCTTTTATAAAAAAAAAAGTAAATTTGTGTGTAAAACTAGTACAAAATAAGCCCAATCACTCTCAGAAAATAGGCCGTTTGCAAACAGCGAATACTAAATCAGCGCATTTATGCTCTAATATCCGACTGAATGAACCTAATCTGATTATAACGAATGCGTTGTGGGATTAGGCTGACGTTAGGAGGCTTTGTCAAATGAAATAAAGCGTTAAGTTCGCTGCAGCTTGGCTTGAATAAGATTAAGCGAAGAAGTTTAGGGAATGGAGAAATTCACGTTTATTTTACAACACTGCCAGCTACGAAGTTTTGCTTCACAAGACATTTGTTTCGTGATATATTTCAAATGTTAAATTTACGCCTATTTGTTTTAATCTTCCAGCTTACATAATTTGTCAATTAAAACTTGTTATATACATTAAGATAGTATTGTTCAATGTTAGGGCTATAGAAGTTTTGACTAATCCTTACATATCATAAAATTAGTGCGCCCCGGGGCTTCGCTCCCGTGGGAATTTTCGGACAAAAAGTACCCTATGTGCAATTCCCGGTATTTTTCTACAGGTATACCAAACTTCATCGCAATTCGTCCAGTAAATTTAGCGTGATTGAATAACAAACGTCTTCGAAAATTCACAAACTCTCATCTCATCAAAGGATAGTCTTCCATCACGTCTGTCTGCCTGATTGCGATTAACTCAAAAACTACTAAACAGATTTTCATGCGGTTTTCACCAATGAACGAGGTGGGTCATTAGGAAGGTTTTTGTTTGTGTTTCTCTATCTTACGCAGGCGAAACCGCGGGAAAAACCTAGTACTTTTTTTAATTTATTTTTATTTGGTCCTCAAAACTGATGTGACACCGTAACACACACTTAAAAAACATATCAATATTTAAAGTGTCAAATCTTCTTGATGTGAACACAGCATGCACACAAAAAAAATACATTTTACTCTAAAAAACTAAAATTAAAACAAAAAAAATTTTGGTAATTTGAAAAATGTTTGATATTGAAAAAAAAAAAAATTTTTTTATCTGATTACATCATTAAGCATATATCTTTTTATTGAATTGGCTGATGCACTAAATATGTCAAATCGAGAAGAGGCATTATTATATTCGGAACACATACGATTAATAGGAGAATTTTCCAAATAAAGATTATGGACTTACCAGATAAAGATTAACTCAACACGTGAATACAATAAAACAAATTTTGAAATTAATGAATAGCCATCAGACAACCAGTCTCATTGTTACGAAACAAGCCTGCAGCATTAAACTTTTAAGCTTTTTTCGTAGCAGAAAGCGTTCCATTCAAAAGCTTGAATACGTTTCCAGGGCACACGTTGCCCTGGTTCCAATAGGGACGCGAGCTTTTGAAGCTTAAAAATCAGACATCGTGAAAAAGTTTTCCTTTGACAAGCTTTTATTTAGCTTGTCCTGTATCAGTGTCTTTTGGTGTGTCTGTAATCATATCTTGCGAGTTAAATTTATTTATTTATTTAAAAAGTTTATTGCACAAATAACAAAAATTATGTACAAATGGTGGACATAACGCCATATGTCATTCTCTACCAGTCAACCATTAGACCAAACAGAGAGAATTTATCCTAGTTAGAAACATGATTTTATTGGGTTGAATTTAAAGAATAATGAAAAATTTTATATATTTATCAAAAAATACATGCTTCAAATATAATTAATAATAGGCCTGTATCATGCATACTAGCATTTCGCAAAATTTATAAAAAGATTACATTATTAGATTTATACTGAAGGACTCTATTATCCGACAAAAATAGTATAAATAAATACTTTTTAATTTTCCATTTTCTTACATGACTGACCAAAAAAGGACCGGTCGTTGTGGAAATCCTTGGGGGAGGCCTTTGTCCAACAGTGGACGTCTTTCGGCTGAGAGAGAGAGAGAGATACCAAAAAAAGGAGTGTTATGCTTTCAGGGTTCATTTATGTATGTGAGTTTCTTTATCCTAACTAATATTATAAATGCGAAAGTGAGTTTTTTTGTTTGTTTGTTTGTTTATTTGTTGGTTTCTTTATTTGTTTATTTGATTGTTACCTCTTCACGCTTCATCTACTGAACCAATCTTCCTGAAATTTCGCATAAACATAGTTAGAAGTACGGAGAAGGACATAGGATACCTTTCATCCCGGGAAAAGGCACGGTTTCCGTAGGAAATTCACGCGGGCGAAGTCGCGGGCGAAAGCTAGTTTTACCATAAGTCCTAAATGGCTTAACAGATATTGATGTAATTTTGTTTTTAGATTTCTTGCATTCCTCCAAATATGCGAGTTGTCATTCGTGTTTATTATGTTTTTAATAATTAGCTTATTCGAAACTGATTATAAAAGTTTGTACGTCGCTATCTTTCCCTGAACTTACATTTAGGTCATGAATTCCATAAAAAAATATCGGTATTGGACCTGAACCAACTAACAAAATTTTATTGTTAAAGATTATTGGAAATTTCTGATAGCTATCGCTAGAATTTACATATATAATGTTATTTAATACAATTGTTTAAGTTTTATTACCTCAATTATTTCACTGCTGGTCAAAAGTCTCCATCATAATAAAAATAAAAAATCATTTATTGCCATACTACAATTTTCAAGCTCAATATTATGTCTTATAACTAATTGCACAGAAGTAGACAAAGGAGTGCCTCAGCTTGTGTTGTCCCCAACTATGAGTTGGAGACAACGCTGATTTTCAGGCACCCCCCTCCCTGAGATCTAATGCGGGAGTTGGTAAAAAGAGGGCTAAAACATTTAAAAAATAAAAAAAATATCGGTAATTTTGTACCTAAATTAAATTACAACAAAAAGGAGAAATATTTTTAGGTTATATACAGAGAATAGGAAATTAGTTTTGTTTTTGTTTGTGTGTTTTGTGTCTAGTGAGTGTATGTGTATGTAGTGTGTAGAAATGTCTGTTACTATATGATTATTTTAGTTAGGAAGGTACTTACTTACAGGAATCAGAAGTATTTTAATAATTTTAAATCTTTCCGGTATCCATCACATTCCAATCCTCATCCAAAAGCAACCTCCAACCAGTTTCCTTCCTTTAAATGTCCTCAGATCATCAAGTTATGTTGGCTGAGTAATAGATTAATTTTAAAAATTGTAAGTTTTATAATTTATTTTTAATCTTGACTTCTCACTCTAATAGAAAAGTATTAACGATTTTATTATATTTTGATGAATGTGATACCTTAAATGTACATAAGTAACGTATAACTAAATAAATGGCATCTATCCTCTATTTTCTTAGAGCAAGATTCATTTAAGTAAAATATTACAAGTGTATGTATGTGTACTGCAATGTATATTGCAGTACACATACATACACTTGTAATACACGTACCTACAAACGAAAATATGGATCGATTGCATGTAGACAGCAAAATTCAGTTATAAAAATTATAAATAGACGTTGAAAAAACTTTCCGTTCACAATACAAACAAAAACTGGGTAGCTGTACCTGTATTTTGTTTGTACCTACGTTACACCTCGCTCAAAGATTTATTGTTAGAGCTTTAATTCATTCATTCATCAAAAGGCCGCTTTTATGAATTAACACTTCTATTGTGCTTTAAAAATACAAAGATAAGAATACTTTATTAGCAAACAAGATTACATTTTTAGATACATAAAGTAGTTACTTTATGTATTATTATAAGTTTATAATATAACTAAAAAAGAAATGAAGATGCGCAAAAGGCGGCCCCGCTGTTTTATTTTTTATTTACGGGGTAACGAAGACCAAACTAATAAAAAATTACACTTACCAACAAGTAACTAGTTAACTTACACCAGCAATGAAAAAGCACTTCACTAAACTAAAACTCACTGTCAATTTTCACTTCACGTAAAGTTTGTCGCGGGGAGATAGGGGCGACGTGACCTCGCGTCCTGGCTGCCAGCGGCACACTGACGTTGTAAGCCTGTAATACAGGGTAAGTTGGGGTAAATAGCACTAGTTTCTGAAACGCGCTGTGAGTTTATGAATGAGGTTAAATTAAAACTTTTAGACTGCAGTTTTGGCACGGTTATAACAAGCTTTTGCTTGTGACTCCAGCTTCTTATATATATTTTCAAATATCTTCCATGTATAGCAGTAACACTGTGGCCGCCTGTGCTAGCAGCCACTCTTCAAGGATGCTCAGGTGCAGAGATGAGGAGACTGCGGATCTTGATTGAAACACCTTGTTTTTCGGTGATGTACATTTACTTTGTAACAACGTAAATAAATACAAACTGTCAGGAACTTGGCTATAGCGAATATTTGATTTAAATAAAAAACAGAAGAAGATCAAAACGCGTCGACGTTAGAAATTTTTGGTAGTTAATGGAATTTTAAATTTGATTATCATCGCATTGACATCTGTCAGTGCGCGTACGTTCCGAATAACGAAATGTGAAATTAGTATGTGCGCGAACAATCACCCCAACCGTTTGGTGGGTAAAAGAGTATGTATTTATAACTTTTTTAACACTTTTTTTGTAATATATTTTTTAAAGATATTATGATGATCAAGCATGTCTGACTTGGTGCGGATGGTATGCTGTGAAAGTTATTTTAGGTTTATAGATATGTAGGTACGCATATGTAAAATCCAATAAATTATGGCATTCAATAATTAATTAAACGATTGTTATTATTGTCATAAAAAGCACATAGAAACCTGATTATCAGAATAAGGTTATCATATTAATCAGATCTAGTTGTTCAGTAATTTCGATGGTTTTTAGTAATTTATTATAAGATATCGCTACTCTATTCATAAGGAACTTCAAGGTTTTGTTATGTCGTCTAACTTAAAAGTCTTTGATCGTGAACGTTTTATACATATACAAAAGATACCTTTGATCAATATGTTGCTTCAATTATCAAGAACTAGCCTGTGCCCGCGACTTCGTCCGCACAAATATCAGGTTCAAAGCGGCGTATCAAAATGAAACTTACGTCAGATTTTAAGTTAGACCTTCTATAATACAACAGTGAAAACCACATCAAATTTAGTTCAGTGAATTTTGCGTGATGCGCGTACAAACATACAGACAGAAAGACAGACAGACAGAAAGACAGACAGACAATTCTACAAAAAGTGGTTTTGGCTTCTATTGGCTCCATGAAGACTCCTCATAGTTTTTTTCTTAAAAATCTTCTATGTTCAGTCAGACACAGACCAGTTACAGTTTTATTAAATGTATTGATTATTGATTGATTGATGATATTATGAATTACACTAGTGTCAGATTTTTTCTGAAGGTATGTGATATGAAAGAAACTAATAATATAATCAAAATAAGAGTAAACGTTGAATATTGGCAATTATACAAAAAATGCAACTCACAAATATTCCAGCGAAATTCCGTTCGTTTGTTTTAACAATTCGCAGAAACACACAGTGAAATCATAACTTAGCCCGTCGGGGCCGGAACTCATTAAAATAACTCAATGGCAAGCCTTGCGCTCAGAGACTTCCAATTCAACTAGACTTGTCACTGTTTTACATGATAATGAGGTGACTTTTCACACTGGCACTAATTTGGCTTTCAAATCAAATGAAATCAAATAATCTTTCTTGTGGATCACAGGTAATAATAATCTTACAATAAAGTCTTACAGCCTTAAGCTTTTCTGTACAGTACATTTTCATGTATAGAAAAGTTGAAATGGAATAAAA